>JBBDHG010000028.1:8440000-9640000 GCA_037951165.1 Lophius americanus | reverse complement strand
GGGGCTTCAGAGACTTATTGGGACTACCTGCTAGTAGGGCTTTACGTTAATCCAGCCTGGAAGTAACAAATGAATGAACTAACTTTTCTGCATCTTTTTGTGACAGAATGTGTCGTATTTTAGAAATATTGCGCAAATTAAAAAAGGCAGTCCTAGAAATCTGTTTTATGTGGGAATCAAAGGTCATATCCTGATCAGAGATAACTCCCAGGTTCCTCACTGTGGTGCTGGAGGCCAAGGTCATACCATCCAGAGTAGATATATCATCAGATAAATTGTTTGTAAGGTGTTTGGGTCCCAACATAATAACTTCCGTTTTATCTGAATTTAATAGTAAAAAGTTGCAGGTCATCCAGGTCTTAATGTCTTTGAGACACGCCTCTAAATTGGATAAGTGACTAGATTCACCTGGTTTCATTGATAAGTACAATTGTGTGTCATCAGCATAACAGTGAAAGTTTATGGAGTGTTTCCTGATAATGTTGCCTAAAGGGAGCAAATATAGTGTGAATAATATTGGCCCAAGCACAGATCCCTGGGGAAATCCGTGGGTAACTTTACTATTCATGGAGGATTCATTGTTAACAGATACAAACTGAGATCTGCCACAAAAATATGAATTAAACCAATGTAATGCAGTGTCTTTGATGCCAATTAGGTTTTCAAGTCTTTGTATTAGAATTTGGTGGTCAATAGTATCAAATGCAGCACTAAGATCCAACAAGACCAGAACAGAGACCAGTCCCTTATCAGATGCCATTAAAAGGTCATTCGTAGCTTTGAACATAGCTGTTTCTGTACTATGATGAACTCTAAAACCTGATTGGAAATCCTCAAATAAACTATTCTTACGCAGAAAATCACACAATTGTTCGGCTACCACTTTCTCTAAGATTTTTGAGAGGAAAGGAAGGTTAGATATCGGCCTATAATTTGCTAAAGCCTCTGGATCAAGAGTTGGCTTTTTAAGCAGCGGTTTGATTATAGCTATTTTAAAGGACTTTGGTACGTAGCCTGAATTTAACGATAGATTGATGATTTCTAATAGACAGTTGCTAACTAAGGGTAAACTTTCTTTAAGTAGACTAGTTGGGATTGGGTCTAGGAGACAGGTTGTTGTTTTGGATAAGGAAATAAGGGAAGTTAATTGTTTTAGATCAATAGGACTGAAGCAGTCTAAATTTGCTCCAGGTCTATCTGTTGTTTCCAAGCACGTAGTCCTGGGGTGTAAACTAGAACCATTTGAAGGCAGGAGGTTATGGATCTAGTCCCTAATACTTTTAGGGATGACAATGACAATAATTTTGTCATTAAAGAAACTCATAAAGTCATTGCTACTAAGGGTTTTAGGAATACGGGGCTCCATAGAACTCTGACTTTCAGTCAGCCTGGCAACAGTGCTGAACAAAAACCTGGGGTTGTTTTTATTTTCCTCTATCAGTGCAGAGTAATAGGCCGCTCTGGCGCTGCGGATGGCTCTCTTATATTTTTTAATGCTATCTTGCCAGGCTAATCGGGACTCAACAAGTTTAGTTTGTCGCCATTTTCTTTCTAGTTTATAGATTGTTTGTTTGAGGTTTCGAGTCAGGTTGTTAAACCATGGAGCTGCTCTCCTCTGTTTCACACTCTTTTTTTTAGGGGGGCGATAGTGTCCAGAGTTAATCTCAGTGAGCTTGCAGCCCTATCGACAAAATAATCAATCAGTAATAATAAAGAATAATAACAATTCCCTATAGTAATTCTATTTACGAGATAGATCTCCTCGAGTCGATTTGTATTCACTAAATTTGAACTAAATTGTACCAATGTGGCTAGAATGTGGTTGAAAAATTATGGCCCAAAAGCTTTTGGAGATAAAGCTCCCCTTTGGATGGAAATATAAAACTGAACTTTCTCAAAATCAATCCAGTTCTTCCTCGCCCTAAGATGTATATGGGTATGTGATCTAAGAAACCGTTTTTGAGTTATTGCTTTAACATATGGATCTCTGGCAGGGGCGACAGTGATGACGATTCCATCATTTTCCTGACTTTTCAGTGATATAATTATCAGATAAAGGTGCAACCACCATCACTACACTAAATAAATTATATTTCTTCGACAAAACAGATGTTCCTATTATTCTCATCATAAACCTATTGAACTGAAGTAAAGACGTCAATATTCTTTAAATCTGTCAATGTTATTGGTGTTCTGTATGCGTTGATATTTGTGTATGTACATGTAGTAAGCAATGTGGTCAAAGTGTGCTTAAAAACGTCTTAATATGCATTTAATAGAATCAAAAGAACTAGGTATTTAAAAAATGAATAAGTACTGTATGTTCAGGTAGGCATCGAGTAAAGCCAGACCACACAGCAGCTATAAAATCATAATCGCTTGTGAAATTGTTGGACGAGGGTAAATGGAGGTGAAATCTGCAAAAACAATTACGTTTTCTGTACTTAAAAATTATATTTTCTGAGAACTCTGCATGAATATTTGAGTCCAACATGAATTCTTTATTCAGCTCAGGATATGAATCTGTCATTTATCTAGAACAAGACAGGAAGAGAGGGAGTGTTGGAAGAGGGTGAAAGGAAATGAGAGAATGATTCACAAGCAAAACACACAGTGGAATTGGTGTGGTCAGGTTGTGTTTTATGTATGTTTTTCTCTAAATGGGTGGGTATAGGTGGATATCATACGGTTTGCTCTCTGTTTTTCCCACACTGGTTTGTATTTCATGTTTTCGACATCAAGGAGCATCACATACTATGTGTGTGCAACAAAGTGAAAGTGTTGAATAATTCATTGAAGCTCTGCCCTGGACATATTTACAAATATGTAAGCTTATTTGACTACAGTTTATATATATATTTATATATATAATTATATATATACAGTCAAGAACAATAATCATATCCCCAAAAAGTCTGGGATATTATGGATTCATCATTGCTCTGCATCGGGGTCCATTTTAGATCCTTTGTGCTAACTATTTTGAAGTTTGATAACCCCATAGACGGTAGTGTGAGGGAAAACTGGATAGATTTTGGGAAAGGTCAATTGTCTATTTCCACCACTAAGGGGAACTTTATCTCAAATATTTTTCGGGGTATTAATTCTCAACCGTCGGTCCGATTTGTCGTAATTTAGGGCACATGAATCAACACAGGATGTCCCTTATATATATATATGATATATATATATATATATATATATCATATATATATATATATCATATATATATATATATATATATATATATATATATATATATGATATATATATCATATTTTACTCACCAGGGTAAATATAAAATATGATATATATATCATATATATATATATATATATATATATATATATATATATATCATATTTTACTCACCAGGGGGAGCTTTTTTATGAAAAACCTTTTTTAACATAAATTCCTAATCGTTCGTCTGATTTAGTCCAAATTTAGTGCATAAGAATCAATCGGACATTCTTAATATATCATCAATTAATCACACATTTAATTGAGGAGTTCAATCGGTGTCATTGATTATAAAACAAAGGGGATTGGGGAGTTTTCGGACAGGCCTAGTTTGGAAACTCCTATCAGCCAAATATTATACCTTTCTTTTGATTACTTAGTGTAGGAAGAGTGCACAGCTCAAAAGCAGAGAAACCCACAAGGAACAAAGTGCGTTGGCATCGGTTCAGAAAATAGGAAAAAAAAGAGATTACATATTGCATTGCAAAGGACATTGCTCCCAAATCTGCAGAACAAGGTGGGTTTAAACATCTCATCACAGGCCCCCACAAAACATACCTTATGCAATCTTGAAAATGTTTTTTTCCCCAAACTGTGGTATCCAACAAGTTTATGATGTATTGTGTAAAGGGGGTGCTGAACTAAATCTATGAAGCAACTACTTCTGTTCAAGTAGGACAAGCTGGTTTTGAGCCAACATTGACTTTAATGACAATATATAGAATCTGCACAATAGATGCCTTAAGATATCATGATTTCCTGATGATCACATGTCTGGAACGATCACATGGACCTGAGAGCCATACTCTCCGCACGAGACCTCACAGAAGAGAAAAATCACAAAGACATGAGATCTTTCAGAGGAAACAATACACCCACTTTCATTGTTCAGAATATTTACAGTACAGCTCTCATTGTTCAATACATTTACATTACAGATGTCATTGTTCAATATATTTAAAGTACAGACTTGTTAAAGAACATTGCCCAATGTAAAAAAGCAAAATATGATAATTGTGCATTCATTATAATCAAGGTAAACGTTTGAAAAAAATCTTGATTATGCTTTGAAGTCATACTCATCCATGATCAAGCTTACTACATGTTGTTCTTCTGGGAAATATTGTATGATTTAAACTGCATATTAAGTGTCATCAACTACCCTAAACATAAAGTTAGTTACCATTTTTGAGTCAGCATAAAGTCGTTCTATTAAAAGCTTTTGCTCTGTGACCCTTTGGGAAGCCAAAATCCTGACAGCCTGCCTAATATACATAACATAGAGGGGAAAGTACTTGTCTCGAGGAGGAAAGCACAACACAGAAGGTATGTTGTGCTTGGGTGCCATGTCCAAGGAACAGAGGAGTTTGTTTCTAAAAATATCTGCCTCCCACAACCCTTGCACTGGAAGACCTAACAACTTAATGGCAATTACAAAATTGCTCTTATTTTCTCTGAGACTTCACAATTTCCAGTCAGCTTGTAATTCATTAGTTCATGTGTGTTTGTATCGAATGAGTCGGAATAGGAAATGGGTGACGCCCTGCAGCTATATAAAGCCTGGACTATTCCAGGTAGGTCCTGAAACTTTGCTTACTTGACCATGTCAAACATTTTCAAAAGTCTCTGCCCCGACACCTAAGACCATGACAAGTGAAAGTAATTAGAGAAAGGTGAACACAGTAATTCCGTGTGTAATCAAGGCCACCCAGAATACATCAGTTTCAAAGGACTAAGCAGTAAAACCATTACAAGATGATTAAAAATCACTCAGAGTAAATGCTTTTTTTTTACCAAACTTACATTAGTGAGCAATGTTGGTAGACAGTTAGTAGACATAAAAATTCCTGCATGTGTTCTCAATGATCTCTGACTATACGGCGCTTACAGTCATCAACGGGGGCTGAGGCGCTTGTGGATGTGGATGTCAACTGTGTAACACACTATATTCCATAACTATCACATCTCCCACTGTCCATTCTGGAAAGCAGTGAAATGGATGCATGTGACAGGGGTTTGACCCCATCCAGTTGCTTTGTATTTGCAGGAGAATTTATTTGTGGACCTGTTAAACATGAGCCAGGTGTTGTCAAGAAGCCCGGGCAAAGTTGTCTGGCTCTCCGTTGTAATAAGCTGCACGCTTAGCATGCACAATCAAGGCATGAATGACCATACCAGGTGGGGAAAAAAATTGTCTTCTGTCCATAAAATAGGCCCTGATCCCCTCACTCTTTGTTTTAAACATGTATAGGCATCAAAACCGAATATGTAACACATATTTTTTTTAAATCTTGCCTTTCCTGATAAGTTCGGCTTTAAAATAAAAGGATATTTTATTCATCCCAATGGAAATTCTAATAATTTCGTTTTCCAGGGTGTACTTTTCCAGGGTGTATAAGCGCTTATTAGGATAAGCGGTTATAGATTATTGATGGATTGATAGTTATTTGATGCTATAAAAACTTCGGGCTTGCTATAAACTGTCATACTGCCAAAAATTTGTTACACTACGCTGACTGTGCAATAACTTCTAGCCTGGTTCTTGCACAAAATGGCGTCAAGCACAAAATGGCAGGGAGCATGTATGATTATTAAGAGGAAGTTGCTTTTGTGGTTGATTCACTTTTTTGATACTCAAAAATTGATTTGCATGTCAGGGGACGCAGTTTGAGAGATTGGAAACAGATTTAATGACTTTTCCAAAATGGTTATACAGTACCACTGCAACTGCCGTGTGTTTCTCCTAGAAATGGAACTAGGTAAACATATACTCTAATAGGATCTACAAAAAGCCTCTTGGATCCAAGACTTAAACTCAATATAAAGTCTGTTATTCTTTTGTTTTTATTTTTTTGGAATGACAAAGACGTTTCTTTTCCATGACTTGGAATGTGTGACTATGGCTGGCGGCATGAATCAAGGCGCAATACACGTACTGTTAACGATCAAGCTTTCCATTGTCCATTAGTCCCTAACTCGACATGTTGGATATAATAAAAATAATAATAATACATTTAATTTATAATGAGTCCTGCCTGCCATGAATACGTCCATATGAGAACATTCAGTTACAGTGATAGTACCACCTGCTTGCAACAGGAAGTAAGCTTCAGGGGACAAATATAAATTGAATAATAATATAAAAATGTATGTTCTGGTGTCCAGATGCAAATGATAGACGACAGTGTGCGTTCAACACTACTTGCAGCTTAAACGATTGTTTCTTTTTCACATTTTTACAGGGACAAGGAACTGAAATTTGGTTTAAAGGTTATTTACCAGTGCATTTTATTGTATAACAACAATGCATAGAGCACCATGAACATAATAAACTCAGAAAATCTTTGATAACTACCTGATCAAATTTGATATATATTCCCAAAAGTTACATTATTCTTCACTGTTTATAGTGTGATATGTCCCGGAGGGCTGTATATTTGGCATAGTTGGAAAGCCGAAATGCCAAAAATGGGATTTTTACCTCAGAGAGAGATTTTTGTTGGAACCAACAAATGTCCATTAAGGGAGGTATATATTACAACCTTTGGCTGTGAAAAAAATCAAAGTCATATTTATTTAAAAATCTAGTGGAGAGTGTCAACTGTTTAAGTATTTTTTTTTAATCACAATCAATTCTCCTTTTACAGTGAGGTACTCAATGTGTAGCATAAATACTATGCTACACACTGAAGACCAAACCGGTTATCAACCACAGAATTTGAAAAGAATAATCTTGAGAACTGGATTACACTCACAGTGGAGTTGCATATTTGTAAATAATTTCTTCATTCATTCAAGATTACCTACTTATAACCCACAATTGTTGACACAACTAGTTCAATATGTTTTTTCTGTGGTGCAAAAATAACCAAAAACTGAGAAAAATCGTATTAAAGCTGCATTTAAATATCAGAGTTAGATTGCATATGTGTTATTGCACCAAAAGCAAGTTCATGTTTTAGCAGTCGTACTCCAAACATACTAGGAAAACTGGCTACCTTTTATCCAAGGAAATAAAGGCAGTGGCATGCCGACCACAGATGCCATCCAGTTGGCAGTCCTTTGGTTACAATTTTTCACAACGCTTCAGGGCTGCCAACCCACAGGGCTCTGTCTACTTCCATTCTCCACTCCATCACTTTAAATCTGGTCCTTTGAGTCTAAACACATATTGGTCTGTAGTCTGGGTTTCGGTCCACCACAATCAAGCAAAATGCCTCCTCTGCTGGCATCTTGCCCCTTTGTTGGAAAGGAACAGGAAAAGACAAATTGTCAAAAATGAAATGACAAAGAGACTCTCATTTTCAATCCCAGTCACTTTTAAAATTGAAGAACGGCACATGGAACTTTTCATAGTTTTTTTTATTGTTTGAAAAAGAATATCTCTGATCATCATCCATATTGTAAAATATTCTGTCCATGCCTTCAAAGTGGTCTTGCTTTTTAAAGGTTCCATTTCTATGCAAATGTTCCATACTGACCAATGTGATTATGAGGGACTGGCGTTTGGAAAGCAGCTGGACTTTCTGTCACTTTATCTTGATGGTTCAGTGTGTAACCCCCTCATACTAATGATTCCTGACCTGGCCTGTTTTTGAATTCAGTGTGTCTATACAACATAGAGGCTATGTGCTGAAAAAGGATATCATATTGTTAAACTTTTTTTTAATTTGGCATAAACTGCTCAGTCACAACATTATAAACAGTGACCTAAAATTGTGTATTTCAGTGGTCGGACGTTGGAAGCAGATTCGTTCAGTCTAATAACATGCGATCTTTAAGAGAAAAAAAAACAGTCAGGAAAGTTTGAATGATATCCTAACAGTAGAGAAAATTCATTAATTTGTAGATTCATGAATTTGGGAATCTAAAAAAAATAGATTCCCACTGGCGTGTTTGAAACTCATGTCTTTTACATTTAGGTCAACAACCCATCTTCCAGATGACCCTTTATAAGACTGTCACTGCACTAAATAAGCCATTTCATTCTATTGACAATGTGGATCACTCTTGTTTTATCCTCAAGGAAGCTCTTAATTTCCCTAAGGATTCTAAAAAGCAGAAAATCTGCAACACTTACAGGCATTCCTTAAGGTTTTAAACGCATGTATTTTCTGTTGTCAAAACATTTGACTCTTCACTACTGTCCCGTGGATATATGGATATCTGCATAAAAGATATATGATGGGATTGATGGTCACAATATTTGAAAGAGATACATCAATTTTCCTACATGGGTGGAATATAATAGAGCCTCTATGGGTTCAAGCAGACATGACCTCTGACCCCGGAAGGCTCACACATTTTCAGTAGATGCCTATGCTGTGCAGGGTCAATGGACAAATTGCCAGTTCATCAAACTTGTGGGGGGAAACCAGAGTACCTGAAGGGAACCCAGACAAACATTCAAATTCAATGAACCTGCAAACCTTCCTGCAGTGAGGCAACATTGCTAACTACCCCATAGGGTAAAAAGTTTAAACTAGGCCTATGCTGTCAGCCCTGATAGTAGGGGTATACCCGCAAAAAGTCCCCAATCCCCTAGATAAAGCTTCCCCTACTGTTTGAAATATACAACCGACCTTTCCCGAAAATTAATCCATTTCTTCTTCCCACTAACTTTACTTGGTGCATATAATTTTAAAGTGATCCAAGGAGAGAGTTTTTTTTAGCTTAAATCTACACTTCCAATGCCAAACATGCCTGCATAAATTTGAACTGTTCCAATTCATGAAAAAAAATTTAAGAAATCTAAACTATAACGTTACATTACATTTCTGTTGGTGAAATGTGTTAAATGTTCTAGCTTTATGTGACTCACACATTATTTGCTTTAAAATGCCTAAGTACATATCATGATTCTCAAATTCAATACATGCTGTATTTTGGTACCATTATGGAAGAAAACCTTCAAACCAACCAACCATCTTAGACTTAAAAAGGAAACTTGCATTCCACACTGCCATGTGCAGCTTAATTTGCTGTTGAAATGTATGGTATTGTGTCAATCAACACAGATATTCATCATGTCTGTTTAAATATTTTGGGTGGTGCGAGCAGCAGACAAGGAGTAACAGTATTTTTCTCCTTAAAGGTTTCTCTTTTGTCTTCACCTAGTCAGTGCCCAGCTCCATGGTTTGGCTGTAGCAGGTTCAGCTCAACTGCATTTGAAGCATACTAGTATTGCATCTGTGGCATTTGAGGAATGCGATGAATGCTATCTGTGTCACTCTGACAGTATTACACTTGCAAGATTTTCACCCAGAAAATCTACTCCACCCTTAATGCTTGAGATCAAGGCTGATGTTAAGCGTAGAGTTTTGGAAATGTTTGACCAACCAGATGTTAATCCTTACTAAATTAAGTGCCTTTTTTTTTAGACATATTAAACTGTGGAATCACGACAAACAGAATTAATAAAAATGTATATTTATATTGATAAGAAGTAGACACAAATTCAGTTAGAAAACTGTAAAACTGTGGCAATGACCACATGTTAGGAGATGAGTAATGTGCACCTCTTTTCACATGAGAAGTCAACCAAGGAAGTGATCACTGTTGTGTCACACACACAAGATTTGAGCCAGTCTATTGCTATCAAAATTGCGAAGGGCTAAATTGCGTGCATTCTAACAGATTGCAAATTTGGTTTGCGGGTGGTTTGTGGGTGATCTACTGAAAGCGATAGTGTGAATTAAATCATGTGCAAGCATGGTGGAGGCGGCACTATTTAAATGAGGGTTTTGCGTGTGTAAGTGGTTTCCGCCATGGAGAATTTGGACGGAGAGCAGAGTGACCACAAGCGACAACCGTATTTATCAAATCAAAAATGAAATTACTTCATGTTTTAACATTACGCTGAATATAGTTGAGTTGTTGTCTTGAAGATAAATTCATTGCACACAATGTGAGGACTCTGTAGTACGTGCGCTCAGTCGCTCGGAACCACCAGGAAGCTGTTCGGCCACAGAGGATCACCAGGCAGGTGGTCAGCGCTGGATCTGGTCTGACAATGGCCATAAGTGCCCTGGCAAAAGGGATTGAAGATGGGGTACAAGCAGTGTCTCTCAATTTAAGCCGTCCTACAAGGGCGCATAATGAAGAAGGGTTGGAGTCCACACCTTGCAAAGCCACAAATGTGACCAGTGGTCATCCTCCAGTACGTCCATGGCATCAAGCTCCATCCTGTGAAGTTTAGCAATGTAGTGCAACAAAAAGCAGACAGCTACAATCTGGGCCACTTGATATGTTCGATTATGTCTAAATTGGCTCATATGAATCTACTCAAGGACATATATCTATTATATTGTTTCACTTTAATAGTTCAAGTTTACTCATTAGGTGGAGTTATTTGTCAGAAACAAAGTTTCTAATCTAGAACTTCCCAACCATAAGTCCAATTGTGTCATAAGTTATATAAGTCATACCGAAGAGTTGGGGATATTATGGTATGTTATTCGGACAAAACTTCCTTGTTGTTGGTTGGATTTTGGCGCATATGAATTGACTCTTGGTGATTTATCTATTAAACATTATGTTTTACTGTAATAGTTCATACTTTATTCACAAGGGAGAGCTTTTTTACAGAAAAATACAGAGTCCATAACTGTTCAATTAGGGTAATGGCTTGTACAACACAGGGGGTAAGGGCCTTTTCGGGTACATACACGTGCTGTGGGTGATGACAGCATACTGTAGGTCTAGTTTAGGTCAAATTAATTGACACAATGAAATCTGTCTTGTTTTATTGCTGAACGCAGAGAAAATAGTTAACTGAATTTAATTTTATTATTGAGTCAATAAGGTATATTAACTTAGAGGACTGTTTCAAATTATTAATGTGTCGCATTTCATTTGAAGAGTTAGACCTGTGTAGTCGCTTGCAAAATGCTTTTGATTTTTGGGGTTATAGCCCTGCTGTCAGGGACAACAGCATAGGCCTAGTTTACACATGTCAAGGAAAATTCTAATAACTAAATCATTTATCATACCTATTACGGTGGTTGATCTCTTCCTCTGCTTTGTGGCTATCAACTTTGCAATGTTTGCCAAAATGCCGACCTTTTCTATTGACTTCTTCTTTGAGTTTGCAGCTAACTGTCTCTAGCAGCAATTTAAATCTGGTTTTGTTTTGCAAATACTTTATATCACATCGCCAAAACCTCAAACCCCCATCAGTTCATGCAACCATGCCTGCTCACTCCTTTAGTGCAGACAGTTATTCTGTGTTGTTACAATCTTCATTGCTGGCATAACGCTGATAACGATTCTACCTTTGTAATTTACATGATGACAGTGTGGTTCAATGAAGGCGTAACAGGCTCTATTAAAATGGCTCATCAATCAGTCACCACCAAGATTTTGAAATAGCCTTTAAAGAATGTGAATCATAAATCAAAATTTATTAAAATTGAAAATATAATTTTCAGAACAAAGAGCCCCGGATGGCAGATGCTCTTTCATTTGGATCCATGATTTATTTAAGGATTCTTTACAGTTAAAGGATAGGATTAATACATGCTGCCCCTCGTCTGTGGAATGCCCTCCCTGACCATCTCAGGGCTCCACAGACCACTGACACATTTAAAAAAGGACTTAAAACTTTCCTTTTTAGCAGAACCTATAACCTTAATTAACATTGCTGCTTTTTGGTAAGGCTTTTATATAGTTATTATTTTATTTTTTATTGATGCTTTTATCTGCTTTTGCTTTGTAGCACTTTGAGATTTGATCCAAATGTAAAGTGCATTATAAATCAAATGTATTATTATTATTATTATTATTACAATATTCTGACTTTATGGCTATTGTTGACAGTGTTTGGACAAAAGTTATGTCATAAGATCAAGCACACTTCATCTGCATCTGATGTTCCAGATGTAATGATCCAAAAAGTTTATTTTAAGGATACCGGGACCTTAAACCTCAAACATAATCTCGCTTCATTAAGACCTATTTGTATAAAGTTTTTGATTCAATTCACAGGTAGTAAAGGCAAAGCGCAATAATTAGTCCTGGTAAGAAGATAAATTCTGGTTGACGTTGTGGTTTGTCTTTAATTGTATTATTTTTGCACAATCATCCAGGCATTAATTTATACAAGTTGACTACAGACTTGCAATGTTGAGAAAATTATAGCTGAGATTGTGAATTGGTAAATGGACTGTACTTAAATATCACTTTTCTAGTCTACTCAACCACTCAAAGTGCTTCACAAACGAGTGAGCATTCACACATTCGCACAAACATTCCTACCGTGATGATAGAAGCTGCCATGCAAAGCGCCACATGCTCATTACAAGCAATAACCATTCACACCATCATGCATACAACGATGGATCAGCAATTTGGAGCCACTTGCGCTCAGTATCTTGCTCAAAGACATTTCAATATGTTGACTGCAGGGACTAGGCAATGAATCACAAATATTCATCTAAGTGGACGACCTGTGTTGATTTGGTTTGGTGGCAAATTTGATTTTCAGATGGTACTGAGCTATATCCTGTTCCATCATCATTAACCCATCATTGGAGAAATATCTTCTTTTTTTCATGAACCATCAAACTAATTATGATACCGATTTTGATCTCAACTAAGGGTAGGTTTTATGGATTGATGTTATGAAGCTTAAACTATCATGGACCTATAGGTTTTAAACCATTTAGCCCTAATATTAGAACTGAGAAATTAAATTAAATGTTACATATACACTGATTTCATTGAAAATGTTCCAGGTGTAAACACTTTCTGGAGTGTTTTGTTATGTGAGTGCTGTCTTCAAGCTTTTTCTACATTACAACACATGATTATCTGCAATTTGTATCGATTTTAGTTTGTGGCATTCCTTCCACAGACCCTCTTTTACTAAGTTCTTCATTAACATTTTGCTTCACAATATAGAAAATAGTGATTTACCAATAGACTTCACATTTTAATCTCAGGTTTGGCCTGATCTTTTCTCAGTTATTTGGATTTTGGCACATAGGGAGCAATCAAAACTATGACCACTATTTATTACTAGGATGAAAGCCCCATCTCTTCATTGTTCTGACTGGGGAATGTATACAATTGCTGAGATTGCAAACATTTACTCTCTTTGCACTTTTCCCGAGATTTAGCAGCACTTAAATAGACCAGTCAATTGATATTTTCTTAAATTTGCTGATCTGTTCTGTCGTATGTACAACCCTGGGGGTAACAGCAGTTGTACATAGTTTATATCCAAGTTAGTGCAGTCAAAGTCTCCTAAATTATACTAAATGATACGCTAAAAGGATTCGTCAATAAATCACACTGGTATTAATTGGTTCAGTGTTTGTAGATCTCTCCAAGAGGCTCAATACATTATAATGGAGTTTTGAGAGATTTGATGAAAGCTAGACAATCCAAAGTTTTTTGAAACGGTGTCTCTTCATGCCCCTCTCTCAGAGTTTCTGGCTCTGCATTAGTTTGGCTGTTGAATGATAATCCTTCTTTGAACTTGGCACTTCAACAGTGATGACATTGGCTGGCTGACAGAACTGTGAGTGCGCTCACATTGTCAAGCCTTACATTTTTTTGCTGAGACAACAGTTGGTTATGTGTATACAACAGTGTTGTAATGTCATAAAGTGCAAAATAATAAAAAGTAGACCTGTTGGTTCAGGCAGCTGGGAGTGTGAGAGCGTTTTCTGCATTCGTAATGTGAGGGTTATTGCTCTTTTATTTTTTCCCTGTTGTAGTTTCTACCAGCTAAGCAAGTTACAAGACCATTAGAGTTAGTCCAGGCGGGGACAATGAACCCAGTGGTAGTCAATCTACTGCACCAGGGTAAAGCTACGCAGCATACTTTAACAAATCAAAAATATATTTGCTGGTGTAGAAATGTATACAGTTTCAGAGGAAAACAATAAGATTGCAACTGCTGCTGCTAATGGATATGCAGAGGAACATGTGCAAACCTCTCTAGAGGATATGCATGTATCAGGAGTCACTCTCAGACCAAACATAACCTCTGCGATGAAATGACTCTGCATATTCACCAACATCCAACCAAACCAGAAAATGGAAAAAAATTTATAATAGAATCTCTTAGCACAGTTCAGTAACAGCTCAAATTTATGAACACAGAATAAATTTAGTGTATGGCAGACCAGTCAGTCAGATTAGGTTGCAACGTTGGCCTTTTAGCTCCGCCAAACCTACAACTCCGGGAAAAATCCGGAAAATGATTAATCCAGTGGGGTTTCATTGACCAAACCTAACTCCAATGATGACTCTTCTGCCAACCCAAGTGGTAGCAAACGCGTACTGTGAGACGCAGTTTGATTTCGAGGTCGTCCAAGATCTGCTTCAATTATCCTCCTTCTCAGGTCTACATGTTCTCAGGTCTGGAAGTTGGATTCAGACAGCGTTGTCGGGATAGGATTATTTTGTGAATATGGGTGTGATTGTGGGAAACATGACTCTCTTATGGTTGGTCAGAAACTAGATGTGATTCTGACTGTCAATGTAATGCATAATACCATGTGAATATCTCTTAAGAGGGGCTGACACATAGTGTGCTGTGCTAGATTGAAGGAACGACTTGATATGCACTTGTTCAAACCTTTTAAATCTACCTGGCTCAGGAGTCTGTCTCAGACCAAACATCATATCTGAGACAAAATTAGTCCAATTTGACATCAGAGAATAGGAGTTTTTTATAATTTACTTTGGTAGCAGAATATGTAAATGTCAGTTTTGACATCATTGTTACTTCTGCTGCTGCAGATTCTTTGTGATAACACGATAACTATTTCATGGATCATTTTCAGATTTTATACCCACATAGGCATTTGTGCGAGAAAGAAAGAATTGGAATGATATCGGGAAAGGTTGCGTCTATACTTCTGACATTAGGGGGAGCTTTATCTCCAACCATTGGTCTGATTTACTCCAAATTTGGTGCAAATGAATCAACTCAAGGAGATCTATCTTGCATATATGATATTCTACTCATAGAGTTCATATTTTATTCACGAACGGGACCTTTTCTTTTACGAAAAACATTTATTTTATGACATAACTTTTCATTTCATTTGAAGATCAATAAGGGGGATTGCTTAGACAAAGCTGGGGATTGGAAGCTCTTCAAGGATATAATCTTCCTGCATGACAGCGTAGGCCTTGAACCTCCTGCTCAGCTGGCGAGAATTTTGATGATCATAGCATTTGATGGGTTGCCATGATGAATCATAGTATCAAAGCTCTAAAGATGTGGTTTTTGATAGTCCTTGTGAAAGAGTTTAACTCAGATTTGTTTCTGAGTTAATTGAAAACTGAGTTTCCCATTTCAGGATAAATCAACCCTGAACACAGTGTTTAACAGGGAATTTGTTAAACCTGGTTTCTGGACAATCACCCAGGTCACCCATTCAGTCATCAAATTAAGTATTCTTTAAGTGTTTGCAAATTAATTTTTTTGTAGCATGTCAATGAGTGTAACAAACCATCATTTTTTATAAGCTTTTGTTTGTTTCGCACACAAAACTCCTAACTTGAAATGCAACTAGAGCTTAAATCTGAAAGGTAATTCTTGGGAATAAATTTGTATCCATCTATTTACACTGTGCTTGAGTCACTACTGTAAAGAATCACAATAACTGATTTGTTTTATATTGACAAAGACTGAATATTAGAATAATGAGCGTTATCTGGTTACCTTGAGACCATGGTACTGCATTTAGATTAGAACACAGAGCTTAAAAAAGGCCTCTGACTTTTGATCTTTCACTTTGAAGAAGTTGTTAAAACTCAGTTTTAATGAAAAGTAGGGGTGCAACGACAAGTCAACGTTATCGCAAAAAAAATCGATCATGAAATTAGTTGTCATCAAATGCAATGGTTGATTCGTCGTTGACCCAAGTTGTGGGAGCATGTCACCCTCAACACGGCCAAAGAGGTTTTAAACTTCCAGATTGACCTGTCCTGACATGGAGCACGTCAGTAATTGTGGAACATGTAAAGCGAAGGCTCGTTGGCTCTCCAGACGATGACGACTCTTCTTGCCAAGCTAGTTAGTTAGCCAGCCAGCTCAATGTTAAGAGGCATGTACTTCACATTTCCATCAGGCTTAACGTAACTATGTAGTGAATTGTTGAAGAGGTAGAGAGTATTTTATAACTATTATAAAATCACGATGATACTCTTCACATTACAAACTTGCCTCAACTTTCACTTACTACTATACTTAATCACTTAATACTTTACCATATTTAACAAGGAGAAAAAAAATTAATTTCCCGATCAGTTGATTCATTTTTCAATAATCAAAGGTTAATCGATTATCAAAATAGTCCTTAATTACAGCCCTAATGACAAGGCAAGACTGGAAAGAGAACGGTCTAATTTAGCAATTAAGGCAAAGAGAGTATATACGAATATTTCTAATCCTACAAAAAGTGCTGCACCATTAATTGTTATACTTCATTAAACCTAAAAATTCTTGTTTTTTATTACATGATAGCAGTCGACTTTTTTGCTGCATATTCTGTACTTTTCATGTATAAAACTGCTTCATCACATGTGTATGTTGTACAAGCCATACACATAATTTATATATCGAATTCTTTATTTTACATGCAATATAGAACACACATCAGCCAATGTGAGACTCTTAATGTGCATTACACTCAGGACAGGAATTTGGAGCACCTGGTACAATCCTACAAGAACTCGTGACTCACAGGTAAAAGCTGCAATTACTGTAGTTTTCTTCTTTAACAAAGCTTCATTATAATGTGTTGCCACTTCTCTCACCCACACACAGATTATAATGTGAGCACTGACCAATTTATTTATGATTTTATCGTGCAACATCTATCTCCTAGTGGTGTGTTTACAATAGGCAGGAAATTACTTGATTTTGGAGCTTGTGTGTGTTCCCACGCTGAGTGGGTGGCAGTGACAACAGAGAAGATGGTCGATCAGAACCCTGGAGCTCATAGGTTTATAGGCCCTTATAGTAAATGTGTCTTTATCAAAACTTCCTTGACGTATGTACATTTTGCCTTTATCCACACATCTCTATTTATACTTTACTTTCCTTTCCTTGTTTTAAAAGTTAAAATTACTGGCATTGTTTTCAACTATTGTAAAAGTTGGCTCTAATAGAATTCTGACAGCCGGACAACTTGAGTATTTTTTCCTTCAGCGGGAAAATCCATCTCTGTCACATTTTTGGGATCTCTTAAGGAAAACCCATGAGTTAGAATAAAAAGGTTTCCTCTGGACAGCATGACAAATTAATGATGTGTGTGCAGTTGCTTTCATCTCCATTGGTTGTGCTGTGAATATTTCATCCACTTGGGCAATGCCTTGGAATACATCGACAAGACCAGAGGACACTCTGCCTCTTTTTCAGTCAGTTCTGGTTGGCATCCACAGCAGACAGCTTGGCCAGGGGCTTAAGAAGCTGTTCCAAAAGGCCCCTGCCATGTTTACTGAACTGCAAAGGCTTCGGCACGGCACAACATGGGTGGCCCCGCTATGCAGTCGCCTTCAGTCTCAGTGAAAATGCAGTATTATGGAAACACCACACCCGTCTGGCTCAGGTTTTACCCAGCACATAACAAGTCAGTCCTTCTATCCAGCACATGAACTATATGGCAGCCCTTCAGCGGAGGTTTGCTCACGCTCCTATACATGGCTGTTGATGAAGGACAATGGAAACAAGACATGATTGTAATGTTGGGTAATAAAAAGTTTCAAGGTTTGTTTCCAAGTAAAGGGTCCACACCTTCAATGCAATTTAAGCACAAAACAAAAACTTGGATTAAAAGTCATCTTTTCTTTATCAAGAGTGTTTTAAGCATCTGGAGTGGTTTACTGGTTCATTATATTAACCCTTTTATGTCCTGCTCAACTGTGCGGTTTAACACATTTTGAATCCTTGAAGCGAAAGAGTCAGTATGAACTCAGGGGGACAGGTTTGTTTAAAAAAATTCAATGTAAGAACAAATATAAAATATAGATATACAGCAGTTAGAGATACCTGTGGATACCTGTGGAACAGCGTAGATGAAGAAATACGAATGTGTAGTTCAATTTATAAATTTTGAAAAAGTAAAAAAATGTGATGGTTAATAAATGTAGAACTGAAGTATAGTATAGTATTCTATATGATGGAAAATATAGAAAACTTCAAATATACTTCCACTGTATGTGTATAAGTCTAAGCGCTCAATTGAGGTGTTAATGATAAAGTGTTGGATGGGGCTAAGTCCTTTCTCATTTAGCACTCTGTTGGCCTCAGGAAAAAGACTCTTCTTCATCCTCTGTGTGATGGCCCATATAGTGCATATAGTGCTGTAGCGTCACCTTGATGGCAACAAGGAAAATAGTCTGTTATCCGGGTCACTGATATCCCGAACAATATTCTTGGCTCTGGTACAGCAGTGATTGATATGATAGTCCTGCAGGTTAGATAGGGTGGTCCTGATGGCATCTTTTGAGTATGTGTCTATATAGGTGTAGGTATGTATCTGTGCAAGTACATATACTGTTTATACTGTATATGAAGAGTAAGAAAAAACCGGAGGAGGCATTTACCATGGCTAGAGAAAGTCCTCCTCAATAGGTAGGAGGTTTTGTGTCATATTAAAGTATGTGAAGACCGAAATTATGTAACCTGATGCAGCCAAAAAAGTCTAATAAGGGTCAAACATTTAAAAAAGAAAATGCTTTACCCATAGGTTGGCTAATTTAATAAAAAAGGACTGTTTTCCATGAAATATGCCATTTTAGCATTTAATGATTTAATAAAACAAAAAACATTGTTTTATAAAATTGTTAAATGATAAAATGGCATATTTCAACAATTTTTTTTTTTTAACTGTTCAAAACTTTCAGGGAGGACTTTAAAGGGTTAGGGTCTGAGGTCATGCCAACTTGAAAACACAACCTAACCCTTTCTGTACCCTGAGTAATGTTGGTTGATTCTCTGGAATGGTTAATGTCAGTCAATGCCAATGTGATCCTTGACCCTACATATTTTTGCGTTCAGTATGTTATAATAATATGTTTAAAAAGAAAGGTAATTATAAGGGCATACATGTGATATTATGCCTAAACAAAAAGATAACCAAACATTTACATGTTGACATAGTTTCATGTAGTATATGACCTCAGACTAGAAGGCGTCATTAACATGCCATTGTTTGGTACGTTTTATCTGCAACATCAACATTACCGCTATGACCTGACAGTTATTTATTTAATTTCACATACTTTATTAACAAGGGTGGCCTAAAATTGGCACTGTTTATTTGCACAGCTGGGATGAAGCATATAGACAAAATTACAATATGAACTATCCCCCGAAAAAATTGTACCTCCAAATGAATGCTAATTACTAAAGAAAGCAATGCAACTTAAACAAATATTGTTAAACAATTGGGGTTAGTAGTTAGGTTATGAATTATAAAAAATATTGCCAGGAATTAAACTGACAGCAAGTTACTATCCCAGTTTGTTAGGTTTGTTTTGTATATATTTTGTATTTTCTCCTTGTCTTTGCAGTTAAAACATCCTCGTCCTCACCTGCTGTAGAGACTTGCTGCAACTGAGGCCGATTGGTGATTGGGCTTGGTCTTTAAAAGTTCTGATTGACACTGCTGTGGAAGGCCAGTAAAACAACAGCATTTCTATGTGGTGAGACCGGAGCTTTTTTTGTTTAGATGGATACTTTCTCTAGAGAAGTGTGAATATTTAAGTTCTCGTTGTAAATTTTAGATTTAACGTTATTTTTCTGCTTACACAGCAGAAGTGGCTTAAATTTTAAAAACCTTTTGAGATGGAAAAAAAATTGTTCTTATTATGAATAAACTATTTCAGTTTATAACTAACAATCTCTCTTTTTTTTTTTTTTTTAAATCCTGGTAAAACAAAATATATGTTATTCCCCGCATACCCAAGACAACACGGAGATAGCACAGTTAACTATTAGAAACCTTAAGAAGGTAAATTGAATTAGAAAAAAACAAAAAACAAAACAATAATAATTGTCCTAGGTTTTCCAGAACAGACGTTGACACTGGAGATAGTGCTGGAGAACAGCTGCAAATAGTGAATACAGGTTTGTTTGTTTTTTTCAGAGTTACAGCAGCAATGAAGGAATGTACAACTAAGTACAAAAAGGACAGGGGAAAGTAGAAAAATAAAGTGCAAGTGATATGTAAACAGTATATAGTACAGCGGACCTTTTATAATTATTTAAAAAAGGTTTTACACAATAATGTAAAGTTCCGCACATGGAAAGATATGTTTTTGCAGAACCATGTGTTGTTTTTGTATGATGCAATTTAATGGGCAGAGTCTACAGTGTGCAGTCTTTAACCATTTGTTGCAGGAAAAAAGGATTTGTGTTACAACTCCTCCACATACAGCGGGTTAAGTAGCCTGACACATGTTGTCCATAAGGAATGACATCTTAGCTATCAAACACCACCTCCTCAGGTTTTAGTAGGCATACTGGGACAGAGCCTTCAAGACCAGCTTCTAACTTCTTCCGGTCGATTGTGAGATGCTGCTCTCTTGCCCCTGCAGACCATTCTATTAAAAACAAAGACTGATACCCCAACGGCCTCTGTATGAGTCAGGGGCAGGGGGCTTGTAAAGAATATTTAGATACACTACTTGAATAGCATGTGTTAGGGTTAGTCCACCTTTGTTACCCACCATCTAAGGTCATGGCTCTCTCTGCCATGATAATGGCGTGGTCAACAACAAAACATTTTTTGCAGTTCAAATCCTCAATTGGGACAGATGACATCATGCGTGCCCACTATCTGTTGGTGATTTTAGAGTACTGTTATTTTAGATTGTAACTCATCGAACTTATATTAATTTCAGACATCAGAGAATGCCAGTTATTCTGTAACTGTTTTTCAATTAAGATGCTTACCCTTCAATGGCCTTGAATGGACCTCACCAAAACAATGTGACCTACAGTCTGGTCTGTGTTTCTGCCACCATGCATTTTGCATGTGTGCCCAAGGAAGTGTTTGCATAATAAATGTGACATGCTAGCCTACCATGACGCACAGAATAGCATGTGAGCCGTTTCCCGCCTCCGTAGTGCTAATACACTCACCATGGACCTAGGAGCTGTATGACAGCATTCCTGGTGGTCCTTTGCTGGCAGCATAAAGATTGAATTTTTTTAATTTTGGGTACTTGACTTGATGCCATTGAAAATCTTTCTTGAGCATTATCAGACATGTTCAGATAAATCTCCATATGTTGCACCACAAAAGTTGTTTCCAATGTTTTATCCAGAGCCAAAGTGTGATGTCTTAGCAGGATTTCAGAGAAAATAATTACTTCACCATTACAACGCTTGGTTTAAAATCACAGAAAAAGACAAACACACTCAAATATGCACATGCACGCTCACAAGAATAGTTTCAGATGGCCGGCGCTCCTTTAACCATTAAAGTGTCAGGGTGACTCACATGTCTTTCATTTGTTTCAAAGTGTCCAGTACAGCAACAGATCCAAGACTTGCAAAATCTGACCAACTGTTGAGCTGCTCCTTTATCCGCCCCATTCCTGTTTTAACAAGGCCTTGTAAATTTCACAAACTTCACACCTCTTCAACGACAGGTCGTGGGGCGGTGAAATTCAGCATGCACGTTCGGATCATACTCAATCAATTTTCCTCTCCTGTTCGTGTTTTTCTGCGAAGCTTTTGTTGTTAATCCCGTTTTCCAAGATAACAAATGTCAAACAAGACTAATTATACAAGGAGAGGATGGGGCCAGGGTGTGGAGAGAAAGCACAACTGATGGGATTCATGGTGCAGTAATGGAAAAGTAAGTTCCTACAGCAGCCAAAAATGTTTAATGAATTGGAACTGAACAAGAATGGGAAACTGAGGTGGAAACGGTGAAAGGAAAACTGGAAAAAAACAAATGGAAGATGAAATATGAAATATGCATGCTCAGGGGATGAAACAAAGAAAGAAGAATAATGTGAAATAGGGCAGTGGAAATTTATGGGAAAGTTTTTGCTAGGAAAAACACATCATTGTTCGTTCTTCAACAGCAAGGGTATATCCCAAAAAAAAGCAGCAAGTCCTGTGCGTTGTAAAGCAATCTCCCTGGTAGAATACACATTTATATGTGTCCAAAAACAATGTTTTTCTGTAAAAATAAATAAAGTTCCACCTAGTTAGTATAATGTGAAATATTTGAGTATGAGAAAACAAATAGATCTGTTTATCGGACCAACAATTAGGAAGGTATATCAGAAAAATAGTGAAGCACCAAATTTTGACTAAATCAGACACCAACAATTGAGAAATTATAGAGCAAAAATCGTAAAATAATCTTATCTTAAAGATCTTAAATCCATCAAATGTTTTTAGGATGCTAGATAAAGCATATGTTCCTAGGGTGAATAAACCTAAACAAGACCTGTGCCAGCAACAGTTGATCCGCGAAGTGTCCAGACCACTGCGTTATACAAGCAATTCACGTGATTGAACTCCTCAAATTAAATATGTGTTAGGTCCAGAGTATCTTTTGTAGAAAGCTCCACAAAGTGATTAGACTTGAACTATTAATGCAAATATGATATATTCATGATAGATATTCAATTGTATAAAAAAAACAACTCCCCTTAATGAGTAAAATATGGAATACTAGAGTAAAGTATGATATTTACTTAGGCCCCCCCGAGTCAATTCATATGGACCAATTTTGGACAAAATGGTTGAGAAATGATGGCCCAATAATTTTTGGAGATCAAGCTCCCCTAGAGTCTGAAATTATACAACCAAAGTTTCACAAAACCAATCCAGTTATGTTAATTTTCACTTCAAAAGTTTGTATTTTAGCCACTAGGGTGAGCTTTATACAAAAAATACTACACACACATTTGATTTGAGGGGTACCATCAGGGCAATTGCTTATACAGAGCTTGGGATCGGGACTTTTCGGGGATTTCCCCTTGCTGTATTGGTCGACAGAGGAGGAGAGTAGGACTAGTGCTCCCTACGCCCACATACTGATCGTCTAAGGTTTTGGATGATGTCATATTGAGGGTGTAATTTGACATCATAACACATTACCAGGAAGTAAAAGCACATTCCTTAACTCAGTTTTCTGCAGGTGTCAAAAGCTCTGATAGAATATGAACATATACACTACCCCTAACCGTGATGCTAGTGGAATATTCTGAAGTCTTTAGTGTGTCTGAGAGTGTCTACATAAATAAATATAAACACAGGATAATTCTTAAACAGCATAATAATTTGGATACTTAGTTCACATATAACCCCTGTCACTGATGAAGCCTCTCCTTAAACCCCTAAAAATAATAAAAGATTGTCTATAGAGCAATCTATGTTGAACTTCAAACATTCAGCTATATCATCTTTTTTTGATCACGTTTCAGTTAAAGTCATGTCTTTTGTGCAATCATTTTCTTCTTCAATAACTGAAAATATTAATTGATTTTTTAATTTCACTCTGTGTAACTGATGCCTTTACTTCTACACTTGTGATGAATTTGGCATAACATCTTTCTCCTCCATCCTGCATAATGTTGCGACTATTTCCCATCAGAGACTTTATTCACCAAATCGACCCCCTGCCGAGAAACACAACAGAAGGTGCGGTTTTGAAGTCAGGTCGGCCAAAACATTGAAATCACCTGCCTAATATTGTATAAGTCACAGTTTTGCCACCAACTAGATCCACTGTGTTTTCTGGCAACCTTCTATCACAATCATCATAGCTTTTTCAGCCATTTTGAGGTAGATGCGCACTCCGCATGTCGCAGCCAACCACAGCAGATGCTGTCCTTTTTTATAGTGGCAGACTATATCTGCACTCTTGGTAGAGCCAGTAGGCAGGAGAGGGAATTGTAATTTGAGTATGGACCAATTTTTCTAAATCAGGGAGGAGAGGTATATAGAAGGGATTTGATCTAGCCCCTCCGGTCTCATGAAAAAGAAAGGGAGCAGCTCCAGTGAGTAGTCTTACCCCAGGGCTCTAGAAGCTCTTTTCAACAATTCAGTAATGAGTATGCCTTTCCATCTTCTTGCAATCCTGTCTGAGGCTGCCCTGAAGGGAGATTCGCCTCATCTATTCTTAGAGAGGTAAATGGATGGCCTCCCTGTCCTCTCTGTGCAAATTGAGACTGGTTCCAAGACTCCATTCAGGTTCCCAGCTCATGTTTGTCCTTATGAGACATTTTGCTGGATAATCCAGAGGAGGAGAAGCGGATGGCTTGTTTGGTTTAAGGAAGAAGCAATTCGCCCCCCTAGTTCTAAGCAACATGATAGTTAATGCACGTCCTCGTAGACATACATAGACATCTTAGTAGACATACGCACACTGACTAGTTGGTGTAGTGCTTACTTAGTGTGCACACAGGAAGAAGTCGATGTAGGAGGTGGTTGCCATAAGAGTTATACAGTTGAAGCGTGGAAGCTAGCTGGAACAACGACATGCTAATTATAGATACAGGATGCGCTCTTCTCCTTAAGGAGTGAATAATCTTCCCACTTTTTGGAATTGTGATGAATGGACGAGTTTAGCGAAGGCACATTGAGAGACAGTTGTCGGAGAACAAGAAATCCTGACCTGAAATAGCAAATCTGTATTTATTCAGACCCAGATTATCAGGACGCTCCCACTGAGGAAAAAGAACGCTGGTTCAGCAAGATGTTTCTACTTGGTTAGTTGACAAACTTGTGTCATTTTACATACAGTATCGTTCTGTGTCACTTCAAAGAAACATACGTAGGTATGGTACAATGGTTATATCAGTGAAAACCTTATGTATGTATTGGTTTAATGATAATGTGGACCCAAGGGCTATTAAATTAAATTCAAGTGGTCATTATAATTTCACATATAAGCTGTTACACAAATGTAAAAGGAATACAACTTTGTTGATACCAGCCAAAATTGTTTCTTAAGGATGATGTAGGATTTTGGTTCTGCCATCACCTTAAAACACAATTAGATTTTGACAACCAAATCATTGATTTTGAATCAATTTGGCATTCTCTTGCCTGGATCCCTTAATGAATATGTTCTAATTTTCATAAAATATTAACTATGTCACTTATAATTTGTCTCTATTTTTAGTTTGGACAGGTGCACATGTGGAAACTGTGAAAAAATGCCAACAGAACCAGATAATTGGTATTCGAAATACTTGCGTGAATAAATTTGTTTTATTAACTTATTATCTCTTAAATTGTCTGGTCATACAAGTAGACTTACCGATCAAGTGTTGATCATCCAAGGGAAGTGTGGATCATCCGCAGAACTTGTATGCCTTCATGGGTTTGCCTTAAAGGGTGCATTTGACACTTATTGTGCAGATATGTGTTAATAAGCTTTTTGATAGTTACTTAGTTGAATTACTGTATATGTAAAGTCTTATTTATGCATCTACTACACCACAGCAGTTTAAAATTCAATGAATGTGTAAATTAAGTATTTTATTCCATAAGGTCTTTTTTTTAATGCATAGATTGTAATTGAACAAGGTACAGTTTGCAAAATATATTGAACTGTGTACACCTTCTCAAAGCTCTTGAGCTGTTGGCAACCCAAAACATGAATGGTGAGATATATATCTTATTGAATAAGGCAATGTATGTTGGACATACCTGTACCTGGCTCCTTTTTGTAAAATGTACCTTTATGGCCCCTGATTTACAAACATCCTTGCACAGCCACTGTCTATGTGAACAAAATATTACATTCAGACAAGACTTTAACTGCTTTCTTTTCCTTATGTTCCTTTTATCACGAATGACTTCCAACAATTAAATAATGGTGTCATTCTTCGGAATGGTTTCAAGTCTCAGATTACCTGATTTTTGGGGACTTTCTGTAAAGGGTAAACCATCTATTGCTCATGATATACTTAACATTATATATCCTCCCGCTGTCCCTAACCTCTCTGCCCATTCTCTCCAGGATCACATAGAAATGTTTTGACAGGACAAATCCCTTGAATTTCTCCCGAGGTTAGTGTACAGAAAATCATGAGAGCTTTGGCCAATCTTTTAAAAGAACCTCCAGATTATTATAATTCCAGCCAAAAGGCAGCTCCCTTGATCCTTGCCCATCCTTTAAGGATGCTTTTCATCCTCATGCCCTGTCTCTACTATGTCACGCTGTCTTTTCAGTGAGACCATTAAGTTGGTAATGAAGTCAAAAAAAGCTTAAGCTCTTCTGTCTTTAGGGATGTGAGAAGTAAAGAGTCAACCACTTTTACTACCTAAAACGCAGACCCTGGCAGCCAAGGTATAGCTTAAAGAAACGACTAAAGGGGCAGTTCGTTCTTGAAGCTACATAATTGCTTTAGGAAAGGAGGTGGGTGCACTAGCACTTTCTCCTATACTGGAAACAAGTAATCATTTGAAAGAGGATAAGGTTGAAGTAAGGCCATTACTGGAACCACACCTTATCAAAACATTGAACCTAATTGACACACTGGTGCCTAAACAAACTTTCCCCCAGATGAAGAAAATGGCCTGAAAAAACATAGTTGACTTTTGGACTGCATGCCTTTGAAACGTTTTTTTCCCGGCCAGTCTGGTGAACACCCACTGATGTACAATACAAAAATATGACTGTACATTTCTAGCAATCTAGCTGTTTGGCTTGCATTCCCCCCTGAGCTTCAGACATGAATGCAATGAGCTATAAAGGGAGTTTAAAAGTTTTAATGCTTAACACAGATAACGATAAAATGGTTGATTATAGGGTTTCAAACATTTTTCCTTTTAGTGAACCTAACAAAGATTTAAATTGTACACGGTTTTGCATATGGCCTGCTATCCGCTTGTATCTGTTCCACTCACTTTAACCTGTTCTTTTAAGTAAGTTTCACCTTGAATTGCATATCCTATATAAACTTAAATTAGACCCACTTTAATTTATTTTCAGCGTCAGTTACATTGGTCTTTTACTACGTGTGAATAACTGTGATTAAACACACAAAAATAGCAATATTTCTATCTTTTTGATTTCTTTTTGAATAAAAACATTTTTATAGAACAGTAACACCATGAAACAAAACAATCAATGATTAGCCCAGAAAGTCTTCGACAACTGCAGTATCAAGAAATTGATAGAAATAACACTAATCCATGATATTTTACACAGTCCGTTGTGTGACAGCACCAGGTGGACACAAAAATTGGATTTGGGCTGAAACAAAAATACTTATGTCCACGAAGGGCAACTATATGCACATATTACCTGCAAGCTTTGGCTGTCGTAAAAATCTAATAAAAATAAAGAAATAAGTATATAAGTATGTATGTATAAGTATATATATATATATATACATATATATATGTATATTTATATATATATATATGTATAATTATAGAGCCGGTCCCAAGCCCGATTAAATGTGGACGGCTGCTTCAGGAAGTACATCCAAATGCCACATCAGTTATGTTGGAAGTTTTGTCAGAAAACGCATGTGACGAAAGAAAATGTAACTTGCAACGACCAAAACAGTCTAATAAGGGTCAACAATTTTTCAAAAAACTTTGAGTTATCCTAAGGTTAGTGTCAGTAAGTAAGTAAGATTTAGCATATTAAAGTGTGTGAAGACATACTAAACATG
The DNA here is from genome assembly GCA_037951165.1 of Lophius americanus. NCBI lineage: Eukaryota > Metazoa > Chordata > Actinopteri > Lophiiformes > Lophiidae > Lophius > Lophius americanus. Next base: position 9,612,130 of record JBBDHG010000028.1, on the reverse strand, counting down.
TTCTTTTAATAAAAATTATAAAACAATCATGAAAGAAAGTATGAACAAATAATTTTTTACCGAAATGTTGAACTAGTTTAGTTAAAATTGACTATTCCTTGAAATACAAATTTTCTTCATGAAATGATATTGTAAGTGTTATAGTTTACTGTTTAAAAACATGCTTGACCATATAATATGTAATTTTATGGTTTCTTCAGAGTAATGAAATGTTATTATGATTCCATAGCCTTCTTATGTTGGTGAGAACATTCAAGAGTTAATGTGATTAAAAATAAATTTTTCAAACAGCTTTTTATTACTTTCACAAGTGACATGGCTCTAGGGCAGGGGTCCCCAAACTTTTTCCTGTGAGGGCCACATAACTTTTCCCTTCTATGATGGGGGGGCCGGGTTCAGTTTGTAACAGAAAAAGTGTGACGATCGCAGGGGTGCCTAAACGTAAAAATGTATTGTTTTCCACAAAGCCACACATAACCAAATAACCCTCTCTGGGTTCTTCACAGAAAGAAAAAAAAGTCAGGAAATAAATAATAACACTATTAATGAAATAAATAATCACCAAATAACCTTCTCTGGGTTCTTCAGAGAAAAAAAGTCCATGGAACATTAACATGAATGTCAGGTCCATTCTAGTCACAGCCAGTCTCAAACACTGATGCAGATGTTCATCTGTCAATCTTGATAAGAAAAAAAAAAATTAAAAATGCATCTCTGGTATTGTTCAGGGGGCCGGGCCAAATGTAGGGGCGGGCCGTATGCGGCCCGCGGGCCTTAGTTTGGGAACCACTGCTCTAGGGATTACAATATCATGTATTGAATATACAATTCCTAAACTAATCTACATATCAAAATTATTACAACTATTGGATGGGTTGTTATGTCACAGATAACCACAAAGAAAGTTTCCTAATGATCTACAAGATCTGCTTGCCAATTAAGCTAGATTAATTGTTGTATTTCCACACAATTCGGTTTCAGTCATTTACTTTGGTAATTCCCCTGAATAAACATGTAGTTCTATCATCAATATGCTTGTGTGTAACATGTGTGGTCTGAAGTATACAGTGCTGTTGAAAAGAATATCCCCATATAATACAGTTTAAAGTCAACACCAAACATGCATTTGTTTGGGTGATTGGTCTAGCAAGGGCAACAAGAGGAATCAGTAGGAAGAGATATCACTGAATTTTCTGAACTATGTTTGTTCTATTTCATGTTTTTGTTTGGCTGGAGGCTTTATACAAGCCCATAGCGCTGTTGCCTCTTCCCTCCGCAATATACTGACACTGTTTGTTTTCTAGGTATTTTGATATGTGCAAATAAACTATATAATCTAAATATACAATTCTGAAGGTAGCAGGTAGAAGGTAGGGGTGACCTATATATATTCAGTAGGGCACAGTTGTGAATAAAAGTTGTAGCTTCTCAGGCTCAAGTGGTTGGTTGTTTACTGCTGCTGGTAAAGTTTAAAAACGGGTTAGTCCTGAAGCGAGACCCTTCAATCTCGGAGGAATAAAGTAGTATCTCCCCTGTTTCCTGACCATGGTTTAGACTAACATATGGTAGACATTATTGCAAATATAATCTCAAAGAGTGCCCTATCATGCTAAGAAAATATTATAATGACAGCAAGTTGAAGGATATGATGTATCGTCATCATAATGAAATAATCTCTCGGATATGCCAAAACCTACCTCTGGATAAAATTTCATAAAAATCTGTCCATTAGTTTTTCCGTAAACTTGTCAACAAATAGAAAATCAAAGCAGCAAAGCTACGAGGAATAACCTCCTTGGCGGGGGGATTTAAAAAAACAGATAAAAGAAGTTGGGCTGAGTTAGAAATCCAAAACAAGTGACATTAAAAAGGATTAAGCAGGAGTCAGTCACACAAACAAAACATTTCTTGTAACTGGAGGAAGACATCCCATAAACAACCTAGCAATAAATGAGATTAACACACACACACGCTAAAAAAGAACTAGAGAGAGAATGCTGATAATGGACAGGGGGAAATGATGGTCAAAGACAGGATGTGAAGAAACATCATTACTTGCGCAGCTTTGTTAGCAACAACAAAAGTGTGTTTTTTTTCTAAATGCTGTCTCACTATGCAAATTTCACTTTAATAACCAGACAGAAAAACCGGAGCATGGAAAAACACCATTTTGGGTTGAATCACTTCTAATACATGTCCCACTCAGTTCAATCGCTTTGCTGCTTGTCGACGTCCGTGGTTGTGCCAGTATTCCTTTTTGTAATTGAAAAGAGAGCCTGCCATCTCTCATTATTATGAGATTCGTTCAGTCTAGAATGTCCCAGATTACATACATACATATATATTACATACATAGATACATTTTCATACTATCACTGAACCATCAAAACACTGGTGCAGAATATTAATGTCTCACTGTGCATGTCATATGTCAAAATTAAATGTTTTCATTTTAAGTTAAGTACTCGGCTCTGTGCCTGTGATCATTTATACTTAATTTGATTTGGTCACTTTGCCAGTGAAGAAGGATAACATGCAAGTAATCTCAAATACATGACATGAAACACACACAACCTTGTTCAAGACCAGTACACTTAAGTTAATTCACACGTGTATTTTCATGTTAGAGCTCATTAAAAAGATAATAAATGATTGAATGATATTAACATGATCTAATACATTGTCGCTATAAAGTACTTACACAATGTGTCCTGTAGAAACCTTTTACAATCTTACTGCCGGTCATGTGGTATTCAAATTCTCCCCCAAAGTCTCTATGCAAGGGTGATGATGAAAAAAGGAAAGAAAAGAAAATACATTTACTGATGTATCATTTTCCTGCAGCTTTGAAGACTGAACCCTCTCAGCTTGACCAAATGAAGAATCTGTGTATGTGCGACTTAAAATTCCTGACAAAACTTATCTTTGAAGGATTGTTTGAGTAGAAAGGCTGCTTTTCAATATCTGAAACAAAAACACTGAAGATTGCTGAACGTGAGAAATTAGAGCTCATTACTGGTTAAAAGAAAGAGCTGGAAGCAGATGTCAGTTTTCTAAAGCCGCTTCAGTTCAGATAATGGTGTATACCATGTAATGTCAAAACAAACAACTGTTCAGAAGAAGGCAGATGCCAACCGATTAACCCTGAATAGTCAGGGATATTATGGAATCATCATCCCAAATGCTGTAGATCCTTAGTGTTTAACTCAATAATTCAAAAATGATTTAATGGATGAGTTTGACATTTTCTACCTTCATTATCCTTAGTTCGAGGAAGAATTGGATTGATTTCGCGATTGGTCAGCTGCATATTTTCAACTCTTTATTTTCATATTTAATTTGAAGAGGCATGCTTGTACGATGCAGGGGATCGGAGGCTTTTCAGTGATGTCCCCTTACTGTGGGATACGACAACATAGAAATAGTAGAAAGAAGTGACCAAGTGAGGTTGTGTGGGTGAGTGTTATAATCACAGTGAAACCTTTTGAATTAATAAACAATTGAAATTGAAAATCTTAAATTGCTCCGGAGAGAAAAAAAAGTTAAGTCCATCCTAACGACATCTTCACCATACCATATTTTGATATTGGTGTAGCACGCTGGGCTATTAACAAAGGGAAGATCTGTTATGTTGAAAAGAAAAAGACTAGTATGGGCAAAAAGCTAAAAATGCTTGTGCAATGGTTGTGGTGCACCAAACAAGCCACAGAAATGGAAAATCAAAAATCTAAAGATCATTCCCCAAGAGGGATCAGAATAAAAGGCTCACTAGGACAAGAACAGAAACATTAAGTACAGCCTGGACAAAGATGTGACCACCAGGAAGCAATGGGAAGTTGTATGTGATTGGGGAGAGGACTTAAGATGCCAAAAGTTACATCAGAACAGGTCTAAGTGGGAAAAGGGTCTGACTCTTGCGCAGAACGCAGAGGTTCACTCTACAGGGAACTGAGAACACGACAGTCCATGAGATTCCTCAGCTACTTAAGAACACATGTAGATTATCTCAATTGCCATCCTGGAAAAAATAAGCAAGCCAGCAAAGGAAATAAAGGAATAAAAGCCCTAAAAAGACATGAGTTAAATGATGGTCCAACTAATGGAGATCGAAAGATAAAATCCAGCACTGAGAATAAAAGTGTCAGCTTCCACCCAATGACTTATTCTCCAGGCCAAGGCTACATTTATTTATATCAACAAAGAGGCATTTTTTTTGTGTGCAAAACAGTTCAAGTCTAGTTTTAAAGGTTAAACATCTATATATACATACATCTATATTCTAAATCAATCAATCATCAATACATTTTTCTTTTGTCTCTCATTTTAAATATATTTCTTGACAAAGATCCACTGTGCTGTGACTGATGACAAATCTGATCTTCGCATGCAAGGTAATGAGATGTATGTGCTCCCCTTGATACAGATCTTAGCAAAGGTTTGTGAAAACAGGAGGAATGTGGTGCAGCTGCTTCCAATTTTTCAATGAATAAAGTCTTGGAAAACACAAGTGATCAATAGGATCTAATAGGAAAGACACACCCATACTGTAGACAGTCCATATACTCTGTCAACTTCTGCCAAGGGTGTGGTGACCAGTCTGTACATTCCCCTCACTCGCTGTTCACTTGCTCACTGTCAATTACCTTCATGAGAAGTTTAATGATGTTTTATTAAAGACATGAAAGATGTCAAATGGCATTACACAGATCCATGATAATCATCGCCTCTTTGCTTGAAGTTCATACTATACGGTTTGGGTTTAAAGACTTTTGCTGTTTGTTGAGCAGTGCCAAGAAGGTCCACCCACACTGCAAGCAATCTTTTTGACTTAAACATTTCAAGAGCTTGAGAAGTAAACATGAGGGCTTCAATGAGGGCTGCAGCTCATGAGGATACAGCCTTTCCATTAAGGCTTTTTCTTTTCTCATATGTCAAATCTTTCACTCCATATTTTGACACTCTCCCTTTTCTTCCTGCTGCGACTGGGAGAAACTTCACTTCTGTACAGCTCGTATCCTAGAATGGCTACATCTATTGCAAAGAAACCTTGTGAAACCTAAAATGAGTTTTTAGGATGTTAAAAATGTATTTGTTAAATACTTCATAGCACAAGCACAAACACTCCCAACAAAACTTACTTAATTCCCCAGTGGTTCAAGTCGTATGCTGTGCAGCGTTAACATCTGCAGACCGACCGGATTTATGACCGGAGGAAATAGTTCTGAACAATTTGCAATCAGATTTTGGCTTGTAGCGGTAATTCTTTACTGAGAATAGCATACACTTCACCTGACTTCATGTAGTCCATAGTGATGCTTATAAGAATGTTGCACTCTCTATGTTTCTTTTGAGAAATTAGAAGTTTTGGTGTTGGGTAAGTGATGATGGGTTACATAATTGCTTGTGTCATACATTCTTAGAGAACCTAATTAAACCACATGGGATTCTACTGACGCTGACCCCACTGAGAATAAAGAGTATCATTATAAAATCATAATTCCTTGTTTATTGTGATGATCACTGAAACTGCTGAAATGGTCCGTCCGTCAATATTGAAAAAAAACTAGGCAAATGCCGTCGTCCCCGACAGCAAGGTTATATCCCAGAAAAATCCCCAATACCCTGGTTTGTACAAGTAATCCCCATGACAGAACTCCTCAAATTAAATGTGAAGTTATGTCCTTAGTATTTTCCCCCGAGTGAGTAAAATGTGAATTATTAGAGAAAATATCATTGAGTCAAGGTCATTGAACTCCTCCTAGTAAGTAAAACATGAACTATTAGAGGAAAATATGATATATACCAAGATAGATCTCCGAAAGTTTATATCCGTCAAATATGGACTAATCGGACCAATTAACAGGAAGTGGTGTCCAAAAATCAGTGTCTTTTATTTTTTTTTATCATTTGGGACAAGCTAGCCTGCTTGTATAGAATTTTAACCCAGAAAAGTTTGGCATATTATGGAATGACCATCACTGCCTCTGCGTCTGCCTTCCTTTGTGTTAAGGTTAAGGAAATAACTTAAAAAAAGATTTCATTGATCATTTTCAAATTTTCTACGAACTATAACCATTAGTGCTAGGAAGAACTGGATTGATTGCATATTACTGCCGCTAAGGAGATATTTATCCTTGAAAAAGTTTCGGGCATCATTTGAGGCGTTCAATCAGGGGAATTGCTTGTGCATTTCAGGGGATTTGGGGCTTTTCAGGGATGGATCGGTGGGGCAGGGAGAAATTACCTTTGAGAACTTTCCTCCTGCGTCGACCTGCTGCTCGCTGTTCTCATTGGTGTCTGTAACATAATATATTGGGGGTGGGACATTATATTCTACACAAAACATAATGAAATTTCACAAATGCTTTGAAGGGGCTATAAAGGTAAGGATCTCATAAATAGATTGTTCAGTTATCTTAGTTTTCCATTTTAATCGATATTTTTGAACCTGTCTGTTTTCTCTAATTCACCTATGATAAAGCTTAGGTAAAAAAGTACAAAATGGCGTAAGACAGTAAAATTCAAAACAGTATATCTCTGTAGTAGAGTCTGAGAATTATCTTGAATAAAAAAATGTTAAATACCTTTATTATTCTCAGTCACCATTTACACAATACCATGATGTCTCAAAAAGTCATTACCGTAAAAGTATTATTTATTATTATCCATTGATTATACAGTAACAAGATGTTTAAAATAGGGGATTCATCAGTGAAATATATATTAATGTCAATATCAAGGTAAAATAAAAAGTCTCAATTAATTGTAATTTACTGTCATTTTATGTACTGTCCTTGTTAACCATAAAAAGATAAAAATAATGTCTGCTTTTTCATTGCTATTAACAGTAATGTTTTGTATATGGTCAACTAGAGCTGCCTGTGTTTTCCTGTGAATTACATATAAAATAAAATAAAAAGTGTATTGTCTGTTCACATAAGCAATTAAGTTTTTTCATTGGCAGACTTTTTTTCTGTTCATGGATCTGTGTCCTTGGACAGAAATTTTCGGGTTTTAATTTTTAAATTAGCTTCAGAGCAATCTTTAACTTATTATATATTAATTTATTATATTTAATATTTTTTGTGTTATATCTGCTTTGCCATAACTCTACCTGTCTTGTTTCATCTATGGTTAGGAACAGTTTTAATGGATGTTGTTAGTGTGGGGAACAGCATTTATTTCCATGTATGCCGAGTATGCATTATGAAAGTGACAAAAACAACAAACTAAAATTGATTATTATTATTATTATTTTGCTGTGCTGGGGATGCCTTTGGGTAAAAGCTTATAGCTCCCAGCTCATAACAGTAGTGTGTGAGATCAGAGTCTGCTGCTGTCCTATACTCCATCTGTATTATGAATTTATTGAGACCTGTTGGTGTAAGACTGATTGATATCACTGATTGATTGTCATCTTTTTTAAATTCAAACAAAATCCAGCAGTGTTTTCCCTTCCAACTGGGTTGTTCAGACGGGACATTACAGTAAACACATGAAAATTCATGTTTTCTCTCTCATTCTCATTGTCGCCCTTATTAATTGTCTATTCTGCTCATGCCCATTCTGCAAAAGCAAAAAACAACAACTAATGTAGTAATTACAGTACAATACTGTACTGTCATTTTTGACATAAAATATCCTTCTTACTATACTCAATGAAAGGACCAAACCAGGTCAATATGGCATCCTTAAGGACAATTTCAGAGAATGCTGGAACCTGCCTACCAGAAGGCATTTGACATGGGTATTGAGAAATGTTCCTGGTGTTTGCTGTGCTTTAGTTAAACTTGGTGCTCCACACTGATGCTACTCGCACCTTTGGCCTTGGTGCTGTCCTTTACCAGGAACAGGAGAGACATATGCAGGTAGTGGCCTATCCCAATCAAATAAGTCAGAAAATGAAGAAAAGATGAATTATTCATTTCAACAGATGATATGTGATAATGTGTCTATTTGAAAGTCCGTGGCACCCAGACTCGATTGAGATTGGAGGGTCTACGCCCTGACCAGCAGCATGGAAAATCTTTCGCTCGGAGTCTGGATACTGGTGTTGGTGGCTAATGACTCTGCTAAGGCTGGTGAATGATGAAGCGGACAGATATGTGAGGACTAGGTGGTGATGGGAAGGTGAAGGGTGCTTTAACCAGCAGCATGAAACAACTAGATGACTTGAGAACGTCATATTTACTTTTCTTTAATTTATTCAGCTACTTGAAAGGGTGCAACTGATACCAACGAGGCCCCAGATAGGCCCCAGCAAGATAAAAGTCTGTCTCACTGAACTTTCGATGGAACTACGCAAAAAAATAAAGGGAACACATAATCATCACAGTTTAGCTCCAAGTCAATCACACCTCCGGGCTATCAACCTGTTGAGTCAGGAAGTAATGATGATTGTGAATCAATTTCACCTGCTGTTGTGCAAATGGGACAGACAAAAGGTGGTAAGAAGAGGCAATTAGTGAGACAACCCTTATTAAGGAATGATTTTGAAGGTGTTGGTCACAGACTATTTCCCTCTCCTCGTCCATTCTGATTCTTAGCTAGTTTTGCATTTTTCCAGTGCCCTTGCCACTAGTGGTAGCATGAGGCGGTATCTGCCGCCCACCGACGTTGCTCAGGTGGTGCAGCTCCTCCAGGATGGCACATCCATACACGCCGTGGTCAGAGGGTTTGCTTAGTCTCCCAGCAGAGTGTCAAGAGCGTGAAGGAGATACCAGAAGACAGGTCCTTACACCAGGAGATTTGGAGAGGGGCCTTAGGAGGGCAACAACCTAGCAGCATATCCGCTTATCCGCATATCCACTCCTTTGTGTAAGGAGAAACAGCAGGAGCGCTGACAAAGCCCTACAAAATGACCTCCAGCAGGCCACTCGTATGCATGTTTCTGCTCACACTATCAACAACAGACTCCAAGAAGGTAGTATGAGGGCCCGAGTTCCACAGGTGGGGACTGTGCTCACAGCCCGGCACCTAGCAGTTTTCCAAAGAACACCAGAATTGGCACATGAACATGTTCTCTTTCTCAATGGAGAACCTGCCAATTCTGCTGTTCTCTGGTGACACAGATCAACTTCCACATTGTGGGCTGTGAGCGAATGTTCCAGTACAGGACGTCGGGCCCTCATTTCACCCTCATGCATTCTGTTGCTGACAGTTTTATTAGAAACATCACACCAGTAGCCCACTGGAGGTTATTTTGTAAAGATATAGCAGTGCTCCTTCTGTTCCTCCTCACACCGAGGAGCAGATACCAGTCTGGCTGCTGGGTGGGGTTCTACCAACCTGTCAGGTCTCCTTGTGTAACGGCCTGTCTCGTGGCATCTCCTTCATGCTCTTGAGACTGTGCTGGGAGACACAGCAAACGGACTTGCAACTTAGCTTGCTGTTTGTGGAAACTCCATGCAAGTATTTTTTGGACATTTTTGGGCCATTCTCATAGAAACTTTGATTAACTTACCAATGCTATCTTGCTGACAGTCATACGTCTAATTTTACATCTGTTTTGTCTCCCAAATCTGATTAAATAAGAATCTGTACAGTGTGCACCCTTCAAAAAGTAAAATATGTCAATCAAGTCCTTCATTTGTTTTTCTTTTTCCTCTTATCAGCCCACATTATGAGTTTACCTCTAATGACAACCTTTGCAGTGTGTGTACTATCCCAAAAATTGAATTTGTCTATCAAGTTCTTCATTTGTTTCTCTTTTTAATTTAAAAAGAGATGAGAGGGTGTAATTCTCCTCACTCGTCTATTGTATTTGTTTCCAGAAGCGATTTCTCTACAGAAAGTGTCTCATATTTTTTTTTTTTTAGATATTGGAAGTCCAGGTGGGGATGGAATGGGTATTCCTGTCAACCCCAAATATCAACACACCTGTTGCTTCCTTTGTGAACCATTTACAATTCCCTGGTGGCCTATAAATGTTCAGTGGCTTCCTGGTGATCAATTAAACCTTTGACATTTAAGTAATACCCTTATTAATTGGATAGTTGTGAAGAAAACTGGAAATTTATTAGATAAATGTTAAAATTAATATTGGAACCCTTCTTGTACTTTTTAAATCGCTTTTTCTTTTGGTTTTTGACAAATATGTTTCTTGCCACAAAATAATAAATAATTTAATTTTAATTATGGCATTACCTTTTTTTTAAAGCACTATTTAATCCATTCTCATTGACGATGATTTCCCTGTTCTCCTGATGAGGCACTTCAGTAAGTAAGTACATAATTTACAAGAAAAAAAATCCTAGATTCCTAGATATTATTTAAATCACATCAGATGGCCTGAAACAAAAAAGCATCCATGAATCAAATTAAACTAAACATATGAACACATGTGTTTTACATTGACTTCCATGCCTGGGGTACTAGTTAAACTTCTAAGATTGGAGGGGGAGTCCTTCAAGCCAAAGGGGGCCAACTTAGTGTGACCGTACATTTCTGACTAATTAAAATGAGATCAGTAGACAGTTAAAGATATGAATTCATACAATGGGTCAAACTTGGGTCAAACTTCCTGCTCTTTTTCTTGAGGTTGTCAGCCACCTCTGGTGTGCTGTTGTGGATAACTTAGCCGGTGTAAGTCATAAGGGTCATCTCTGTATGTTCCAAACATTCGTGTTGTCTCCACATTTGGCTGTCCTTGCTATAGGGGACGGCGTCAGCCCACAGTTCCCGGAATTCTTTCTCATGTCTTCAGAGTGTGTTGTCTGGGAACCTGCACAGTGTCGCTGCTAAGTATTCTAAAAAAGATTCACTTTGCCTCAAAGATACACGTTTGAGTGGGGCAGTGGTTCACAATGAGTGCGTCCCATTCGTAAACATGAGCAAAATACTCTATTTCAAAGGAGCTGCAGTCAGAAGAGACGGGCGCAGATGGTAAGGTGTAAGATGATGAAGCAACAGAATTTTGGATAATGTGGAGAGCAATTCTGGCTTTGATAGTGAAGCTGGAATACTCTGGGGCCTTTCTATGCAGAGATTGCATGTTTTCCTTGTGTATGCGTGGGTTCTCTCCAGGTAAGGTCCAAAATAAATGAAGCGTCGGGGATTTAGTGACTCTAAATTGCCTGTAGATGTGAGCGAGTGTTTGTCTCTATGTGTCGCCCTTGTGATGAACGTAGTTCTTATCCAAACGTGTACTCTGCCTCTCATTTAATATGAGCTTAGATAGGATCCAGCCCCCCCGCAAAAGTTAACAGAATAAGCAGTTAAAGGAAATTAATGAATGAATCACCATGCATACTTGCATAGGGACCGAAGTCACCCAGGGGTAAGAAACCCCATCCTGCCAGGGGAAGAACTTCACCTTCCTTTGGCCTTCAACCAGTCACAACCAGTGTGCCAAAGGGTGAGCAACCTCGCCAGTAACAGGATTAACATGTACTTCCAAAAAGGGACATATGTGACATATAGTTTGCTTTATAATTTCCAGTAAGAGAAAAAAAACCTTGCCAAGATGATTAAACCAACTTAAAAACCATATAATGGTTTGTTTTTAAGGCACTTTTTGAAAACATTTCTCTGGTTGGGATACATGGTAAATATTATTGTTACTGTTACCATTATTGCTTGAAGAGGAGTTAGAAAATAGAAATACATAGATAGTAGATTTTTTTTTAGTTATATTTATTGCTATTTTATTATTTTTGCAATAAATATTATTGCTAAAATAATATTATTGCGGCTAATATTATTTCGCCACATATGAACAACAAGAAGGGTGAAAAAATGAACACAGCATGAGAGTTAATGAACGTCACCAGAGATTTCTGTATATTCTCGCCGTCAGCACTTTCAGAAACCCCCTGAATATGTACGTTGTTTCTTCCTACAGGTGAGTTAGTCACCCTTGCATATTTTCTTGTCGTTTCAAGTTTGCGGGAAAGCATACTTTAACATAGCCTACTGGTGGGGACTGGATTTTATTTATGAAATGGGGGGGTGGCTGGAGTGTGACTTCAATTTACTTTTATGCCTCTGTCAACAGGTTATACAGGGTTACCCTTGTCCGTAAGTATGTAAAGTGGAATAGTCTACTAACATCTCCTCAAAATCTGGAATTCTGTGGGTGAAAATCTACTTTGGCAAACAGTGGGAGACCAGTCAGACCTTTTAGGTTGTGCCCAACATCCTGTAGCTCTGTTTAGATCTTTCACAGAGGGTCAGACACACCAATGTCCAAGGGAAATGGACAAGTTAGTCATTTTTATACCTTGCTTCCAGTCTTGGCTGCATGTTTGTTAGCAGGGTGTGATTTTTCACCTTTTCCTTTTGACTTGATTCCATCTTCCTTTCCACAGCTGGATGCACATAGACCTTTCCATCAGGCAGCAGCTGGGCTTGTCATCCAATCAGGCATATGCATGATTAACAACAGCTGGAAAAGTATAGAGCACTGGGCGGAAGGGTTTGGATATAGGGATGTAGAGCCTGGGATGGTGGTGATGGCATGGGGCCAAAGGCAGCTGTAGGAGTAAGGAAGAGACTGAAGGTTTGTAAAGAAATAACAGAGAATAAAAAGACAAGTGGTGAAAACATTGACACTGAGAGCAAGTAAAGAATTAATTAATTATTTTGAATTGTCCATTTGCAGACCCTGTGTCCTTTTACATTGTGTTTTACAAAAATGATAGTCTATCATTGCAGATGTCCTTATTTGCCTAACTGTTTGATAATAATATTACATTAACACATTTATAAAGTGAGGCGCCCTCAATATTGGAAACACATATATATCCCTTTGGGTGTGAGAAATCCTTTATAAAGTTTATCAGTTGGGGACACTTGTGGTCTTTGGACCTGGTCGTGTACATTCACACATTATTTCCCACCATTTTCAAATTTTTTGTGACTCATGCACAGCAGGTTTTAGTGTCAGAGACACATGGGCTGAATTATGATGTTTTTCACTTATTTCATGCGTGAATTGGAAATTTAAAACGAGTGAACTCTTAACAGCGTAGGGAAGCTAATTGCTTTTGCCATCTTCAAATGTTTTTCTTCCCAGGGTCCCTTTTGGTTAAGATCCTTCTGAGGCTCAGTGTTTCCCTCAGACCTGTCCCTATTTCTGTTTCCCTGCAGTGCCCAATAAACATAACATATATTTCGGCTACCCTTGTTTGATTGATGCTCGGAATTCACAAGAAAAACAGTGCCCTATAAAATTATTGGCACCTTTTGAAAGAAATCAATAAATGAGATGCAAAAAAAGTCTTTATTGTGTATGCACATGAACTTTAATTCAAAAATATTGACATACATCTAACCTTTTATTCATGTGACGTAAAATATTTAAAAGTAAATTTACAGAAAGAAAGCCATAGAGAAAAGCACATCATGTCCATTGTGAAGTCTGGTATTGGATATCTGATGCCTTGGGACTTTTTTTCTTACAAAGGCCCTGGATAGTCTGTTAAAATAGTTGGTTCCACTGACTTCATCAAATACCAGCAGATAGTGGATGAAAAATCCAATGCCTCGTCTTCGATTGGACCTCTCAAACAGGACAATGATCTGGAATACACCTCAGAAGATAAACCCCAAATGGGGTTCAGATATCGCAAAATATGGGTTTGCCATGGCAGTCCCAGTCACCTGAACAAGCAAAAGAGTATGTATTAAATGTAGGGTGCCAATAATTGTGGAACACAGACAAATATTTGTTATATGTAAAGAATTATTTAAAAGTGTGCCAATGATGCTGGAGGGGTAGTTTGGCTATGGAGAGCTCCAAACAGACCAGATTGCTTAAAAAAAGATTGGTCTCCAGTCAAAGACAATCAAGACTTGGTCTGCATTTCTAGGTCTGCAAAGACATAAGAATTAACTTTTTCTTGGACTTTCTTAATGTTCTTAGAGTTTTCTGGGATATCATTTGGACTTACGTGGAAGACGTGATTATTTTCTTCGAAATTGGATCAAAGACTTTAGATCTTGCTTGGACTTCAGCTTAAAGACATGAGGCCTCAATTGTTCTTGACATTATAACTTAAGCTCAAAACATTTCTTATGACCCAAGGATAGGAATTAGAGAATGCAATCATGATCATTCAGCTAATATAAGGAGTTGGTTTGTTGGTACTCTTCATGTTTTTGGTCTGGTGTGTCTCAGATATGGCAATGTCAACTAATGTGAATCTGATATTTATGATAAATGCTCCAAGTCAATTGAGAAAAAATATTAATGTAGACTCCGGTACAAGCATATATATAGATATATATCTATTTAGATAGATATAGATATATATAGATATATAGATATAGATATATATAGATATAATTACTTCTGAAGAAAAATAAAATATTGCATATATAAGTAAGGTCTACACATACTGATGATGTTTTAAAAAATGAGCCACAGAAAATATACAATCAAACAGTGTTGCTTCCTGTCATCATTCTAGCAAAGCCATAGTCCTTAAAGAGGATAAAACTTTCAAGACACAGCGTTGTTCTTAAATGTGCGGCATAGGGGTGAGATACAAGCCAGAAAGGGGAAGAAGACACAGTGGCAGGACGCTAGCTTGTGTTCTGTATCAATCTAATCTGGATGTAAACACAGCTGTTAGGGAACTCATGCACGGCCCATATACCAGCTGCCTGTGTGAAATGAACTTTTACTCAACCATGAGCCAACTTCTAGTGAGAAATCCAAAACTAGCCTGAGAGAATGAATAACTATAGTTGGGTATAGTGTGTCATTCCAAGGGGACAGGCTTTTGTCTATGAGGCAATCATTTACATCTGCTGTGCCACTTTTTCAACCCACACTTAGAATCACAGGCATTCTGCTGCACAAACATGCTTCGCTATGCTCTGTCTGTTCTTCTTTCGCACATACAAGCCACGGAGTGAAATATTCATTATCTTATTCCCTTCAGCTTGCCATGTAAATCCAGCCATCTGGCCTTGAAGCATATAGAAGGCTGCTGGTTGATAGAGGCAAGACCATTAATGCAGCAGAGAAAAGAACACAGACCTTAGAGAATCTGCGAATGGAGGAAAAAATAAGGCCATACAATTTTAAAGACAGTCCGAACACCGCACAGTGTTTTTATCATGGAGTCTGCCATGACTGAATGCCTCGAATCAGAAAAGTCAGCAACAGCCTTTGGGAATGACATCATCCCCAAGTAAAAATAATGACTCACTAGCAAGAACTCTGGAGCAAGCCCCCAGTAGTGTGAGGGAGCTGCACTCTTTTCTTCGAGACTCAGATGAAAAGTTACTTTACCTCAGTGTTTACAATACTTAGTTTGTTTAAGACCTTTGTATTCTCTACTGCTAATCAATGCAACAAACGCTTTGATTAATATGCAAAAAAGCTTTTCTTTCTGGCTATTCTGAACCACAATCCTCTGTGAAGTGAAAGATATATCAAAGCAACTTAACTCAACTTAACTCAACAAAGACCTGCAAATCTGGATTGATGATAGCTCATTGCCAATCCGTACAAGCTGAAATGCCACTTCTCGGTGTAAATGTTGCATTGTAGTTTAAATTAATATGCAGGCAATCAAGTACTAGCATATCATTCTGAAGACTTAGACTTTAGATTGTATTGCCCCCAAGGGGAAATTCCTTTCCACAGCAATGTTCATGTCAGATCACATATTAAACACACAAGCACACAATTAGAGAAGTACATCAAAACAATGATGACAACAGAACATAATCTGGTCTATTCTCCGCAGTTCAAGACAGTCATGGCAACACAGATCAGGCTTTGCAAGAAGCAAGTCCTTCTGCAACTCAATTTTCTTTACCGGCGCCCTGAGGGCTGTGTGAGGTGGTGCTTTAGGGGGTTGGGTGCTGTCATGGGCTATTGAGGTAACAATGCTTGGTTGTGTCATCAGAGAGTAGGAGATATGTTAGATGGGTCACAGACTTGTGCAGTCGTTGTGTAAAGTGTCTACAAGAATGGGCTAAGCACTCCCCGTGGTGC
Organism: Lophius americanus; assembly: GCA_037951165.1. Lineage (NCBI taxonomy): Eukaryota > Metazoa > Chordata > Actinopteri > Lophiiformes > Lophiidae > Lophius > Lophius americanus. The sequence continues at coordinate 9,596,178 of JBBDHG010000028.1, read as the reverse complement.
TCCGGTGTTGGTGGTGAGTGCAGGTGATGTGGTCTTCCTCAACCGTAAGGCTTGCAGTCTAGTAGAATGCAAAGAACAGGACATACTATTCTTTGAATATTAAGAGACAACTCGCAACGGTTGTCTCGTAATAGGCAGGTCTCTCTGAGGTGCACCTCCTGGTTAAGGATTCTGTTGTCATGAACAAGCCAATAGGAATGCTCATTGCTGGAACAGTAGCCTATACAATCACTACGTAAGGTTTCCTGTTAACAAAAATAGTTGTTATAGTACCTTACTAGTCTGACCCTAGTCTAGTCTGCTCAATCAAAGTGTAGAAGGGGACATATTGTGAAAATCTCATTTTTTTTAGTGTTAATAATTTGTTGGAAATTTGGTGGGCCTACTGACTCACTGAGGGTTGAAATAGCCCATTATGTGGTTTCTTTTGGGAGAAGGACATCAGAAATTACGTGACTTTTGACTTCCGCTGGCAGTCAGATCGAAGGGTCGCAACATTTGACATCAAATATTATGCCAGTCAATCAAAAACCCAGCCCAATCTGGGATTTCTCCTCATGCCTACCCACGATATTTTCCACCCATCTACCTCAGCTCTCACTGTTCTTTCAAAGCTAGCTGCTGAGAGTTAATACAAAATATTCACCTGCTGCCTATTATAGCCCACCCACCCCAATGAGGTCAAGTTGTAACGAGACGTTATTCTGATTTCACTGGTTATATTGTAATAGGTATGTCAAATACAAAATTTCAGTTACATCCCTTATTTTATAATAATGTATTGGGGTACAACTTGTTTTTCTGAAGATGGGGAATCAGGTCCCCTCTGGTCCTGCTGAGATCTGTTGAAAAAGCCAGCCAAAATGGAGCAAGAAACAACAAAGACATGGTAGATAAAGATGAGGTAGTGAGAGGAAGGAAGGGTGGAAAATCTGAGGTACAACAATAAAAAGTTTAAGAGAATAAATGCTAAGAGGAAAGATGAAACACTGGTCAGGATTTTCCCACATTACCTAAACTCCTAAAACCAAAGAAAATGTATGCTGTTCAAGAAAGAGGAGGTGAGCTCACAGCAAGGTCCAGTTTATCAAAACAGAGCAAGGACAGCGTAATGTCCAAAGCAAATCCAACACATAATCCTTCTGCAACATTTAAAGAAAAATAAACGAAAGAATACATTGCTGCTACTTGTAAGAGCCACAAAAGTTACAAAAATGTTTTGCAACATTCTGTTTAGCTAATGCTTTACTTGATCTGTTTCCCGTCTAATCTGAGAAAAAAGATGTTTGACAGGAAATTAAATAATGTGGCCATTCCATGCCTACATTCCAAGAACTGCAAGATTTACTTGTGATGAATTCACAAAACAGTGCCGTTGGACGGCATGTGATCGATGTGAATAAATAAATAGCTGATTTGTTCAACTCAGCCAGGAGTTGAAAACCCCCAATTCCCAACAGGTCGGAGCACACAATCTGACTTTGCCTGATTGATTATGGAGAATAACAATAATTTCTATGGTTACCGTTGAAGAAGCAAACTGTTTTGGAAGTAATGGGGGAGATGAATGACTCCAAACTGACATAAATCACGCGTACAAGTCTGCTGCTGTAGGGTGAGAGACCTTGATGGAAGCCCTCTCATCAGGGCGGATTGCACCCTGGATTTGAAGTCTTATATTGGAAGGGACGAGATATTAACCATGAATAAATCCTTCTCGCTGACAATTGATTTACTAAGAAAATGTACAGATGTGTGTCCTGAATGATTTACTTCCCATTTAACATCACTGGGTGCTATTTAAGGCCTGAAATGGATATGCATTTACAATGACGCGAAAGAAAAACATAAGAATATAACCACATAAAGGTAACATCAAAATAAAATTAGCTCATTACAAAGGTCAGTGGGTGAGATGTATTTGGCAAAAAGACTTAAACCATCAAGCATCTTATCAAGTTGATATATGATTTATGTATTATTTATGAGAAACCTACTTAACTAACTCAAAACAAACAATATGCATCCTTATTGAATGTCAGTTTTAAGCTGCACATGTCAAATGTCCGGCTTTATTATATCCCTGAAAAGTTGGGGATTTCATAGAATTGTCGTTGCCGGCGCCACAGATCCTTTATGTTAAAGTGATAACTTAAATACTATGTCATGCATCAATTTGAAATTGTATACCCACATACATATATAAATCTGACACTAGGGGGAGCTTTATCTCTAAACCTTGGCTGGCCATAATCTATAAATTGTTGATCCAATTTAGTCTAAATCTGGTGTATATTAATCAACCTGAGAAGATCTATCTTGTATACATCTTGGTTTGTTCTAATAGTTCGTATTTAACTCGCTAGGGAAGTAATTTCCTGGTTAGTCATGCAAGTCAGTGTTGACTGAGAATCCCTTTGCATCAACACAGAAGGTGAAAATTGAAGCTAATCCTGAGTGGAAAAGCAAAATAAACTGAAATAAACCAAAGGTTATGAATTTAGAAATTGGGTACCATTCTTTGTGATCTGGCAAGCACTCATTGTGGTAAAAAAAAAGACATTTTTTTGATAAAACACTTTACTAACCATTCACCTGTCATGCTTACAGGCCTGGATAAAGAGAGGATTGCAGAACCATTCAAGTATAAATATTTCAAATGACTAAACACTGATGCTGGCAGGAATGCTACACCTTTATGATATATACTGTCTGAGATGAGGAGATAGGATCACTTTACCAAGAAAGGCTAAAATGGGTGGGCCCAAAGTAGAATTGATGAAGGATAAATTCACAAAGATTGAACCAAGGATGACCTATGGTTTCCAAAGGCCTCTCATCAAATGAACAACAATTCAGTACTAAGATTACCATGTTTAAGAATGGCACAAGCTCACAGCATATGTCTGTGGTGAAACATAATACGATACAATACTCATATGAATAGATCATTTCATTTCAAGAGGGTTTGAATGTCTAAGCCGCTCTGGATCTGGAATTAGGCCTCCATCTCTTCGTCCTTGTCATGGCTGCAAATTACTCAGCTCCCACATGAAGGGGTTTTGTGTAATTGCTCATCAGGAGAGGTGGGAATAAATGTTCAGTGGGCTAAAACTAAGGGAATATGGTCTGAGATTAGGCAACATGTGGTTTGTGGTGACTGAGTAGAAAAATTATCTGTTCATACCAGCTCCACATTTTTCAATGTGAAGTTTGGGTTTCCGATTACCAGACAAAGTGAGAGGGGGTTTTTCTAATTCAATTCCTGCGGTCAAGCTGCACTTATTTGAGGTAACCAACACCACTCACTTTTAATCCTTCTCAGCTAAGACTGTAATAAATGGACTCAGTCTTTATCACTTCAGTCCAGTTTATTGCTGCGAAGGTTCATGATGAGGCTGATAAAAGAGGGAAAATGTGGTTTTCAGGAAATAACCAAAATGGTTTAAGTCATTGTAAAAAAGTTAAAGAATACATTACAACATCTTGAGATTTTTTTTTTTATAATAAACCACAGTAAAAAAACTCCAGGATACAGGGAATATCAATACAGAGGCATCACACTAGGTTCCAACATCTCATCTCTTGAGCATTTCATCAAGTTTCAAAAGGTGCCCCCTGGTATCTGAAGTGCACCTCTTCCTGCAACAAAACCTCTAGATTAAAAATTAAAATGGACAGTATGAAATGGTACTTTTAAGAAAGAGTGGTGTTCAAATGGTACCAACTCTAGCCTTCTTGTTGAAAATCATATGCGTCACCAATAAATGAACACTACAATGAACATGAATACTCTCCATGATCACTTAACATAGTACCTGTTGCATTGTGCATTTTTCATGAGCATATCATACACAAATGCTGGGTTACTTCAATAATGGATTGATGCTGCTGAACACTGAAATCCCTGAGGTTCCCTTGCTGACAGTAAATCCTGCTGCATAGAACAGATCTCAGTAACTCTGTCCTGCTCTTCTGCATTTTAGTTTAAATCTGTAGAAACTGGAGTTGTTTAAAGTTGACTTCAGTGAGGAAGCAAGACCACTTACGGTATTAATAGTAAGAAATGTCATCATTTAGCATCTTAACTTTAACAATAAGATAGTGACTTCACAGAGTAAATACAATATGAGGGAACTTAAGACTTAAGATAAGATTGTTAAAATAAACAACTTATGGTTATCAGTTTCATCAAATCACTCTGTTTCTCCATTGTGCGGTATTGTTTATATCCGTAAAATGTCAGGAATATTATTGTATCATTATTGCATACCCCGCGTCAGCAACCGTTCAGTCGTGTTAATGCGACAACTCAAAAACTGTTTAGGTGATCGTATTCAAATATTATTCCCTCATAGACGTTACTGCGAGGATGAACCAGATTGATTTTGGGAAAGGTCAGTTGTATATATTTTGACACTGGTGGGGAGCATTCTTTCCAAAAGATTTAGGGCTATAATTTCTGAAATTAGTCCAATTCATTCATAATTTGGTGATTCCACTGGAGGAAATCTATCTTTATAAATTGTGTTTTACTGCAATAGTTCATATTTCATAAAATCTTTACAAAAAATAATGTGGAAAAACTTTGCATTTAATTTGAGGAGTTCAATAACGGAGCTTGCTGGTAAAACACAGTGTATTTGGAACTTTTCTAGTGTTTACACTTTGCTGTTGGGACCACCAGCATAGGCCTACTTTCATTTAAATGTTTAGTTGACATCCAGCAAGTGACACATGTACGGTTCAACATACGTCTTAGCTTATGGTGCAAGACAGGTGAAAGGAGAAAGAATGAAGAGCACAAAGAGCCTTGCCAATTTTCTGGTTTCCACTGACCTCCTGGTTCTCCTGTCAAATGTCTTAATGCCATAAAATCCTGTGGTTTAATGTTCTGCCTTAAAGGTCAAAATAAGTTCTATGTATTAACCGCTGCCCAATGGAAGCCATACAAGAGCAGACAGTGAGCATGTAGGCAGATGCATGTCACATGATGATGGAAACAAGATCCTAAAAAGTCCATAAAACAAAACATATTGTCTTGAACGTATTGTGATAGAAATCCCACCCAGCTCTCGTGCCATAAAATTCACCAGAAAATACAACAGCACCAGCCCATACAGATTTACAGCCGATGACAGCCAAGTTATCAAGTCCATACATTTCAAAATGAAAACAAAACTGAGCACATTCAATATCTCCAACTGCTGAGTATATTGCTATCATAAATCATAGAAACGGCAGCTCAAACTATGTATATAAGACTGTAAAATTGATTTATTTGAACAATCAGTCCTCGACGATCTGCTTAGGATCAACTTAGGTTGTACGTTTTCCCCCAAATAACAGCTTTTGACTGAAGTCAAAAGTTGTGCTATGCCAGAATAGTAGTCAAAATGCTCTAATGTTAAACATTCAAAACATAATGACATGCTTTGGGTGTCAAAAGAAAGAAACCTTCCATTTTCCTTGCACTTGGGGATAAAGGTCGTTAAAATTCCCTCTTTCAACTTGACACATGGGTTGTCTGATGTCTACTGTTGTTGATGAAACATTTGCTGCTTGACAGTTTTCTTTCCAAAATACACTTGACTCATCTCCGGGAGATGGTGGGATACTATTCCCTGTGGGACTTTGATGGGAATTGATCTTGGCATCTGTTTGAAAGACTTGCTGCAGACGTACGTCATTTACACACATGCTCACGGTAACTGTCTCTGAGAACATGCTCTTCACTGCCCATTTGACTGCTTCACTCAGCCTGGGACCAAATGAGACATCTGCCTGTGCTGACATTACTGCAGGACAACTGCGTCACGGTAAACTCAAATACACTGGCACTTAGTTACCAACTAATTAAGTAAAGTATTTCTTGTCACTTATTAACTTTTCTGAAGAGTTAGATGAGAAGATTGAAGACAAGATGTACTTTTAGTGTCTTCAAAGGAAAATTTGTTCTGGATTCTGTCCAACTATAACACACACTCCATAAAGAAAATTCACACATACAGTATATATGCAACAAATTTAAAGCATTAATTTAATATTGTCCAGCTTGCATTGCAGAGATAAACATATTGCACATGTGATAGCTTGATTGCATAATTGACTGAACCTAACCTAGGAGTTGTTGTTGAGGAGCTTAATGGACCTGGTCCACTTTTTTGTCTGTATGATAAGTATGAGGCTATCTTAACCTAGCACCAGGACTGGGAAGAGTAATAAATAATATAAATAAATATTACAACAAAGTAAAGCATGAGATTGCATGACTAATGAAAACGATTGTGAAGTCATCTTGTACAAAAGACAACTTCCTGGATAACGATCCATTGCATAATGTGGAAGTTTGAGTCTCAAAGTGCACTTATGATCACTCAATAAGCTAATTTACCCACTGTTCAAGGTCGGTCTGGTGCGTCTTTATTCTGTCCTTCAGATCTGCACCACCAACAATGGCCGTGTCATTGGAAAATTTCTGAAAGTGACTAATACTAGTGTTGATCTTAAATTTGAAATGTGAAGAGTGAACACGAACAGAATGAATTATAACGTCTAAAACACAAATATAGCGTTTAATGTATAAATGTATTGATGCATAGCAGGGTAACTGTGACAGTAGCGGAAGTGTAAAAACAGAGGCATATCAAATATCTTTATGACTGCGACGGGGGTGTTTTCCTTGATGTCGTTCTATTTGTAAGGCCCACGACCTGAGGCCAAAAATAAAAGTAACTATTAGCAATTAGTAGCTCCACTCAACTTGAAATATCAACAGACAATGTCTTCAACTTGGTAGACACTGCAAAGTTCAAGAGCTACTGACCTTCCAGAGAACAAGATCAACTGCCGTAACAGGGAAGGTAAATTACTTTTGCCATGTTTATCCACTGTTTACAAGATGTTGCTTAGCACATACGGAAGATATCACAACTCGCAAATGTATAACACTGCTGTATCAAACATCACGTCTCTTTCTAATTTAATATTGAATCACTATTTAAAACTAGGCATCTGCTACCATCCCCAACACCAAGGCTGTATACCGCAAAATTTGAAAAAATGTCCAATATGCATTTTTTTTCCTTAAAAAAAAACTCCCCTTAAATTTGAATTATTAGAGTAAAATATGATATGTACAAGGTAAAGGTAAATTCAGGGGCACCGTATTTGGACTAAATCAGAATAACACTAAGTAAGTTATGTCGAAAAACAATGTTTTTCATGAATAAGCTCCCCTTGGTGTGTAGCTTTATGAACTATTAGAGTAAAGCATAATAGATTCCAGATAGATGCACTGAAGTTGAGTCATATGAACAGCATTTGGACTAAATAAGTACAACATTTGAGAAATTATGGCCCAAAAACATTTGGACATAAAGCCCCTCCACCCCCCCTCTTGTCAGAATATGTAATCTATTTTTTCACAAAATCAATCCAGTTCCTCCTCGCGATAAGGTTTATGGGGCAAAAAGTTTTGAAAATGATCCATGAAATAATTTTTGAGTTATCTCGTCCACACGAGGAATCTTTAGCGGCGGACCCAGCGATGACGTGTCCATAAAATCCACCACTTTTTGTCCATATCACAACACAGCGCCACTGTTCCACAATTGTTCAGTCGAATTAGACCAAGTAAAGACATCTAAGAGAAAGTTCTCTGTTTAGGGGCAATTGCGTGATCTCTAAATGATCTCTAAAAGGACAACAGTGTCGTGAAGAAATTTTGAGAGGCATTTTTCAGAATTACAGTCAGTCTGATGATCATCTTTCTAAGTCCCAGGGGAAGCCCAAGTAAGAGGTAGCGCTCTGATCCGAATTTGCTTTTGTCCCTTCCTGTGAACCCCTATCCCTCAACAGACTAGAGCAAAGAACAGCTGACCTTGTTTCTTCTCATGTTAGACAAATCTGTTGTTGACAAGTTTAACTTATTGTTTAGGAGAATATTCAAGTTGTTTTATGTTCAAATATTTTCAATGTCAACGCTGTTAATGATTACAAGGTATGACTGAGTTTGTTTACTTTGCAACATGTGGTGAAGTCCTGAGTCAGACTTCGCCATTCCCACTCATCATTCTGTGAGAGGCAACAAACAATGGCTTTGTCATTTGAACTTTTGAACAGCAATAAAGTGAGTTATGATGTCTGAAACACAAAGATAGCATTGATAAAATTTTAACACAACTAAATTTTGATGTAATGGTGCCGATGGACATGATCTACAGCTCATGATGCAAGTCCTTGTATTTTCTCGTTAAGTAGCAGACAATATGGGCGCAAAGTGAGGCGGAAAACACAACGAGGTTTTATTTTACTTCCTTATTTAATTATAGGTGTGTTTTGGGTGCAACAATCAGAAGTTCGTCTCCCATTCCTACTAATAACAGCTTGTGCACATAGTCTTCGTGCTTTGCCATATTAAACTATATCTAGGGTGTCATGCCCGAGCAGCAAGGATCCCCAAAAAGCCCCCAATCCCCTTCATTGTGCAAACAATCACCCTGATTGAACTCTTGAAATTAGATGTGAAGTTATTTCCGCGGTATTTTTCGAAAAAGGAACTACTAGAGTAAAATATAATATTTACAAAATATATATATAAATATACATGTATACATATATACATATATAATAGATGTCCTTGATTCAATTCATATGCACTGAATTTGGACCAAATCGGAGCAACACTTGAGAAAGGCCCAAATTGGCCCAAAACACTTTGGCGATACAGCTCATCCTAGTGTCAGAACTATACATCAAACCTTTCCCAAAAACATTCCAGTTCTTCCTCGTACTGCGATCTATTTAGGCATAAAATATGAAAATGATCCATGAAATACTTTTTGAATTATGCCCGGCGAACAGTGGTTTTCGTAAAAACCGATCCTCCTAGTGAGTAAAATATGAACCAATATAGTAAAATACGATATTTACAAGATATATCGGCCAAGCCAATTCATATGCATAATTTGGACTAAATATAACCAATGGTTAGGAAATTCAATCTGAAAAAACTGTGTCATCAGAAAAAGCTCTCCTAGTAAATAACTATAAACCATTTGAGTAAAATAGTCAAATTTAAAAGATTGATATCCTTCATTCGATTTATATGCACTAAGTTTGGACTAAATCAGACCAACGGTTGAGATAATATTGCTAATATTGACAATTTTATTGCTCTACTAGTGTCAGAAATATACAACCATATTTTCCCAAAAACACTCCAGTTCTTCTCCCCACTAAGGTCTATGAAGGTATAAAATTGATTGGGTCAAAAAGTATAAAAGGATCCACGATATAATTTTTGACTTATCGTGTTAACACAAAGGATCTGTGCGGCAGAAGCAGTGATGATGTTTCCATAATAGTCGGTGATATATTGAGGCTCCATACTTGGCAGGTGGACATTTACTCCAATGAAAGAATTTGACTAATACAATATAATGCATATAATATGAAAATGATCCATGAAGTAGTTTTAGATTTTTCACGGTAACACAAGGGATTAGCGGCATGAAACCAATTATTTGTTGATCGATGGTGCGATCTCTTTCTGCTAAATAAAACTGTACTTGAAAATATATTTGTTACTGACATAACATGAGCCCCAATTGTGAAAATGACAACTGCATTAGTCACAAATGACCAGTAACAGCTTTATGCTTTGCCCCGAGCATAAGACCTCTAGGTGTGTCTTCATGCAGGCTCAGGAGTTCTGTGGGTCTGTCATTTGGTATAATCTGAGTTGTCTATAGTGTTGGAGAGTTACTGAAATAAAAAAGTGAAATCTGGAAAATTGTCCTTTCATGTTTCCTCTGAGAGGAAGAACATCACTCATTCTCCCTCCCCACCCACGTTCACCAAGCTGATTGGACTCATAGTGTTTTTGGAAATAACTTGTTCTCTTTGGGAGTTCCTCTGTTTTTCTAAAGGCTTAATGGTCTCACGATTTTACATTAGGCCTATTTGTGGTGTCAGCTTTGACATTTGAGATTACCCTCAGGATTTTTCCAATGTCAAATATCAACCCAATGTTAACCAGTATGTCCTGAATCCCTGACGGGGCACACCCCTTAAATGTTCCCAAGCTCTCACTACGTCATGCAAAATAATTTGGCAATTTCTCAGAAATATCCATAGATTAAATATAGGGGGGGAGGTAATATATACTGTTGTCAGCTCTTACCATTACCTCCTCAGCTCAGAGGAGAAGAAACAGCTTCACAGAACGCAGTTCCCTGCTGGAACTCTGGTCTCCAAAAGCTTGGATGCCGTGGTTGAGGGCTGAGCGATGCAACTGCATCCAAAAGAAAACAACGAGAAGACCCCTTCAAATTTCCTAGACCAAAATAGGAAAAAAAAAAAGAGTTATCATCATTTCACCGTCAGTCTAAACATTTACTCTTTAAGAACAGTGTGGCCACACACAGAGAACAGATTCAGTCCCGAAAAAATTCTCAGTTTCACTTAATGGCAAGAATGTGTCTGTGTGAGCATGTTTCCGTATTTATATTCCCAAAAAGACGGAGATATCAGGGAATCTTTAATTTTGTTAATGTGATAACTCAATAATAATTTTTGGGATTTTATACCCCAAAAAGACCATAGTTTGATGAAGAACTGGATTGATTTTGGGAAAGGTATAGATTATATATTTCTGACGCTAGGTGAAGCATTATCTCCAAATGTATTCAGATTTCATCCATAGGTCCAAATTAGTCCAAATTTGGTGACTATCATATTTTACTCGCTTGACGCAGATTTTTACTGAAAACAATGATTTTTGGACATTACTTCTTTGGCGTTGCTCTGCTTTTTTCGAAATTTGTTGCATATATGAACTAACCTTAGGGCATTTGATTGGATTATATCATATTTTTACTCCAATATTTCATATTTAACTCACTAGGAGGAGCTTTTTTTAAAATTTAATTTAACAAAAAAACCCGCTGTTTTTCAGACATAACATGACAATTATTTTGAATGTACAATCCGCAAGGGGACGCAGGGGATGGAGCGCCTTTAGAGGATATGTCCTTGCTGTCGGGGTTGACAGCATATGCCGGTTTTGGAATCTGTGCTCTGTGTCTGGCCACACTGTTCCTGAAGAGTAAGGGTTTGTAAGACGGATAACAACAACCAAATAAGACCCAAATGCTTAACTTGGAAAACAGTCTTTTTAAGTAAAATTGAGGTTTTTACTGACGTCAGGTTTGGTATATGTGATCCAATAAATATGCAAAAGTCCAAATTCAAAGGGATAAAGCAAAGACTGGAAACCAGCAAGATCAAATCCACAATAAAGTCACTGAAAAACACAAAATTAAGATATCCCCGAGAAAAAATACTAGCCGGCACTGGAGGGCAGACTTAATACAATAGGAGGCAGGGATAATAAGACGCAGATGAACACAATCACGGCATGGAGACAATGACAGTGGCAGGAGAAACCATGAGAAGAGAATCTGAAATGTGAGGTTTGCAATAAGAAAAGAAAATAATGCCTAAAAGACTTTCACATCAAAAGCATGATCTATCCAAGACAACAGGTTGGTTATACATGTGTTATGTTTCAATGTTTTTTCAAAAACCGCAATAATGGTCAGCATTAAAGATACACATGGAGCTTTCTGCATGAATTTATGACATTATTTTTTTGGTTTGCTGAAAGCCTACTGTTACAGTTGAAAGACACCAACACAGAACAGAAATCATTAGAGAAAGTTTGGTCAGGTGAAAAATTTAACCCAGAATGCCTCCCAAATATGTGACTTTTGTGCATCTGGTGTGATTCGTAAAGTCCATTTATTATGGTGCCCGATTGACAAACGCAATATGTGTTATGAAAATACGTGCAAATAGGCAAAACACACGCAATTTAAGAAAACATCTTCATCAATTTGATGCACATGCACTACAAAAGCCACAACACATTAAGAAAAATGACCTTTAAAACAATGTACAAAAAAGTTTTGATTATGGTCATTTAAACATTTCACCAAATACTTCCAAAGAAATCATTGAAACAAATATTCAAAGGAACGAAAAATCGAACAAATAATCCAACAAAGAGTGACGTCAACAAAGAACCAATAACACAAATAATCAATGGAACAAACAAGTGACGAATAAACACTTAACAAATAACCAATCAATAAGATCAAGTAAAAGATAATCAGCAAAAGGGCGAATCATTAAGTTAGCACAAGTATATTACATTTTATTTAAAAAAAGAGTCAGTCATGGGCTAGACCACCAAGATGATCCAGTCAAAGGCAAGCATGCATTTTAGCCATTCAACAGCGATGTCTCGTCTCCAAGACGAGGAGATGTGTGTTTGTGTGTGTATGTGTGTGTGTGTGTATGTTTGTGAGTCTAATTCCGGGAATACCCAAGCGTATGGATGATGTTACAATATGAAGTAAAACAGAATAATAAGACAGCAGCTCCAAGGCACGGCAATGGGACTGGCCGCGCCCACGCCTAAGATTGGTGACACATTTTGCCCACACCAAGGGGGGAGAGAGAGAGATGGTTAGTTCAGTGCTCCACATAAGCTGTCTAAAATAAAAAGACAACACGTGTTAGTGACGCGACAAATGGTAATTGCAGATATATATATATATATACATCCATCCATATATATATATATATATATATATACATATAAACGTACACCTACATATAGTCAAAAATACACACAAAGTTAAAATACAGGAATAAAGTGCATGCAAATATAGAGAAAAAGGAGAGAGTCCGATCTCTCATTGGCCGGTTGTCCAGGTGTAGATGTGCAGATGTGCAATTAAAAGAACACACATGTTTTGTAGTCAGTTGATAACTATCAGATACATACATGGTGTGTAGTGAGGTTTCAGAGTTCTGGGTGCTAATGACAATGCTGCAACATTGTATATCATTATCACCTGGATTTGGATACCTTTTTGTTGCTTCTCCTTAAATGGTAAATAGTAAATGGACTGTACTTATTTGGCGCTTTTCTAGTCTGTTTGACCACCCAAAGCGCTTTTACAAAACAAATCAGCATTCATCAATTCACACACATTCATACATTGATGATAGAGGGTTCAGTGCAAAGCGCCACAAGCTCATCAGGAACAGTAACCATTCACGCCATCATTCACACACCAGTGAAACAGCCATTGGAAGAAACTTCGGGTTCAGTAGGTTGCTCAAGGACACTTCGACATGTTGACCACAGTGGCCGGGGGACAATCCACCGACCTTCAGATAAGTGGACAACTGCTCTACCAACTGAGCCACCCTTGTCCCCACTTAACAACACAGCCAACCTATTATTCATACCCAGAAAAACACGGATAGGGTGATTTACTTTCACTGCGCTGTGGTCTTCCTATGATCCATAAATATACACGTCAGTTAAATTTGAAGCAGAATAAAGATCATGAGGGTTTCAGAAATGATATGCCAAAAGGCACTGCCATTATAGAGTTTGAATGTGGGATGTTAAAGGGCTCTGGAGGCTATATCGATGAGACAGCGGTAGAAGGTGACCCATCTTAAATGTGATCAGAAGTTGAGTACAGTATGAACTATTACAATAAAATGTGAGAAAGCCAAGAAATATCTCCTGAGGCTGATTGAGATGCATCAAATATAGACTAAATCCTACCAACAGTTAGGAAATCATGAACAAAAATCAGTAACCCTCACCCTTACTGATGGCTCTCAGATCTAAATCAGGATAAGGAGCATGTCATCAACATGGTTCTATTTTTGCTGTGTTAAATTTATAATAGGCTTTTTTATCGTTTCAACCTTCCTCAGCAATTAATCAGCAATCAACAGCTTCTCCAACAAAAACACTAAAACACAAATTCTGGCATTCCTTTTCTTTGTTTATGAGCAGATGTACAGCTCTTATTGGAGTTGTTTCGTGTGAGGTCAAAAACATTGAATCTATAATAGCGGATGTGTGTGTATGACAGGATGATTAGCTGGGTGTACCTTTTTATTCTTTTAATTTCCATGTGCGGCCTGCTGAGTCACTGGTTTCACTCGTCTGCAAATGATGAGAGAGCTGACTCAGCACTGCAGGAGCCAGGGAAAACTTCCACAGATGAAAGAAGAGATAACTAGTCCATCGAGTTCAAAGTGTTTCATATTGTTGGTTTGATGAGTCCCCTGTACCAAGTCTGCTTTTTCTATGAAGTGCCAAACCACAACAGCCTCAGATGATATTCCAATCAAAGCTACACCACAACTTCTCCCACCAACTGCACTCAACACAAGATTATATATCTGTAAAATACCAAGCTCGGTTTACAAAAACATCCCAATATATTGCAATATTTTTTGGCATATGCAATTTGCATTTCAATATATTTATGCTAACTTGGTCTCGGGTGTTATTATTTCAGAGAATTGTCTCCTGACTGCCTTTTGTCATGCTTGAATGACCGGAAAAACAACACATGAGAAGTAGCCGAAGGACAGATTCAGGGTTGATGTTCTGACTATGTCAACAAATTAATTAGAATTCATTAAGATACCATAACGGAGCGTTAAAAAGTCCCATAAATGTACAGGTTTATCTATATATCTATCTGTCTATCCATCCATCCATGTATTAATGCTTTATCAACAGAAAATGTTTGGTCCATGCTTCAAAGCACAGAATTGCGTGTTCTTCTTCTTCATGTTTGCCTTTTTTGGCGGATTGGAGCGAGATAGTAAGATAGGACCCACAGTACTATGGACCCTAATTGTTTGAGCGAAGGCAAGCTCCTCCACCAACGAAATGTATGATTTTAATTAGAATAAGGTTACATTGACTCCAAGTCTTTCCAGTTGTCACATGATTTTTTACACACTTAAGGAATTTGTTCATTGTCAAGGTTTTTCCAATAGATGGGCTGGCATGCAAATAGCATGTCATTTTTAATAACATTTGATCACTGAGATTCAGATTTGCAGGAAAGTCCCCTTATTTTCCTCTGATCTTCATTGTCATTATTGCTGGGCTCTCCGTACTAGAGTTTTACAATTCTAACCGATTATGAAATCAAGCTTCATCAAATCTCTCCAGATAATTTTCGATCCAATCTCAAACATGCCCATACGTGCAAAAATAATATTTCAACACACACTGCAGCATTTGATTAATATTCTTGTGCCAGGGGGAGCTAAGATTGCTCATGTGAGGTCTAGAGAAGCAGCCGTCTAATATTGATAAAATGAGTGATGAAGAAAACAAGTACGTATGAAGAAATGACTGGAAAGACAGAACTATCAGTGAGTACTGGAGATTTTATCGGTCATCTTAGTATCTGTCTACTGTTGTAAACTGGCTAATGTTAGCCACAAAGACTAAAATGTTTACTGTTGATTGGCAGCACTGTCAGCTACTTAGGAATGTCTTTTAATGCTCTTGTGATCACATATGAATAGTAGCGATGGAATCACCTGTAATCACCATTGTACGGCTCAGGTGTGTCTGAGAGCAGATCAGGAGGGGGGACTGGATCAGGAGCTCCATAAACTACTAGATAATCTGGACTGATCAATGTTCCAGGCCAGTTTTCTGTAGCCAATTCTCTTTCTTTGTTTGTATCATTAGTCACACATTGCAAAAACAAAAAATATTACCAAGTATATTTGTCTAATTTCTAGTAAAAACATCTCATTGTACTTGAAATAATACAAAATGATTTAATTTAATGTTAAATTATTTAATTTAACATGTCAGTGAGATACAGGGACTTGTTTTAAGAAAATACATCTTCGAAAGTCCTTTTATTTCCAGCCAACTTTAAGACATAGTTAATTATTATCACTCTCCAATCTTATTTCAAGAATTCCATTGTCTTAAATCTGGTCACTATTGTGTTACTATTATAGAACTAAGAATAAGATATCATCTGAAATGAATAGGTTGACTAGTAAAAATACTCATATTTTGACACGAAAGAGTTCCTCATATAAGAAAAATAAATTTATGAATCCTCAAGTTTAAGACATGTATATTTAACCTGCGCAGGATGCCATTAGTTTAATGTCGCATGGCATTATGGGTTGAATGGTCGATGTCGCGCCAAGCTGTTGTAGTTAGCCTTTAGTATGCTGAATTGTGCTGCTTTGGTTGTATTATCCAGTCAAATGGCAATACGGGAAACGATTTAAGTCTTCATAGCTTTTTCAGAGATAAGAAGAGGAGAAAACAACAGTAAACAACTTCCAAAGGACCCGCGTCTGTGTTCGTGTCACTTCTCTCCTGATGCATTTGAAGCATTTAGTCGACCACATCTGCTAAAAGAACCTATGGATCATGGTGGTTATAAACGAAGGCTGAAAGAAGATGATGTGCCTTCAATATTTCCACACAAGGAGACTAAACGCCAAGAGAAGCGAGTGACAACCGCTGTATGAAGCAGCAAATACAGGAGACGCTGGTAGCTGTACTGCTAAAATCTGCTCACAAAAACGACTCATGGATGCAGAGAGTCTGAAAGCGGATCATCAGACTGGACTATGACCATGGAGGATATCATACAATAATAGTATGATCTATGTGCTTACCTTGACCAGCTGCTGACAAAAAGCGGAGCTCCTTACAACAAAAACTCTCCTTCATGGTTGCTATAGCAACAATATTCTCGGAAGTACACCAGCGATTTTTTCCCACTCTTGCACACAGGGGTGGGCAGGGTGGTGACGGAATGTCAAATTAAAGAGATTGGGTAGATGATTTTTAACTGTTGAATTAGGATAAGCGGTTAATGAGACGGTCAGTGCAAACATTTGAAGTCTGCTCCAAGAATGCATTGCAACGTAAACAGCTTTGCTACGTAAACAGCATTGCTACGTAAACAGCATTGAAACGTAAACAGCATTGCAACGTAAACAGCAATAGCAACCTACGAGTAAAATTATTTTTTCAAAATTTGAACAGACTACGGGATGTAGAGTACATTTAATGTTGCATTTATACATTTGATGCCGTCAAAAATGTTTTAAAGCAAACAAGTCTTGACAGTCGGGATACCCTTTAAGTAATCCTTACTTATTTCTGAAGGGTGAGTTTTTTTTCCTAGTGCATTAATATGGTTGCAGTTTGGTAAACAAAGAAACTACTTGCAGTGAGTTTAGGCATGAAAACTATGGTTAGTTTCAGGAAATAAACGTTTGCGTTAAATTAAGCTAATTTATGTAATTAAATAAAAACATTAAGGTTGTGAATTTCACATTATTTGTGCTACACCTTCAAGTTGAACATTTTCACTTTTTGGTGAGAATGTTTAATCATTGCTGTCCTCTTTAAATGTTGATCCCCCTTTTTCTATCGGCCTGGGTGGGATTTCTGGGATGGCTCTAGAGGTGGTCTGCATGTGTTCAGGGGTAAATACAGGCGCTCAGGAATCAGGACTCTTATGAGTTCTCTTTACAATTATGTAAAAAAAGAAGACAAAAAAAGAAAGCAATATTCCTTGATTGATCAAATGAATATTAACATTTATAAACCACAAAAAATGTCTTTCCACTAATTGATTTTTCGGCTATGGCTGTTCTGTCATTGCTTCCACAGTTATCAAACTGCAAAAAAGACTGGGCTTCGTAACACTTACCACCTTACTGTAAAAACCCTGTAATCATGGCATTTTCAAATACTCCAAATGGAAACCTTTGCTTGCCCTATTAATTACCAGGAATGCATTCTCCAACTACTCCTCCAAAACCTAAGTGCGGCAAAATACACCATCATCAAGAAGCCACAAGGCATGCTAGCTCTTTGTTCTTTGGAACCAGTGTGCATACGCTCCAGTTTCGTGGGGAAAAGCCAAAATATCTGCTAAAAAGGATGAGGATGTGAAAAAATGGGGGGAGAAAGGCGGAGAAATGGAAGAGTCTTTTCGGGGAAATGGTCTTTGAACATAAGAGCACTGGTAAAGTATTATAATCACACTGACACAGTTCATGGCATGCGTGCTATTTGGACGTGCACAAAAATGAGCACACACGCACACAAATTCACAGCATGCTGCTGCTGGAGACAGATTTTATTTCATTTTTGTTGTTAATTCTCATTCTGGGGATGGCAATAGTTTTTGTTGCATCCCTGCCATCCATTCACTACAGAGTAAGAAATGAAAATTGTATCTGTGTAGTTGAGCTGGTCATAAATAAAGAGCCATATCAAAGTTAGAGGGTTTGGAACGAGGGCCAAGGGAACGTTAATACTTGTTTATCACCCTGACAGAGGCCGTTTATCACGAGGGAAGAAAATAACAAGCCACAAAACCAATTTAAGATTTAGACTGTACTAATACAAATAAAAGTAACCTCATTTCTGTCTCAGTCTCACTTCCTTATTAATCGCATTCTCTAGGGAGGTAATGTTTTCACGAACCTTAGTTTCAATTTAAACAAGATTTCTTGACATATTTCCAGGAAAATTAGTGGAAAATTGAGAAATAGGCAAATGGGAGGGACAAGCACTGGAGTGGGATTGGATAGAGGGACACCCAGGTATAGTTCTTCACTGTCCTTAACATGAAAGATTGAGCTTTTCTCTCATTGTTTATATACTATATAAACAATGAGAGAAAACTATATATATTTTTTCATCTTTTTAAGCACATGTTCTGGCTCATGGAGTCACGACACCCTAAAAAGACAGAGGGGTACAATGAGCAGCAGGTATATCCTGACAAACTGCAGGAAGAAACAAATGCCCAGCTTGTTTCTCCCTGCAGCAATCGACTCTGGACTGTAATTACTTTTATCACGTAATTAGTTGCACTAAATGTCATTCACGGTGGAAACTTACACATCATCCCACATTAATGCCCTGTCATACACTTTACTAAAACATGATTTATACTCATACATACAAACACATTCTGGTGAATCTCCTGTATATTCAGAAAATTTGCAATTCCATGCAATTTAATTTACTATCCTTTTAGTATGCTTTGTTCGCTTATATTTATATCCCTGAAAAGTGGAGGATACTATACAGTCAACATAGCTGCCACTGCGTCTGCAGTTGATTTGTCCAAAGCTTTTGATACTGTAGACCATGATGTTCTGATTCGAGGACTTGTTACTATTGGTTTCTGTTGGTTGGTTTGTCAACTACATGACAGAGAGGACACAATCTACTCAGTTTGAGGGTCTCAAATCTGAAGTCCCCATAATTAGCAAGGGATTTGTCTGTTCTCTGTCCACTTTTATTAACTTTTTATATGTATTCCTTGGGGCAAAATGTCAATAACTCATCTTTCCATTTCTATTCATTTACTTTTGGGCTGCTAGCCTCAATTTGGCTTTTAAGCATCTGCAAAATACTTTTGACAGAATGCAAGCTCAGTTTGATCAAATGAAGCTCATTCTAAATGCAGAAAAAAACTAAATCATGGTATTTTCAAACTTTAGTAGGACAGAGCTCAATCAGTGTATTGTTACTTTATTATTTAACTATTTGGGACTTTTAATTGATGAGCAACTCTCTTTTAAACCTCACATACTGAGCCTGGTGAAAAAGTTGAAACTTAAGTTAGGCTTTTATATGAGGAACAAGTCCTGTTTCTCCCTGGATGTCAGAAAAAAACGTGTCAAAGCAACTTGTTTGCGTGTTGTTGATAATGGTGATTTGTTGTACATTAATGCATCATCTCACTGTCTTCATATGTTGTACACAGTTAATAATGGAGCTTTGAGGTTCGTTACAAATGTGGAGCCCTCACTCATCACTACTTTGTACTCCAAAGTCAGCTGGCCTTTTCTGGCAACACGTCTGCTCAGTCACTGGTGTTTTTTTATTTACAAGGCCATTCTTGATAGACTCACCTCTTATTAATCTGCCTCACCTATTATTAATCTGTCTTTCTGTCCCAAAGGTGTGGCACTCATGCGTCATGGTCTCAGGCTACTCTACTTATGACTGTTCCTAAAGCTCGGACTGACTTAGAAAAAAGAGTCTTCATGTTTTCTGCACCATCTGTTTGGAATAATCTGCAGAATGACTTAAACAATAAAAAAAATATTTGTTACCATCTCTGAATTTTCAGGCATCGTGGAATATTTTGAATAGGAATCCATTAAGAATAATACATGTTTCAATTGATTCTGGGTTTGTATTCTACAGCACTTTCTCGAGTTTGCACTTTGCTCCTGTGACTATTGTTGTTGTTTTTATCTTGTGTCGGAAACTTTATGAACTGCTGCCATTTTGGCCAGGTCTATCTTGTAAAAGAGATTAATGTCAATGAGACTAACCCGGAAAAATAAAGGTATAATAAAAAAAATAAAAAAAGGAAACTTCAGGGATATCAATCTCTCCAGTTATGAAACATAAGGGATGGTTTGTCAGTTTCACCTGCTTTGTTGCAAATAAAATGACAACAGTTGGCAAGAAAACCCCTTGTAGGGGAATACCTTAGCAGGCCACAGTCCTTTTCTCCCTCCGTATCCTTTATAACTGACTTTTCTTTACTTTCAGATTTTACTATTGCTGATAGCATGATGTGGTACACAGGTAGTCCAGCCAAGAACGGCCAGGTTGGCCGATTTATTTGGGCCGTTTTCTCGAGATAACAAGCAACTGACATTGCAAGTGACCACTTTCTTCGCAAAACAAGTTATATCAGGCCTGTTTTATCGCATTGATGAGCAGACAAAAGGTTGTCTATTGTTATTTTCTTGATGTTCAGTGATCAGGACTGTCATAGCTGTTTCCATTATTGATCAACGAATA
Organism: Lophius americanus; assembly: GCA_037951165.1. Classification (NCBI taxonomy): domain Eukaryota; kingdom Metazoa; phylum Chordata; class Actinopteri; order Lophiiformes; family Lophiidae; genus Lophius; species Lophius americanus. The sequence continues at coordinate 9,575,441 of JBBDHG010000028.1, read as the reverse complement.
ATATTCTACTTCGCTCAAGTTCACAAACAGGCTGCTTATGTAGCTGACGCTCTAATGACTGGTGTGTACACTTGGCCATAAATATCTGCTACCATGTCCGTTCTCAGCTTCTGTACAAATTAGATGAGGTGACGTATGAATATTTAGTAGAGTATGATAATATTAGTCAGCATAACTTGCCTCAACATGGTACTGATGAGACTTCTCTCTTCTAGACTTTGTTAGGCTACAACAACACTCTCAACCTACAGAAACAGCATCAGGTGATAAGCTTATCGATTATCAACGGTATGCTGCTAGATCTCTTTCTCCATTGGATTGTGAAAAATTAAACTGGCTTATGCTTGAGAATCAGACCTCCATTAAGTGCTTTTGGCAGATATATCTTGATGGCATGGTTTTTAACCAAATAATAACTTGTGATTGAGATACTTTCTCATCATAGAAAAATAATCAGACTGTTCTTGGAATTGACGTATATATCCCTGACTGATAAGCTGAGGCAAATATTCCCTCAGACCAAAAAAGATATTAGCTGATGCAGAAGATTTAGCCTGATTGTTTGCTGGCAGGCTTTGCTTAGACCACAGCAGGGATGGAAGGGATCTCAGTGGATGTTTTGCTGAGTCAGGTCAGGGCCATGCATGAGTCTTGCCAAACCCAAGCCCAGCTGGATTTAAGGAGGCCAAACACAATTTTGCAACATGCAGTTGCAAAATATGTTTTCTGATGTAACATTTTGTCAAAAACCGTTGTCATGAAACCAAACATGCTTCAGATAATTTTTTACTTTTTCCCATGGGCTGTTGTGAATTGTAATTATTTCAGCTTGTTGCTGTGAAATCATGTTGTAAGTGAAATCTTTGTGAGGTAATGCAATTGTTACTTTGGACAAATAATTTATGATAAATAACTTCTCATGAATAAAGACTTATATATGACATGTTTTTTTCGAATGGGGCATTAATGTTAAAATATCAAATCTGCAGTATTATGCTTTAATAACGTAAACACCTAAAGTTTAAATTTAAGCCCCTTGCGGAATACCTATATGAATGCTCTGCATATAAATTAATATCTAGTATGGATTAAATAGTACACATAATCATGGTAATACATAATAGTACATATAAGCAGGTTTTAACAGTAGTACCATCATAAGTAGAAAATGTTCTGTAAACTTTCTCATTCCAAATTTCTCTATTTCATAGTTTCTATGCCCCCGCCACAGTGGTTACCTTTATGTGTTCATACATACGTAGCTGTCTTAACTGCCGGACAGGATACAGTTGTGGAGAGTTTTTCAAGTAGTGAGGGATTCTACTTTGGAATCAAATTTTTTAGTTCAATCTGGAGTTTCAGCCTGTACAAACAAATAAGTGGTGATCATTTTCATTTTAACCAGCAATGAATACCAGTGGTAGAAACCATAGCCACTGAGACAGCTAGAATGCAAAGGAGTGTTTTGGATCATCATTAGCATGCCAACAGCATTTCTGTTATTACTCTCAAGGCCATAGGGTGGAATCTACAACAACAATAATAATAATAATAATAATAATACATTTAATTTATAATGCACTTTACATTTGGATCAATGCAACAGTTAATTACAACAGTCCTTATAGACTCTACCTAACCACTTCTACGATGTCAGAGATAAGATCCCCTGATTTTCATCGTAAAATTGGACTTTGGTCCGGAAGTTATGGGTCTGAAACTGTGTTTTCCACAAAAGGTTCCCTCTAATGACTGAAAATATGATCTATTATGAACTATTGTATTAAATCTCTTTGGGCCTGCTTTTCGGTGAAATATGAAAAAAAAACGGTAAAATTCAACAAATATAAGATAGATCCCCTTCAGGCGGTTCATTTGGGGTCAATTATTATTATTATTATTAGGAAGTTGAATTCAAAAAGGTTTGTAAAATAGCTCCTCCTAGTGAGTAAAATATGAACTATTAAAGTAAAGTATGGTCTAAAACAATGATCTCAAGATTTATATGCACCTAATTGAGGAAAAAAATCGGACAAATGGATGAGGACTTATGGCCCATGAAAAAGCTTCTCCTAGTGACAGAAATATGCAACTGACTCCCGAATGAAAGGTCTATACAGGTATACAATTTGAAAATAATACATTAAGTATTTTTTGTGCTATCACATTAATACGAAGGATCTGTGGTGGGGTCAAAAAAGCTCAAACAATTATCAAATACAGAAACAAAAGAAACAGAATTTTTGTTATATTTTGTTTTGTTATTATTTGTTATAATTATTGTTGCACAAATTTGAAATTATTTTATTCCTGCATCATTTGGAGATAAATATAGCAAACTGTAAAAGTGAGTTGTTGGTGATTTAAAAAGTTTACTTCCACTGGCTACTCAATTATATTAAGTATTTTCTACGTGACTTGTAGCCTCTTTAATAATGATAATGTATTACTTCATTTAATTCTCTTACCAGTCAACAATTTTTTATTTTATTTATTGTGCATGATGACATCTCAATAAAAGTTCTTTAAATATACTAATAAAACGGCTAGATTTGCCAAAAGCTATATCTGCCATTTTTCTTCCTAAAACACATTTTTCATTGTTTTCCATCACTCGTAAATGTCCATTGTGCTAGAATGGTCCATGTATTATGGGATGCTGAATAACCATGAAGTTGTCAGGTTTAAAAATACTTTGAGCACAAAATTGTGTATTATTTCACATTTTCATTTCCCGACAAGAAGGGAGCAGACCTACCTCAAGCTTTTAGAATCACTTTTCTTTTAAAGTCATCCCTTTTTCGGCTTAATTCTGTCACTCTGCTGACTTTTAATTAAACACAGATTTGAGAAGTAATATACACGATGAAACGACACTGTCATTGCTTATGAACTCTCTCTCCAACTGATAATCATGAAAAGGAAAAACAAGTTCCTTGTGAAAAAGACAGTTCTCAATAAAAAACATGACCCGTTCACACAGTGCAGTTTGGAAAAGTTGTTGTTTTCTTCGCCTCTCCTCAAAACCATATTAGAAAAGGCTTTCATCTATGCAACACCTTGTTAAAATTTCTCCGAATATAGGGTGTTTTAGAAACAGAACTTGCATTACTCATGTCTCGTTTATCAGAGCAGAACGAAAAGCTCTTTTAAGATGTGGCAATGTGTTTAACAGAGTACTGACCAACTGAGTGAAGTAGAAAAACTTCAATTTCATGTAGATAATGAAGATAGGTTATGGATAAGGTATATACAAAGCAATGACCAGCCCATTACAAATAAAATAATCATGTCACATATATTACATTTTGGGATTGTTGCCTAAGCATGATTTGCAAGCAGTTTTTAAAATGCACTTCCTGCTCAACACAAAAAAATATGCATATATCATGCCAAATTTATGGCTCCTTCTTAAGCAGTGAAGACTTAAACGGGTTGTCTAACATTTAAAGTCAAGTAGTGGAAGGAAACATACAGTGCCAAAGCATTCAGACATTTCTCAAGCGAGATGTTATTCCTACAGCGTTTGTAAGATTTCAGGAAACAAACCTTAAACCTTGTTTGACTGGATATGAACTTAGAGGATATTTTTAATTACCACTCTAACAGGAGGGATTCATCGCAGAGGAAGAGATGATTACAGATGTTGACAAATACAAATCTGGGAACTATGTGATGTGACTGCAGTGTTAGATTTTTACTCAATGGGCAGCTTAATTTGATTTCCAATGCCTTTTACACTGGCCAGGCAAAGTCAGCTGTCGAAGTCTGTTAGTGGAAAGATGGATATGAGAAGCCTTAAATTTGGTTTTCATAAGGGTGATTTTTTTTTTCTGAGCAGGCTGCACAAAGTAAGAATCAAGAAACAAACACCGTCCAATAAGAGGAACATCTGACTTTTTTCACTCACTGCACTTTAAACATTATGGGCATTCGGACACAATTTCTTTTAGTTTTAAAGTTAGTTTTTATAATTTTATAAATATGTTATGTTTCACGTTTCAACATTTTATCCTTTTTTGATTATTTAATGTTCTTTTTACTAGTCTTTTTAATAGTTTTATTGTTTTTATTGCCGCCAGTGTTTCCTCTGTATTAGCGTTTGGAAGATTTATAAGAGTGTTTCCTGCTATCAGTTCCTATTTTCCATAGACCTATTATGTAGTTGTTTTTCCCTGTTAAGGTGACGGGTGGATGGGGGAGTGTTGGAGGAAATAGCTTTTTAAATTGTTTAATGTATATCCTATTTGTATGGTTCTTCATTTGCTGCATTTCTTGCGGTCCAGTATTTCTTGGCTTGAAGAGGTTTCACCTTTCATCCAAGAGGCTTCTTCAGTTCTAACTGGCTTTTGGGGACTCAAGGATTGTATACCTCCAGTAGGTGCTGGTACATAGAGAGTTAATAATAATAATAATAATACATTTAATTTATAATGCACTTTACATTTTGGATCAAATCTCAAAGTGCTAAAAGTGTTGTTGGAAATGGGCCGTGCAAAACTATTGAGGGTTTGTATGAGTCGTCCGTAGTTGTTAGGGACAGAGTGGTCTGGATTTTCTGCTGGTGTATCAGTAAGTTAAATGCTCAAAATTCCCAAAATATCAAAACGAACCTCTGCGGTACAGGGGGAATGTGTACATAATGTGTTCTTCATATGACTGAGTCATTGAACCGAACAGTCAGTTGCACTCACATTCAGTCCTTCGGGGTAACCAGTTTTCAAATATTACATGTTTTCTGGTCTGTGGGAGGAAGCCGGAGTACTTGGAGGGAATCCATACTGAAAGGGCAGTACCGGCTTGGTACCGGCTTGGTAGTACCGTTGCCAAGCCGGTACCACAGGTAAAATGCTGGGAAATGCTGCTTAAGGAAGGGCATCTGGCGTAAAACCTATGCCAAAACAATATATGGATCACAAAACTGATTTTCCATACACTACTGGTTGAGGCTAAGAAATGCCATCACTGGTACTGTTAGCCAGCAGGGTACAGGTGATAACTATGAATGGAAATAAATGATACACTGTGGCGACAGCTGAATATCGAAGTAGTCACTCCCATTCATGTAACCGAAATTCAAACTGTAAACCAACATTTTTACATCAAAAACATACTGGAGGACTGAGTGTATGAATAAGTGTGTGTGTGTGTGTTTGTGTGTGTGTGTGTGTGTGTGTGTGTGTGTGTGTGTGTGTGTGTGTGTGCTTACGAGTGAGGCAGAATTGAGGCAAAAGGAAGAATCAAGTTACGAGAACAATTTCAGTAGTCAAACAGCAGGAGATTCCCTCTAAACCTCAAAACCAGACGTGTCAAACTCAAGTCTGGTTTAGAGAAGCTGACCCGTCACGTCAATCAATAGGGCCAGCGCTTCTCCCTGGTCCTCTGTAGTCAGATATCAGCGTTCATCCAGTCACTCTGATAAACATTTGCTGATCCTTAGAGGAGATGCTATGAAGAACGGGAAGAGATGTAGTTGATCAATCTTTTTTGAAAACAATAGATAATGAACATATATGTATGTCCCTTGAGCGCATTAGTAAATACAACCTGTGTTTTCATTAATTGGTGAGGTGCTTTCACGTCTTCCGGCTGTTCAACATAAGTCAGTGTTATTGTGTCAAAAACAAGAAACACAGGAAGTTGGTCACATTCAATATGAAATAACCCGTTTGGCTGTTCATGACTGTTTTCTACTTTTACTGTATTATTGCGACAGAAGACTGAAATGGCTGAATTAGTCCTGCCATTTACCAAGGAACATGTAAAGTTCATTCTTGTTGACTTTTAAAAACTGATTGATTTTAGATATAAATTTATCACTTGTAAAATATAGTTTACTGGCTGTTATTGAAGCCGGTGAATGAGAACTTTTCGTTGGAAATTATTCTGTGAAACTATGCTGAGACACAAAATAAGTTATGATGATCTATTTAATCTGTAATTTGGGTATTTTCTATTCAGTTGGTTTGTTCAGAATTGTATAAAATTTGTAAATAAAATAAAATTATCGGAACACCTCAGATTAAAAATAGTTAGCTAGTATTTATGTTTTTTCAATCGGAAGCCATTATTGCTCTGTGAGCTTTGCCTACTGCAAAAAGGTTTCAAAAATTGTCATTTTGCTGTTATTGTCACGCCGTACTGGGAACTTTTAATAATTTGTCTAATTTAAAAAGTTATTAAAGGACTAACTAAAAAAAAAAGAGACTAAACTCTTAGCAGATAGGGACCAGCACTATCTCTAGGTGTAAGCTAATAATCTTTATTTCATAAGGTGGCAAAAGGAAAATATTTGGAGTATATTTGAGAAATTTGACTGACAGGATTGCCTATGGCATCTGAAGGGAAAGTCTTCTTGACTGAACCTTGGCTGGAGCTTTACAATGTATAAAACTTTGCCTCACAGAAAGAAGGTTCTGGGTTTAAGTTGAAACCTGGAATCTCTCTTCATAGAGTTTGGACTTTCTCATGTAATTGTGTGGGCTCAGTGTGGGCACGATGGCTTCCTCTCACAGTCTGAAAACATGCAATACCAATATCTTGATTGCTCACAGGTGTCATTGATTGCTTTTGGGGTCAGCTCTGTGAAGAACAAGCGACATGTCCAGGATGTATCCGTGGGCACCTGGAATTATTCCTATCCCCAGAATGGACAAATTTATATGTGGTCCATCTTAAGCAAAAAGTGATGGCTGAGTAGGATACTGTTTATACAATGACACACAACCTGGCTCTTCTCAAAATCGTCTTCTTCCACCATTCCAGGAAATCACACACTATGCCATACGAGTTTTCTCTGGCAGATTTTAGCACAGAAAGTTATCTTTAGCCCAGGTTTTTGAAATTCAACACAACACGTACTTGAGCAAGATCGGAACATTTTTTTAGCTCTTGGTGTGAAGTGGGCCGCGATATTCCAGTACGGAAGAAGGCAAAGTGTAAATACAAAGCGGGTGCCATGGAATGATTCAGAGGTTATTTTCTGCCCATGAATGGAGGAGATAGGAAGTGAGAAATATTGAGTGGAATAGGCAACACGGAACACTGAAACAGGATTGAACTTTTATAAAATTAATATTTTCTTTTATTTTTACAATTTACCAGAAATATTAAACTCTGGATTCTGTTGGCAGGAAATAAACCATTAGGAAATACTACCACAGCCGACCTCTCTGAGAGTTTTGTATTAATATTATCTTAACGAAAAAGACTTAATTAAGTAAATTTTCATTTGTCTGTAATAATGCAAGAATGTATAATGTAATAATGTAAGAAAAGCTATTTGTTACATTATGCTATTTTTTTGTAACAAATGCTATTTTCTAAATAATGAAAGATCTTTGACTTCTTTTTTTAATGCATTTACAGCAATTGTTCAAAGATACTGATTGAATGGGCGTATTCGAGTTGCACATCTGCTGTTGGGATGTCCTCCACTGCCCACTAACTGCTACTTCTGGAGCATCTCTCTAGCCAGTGCTTGCGACATACAAGCCTTTTTTTTCTTTTTTTTTCATCGTCAATGGTTTTTGCTTATGACCTCTGAGATTAATCCCGTTCTCCATCTGCTTGCAGACCTGCCAGCCCTGACTCAGGCCCCTGTTCCTGTCTCTGGAAACCCTGCTGGATCAGTCATTCTGCTTTCCAGTTTGTGCCTAGCTCCCAGGTTGAAACTCCCCTTCATCATCCTCTAATGCAGGGGTCCTCAAACTTTTTGGGGCCAGGGACCCATTACATGGGAGAACATTTTCCTAAGGACCCCCATATAATCCTCAGGCCTATTAAAAAAATGTTTACTGCCATTTGTACTCTTAGATACCACAGGAATTAATTATATTTAACATTTTTCAACTTAAAAACTTCAGACCGGTTTTGTATCAATTAACCTAAACAAATTAAGTTTGAAAAGATTTTAAACACAGGGTTATTTTTATTAAAATTATATTTTGACGCACAGAATTTCATATTTTTAAGTAACAAATCTTAAAGCTTCAAGAAAATAATCAGTTCAAGACTGGCACAGTCTTGATGAACCCAATTCATTTTTAAACCAGTTTAAAGCTTACTTAATTGGTTCAACTATAACATAATGAACTAATTGCCCCTTATTCAAATTATTGGCATGAAACTGGACAGTGTAGACAACATAACGGTGTTAGTAATGAAGCCTAATCATAAATATTTGCTTTAGGCTTTCTCCCAGACATTTCAAACACAAATTAATTCACGCATCCCTCACATCCCTAACTCACTAAATTAGTGAGAAGCATTGGCCTGTCTTTCACAACATAGTTTCTGTATTCTTGGAGTGACGGATGACAAGACCCTAAGATCATCTTCCACTTGTAAGTGAGCCCTACATTTATTCTTCATTGCCGTCAAAGTGGAAAATGAGGATTCAAAAAGGTAAATGATAGGAAAGGGGAACAATATTTGGATGGCCTCAGCAGCGAGTTTGGGATACTCAGGTGAGAGGGAGGGCCAAAGGTTTGCATGTCTGTTATTCCGTCTTGTGTCGCCCTAATCCATGAATCTGTTTTCTTCACGAAGGCAGTGATTTTGTCACTGACTTCAAGGATAGATGTGTGGCCTCCTTGGATGGATAGGTTGAGGCTATTCAGTATGTTGACTATGTCGGCAAGATATGCCAACTTGGCCACACACTCTAGGTCAATGAAAAACTGTTCAATAACGGGTTTCCCCTCTCTCATAAACTCTGCCGTTTCTCTGCGTAACTCAAATACCCTCTACAAAACTTTACCAGAGGACAGCCATCGCACCTGAGAGTGATATAGATGTGCGTCATGTTCAGTATCCATATGCCGGCAAAGTTGTCCAAACAAACGTGATTGCAGTGATCCTGATTTCAAAAAGTTAACTGCAGTCACAGCTGTGTTCGAACCAGAGTGAAGGTTTGGTTCCATGTCTTTGGACAGTGCTTTCCTGTGCAGCATACTGTACAGTGAGTAGCAATAATCCTCGAATTGACGCACTGACTCATGGTAAAGCTGTATATTAAAAACATTCTCATTTCCATACATTATTAGTAAAGTCACCTGTATTTTCCCATTTTTTTGTTGGGAAAGGTAAACATATGGGATAAAAAATGCCAACTGAACCAGAGAATGTCAGCTGCAGGAATATACCACTGGTAATAAACATGCATGCATGATTAAATCATTTTTATTTACTTGTTTTCTCTTACATAATCCAGTGATACAAGTTCTTTTACCTTATCAAATTGACCAAATCTGCCAGCCAAAGGCCCAAACAGAGCACTGATGACTGATGACAGAGCAGCCAGGAGACAGTGGTGCTGCAGACAAAGCAAAATGCACACCACCACACAGTCGCCAAACTGCGAGGACAGGAAGAAATCAGTCAAAATCAGACGTTGACGTAGATATAGCGCTGCTCAGCTCAGCTGAAACACTTGAATGTGTGATCACACTTAGGCTTAGAAGACGAGGTAAACCCATCCTGCCACATTGCCATTTACAGTGTTGGTAATTTTTTCAGCACAACGTAACCTCGATAAAACCCTCACTTTCATGTACTATATTATCATATGTTAGGTTAGGGTTAGGGATCATATCAGTGGGACAACAGTCACCAGACTTGAACAAAAGGTCAACTTATAACATCACGGAGGAGCAACTATGGCAAGTTGGAATTCTGCAAAGTAATATATAATTTTATTAGGATGTAAAGTCCCACACACGGATAGTCTTACATAGATCCACTTTGAGTTAGGACCAATAGTGTCAGAAATCATTACATAAGCTGAGGGTGTACCTGTGCAGTGTTGATTTAGTCTGCTCTCTCCCTGAAACTCTGTTAAATAGAAGTCAAGCAGCAAAGAGTTGACCCTTATGCCTTGTTTCAAAAAATTTAAAAGCTAAAGAAAGTTTAAAAGTTATCAGATTTACAATGCCGTTAAAAAAGCACAGGACAATATTATTGCAAATATATTAATAAGTTTTGAATGCAAAAATAACGTTAAATAATGTGAAAGTGACAGCAAACAAGTGGGTTTTTTAGCTTGATTGGTCCGATGGATTATATTACTGACCGTTCCAAGGAATGAGTTGCAGATTAGCATGTAACAGTTGAGATAATTAAGTCCTTCCTGCTGCTTAAATGATTTCTCTCCTTCCTATTTTATTTAGTTTTTCTTACGGTGATGAACAGTGAAAAGAATTCATCAAACAATTCACACTAATATGACATCAGTTGTGTTTAAAAAGTACTTCATTTAGTGATTCATTTTTTCTGTGTGGAATAAACTCAGAATAACTGTTCACATGTGTACAGTGTGCCCTCCAATAGGTCAATGAAGCTATCGTCATCTGATAATGGATTTTCCAGCCCCAAGTGATAGCTTCCATCTGTGGTGACTACAGACAATATTATGATTAATTAATAGCAGGATTGATTTAGCCAAGTGTTCCACATGAGGTCAAGCTTTACAGCCAGCAAAGAGATCCTATAGTACCTATCCCAAGAAAGTAATGTAAAAGATTGGATGACAGATGTACGCTGAAAAGAATGGCCGCGGCTCAGGCTGTTGTCATTAGGCATCAGTGAATATTATTTTAAATGTTTTCTAAACAGCTGTCACAGACATGCTAAGTGCATTAGTCCACACGGTGAAGCTAAACAGAACCATCTGAGCCTTGGCTGTGGGCCAGAGTGGAGGTAAAAAGCTGTAACTTCATGTATGTGGAAGGTCTTTTACATTATTTCTGAGTGATCCATTCGTGAATTGATGTTGTTTTTTTAAATTAAATGTAGCAAAATTGTTCACCCAATCTTTTGGCATCTTTTTCTGTTGTGGGAACATTTTGCAGGATGTCAAAGGGAGTAGGCCTGCATAGCAGGGAACAGGAATCAACCTTTGTATAAATTTGCAGTATCATTTCTATATAAGGGAAACTTGCATACAGTGTTGGCTCTTGGCATGTAACCACAGCAGTATATTTTAGACACCATTGGTGTCTAAAATATCCAGTCCAGTATGATAACTTGCACTAGTGAGGGCACTCCTTTAACCCCTTCGATCCTTCAAAGGGTTAAAGTGCATGCAAATGTATTTTCCTTTATATTTGGAAGCACTTTATTGTATCTTAACTTACATGTCTATTTTTATTTAGAATATTTGCATGCTGGAGCTGCCGCAGCTACTAAATTTCCCCTTCTGGGGATTAATACATTTTTCCATTCTATTCTATTCTAATCACAATGGCGTGGTCCTTGACCCTACATGTTTTTGGGTTCTGTATGCTAATACAGTATGTTAAAGTGAAGAAATAACTGACTGGTTATAGAGGTGATGTTGTGCTGCAAAAGATTGTGCCGAACAGTTGTTGAACAATATTTAATGTGGTATATAAAGGCTCAGCTGTAACTCTAACCTTAGCCTGACCTGACTCCAGAGGATTAAGCATCTGTTACATCTACAGTTTAAACTGCATAATTTTCGCTTTATTTTGTTTACCTGTGGACTCTGTCATAGATAACTATACTGCTCAGGCCATCTCAATTTAGGATATGCTGGCAAAACGCCTAATTGTAGAAGATTAGAAGTCTAAGTCTTGCCCCAAAAACCAATGGTGGGATAGGGGGATAAGGGAGCTTGGAAATGTAATTCATATGGATGGCCTTTGATACAAAATCTTGAAACCACTTCTCGACAAATAGACGGCAACCCAGCGGAAGTGAACTGACTTGCATTCCCCTCGAAGTGAACAGGATGTGGCGATGTACTTCTAATGTGGCATCGCATTCACATATTGTTATACTTATATTGTCATGACACATGTTTTTTTCTCTCTTTACTGTTTTTTTGTTTTTCTCCTGTTTTTTCCTGTATACCATTCCCTATTAAAAAATTGTATAGTTCTTTTTTTCCTTTTTGTTGTCTCAGTATTTTATACGTATATCAATTGGATATTGCTTTGTCTTGCCGCTGGGTTTAGTACAGAGTGCTGTCACTGAAATGCAAACGTTTCATCCATCCTTCAATCGATACACAAACTTTAAAAAGAATAATTGCACAATATTGTGTCACTACATCCAAAAAGTACAGTAATCCTAGAAAAACAATTCAAGAACTATGTAATTTTCATGTGGTCTTCTATTTATCGCCAAAGAGGCCTCAGTCAGAAGCCCTTCTGATCTGCCATTGTTTCGTACTATAATTTAAGAAACAACTCAAGTCGATAATATATTATTTCAAATATCATTATGTGCAATTACAATAAATACAGCTTCAATTTTCATAGAGCACCACATCTTGAAAGTAGGTTTTACTTGGATACAGTAAGGTGACTTTTGGGATCTGGACGTCTCTCTGAGTGTATATGCTTTCATAGACTTTCTAAAGCCAACAGCTAAAATAATCCTTTGATTTTGCATGATCATGGTTTGTGGCTATTTGGCAAGCGCAATGCTTGAATAAGCAGTATTTTATTTAAGTATCAGGGACTTTCAAAGGAGAGACTTGATACTCAAATTCCTTTTAGGGTTTCTTTCATTATACATGGGCAATAAAGGATTTGGCCCAGTACATTGAAAAAAAGCTTACTGTGAGTTAAGACATGTTAAGTCATTACTGACAGTAGTAAATATTAACACAGAGGGTTTCCTGGTGTTCAAAAATGACTCACAATATAGTTTGATGTTAAAATCACAAACACATACACAACCTTGTCCGACAAACTGAATCACTTTTATCACGGCCGAAAACTAATATTTCATAAGATGTTTCTTCCACCTGCAACACAAGACTGATAGTACTAATCACATAAATTAACGATCTTAAGGTGGTTTTAACAGCCAAATGCATCACAGGCCAGACTTTTAATGTACTTTACACACTGGCAAACACACAGAAATGTCATGAACCCAACTCTGTAGGATATGAGTTTCGTACAATCAGATGTGGCTCTCTTGCGTATAGAAGGACTTTGGTAAAGTGAAAACTACTGATTTAATGTTTTTATTCCAATAAAAACAGAAAAATTTAAAAATTTAAAAAAATTAAAAAATTTACAAAGCCTGGTCAATACAGTTTGGGTACCCTAACAAATTCCGACAGGCTTGGCTGGGAAATTATGTTCGGGTTCATGTCGGGCTCTGTCATGTTAGGGTTACCCAATAACTGTTTCGTTCATGCTAACCAATTTGAGATGATAATTTCAGGATACCTTAGTAAAAACCCAGTCTAATTGTAAATTAAGTCTTTGTCTTTTCCAGCATTTGAGGTTTGCATGGCAGGGCAATGAGCCCATGAACGCACTATATAGGTCATGTGTTACAACTAAAGTGCTAAATTTTCATGTAGTTGCTGAGCTTAAGCCATGAAAATGATCAAAAAACAAGATATCATGATTTAGTTGTAATCTAGGCATTTTTTGAATGATAAAACTCCGAAGTCAGTACATTTATAACTGCTAATGACAGCTTGTATTTGATGTGTTAAGGCACTGGCTTTAACACATCAGTCTTTTCACGGTCATTTACACTGCAGACATAATTATCAGGGTTTATGTTTCAAGTGGTAACCAATGGTAACAACAACTGTGTGAAAGCAAAAACTCAATGCTCAGCTGGTATTAACTGTGCCGGAATCGAGTCGTGTTTGATTATAAAAAAACTAAAGTTTACTGAGCTCGTTCCCTAGTCTCTTAGACTTGGGTCAGGTTTGGTATCTATTTTCTTACACCATACGTGTGTAGAACCACTGTCCCACATATATCTTCTGTAGTTGATGGTATAGTGCATTTAATACATTTTATACCTCACTGTATTCATATAATATAAAGCACATGCTCCAGAGTGGCTCAAGTCTTGGGGAAGTCATCTATCCGTTCCCTCTGTGCGTCAGTCTTTCCTCTCATAGCTTTCCATTCTAAATTTACTGCAGGTCAAGTCAACTTTCAGCACATCAAAGCCTTCTACTTCTGCTGCCAATTTGGACTGAAACGTCTATTCCAACGCGTCAAAAAGCACCAGATTCCATCCTGACAGGGAGTTGAACTGGATTGTACTCCATAAATGTAATTAAGTTCATTGGCTGTGTCTCTCTCTCGCTCTGCAAGATAGTTTGGAGTTGCAGGTGGCTTATGTTGCCGAGGGATGATTTTTCCATTCATCAGTTTCAACAGAACAGTTCTTTTGGGACCTTCCAGACTCCTGTTTCTCATTCAACATTGCATTTGTTTCATAGAGGATTTTCCAGTTGGGAAAATGGGTTCAAATAAAGATGAATACTTACCTAATTGCTAACCTGAGTTCTGAAATTTTTCTTTCATACATTGTTTTTTGCGATAAATAAAATCATTGGTTTACTCCATTCCCACTCTTTCTTCACTAAACAATTTTGTTCAGTGCAAACGGACATCAATGCTGTTTTCTGGAGCACAGATACTTCCTTCAGTATTAAGCATTGCGTGGTGCATTCATTTTTGACAGACAAGTGGTGTCTCAAATCAAACAGTGTTCATTCTGATATTGAAGGCTGCAACATTTGACCACATTCAATCCAACAAGGTCCAATATATATGCTAATTTGTTCTTATTAGCGCCAACATTTAATTAGGTCTGTTCGGTTCCAAGGCTCATCTTTCCACCAAGTTTGTGGAAATTCAAAATAGTTTTTGTGGTACTCCTGCTAAAAAAACAACCAAATAATCAACCAATTAATGATGAAGATGCAAACCTCCTTGATGGAGGCAATGATTGAATAAACTCAAGCTTTTAGCCCGAGTTGAGTTCTAGGTGGAATATTATAAAACACAAAATAAAAAAACATGAAAGCACAGTGGGCTCACGGTTCGGTAGTACAAGCCTCTGCATCGGGGAATAAGTCTACTGGGTATCAGATGGCTGCAGGAGAGATGAGCCGAAAGGACCATCATAGAAGTTGCAGAAAAAGCTTCTAGTTGACTGTGGATCAGAAAGACGTAAGGTACTTTGGCTCCATGGCCCGGCCGCCCAGGTGAAGGTGTCTGTTGATCCTAGACCCAGAACAACTGATGCTGCTGTGTTCATCACTGAAGATAAGTCCAATTTGGACCAGCTGGTATTTCAGTAACCTTAACAAGAACAAAAAAATGGGGACTTTTGAATGAATTATTCCTGATAACTAAACTATTTCATGGATAATTTTTTTATTTTATAGTCCTTAGTGTGAGGAAGAACTGGATTGATTTTGGGAAAGGTTGGTTGTATATCTCGATATCTCGATCGTTAGGGGGAGCTTTATCTCAAAAGGTTTTTTGTGCCATAAGTTCTCAACTGTTGGGTAAATTTAGTAGTAATTTTAGTGCAAATTAATCAACTTGAGGAGATCTATCTTTCATATATAATATTTTACTCAAGGGCAGGCATTTTTTTATTTATTAAAAAACATTCTTGAACATAACTTCACATTTAGTTTGAGGATATCAATCAGGCAGATTGCTTGTACAATGCAGTTGATTTGGGGCTTTTCTGGGTTATAACTTGGCTGTTCAGGGCAACAGCTTAGGTGCTCTATGGTGAACTTTATTCCAGACCCATATATTCTAGACTATAAGCAGTGATGAGCTGTCCTTCGACCAAAGCTCCTTTAGTGCCTCAGAGACATCTTTGCTGATGTTGGCAAAGATGCTCGCATGAAACACAACCAAGCAATGTACTGGTGTTACGACCCAGCTCGTAAGGGAAAAAGGGTACCCTCCTGGACATTTGACTGTCAGTGGTTTTGAACCACTCGCCAGGACTGCTCCACCAGGATTCTTTCCTTGTTAAAGCTCCTCGGCCAATCAGGTGTTCCATGACAGCCCAGGTAACGCCTTCTACCACGGGAGGCAATCCCAAGAAGGAGGCTGCACAGTCCAATTACACTGCGGAGTCTGGCAAATCAATCAACATATCCTGGAGGCCAGGGCGACACTGGCTGTGGTGGTAACAGCCCTCACGATAAGACAAAAAAAACATGTTTTTGTTTTTTTTCGTATTTGTTTTGTTTTTAAGACACAAATTAATCATAGTTCATAACCTGGACAGGTCATCTCCCAATACATTTTCTGAACCCTTCTTGTGGCGAATTTCCAAAAAGTAATCCTGCACAATCAAGGCCCATCACATCAGACACTGGTTATGATTGTACATGCGGTTAAGAACACCAAGGGGTTGTGATCTGTGTACACTAATACTGGCAGAGGACTGGACCCGACATGCATTTCAAAATGTTGGTTAAATGGCAACGAGTGACAACAACTAGGCTAAGCAATACAATCACTGAATGGATCAACATGAGTTGCAGGCCTCATAAAACTGTTGAGATCGGGTATTTCAAGGCATTATCTAGATCACCTCAGGTATCAAGTCACCCGCTAAAGGAACTTTTCTTTTTATAGTTAATGAACAGTAAAGTAGAAAAAAAAGATCAGAGTCTATTATTGTGATTAACAAAATAACTTTTTTAATCTATATTGTTCTCATACCAACATGGTAGGAAGATGCCGGTGAAACAAGAAGAAAGTTAATATTTAATGGAATAATATACATTTTTCCTTAAATATAAGATATTATATGAGTAAAATCCAGGAAGTAAAAAAAAAAAAACCTTGTTGATGATGCAACACCCAAGCAGGAGTGTCCACCAGCTCTCACCTTTAAAGAATAGAGATCATGGCTGGACAACTTGTTCTCAGATACACTGTTCTCCCCTGAATTCAGGAATCCAGGGAGTAAAATAATCCAATATTTGGTTCCTTTATCTTCCACACTCCAAAAAAGAAGAGAGGGGTCTTTGACAAGCCATGTCTACTTGTAACAACCCTGTTTGTGTGCCCTGCGCCTGTCTTTGGACAGCTTTGGACGCCATCCTTATATCAAGGGCTCCTTGTCATGTCCTGAAATAAACCTGCTGGAAGTGCCAGCACTGTTTTACATTTCCCTGTTGTTCTTTCTTCCTTGTTTTTTTATTCCCAGTGTTTATCAGACCCCTACATCTCCCGAAACGAGGAGTCTCTCATGGTTAAGTGATAGAGTTCATGCTGAGGTTGGTGGAAATTCACCAGCTCACTTACAAACCGTTGTGGTGAGAAAAGCTGAGTCTGGTCACCAGGATGTGAGCCACGCCAGGCTTCACCGTGTCAGGAATGAGTATACAATGCGCAATAAGCACTTCTACTGCGTGCTAAGTTGGTCTGGTCATGACATCCCTTAAGCCCAGGGCTGTGCCAGCTCTCCTGTTACAAAGACAAATTGTGCGTGCAGAATTTCCTGGAGAGGCTCTGAATACTCTCCCCTATAGTCTTACAGCCAGGCTCTCCAAGGGGACTTGCACTTGAGAGATTTAGTACCATAATTTAGTCGTTGCACTCATCTCAGCCTAGGGAAATCTTATAAAACACTGCCGGAGCCACCAGATTAGCTAGCACCGGTTTCCAAACAGAATATTGAGGACTGATTTTGGCAAAGCTTCAGGGAATAATGGTTGTTGTAGCAGTCTAACGATAAGATAGAGCCTCACCTTGGCAACCATGGGTCAAAAATACAGAATATGAGTTACAAAAGACTTTAGATTTTACCGGATTTTCTTTTTTTTTTAACTAGCAACAGGTGAATCCGGATTATTCAGGTCATTGTGGGACCACTTCAGTTGTACATGTGATCATTTAGAGATCGACTGTGCCATGATGCATTGATCCAAATTTGTGTTCAAGGGCATGCATGGGAAGGCTAACTGAAGTTAAAGATCATAGCGTTGGAAGAAAAACACTGACTGTGAGGCGACCAAATTGGATTGTCTCCATTATTTGCTGCAAGCCAGCGCTGGAGACCTGTGAATCATTATTCATTCTTATATTCATCTCATGATTTGTTTTGATTTAAATAAAACATTTAACCTCAGAAATAACAGTTATGTGAAAAATGCTGAAACGTTATTCTTTCCCTGGCTTATCTGGAATTGGAAAACCTCCAGGCTGATCATTAGATGCCAAATTGTATTTATTTAATATATTTTTTACAAAATAGAACATAGAGGGGACACAAAGGGATACATATGTGCAACCATTTGTCCATCCCATCCTTCTGCATATGCATGGTGGGGAATGGTCTATCCAAATCGCCAAATCTAATTATTGGTTTCCTTCACTTGTTTCATTTTCGCACTTTAAGGCACATTTAAAGTTAAGTGATTTTCATTTCAGTTTTCAGACATTCACCAATGATAAAAGCTAGCAACATCTTTACAAGTGGAATTATGATATCCCTAAAACGGGGATATTACAGACTTGTCATTAACGTCGCTGATGATCCTGTGTGTTAACCCTATAACTCAAAATTTAGACCCACATACACCGTGAATTGGGAATGGTCAGTTGCAAGTTTCCACCACTATAATGGAAACTCCACAATAACTATATTTAATCCCTCCATAATTTCTCAACTGCCGGTCCATTTTAATCCAAATTTAGTGTAAATGAATCGCTGGAGGAGATCTGTTATGTATATTTTTTATGTACTCTCTCGGAGAGATTTTTGCGAATAATACTCTTTTTCAGGCACACGTTCCTAACCGTAGTCCAAGTTTACCTCTTATCAACCATCTCAAGCACATCTAACTTGTATTTATCATAATTTCCTGTAATTATTCATATCGCTGAAAAAATTGTTCACTGTATTTTTCTCATTACGTTTCATTGCTATGGGATCTAATCTTAGCGCATATTAGTGACTTCAAAGAAATATATAGGTTGAGTCAATAAAGAGTACTTGAGATTATCACATTTCATTTAAGGAGTTCAATTAGTTTCATTTCTTGTACAACGCAAGGGTTTGGTGCTTTTGAGGGATATATCCCTGCTTTTAGGGCGACAGTATTGGCCTTATTGTAAAAACAAAAACCTTTAAACTATAAGTGTGCTGGACAATTAAAAGACTTAAATGTATGGCAAACCTCCTGAATGAACTCAAATTAAAAGTTGGGTCAGAAAATAGGTGTTTTTTATTTTTTTAAAATGCTCCCCCAGTGATTAAAATATTAACTATCTGAGTTAAATATAATATATACAAGATAAATCTCCTTGAGTCTATTCATATATTCGCAAAAAATTGGACTAAATCGGGCAAACTGTAAATAGGTTAAACAGCGTAATTCGTAAGAAGCTCCCCTTGTGAGTAAAATATTAACTACTAGCATAAAATGTGACATTTACAGGATAGATCTCTTTGAGTCAATTCTTATGCTCTAAATTTGGACTAAATTGGACAAGTGGTTGAGAAATTAAACTTTGGAAGATAAAGCTGCCCTTAATGTCAGAAATATATAACCAATCTTTCCCAAAACCAATCCAGTTCTTGCTCGCAATAAGGTTTATGTGGTTATAAAATTTGAGAATGATCCATGAAAGGAATTTGATTTATCACATTAACATGAAAGATCTGGGGTTGTGGAGATGGGGATTCCTTAATATCTGAGACTTTTCAGCGATATAATTAATTTGTATGAAACAATTTTAAAAACTGGTATAGCTACAATTTTTGGTTTTAATAATTTGGTTTTCTATGGGGTTTTGCCAGTAGAGAGAACATCACCCTGAAATCTGACAGCCCACAGACAAATCCTGGCCAAGTGTCTGGAAAGGATTCTCCAGGAGGGATTTCAACAATGACATGTAACATGACGCATCACACATCATGCCTCGCTCTTATAACTGTCATATTCCCCTCTGGTTTCCAAAATGAGCTTATTCATATTGTGCACTCTGTGAATTAGGGGGGGAATCAAAGTAAATGACCCATGGATAAAGAATATCACGTCATCCCTGCAGAGAGTCCAACAAGCTGACATTCCAGTGACATACATCATTTTCACACGTCACCAGATACGGCTCAAATGGGAGGGATATTATTTTAAATAGAACATGTTTGGCACTATGGAAGTCCTATCTAATAAGCACATGTGAAGCTTTTAGAAAAGCCTTTAGCAACATAACATGTTATGGCAAATGAATTTGAATCCTAGCACAAGGCTTTCACTGTTCACGGAGATTAATGTAGATGTTCACTCTCCATCCAGTTCTGCAACATTCATCTTGATTGGTTACGGTCTTCTGATCAAACACTTTGGCACATATGTTTCAGGGCATGATGTGCTGGAAGGTTTTTCATCTGATACCTTGGGTGGTCCTTATCTCACTGATATGTAACCAGGGCCTTTTGTATTCTCAGACCTTTTGAGAGATGTGCGGCATATACTCCATCTTAAATCTTTTTTCAACTTTTGCTATGGAACTTCCCTTGTTTTTTCAACTTTGACCGCGCAGAAGCTTTGGCTCTCCAGGCTCGTAAGATCTAAACAAATTCATACATTATGGCTTCCTAAGATTACATCAAATGACATCCCCATTCATAAAGGGAACATCATACGGCGTAACATCAGGTTTTAATGTCTACATTTCAGCTCCCAGGGGCTTCTTTAATTTCTCACCGTTTCTTCCTGATATGTGACACCCATTCTGGATTTAATCTTTTCTTGGACTGAAAGATTTCGTAACTGACAGTACACATTGTACTAACACATCATGCTATTTCCTCAGCTGGCAGGGACAACTAGCACTCGTACCACTGAAGGGGAAGAGTGTATTTGGCTCGATTTTTGGAGACTTAGTATGAGTGGATATTTGTGCAAAAAGACACTGATGAATGAACTGTTGATTGCTTGAAGAGAAACACAAACATTAAAACAACTGCTTAAGATATTTGAGGACAAAATGTTCCCCCAATGTTTAAAACTGTGCTCTCCTCGTGTAGAAACCCTTAGCTTGATGGCTCTTTAGAGTTATTTCATGACTGTGAGGAATGTTTGAAAGTAGGACAGCAGTGGAATTTGAGGCATCAGGTAAACCCATCTAAGGGGTGTCTCCATTGTGCAAAACCTTTCAAAGACACAATTCATCTTAACCCTTAAGCTGCTTTTGGGTCAAATTAACCCATTTTAATTCTTTTTAATGTAAAAAAAGATATTACAGAGCATTTTTTCATCCTGAAACTTGGGTCAATTGACCAGGGAGTGATCAATATTGAGAACATGCATGTGAAAACACACAGTTCGTGATAGATATCAAACAAAAAGAGGATGTAGATGACTGACAGGTGCACATTGGGGTGGGGCAGTAGATCACCAAGTGTGGGTCACACTCGGAAACATGAGTAAGAGAGTCTGTTTCCAAAGAACTGCAGTCAGAGGAAACAGAGACAGATGGTGAAGTATAGGTTTTACCTTTGACTGTCTGTTTATCGTTTTTTTTAGAAGGATTACAGAAAAACTGATGGACTGATTTACCTGAAATTTGTTCCAGGGGATTGGGTCAGGCAGGTCTAACAGATGATTACACTCTGAGTATTTCTTGGTTTGAACATTGATTATCATAATATGAAAATCTAATCATAGAAATTATGTTGTTAAATTATATTAAATGAATGTCTTAGGTTTTAAATTATATCTTATTGATAGTAATATTTACTGTTACTCTATTTGTATTTAGTGGAGTGTCATTTTGACATGTGAACATAACAGGAAGGGTGAAAAAAATCAGCACGAGGGTTCATGTTAGTCTACAGATGCATTTTCCAGAGTGAAACCTTGGCCAATGCTAAAATCTGAGATGATGAAGAAACAACTGGAAAAATAAAATTTTGACTGAAATTACCAGTGTTGTAAAACTTTCTTCCAAATTTGCAGAGAAAAAAGTTGTTGCTTTGTCGACAGTAAGACTCCAGAGAATAAATTCTAATACTCCCTCACTATGGTAATCATAAATCAGCAAAAGTCTGGTGACAATCTGTACTTTTGCTGACTCGTTTCTTTCCAACAAAAGCATTGCAGATTTGTTGGATTGGTTTTGTTGTGATTGAATTAATCAATTTTTCAAAGAGAGATTTGTTTACGCAGCTAGAACACCACAAAAGACATGAAATTTTCACACATACATTAATTAAGAAAATTCACTAGAGAACCTGTCTGAACAAAGTAATTATTTCAATGTAAAATCCACAATATGTTCATCAGATTATATTTGTGTGTTTTTTATGTGCTCATCATCTAGTCTTGTAAATTTCAGGTTAGTTCCACAAACCTTTAAATTTTGAGTTAGTTACATTTGCATGAAGCACTTATCTTATTAGATCTTATTTCAGTAAAATGGACTTCAACAATGTTTCCCTTATTAGTGAACTTAAAGACATGAAAGACTGCCCCACTGGCAAAATTCCTCATGAATAATGTTCAATAAATAGTGTAGGGTAATGGATCGCAAAGATAATCCTAAAAGAACCTGTAATTACGAGTTGTTACCTAAACTTCACCTCAACCTTTCGGGAATTTTGTCTTAGGGTTCCAGTCCAACCCTAATCTCTTTAGTGACGTTAACATAAAGCCTAATTAACACTATCCTACCTGGTTTCTCTTCTTATCTTTGACTGCTTAATGGTTTATTGGTCTCCATTTAACCAACTTCATTATTTTTATTGTATACCCACAAATCGGGGGTATTACTTAATCATCATCTCTGCTGCATCAAATGCAGATCCTTTGATAACTCAAAAACTATTTCATGCATAATTTAAAGAAAAACCTTAGTACAAGGAAAGAAAGGATTGATTAGGACACGATCAGTTGCATATTTCCGCCACTCCTTCTTCGTCTTTCGGCTGTTCCCTTTCAGAATCGCAAAAGCCGAATAATTTTTTTCATCCATAGTTACCACCACTACCCTGCATGTTAACAGTACCTGTGTCGTCAATAACCCAAGTTCCAACAGATCCAGTTTAGAAATCAGTTTCATGCTTTGCATATTTATTTTTCACAAGTTTTACGCTTGAAGACCTTACTGACGCGATCCTACCTATTTGGAACTAGAACTAGAAGTACATTAATTTGTGACACCTCCATAGCTGGCTTTTAGAGATTTACACCACTCTCCAAAAGTTTTCATGTCATGATGTCAAAACTATTTGTCCAATTTAACCCAGATTGGTGCATATGAATCTAATCACTTTATTCACTAGGGGGAGCTTTTTCATGAAAAAAACAATGTTTTTCAGACATACATTTTCAAACTTCACATTTAATTGGAAGAGTTCAATCAGGAGGATTCCTTGTGTAACGCAGGAGATTAGGGGCTCTTTGCAGATATAACCTTGCTGTCGGGGATAACATTGTAGGCCTAGTTCTTTATTCATTTTCGCTTTTTGAATTGGCTTGCGCATATACATTTTTCCGAAACACTATAGTGGAGTTACCTGTCCAAACACAATCCTCTTTCTTATCTTTGAGCCACATTACGTCATGTTTTAGAGTCCCTAATGTTAATACAGGGGATTAAAAATATCTTGACACAGAGATGACGTGTTGTTGTGTTACAAGATACAAAAAAAAACTGGCATGCACTGGCATATTAAACTTTATATAATGGAGTTTATTAAGGTCAGGGTTCATGCAAGCGTGCCCTCAGAACCAAGAGTATAATCCCATCCTACTTTCATTTATTTCTGCTTCACTTTCCCTGATTTCCTTCCATCTTTGCTTGCTTTATTGTTTCACTTATTTTGCAAGGCAGCTTAAATGTTTTCGTATTCCTTTCTGCCTGTCGTACTTTATTTGCTCCTGTCTTATAATTCCACCTCCTACCTTCTTTTCTCCTTCTTGGCAGTATCACACAACAAACCTATCATCGCAAGCAGCTTTCGCCAATAATGATTTGCGATTGGAAATGGATATCTAAACAAAGCACTACCTATCATCTTTACATCATGGCTAATAGAAGTATTGCAGGGGTGTTTTCAATAAAACGGCACAGCTCTGAGTAGCCACATGGGTTCAGTGGGAGGTCGGAGAGACCGCATAAGAAAGGGAGGGGATGAGCAGGAGAGCAAAACTTGGAGAGAAAAAAAAGGGAAAGTTTGAAGACAGAGGGAAGAATTTTGATTACAGCTGCATCGTCAAAACAGGCAGATAATACTCTAAGTGCTGGTTAAAGCCTAATAACTGTGACTTAATACCAAGGAAACAGAGTTCATGGACCACTGTGTCAATGACCACACTGTTGTAACTAAGAAACTCCAGAGCAGCAGAAATACTTGTGAGAAAAGACAGAAACCAGCAGAAACATTCAGTGTTTATCATTAATAACTCAAAACTGCTTGTTAGGTGTAATCAGCTTAGAATGCAGGTACACGTTTTCTTTGGCTGATGTCGGAATATAATAATTCCTTCAGCTATCCTGGCCTTGACATTGCAGGTAATAGTGGATGTCAATACACATGTTTATGCAGACAAATTTTGAAGGAAACCCTAAATGTAACATTTCATCAGATTGTCGAATAGAAAACACACAATGTGGAGAGGTTGTGACCCCTACAGCATACACTTGCTAATATAAGCTTTTGTATTCTTTTTATAGTGTCTACAGCACAAACACCCTTCAGTGTTGAGATTATCCAAATGCTGCAGGTCTGAGTGTATAATATTTACAATAAATAATATGATATCGATGCAGGAATGGAGCACAGTCTTGTTGTAGCCATATAGGGACAGCTGCAACTGTGTGTGTATGTCCAGATTTTGATTTCAAGCACAACAAATACAAGAGAGCTATTTTGTCTGTCTGGGTCCGGGTTGATAATAGAGGGAAAGTTATTAAGTGTCAGGAGCTATAGGGGAAACTAAACCAGGGACTCTGGTATACTATCATTTATGTAGTGTAACAGTTTTAAGTTTCTCAAATTGGATACTGCAGCAGTACACTTATAAATGGAGATCTATCAAATGTTCAATCAGAAAGACTGTCCTCCTGCACAAGCCTCAGTCATTGCTCATTCCACTCTACAATCCTCAGCTTTCACTCATGCTCGGTCTCAGTTACCTGCTCCACAGTTGAAGGCATCAATTAATATCAGCTGTGCTCATTCATGCAACCATATCCGTCACACCTGCATACATAGCCCATCACCATCAGCTGCTCATGCTGCTGGTTCGCGTGCCCTCCACCTCGGCATCTCTGCATGGTCTTCGCAGATCCATCAGCCTCATTCGTCTCAGAAGAGTCTTCAGCAACCACAACTAGTATTTGGTCTCCAAATGGGATGCATTCGTTATTGCAGTTCGGGGCAGAGACCTGTTGATCAAAATGTCGCCGAAGAGTCTGAGCACCAAAGAGTTTACTAACATGATTATTGTCATATTTTCTTCCTTCTGTCTTCTCTGATTGAAATTAACTAAACTCTTGCTTACTAATACCACTTATGGGCAATTTACAGTCTTTTGTTGAACTGTATATGTTTGTATCATTGGAGCAAGTTGAATCTTGGAAATCACACAAACACAGGTAGAGATCGCAAACCTCACACAGAACGGCCAGGCCCAGGTCTCCAGGTAGATTTGAACCCAGAACCTACGTGCTCTGAGGCAACGGTGCTAACCACTATGCCACCATATCATACAATATTACTTTTACTTTGCACTGCTGGTGATGTCATCGTCATCTCTGCAGCTGCCATCTTCATGAAATCATGCAAACCCCGTTCAATTCTACCATGTAGCAAATTGAGCGAACATTGAGGGTGAGGATGTTCATATTTCTTTGCTCAGCTTTTTGCATTTACAATATGCCATGTGAGTAGTCATAGTTTACTATTCTTTGACATACTTGTTAGTGGGAAAGCACTTAGACAACCAGCCTCACGTGGTTGGGTATGGAAGTGTGTGATTTAAGACGAGCATGAAATAAAAAGGCTGGAGTGCAAAACACTGAGAAGAACTGGCAAACAAAGGAGAGACCAGGAGAGCTAAACAGACCATGGAGGTAAGATTACCAAAACACAGGTTATTTAGGGCAGGGCTGACATTCAAGTTGGCGGGAAAACACACAACGCATGAAGTTAAGGGGTGAAAAGAGAGGTGAGGTGAGTAACAACAAAAGAAAGGAATAACTCCATTTTATTTGTGTGACAGCTCTCCAAAGTTTAACTTGCTGGGAAATTCCATGAGAGGAATTAAAGTGTTGGATGGAAATATGACATTTTAATGACTTGTAAAAACCCTTTAAAGAACAATCATGCAAAGAAGTGTCCAGCATAGGGCAGGGGAATATTTCTAGGCTGTATTAAGATGACATTGGTATTTATAGGATCAGACCATTGCATCAAATTGAATGTGGGGGTGGTCTTTTCTTATCATGCATTTTGATTTCTTGTGTACTCTTGGCTCTATTTTAGAATTTTACCGATACTCAACATCATTAGGCCTGTTTTCTACCCAGACACCTCGCCCATTAGCAGAAATACTTTAGTGAACCCTTGACCCATTTTCAGTAAGTCAATCTGTAGAGCAGCTACACCACCTCCAACATCATGAGTCTCAGTGATTCATCATCAGTGATGTGAAAACATCAAACTGTTCCAATCTGTCATAGTTCAGTTTTAAAATTCTTGTGCACAAAGGGCTGCCAGTGTATTGATCAAAAGTAGTTTAGACCACTTCACTGTTATTCATTGCAGGAGTTGAGGGCATGAGGAATAAAATTACTGGAGTTCCGCTGCTCAGTGCAGGGTAACCAATAATTCCTTTATTCTGTATAATATATGAGTTTATTTTTAGACAGAGTTGACTGAAATATCAGAACATATCCTTTAACAAAACTGTGAGTCAAAGTTTGAATGTTACGGAGAAGTGGTGCCATGTGACATTTTATAACCAATAGGTGATCGTCACAGTAGAGCTGCAGCATGTTACATCAGAGACTATAATGTTACCCAAGTCTTTTCACTGAGAGACAGATTTCGTCTGTCTGTTGTTGTCAATGAGGGTGTCTGTTTGTTTTTGAGAGTGTGTCGCCCCTATGGCTGTCTTCCTCCTCATGCAGGTAGCGCCGAGAGCAGAGAATGGAGCTCTTTGACAGGGTGGAGGGGGGAACCACCATGTACTCTCTGTGCTTTGGCTCATTCTGTAATGAAATGATCTGTGTCATGGAGGCCTTATCCAAACAATGAGCCCATTCAACCAGGAGAGGAGAGTCTGTCAGGACTGAGCTGAATACGATACGTCTGATTCCGGACTGCAGTCCCTCTTGCTCTCGATCGCACTATTTTTTACTCGGCCTACTGTAACTGTGACAATCCTCTCTGCTTTGTTTCACTTTGTCTCCCTTCCGAAACAAAAGTGTAAGAGTTACACAAAGCGCTTGAACACAGTGATCTCATGTTTTTAGAGGAGATATCACATGTCAATGTTTACATGTCTAAGTGAACATTAGCTTTGTTTCCAACAAAACATATCAGATTTTACCTATTGTTTTACATGGTGCCCTGTTTGTTTTCAGTTCTGTGGGAACAAAGAACTATCAAATGGCTTGAACTGCCAACTCTAAAATAATATTTTTAAGTCAGCAGCACGGGACTGGAAAATATCCCACCATAAAATATATACGTGGTGAGGTTGTACACCAGATGACTCCCAATAAGGCAAAGTAGGTAAATAAATGAAAGGTTGTCCTACTTTTTCCAGAAGTTTTCAAAACTCAATTATGTTTACATTCAAGCTTTGATTTTAATAAAGTCAATTGCAACAAAGAAAAACCCAGGTCAATTAAGAAAAGCTAATGGTATAGCACAAGATTAAAAAAAATAAAAAACAAGAGTGAAACATGAGGAAGAATTTACAAATTTAGGAATACTGCAAACATAGAGGAGAAGCAAACTCACAGCTCTTGAGAAACAAACGTCCACATTGAGAAATTTAACCAAGTGTCAACTTTAACAGGAAACAACACGCAACAAAGTGAAAAAGAGAACAAAGACATACAGATTTATTTACACGGAGAAATGAGGACCAGAAACACAGGTGACAACAGTCAACAATCAAGTGTGTGATGTATGGAAATCAGAACATAGACAGGAATCAAGTGTGTGGACATAGACAGATAGAAACAGGAAACGGGAAGGACAGGAAGTAACAACACACAACAATCTAACCTAAAAAAAACAAAAACAATGACAATAATCATGATAAACCTTCAAAAGCACAAGATCAGAACATGACACCATAGTTCAGTCAGACATTCGTTACTTGGCCTGAACTGTAAAAACGCTGAACTATTTCAAGCTTGGTTGTGTCTTTCTTGTTGAGGTCAGGTTCAGTAATTATTAATCTGGGGTCTGTGCCTTTATTTCTATCATGAGATCATTAGATAAAATCCTGCCTCTCAGTGTGAAATCAGGACGCATCTGGCTGGCCACTGTAAAACACTCTGAGTGTGTCAAAAACTAAAAAAAATTGTTGGGAGAAAATACCAGCTGAACTGTAATGTATTTGTTACTCTCCAGTTTCTAACCTGCAGTCAGATAAGGTGATAGAAAAGTATTTTAGTTCAATGACTGTATTAATGATGAATGGAACCGATATATGAAATGGCGTATGCTATTTCTTTCAGATGATTGAACCAATGGAGGTGATCACTTTAGGTAGATTGTTTCTCTGCAGTGTTTACATTTACCTTATCTGTCTGTTCAGTGTTAACGTTAGATAAAACGCAAAAGCACCTTAAGAGACTACATGAGCGCACAAATTGACACTCACATTAATCCTATTAACTATTAAGAGCAAGAATATGCTACAAGTAGACTTTCCATTATTTTCAAATATTTGCCAAGCCCTTATTCCAGCCCATTAATACAGAACTCTGTTGAGACCTAATGAAAAAGTATATTCAATGGGGTAAAGTATGTGTTTTAGTAGAGACTTTTGCATTTGTAAGCCACTTTTAAGTCAACCCCCTTCTCAAATTCCCTCCTTCAGACGGTCTTACATTGATGGCAGAAACAGCAATGTCAGGGGCCAACCTGCTGAGTGAGTTACAACACTTCCTTACCGAAGCGTCCTGCAATATTTTCTAGCTCAAACATTCATGAAACACTCCAACCAATGCAAGAACGAAAAGTGCTCCAAGAACACTTTGACATGAAGCTGGAGCCAAGGATGGAACCAACAACTTTCCGATAACAGGATGACACACTATCTCCTAAACTACAGTTACCGTGTACACAGCTGTTGTTGTGATACTTAAAGTCGGAAAGTGTTTGTAAATTTGCACAAATAAATGTTAAAAGTTGCCTTTTTTTAAAGAGGATATTGGAAAAAGTCAAAAATATTTTCCTTATCTTAAACAGACCAAATGTTGTGACTGTTTAAGTAACTTTAACTTAAGTGTATTAGTTGCATAAACACAATCAAAGATGGGATTCAACCCCAGTAGGTAATCATTTGCATGATTCACAGAAATTATATTTCATGACTATGTGACGGATTGCTGTGATACTATTTTGTACAAACAGTAATCATTATGTAAACAGATGTGATGTAGTGTTATATGTTGAATACATTCCTATCCTCTTTTTCAATCAAACTTTTAGCTAAATGAAAGCTTTTTGCTTGAATCCAAAAGTCCTTCTTTTATTCTGTCAATTCCTTCCTTACCATTATTGATGGTAAGACATGACATGATTGATAAAGTTGGGACTTATCTACGATGCTACTAGTTATCAGAAACTACATGAAAAATTATTACTTATTTAGTCTGAGAATACTAATGGATATCAAGAAACATCCCCTGAAAACAAAATGCCATGCAAACCTATTAGCTGTTTACACTAATTAATTACACTAAAGATTCTTAAGCAAAAACTATGCTAGGATTAGTTGAAGTCACAAAACTTTTAGAAACTTAACTATACACCCAAAGTGCAAAATATGGAAAAAGCAGGTCACTTTCCCCTTTGTGTTTTTACACAAAACTAGTTCCACTAGAGCTAGATCTCGAAATATGACCTATGATCTCGAAATCCTAGTATCATCATTATTTTTAATAGTTGCCTCAGCCAAGGAGGTTATATGTGCTGGGCAGAGGTGCTGAAGTGGAAGGAGCAAGATAATGACGAGAGATGAATGGTTCCAGGGTATTTGAGAGATACTGAAGGAGCTTGTTAGAGTTTATGGTATATTTGGAGGCTGACGATAACTCACAATTTGCATGAAATTATCCAAAATCGAGTGATCTTATTGATTCTGATCACAGTTAGGTCTTCTATTGTGCCTTGGATACTTGTTTTTTTTGTTGCTCCAAAAGGGAGTACAAAACGCTATAGAAACACATTAGTTCCCGCAACTGTTGCACTTCTTAACAAAGCTCGCACAAAATAATGCACTTTGGCGATGTAAAGTACTTTAAATACTGTGTGTGTGTTTGTGTATGAGGAAGGGGAGGTTTGTATGTGTGTCTGCGTAAGGCACTTTATCAGGATCTACTTTATCATCGTTGCTTGCTTAATGTATTTTTTATTTCCCTTGAAGTACTTTATCATGACCTGTTGTTATTGTTAATGGCCGTTTAATGTATTTCTGTCCTGGACGTCATCTGTGTTCTGAAATCTTGAGAATGCTGAAACTCCCGTATGCACAAAGTATTTACCGTTTAGGTTCTAATTAAAAAACCTTATTCCTTGCCTTGTGTTCAATCATTCTGACAAGTTTCATCCAAACTCACCTTGTAGCTAATGTGTAGTTAAGGTTGAGGAATTCTACCTTGTTTGCCACATTGGCTTCCACATTAAGTGGAAATCAGTTGATTAGTTTCGTGTAATGAGGAGAAGTAATAAAAATGGTCATCTCAATGTTAAGGAAAGCCATTACAAATACTGGATCTTTCCTTTTATCAGGATTTTCTTTCTTTGTTCACTAATCTCCCATCTTACCACCAAGTTTCATTCACGCCTGCCCAGTAGTGTTTGCATAATCTTGCCAGAAAAATGTCAACCCATATGGAAAATGTGTCTCACAGATTAGATAAAATAACACTTTACTCCATATTTTAAAATACAGACATTTTAAAGTCCCCATAGAAACTCAATACATATTTTACAGGTATACCAAATTATACAGAGGCCAGCTACGTATATGAAAAGAATGAAAAGGCTTATCATATCCCCGAAAAGTCACGGATATTATGGAATCCTCTTCGTTGCATCCGCCACAGATCTTTTGTGTTAACGCGATAACTCAAAAACTATATTATGGATCCTTTTCAAATTATAGACCCACTTAGACCTAGAACTGGAGTGTTTTGGGAAAAGTTCGGAGGTACATTTCTGACACTAGGGGGAGCTTTATTTCCAAAAAATGTCAGGCTATAAGTTCACAACCTTTAATAGTCATATTTGACTCCCTAAGAACATTTTTTTTTCTGTTTAGTAAAATATAGTGCAGCCAAACAACATGTTCAATTTGAGGAGATCAATCAGGGGGACTGCTTGTACAATGGAGTGGATTGGGGCCTTTCAGCGATATACTCTTGCGGTTGGGGATGACAGCGTAGGTCTACTTGTCTAATTAGTAGCTTGTCTTTTTGAGGAGTTCAATCAGGGGAATTGCTTTTAAAACGCAGGGCATTGGGGGCTTTAAAGGGCTATAGCTTTGTCATCAGGGATGACAGCATGTGCCTAGTCTTTTCTTGCATGTGACCATCTGAAGCGGTTGATATATTTGATAACAAATATATAACATCACCTTCGACTGAGATGGGAAATCCACTTTTTATTATTTGTTTAGATTTGATTTTGAATGTTAATCGTTTTTCTGACAATCTTCTACAAATGTATTAAATATCTGTTAAGGATCACTGATACTTAAGCTGTGCCTGTCATCAGCGGCCAGTCACCAGAACTCACCGGGAAATCCTTCCAGTGGTAGACTGGTGAATACATTCCCCTGTTACATTGCTTTTGAAATAATATATTTTTAAGTTACATGTTGTGCAAACTATAGATTTTATTGAAAGCAACACAATCTCAAATATTAACATGCTGTTTGTCCACTCTACTTTGAACTGTTTACTAAAATCGGACAGTCTTTCATCCTTTGAAGTTGTACAGCACAGTAACAAAACACAGAATGGATTGATTTTAATCTTTCAAAATAAATGGATGCAAGCCTGATTTTGACAGTCACAGTTTCCAGGCTTTGGTCAGAACAATGGTCAAACTCATTATTTAGATAACCTATTGCAAACACAATTCCCTTGTCAAAGATTGTCAAAGATTGAGTTTCCTCCGTAAACATGGTGCAAGAATCTTTGATGAGTAAAACAGAAGCCAGAATAAATTTTCTCTCACTTCAATCAGCTTGAGGCTCTGTTTCCTCCATTTGGTCTTGTAAACCATGGAAAAAATATATGAATATGTGTGTTTACCCAAACACACACGGGGTAGTCACTCTCTGATCTCTATGTGTTTGTGCTAAAAACGGGGCCGATTATGGGTGACTTTTATCAAGTGGGCTAAAAAACCCTATTTGTTTGGAGAGTTTAATGGATATGTCAGACAGCCAAGAAAGGTCTTCTAATTAGCCAGCTTTGCTCAACTTGCACCCGCACAACACTTTTGTCAGTGGTTAAGAATAAACAGCTGTAAAGTCATATAGAGACAGTAATGCAATTTCGGATTTTTAAAGTACATATACTTCAAGGTGCAGCAATATTAAATTTAGAAATACAGAATCCTTACTGTAAGGCTTCAGTATCACAATCAAGCCATCCAATCATGGTGAACAACTGCCTCTTAGCTACATTGCACAGAAAAGACTTCCTTGTGATGTGTGAATAACATTAGCTTGAGGAAAATCGCTAAAACCACTTCCTAATCTCCGAGTCAAGGATGCCATTGTATATCTACTGCAGTTGGTGTAATGCAAAACCTGGATTGCCATGAACATGATAGAGCTGTATAACAGGGTTAACACATAACGCATAGATACAGCAAGCTGGAACAGCGCAATCTGATCCCAAATTGTACAGAGAAAGGTCAACTGTGCACCTGTCATTATGGAGAAGGGTGGTGGTGGTGGTAGCGTGACCCTTGCAACTCCATCCCTCCGCCCCTCGAAACCCATCCATCAACAGATACCATCTCAGATGACAAACGGTAAATGGACCTGACAAAAAAAAAGGGTAATCTGAAGAGTACACAGCACCTTGTGTGGAGATTGTAAATAAGATGTCCCGAAATGACAGCATTCCTTAAAGACACCAGATGTAGCTTAAGTGCATAATAAAATTAATATTAGTCAATATTGCCACAGTAATAAAAGTAAGTTGCAATTGGTTCATATTCTTATTTGTGTGTTTTGAACTTTTCTCTCGAATATACACTACTCAAAAAAATTAAAGGGACACTTCCATCACACATCGCAGATCTGGATGAATGAAATATTCCTGTTGAAAATCTTTTTTGATAACATAGTGTAATTTGTTGAGAACAAAATAACACAAGTTCACGGAAACAAAAATAGTTAACCCATTGAGGACTGGATTCCAAATCGTACTCAAAATCAAAGTGGAAAAATGAGATCCCAGGCTGATCCAATTCCTCAAGACAACTCATTATGTGGCTCAATACTGTGTATGGCCCCCACGTGTCTGTATGAACTCCCTGCAACATCTGGGCTTGCTCCTTATGACACGACGGATGGTCTCCTGGGGGATCTCCCCACGACCTGGATCAGGGCATCAGTCAGCTCCTTGATAGTCTGTCCTGCGAAATGGCAGCGGTGGATGCAACTATATCTGATGTGCCAGAGGTGCTCGATTGGATTCAAGTTCAATAGAATCAATGCCCTCGTCATCCGGCAACTGATGAAACACTCAAGCCACATGAGGTCAGGCATTGTCATGCATCAGTAGGAACCCAGGGCCCACTGCACCAACATACGGTCTTATAATGGTTGTGCATAGTGCGGGTTTGTGAGCCCAGGCCCCTCTTGTGGACGTCAGGCCCTCATGCCACATTCATGGAGTCTTTTTCTGACGGTTTGAGCAGAAACATGCACACGAGTGGCATGATGGAGTTCATGCTGTAGGGCTCTGGCAGAGCTCCTCCACTTTCTCCTTGCAACAAGCAGCAGATAACGGTCCTGCTGCTCAATTGTTGCCCTCCTACTGACCCCTCCACCTCTGGAGTGTGTACTGGCCTGTCTCCTGGTATCTCCTCCACGCTCTTGACAGTATGCTGGGAGACACAGCCAACCTTTCGGCCACGGCGCGTATGGTTATGCAATCTTCTGTGGGCTGCAGATACCGCCTCATGCTACAACTAGTTGCGAGGGCACTGAAAAAATGCAAACCTATCCAAGGATCAGTCAGAAAGGATGAGGAGAGAGAAATGGTCCGTGGCCACCATATGCAAAACCATTCCTTATTAGGGGTTGTTTCGCTATTTGCCTCTCCTTTCCACCTGTTGTCTGTTCCATTTGCACAACTCCCCAGGGCGCTATAAAGGGGCTGCCCACTGCTCTCTCAGGATTGGGTCAAATGCAGGGAATAATTTCACTATGTTGTACTGTGTATGGCTGTATGTGATCAATAAAGGATACATTATTAAAAGCAAAGGAAATCGATTCACAATCATTATGGCTTCCTGACTGAACAGGTTGATATCCCGGAGGTGTGTTTGACTTGGAGTTACACTGTGATAACTATGTATTTTTGGCAGCCTTTTTCATCACTGTATGAATGTTTGTGTGAATGGGTGAATACTGGCTTGTGTTTTAAAGCACTTTGGGCCGAGCAGACTAGAAAAGAGCAATGTGAATACACGTCAACATTAACCACTGAAATGAAGCCACAAAGTTTGCCTTGGTTGGTGGGAGTTGTCTTCTAGCTAGGAACACTTAAATCTTGAACCCAGCTGATTGGATCAAACCGTGTGCTGTTGTTCTATGGGGGGTATGGGGGGGAAATGGATTTGAACTAGTTAGGGTTTGGTATTTAGTTGGAGTTGGTGTCCATCTTGTTTATACTATACCCTTTATTTGGTTTTATCGAAACCCCTGTGTGACTTCTTCAGGAAGTCGGTTTATTCAGCACAATATTTATTCATTGTATTGAGTATACTGATAGTTTGTTAATCTCTTTCACATACAATGCTGTTAATTTCTTGGTTAGTTTGGCATTTTTTACTTTTTGGGTAGGTAACTACTTACATACTGTTTTTTCATTGCCTGACTGCTTGTTCCCTAACGGGCATAAATTTCCATTACTTAGAAAAAAAGTAGATAGAAACAGTGTGGTGTATTGGAAACCAATGACACGTTTTATTTTTTGAAATATATTTCCGGCCTGTTATCAGCAGTGCTTGAAAAAAATTCCCTTTATCCACCCAAACGTTTGAGGGGTTGTCCTTTTCAATGGCCAACACTATCAAACAGTCAATGGATCTGTTTGAAGTAATACAAAGTGCTTTAAATGATAAAAACACAGTTTCATGATAGTAAAATACAAAATTTTATGAAAGTGAAACTGAAAGTCCGCCAGGTAGTCAGGTGACTTTTCTTATATATATTGATGATGGGTGGATGATTCATGACATTTCTGCATCTCTCTTTGGCAAACACAGTTCCTCTTTTGTTGATTGCTGTGAGCTGGCTTGTGACAGGAGGGATATATTTCAGGTTGGTACATGCTAGTGGATGTTTGAGAGGAATGCAATTAGTCCCTTTGTTTGTGCTTTATCTTTAGCCTAGCTTTAACATTAGTCTGGCCTTGTCCTTAGCCTAGCTTTGTTGCCTTAGCTCAGTTGTTAGATTAGCTTGGTTTCTAACCTGTTGCTCCGGATGTGTCTGTGAGGGTTGCCAGCGTGCCGGTTGCCCTGTTGACCCCAATGGTTTTGAGTGGAGTTTTGTGTAGGCTACTCCCTGTAATTACCTGCACGAAGATTAGGGATGAGTCTGCTGGTTAGCCTTGTGTTGGTAGCACAGGTATAGGGGTTTGTCTCCTGCTCACTAATCACAGGTTTGGTTTTATGTCATTTTAGTTGTGGTTCAAAATGGCCTCGTGGTGTATGGGCTCACACAGGATCCTTTTGGGTCTACACTGGATAAGTGTGCGAAGGAGCAGCTTTTCAAACTTGCAGAAGATTATAAGATTGAGGTTGCTGATTTCAAGTATGAAGAGGATTTGAAGAATTCTATTTAGAAGGTGCTGGTTGATGCTAGGGTGCTTTTAGGACAGCTAGCTTGCATTCCAACAGTTAGTTTGCTACCTGGCTTTGGTAATTTGACTTCTGATCAACAGAGGGAAACAATGCTGCTACAGTTAATGCAGAAATTTTAGCTTGAGGGCCTTCGATTTGAGAGGGAGGTAGAACTTGAGAAAATTCAGCCGAGCCCTGATATGGCTTGGCTAGAGGAGGCAGCAGAGAGGCGGTCAAGGTCGGGCCTGGTTAACAACCGTCACATGCTTCCTAACTTCATTGAGTCGGACCCCGACACCTTCTTTTCACTTTCGAGCGAGTTGCAGATGCTACAATCTGTACTGACTCGGATTAAACTATTACAATGTGTTCTGACTGGTGAAAATGCCTTCTCTGTCCTGAATAAAGCTGATGGTAAGGATTATGAGACTGTCAAGCTGTGAAAAAAGGTCTAGAACTGATGCCAGCGGCATACCAGCAGCGTTTTCGTTTCAAGAAGAAATCTGATTTACAGAGTTTGCACCTGATTTGATCACTCTATTTAATCAACTGTGTACAGCTTCAAAGGTAAGCGCAGTTGAGGTTCTGTGTAATATGGATTTTGGTTTCACATTTTTGCTTTCACATTGACAATAATCACAAACACCTTCACTCCTCATACACTTCTGACAAGACTGATATGCTGATGCCTCACTCGCTAAGTGTTTTCATATTTTCATGTTTGCAGTAAATTTTAAATTAATAATAAAATAATTAACTAGCATGCAAACCTGTTTCAGTTCCCCTCTTTTGTCACATGCTATGAGCTGGCTTGTGACAGTAGCAAGACACAAGGCAGATGCAGAGGAGTCATTGAGTTCTACAAGGTTGAACATCTATTGAAAATGAAGTCTTTATTCCTTTTGTATTTCTTCACCTGATAAGTAAACACCCACTCTTAATGTCCTTAGGCTTAAAAAAATATATTTAAAAAGATAAAGTTGCTCTGCTACTAAATTAATTACAAATTCATTTGAATTTATACTATTTAT
The DNA here is from genome assembly GCA_037951165.1 of Lophius americanus. Taxonomy (NCBI): domain Eukaryota; kingdom Metazoa; phylum Chordata; class Actinopteri; order Lophiiformes; family Lophiidae; genus Lophius; species Lophius americanus. Next base: position 9,538,335 of record JBBDHG010000028.1, on the reverse strand, counting down.
TTTAAATTTAATGCAGGAAATGGTTGAATCAGTTTTAATCACAGATATATTTACACACCATCTGCATACTAATGAAATTAAATGATCATGCGCGATGCATCAGTTAAACATTATATTAGAATATGATTTTATCTTTACTGTTACTCAATTCAATGGAACTGAAACCAAGTGTAAGGGCTCTTGAAGAATAATCTGATACATATTATATATTTAACATACCATTTAACATACCATGCAAATATTTAGCCTGATAATAACTTGTGATGGTGTTAATAATGAATATGCATGTGGTTTTGGAGTATGTGTGAAACTGACAGAGGTCCATCGGGCAGACGCTATGGTTGGGTATTGCCATTCATTTTTACAATATTTACAATTGTGATATTTTATGTCTTACCACTTATGTGGTTAAAAATAATGGAGGAAATTTATCATGCATTTATTACGTCCCTGAAAAGTCGGGTACATTATAGCAGCACGACGTCCGCTGCAGTTCTTTCTTCTTTTTAAAAAAAAAAAAAAAACATATCTTCAAATGTTATACCCAAACAGACCATAGTACAAGGAAGAACTGGATTGACTGGCTTAATCAGTCGGGAGCTTTATCTCAAGGTTTACAGACCTGGTCCGATTAAGTCCACATTTGGTGCATATGAACCACTCGAGGAGCTCTATCTTCTATATATCATGTTTTACTCTAATATTTCATATTTTACTTTTTTTACTAAGGGGGGCTTTTTGCCTTTTTTTCCCCCTTTCAGACAAAACTTCTTAACCGTTGGCCGGATTAAGTCAAAATTTGGTGCATATGGTACTTTACATTAATAGTTCTTATTTTACACACAGATCAGTTTTTCTGTTTTTTTTAGACAAAATACTCTGGCCAAACTTTAGATTTAATTTGTAAAGTTCCCTAATCCAGGGTGTAGTCCGCCTCTCGCCCCATGTCAGCTGGGATAGGCTCTGTTCAGGTTGCTGTATGTCTACTAACCCTTTGCAACACAAATTCCTTGGGTTCTATCTGTTGGCAATTTTGTTTTGGTTACAAAACAAAACTACATTGTGCAACAAAAAGTTGTGCCAGCAGTCATTGCTTGAGGGGCAAAGATAAATTGGCAGCAGTCAATGACTAAGCTCATTATTAAGCTTGTCATTTTAATAACAGATGATAACGGGGATGACAGATCATGTTCTTACAAGCCAATACATATTATTTTTTATAATACACAGCTTTGCTTTCAAAATCAAATTCAAAATAATTTAGCAATAAGATTAATATTTTTCCTTCACATTTATTATTGCTTTCTCCCCTGTATATTGGCAGGAGGTATTAGGCAATAAGTAACATTATAAAATTATTAATACAAAATTATGATAATTGCACTTTATATCTTGGGATATATATAGTTTCTGTGGACATCTCATAGCTTTGCAGAGCTTCTCTTTCCCTTGCCAGAAAAAAAATGACTGGGTTATATAACTTTAAATAATAAGTGTTAACCCTATAGATCCATGCATATTTGTTTTTGTAATTAAGAATTTTATTGTATTTCTTTAAGCAAAAACAAAACAGACAAACAAAAAAAAAATTTAAACAAAAACCAGGCAGGTTTCACATCCCATACCACACTGAAGCTATCTGACACCTGATTGGCAGTTGTAAATAAAGCTCTACTGGATTTTTTTCTTGATTGAAGTAAATATTACATTTAATACAGTGTCTCAATTGAAAGTATTTCCAAAGGTGACTATGTCCCTCCAGATTGAATTTTTGTCTAATTTTGTCATATTACAAGAAGTAACCATCTTCAAATAGGTCAACCAACATTCTGATATCTTTTCTTAACCACTGAGCCCAGTAAATAAACAATTTACCTATTCTTATTTTGGGTTGGGCCAAATGGATGCATACCTCTGAATGTTATGAGAGGTCTTACATCTTTTATCCATTTCCTGCCAAAAAGTTTTTGAATGTGCTAGAATTGGATTCATTGTTGTTTTCCCCTTTTTTTGAGATCTGCGCCAGAACTTCAATAGGTTTAAAAGGAGATGTAAGTTCCCGTTCTATCAATATCAGTCTAATTGAGAGTTTGATCAATTCCAATATTTGGCCAGTTTAGCAATTTCACCGGCATTGCCTTGGTATAGGTGATATTAAAACTTCATTGAAACTTTCCGGAAATTATCTGTATTGCAATGCTTCCTGAAAAACTTTGGTCAATATCGAACATAGTGAGTCTATATATTTTTGGTAATATTCTGCTGGGAAGCTGTCTGTGCCAGGTGATTTGTATATAAATCTTGATAAAAATCTTTGAAAGCCATGTTAATCTCTCCAGATGATGTAATTAGTTCATCATACTTTCTGATTGCTGGGATAACCAAGCCCGCGTCCCGGTGTTTGAGTTGCAAATAGCCTTCCAGTGTTCTCCCCATTTTCATAAAAAAACTTTTAGTCTAGACGATGCGTAATCAGCCTTTTTGTTGTCCATCTCGTGTATTTCAAATTTTAATTTACAGATTCTCCTAAATTGGTCCTCTTTATATTGCTTGGCCAATTGTGTTTCAATCTTAGCTATTTGCTTTTCTATTAAATCTACTTTCTTTTTGCTTTCTTTTTCTTCCATGAGCTATGAGTAATACATTTTCCTCTAATAAATGCCTTCAGTGCATCCCAAACGGTAGCTAACCTTCCTGTTGTATCAATATTTATATCTAAGAATGATTGAATGTCCTCCCCTAGTCTTCAGCTTAATTCTTCATCTTGTAGTGTACTTGTATTCAATCTCCATCTTCCCCTATTTTGTGTTTCAGCACGTAAATCTATATGTAATTCTACCAGAGCATGATCTGTTAAAGCTATTATTCCAATGTTACAATCTATGACCAAGTGAACAACAGAACGGGAGATCAAAAAATAATCTATTTAAGAGTATTTTCTATGAGAATGAGAATAGTATGTGTATTCCCTCTCCACCGGGTTTGTCAGTCTCCAAATGTCTAATAAAACCAATTTCCTCTATGTGCGCATTTATTACTGTCCTTCCTTTGGGAGTTAGGCCTGTTTTACTACAGCTGCAGTCTAAGTGCTCGTCTGATTGAAATCTCCCCCCAGAATAACTGGAGCGTCGACATTTCTCAGAATTTTGTTGACCTCATCAAAAAAGGTTGTTTCCTCTTTCTTGTTTCCTCTTTCTTTGACACTATATTAACGTAACCGTTACCCATTGCTCATTATCCTGCCTTTATGAAAATAAAAAAGATGTCCCTGAAAAACCACCCACACAACAAAAAATTAAAAATAAAAAATCTCAAAAGACCCTGCTTTTAAAAAGAACATAACAGTGTAGCGCAGTTTCCTTGGTTCAGTCTTTCGATTCCGGTTGGTGTGGATCCTGTAAACGGCCGCCTCCTCTCGCTCCGTCAGCTGTCCGGTTTTGACAGCGCTTAATTGACTCCCCGCTCCCCACCTTGACGATCAATGTAAAGAATCAACTCTCGACAATGTGTGTAACAATCATTCGTTCTCTGTTGTTTAGATATTCTTCCGGAAAAACTCTTCAGCTTTCTTGGGGTCAGGAAAGCTCTGTCTCTTTCCCTTCCATTACCGGAGGCTGGCCGAGTGTGCTAGTGTGTGTTTCACCTGCGGTTGCCACAGGGTTCTCATGACCGGTGAGAATCGTTTCCGCTGGTCTGACCGCTCCTTGGTCATATCATCGTAGAAAGACAGAGTGCAGTCTTCCCATTGTAATCCCTTCTTTGTCTTCGCATCTGCAATAACCTTCTGTCGAGATGTGTAACGTATGAATTTCACCAGCACCAGGCTTGTTGTCCTTCGGTCGCGGTCTCGAACACCTGTGGCTCCTTTCAATCTCATACTCAGCCCCGGTCAGCCCCAAGCCATTAGACAGTATCTTCTGGATTTAATCATTCATTTCCCTTCCTGTTTCCTTCCCCTCTCCCTTCCTGTTTCTCTGCCTCTTTGAGCCGCGTCTGTATAGCACTTAGCGGTGCTTTTTAGTTCCACTGTATCGGATTTTATTGTTGATACATCATTTGCCACTACACTCAGAGTAGCGCCAATCTTTGCAATTTCAGTCAAGAGGTCTCCGGTAGTAGTCCTCTGGCTTGCTACTGGGCTAGCAGGGTCAGCTTCCATAATGGCGGTGGTTTTCAAGCGTGTCTGCACACTTCGCCGTGTGTGGTTCATTGTCGTCCTCAAAATTATAATTTCTCCCTATATATTTTAACCGGATACAAATATTAAGTACTTGTGTCCCCAAGTGACCATTGATTGAGAGTTATTTTAATAGGGTTGTAGAAAATTGTCGGCGGGGCTCAGGAGCATATCTAGAGCGTCGCCATCACCTAGGTCTTCAACACGTGACTCCAGAGCCATGCATTTTGATATTTCAAGTTCAACTACAAATTTATTTTGGGGTGTTTTTCATTGAAATAAGCGTTATAAGGTCATTTTAAAGCATGGTGGTCTTGTTTGAAGCATTTGTCAAAATCCATGTATTCATACGGTTTTAGATGCAACTATTATCTTGACCCTTTCACACACAGTGGCCACCACAGTGAAAAACTATCCAAAAGCCATTTTCTGGTACATGAAGAAATTGTCTCTTCTAAATATCAGGGGATTGATGTTAAAGTAATTGGAAAAATGTATAATCCGAAAAGGGAGACAGAGGAATCAAGAGGAAGAGGCTGAATGAGGGGGAGAAGGTGGAGGGGAGGTGGCAGGACTGAGGAGAAGGAAGAAGGGAGAGGCTTAAGAGTCAGGGAGTTCAACAAGGTTCTGCACTGAATCGAAAAATATTTTGTTATTTTATATTCCTTCAGTTAAAAACCTAAACGCCCACTAGAGTGTGTGTGAATAACTGAAAATGTGTCTGTTAACAGAAATGAAGTTTCATTTTTTCCTTATGCCTGGAGGAGAGTAAATACACTTTGGAGAGAAAATAATGTAATTGTTATTGCCATGATTTATGAAGGCCTTGGCTGCATGACGTGCACACTTGTGGGCACATCTGTTACTTGCTCAGAATTAGGAAAGAAAAATACCACTTAAAAATTTTGTGTTGGTATTTGCACTCATCAGAACCGGCATGAACTTTTTCAGAAATTTGTGATACAGTGAGTCGGCTCTGGGTTTTGACAACACGGGCTAGCCTTCACTTTCTATGAGCATCAAGGAGCCTTGGACACTAATAACCCTATCACTGGTTCACCAGTTGACCTTCTAAGGCTTCATTCTCGCCAGCTTTGGAAGTCCAGTTGAATAGAACCCTGGAGCGTTTACCGCCCTTGATGCGGTTCGTTTGGGTTGGTGTGAATGCAGTCCGAGACCTATGGTGCCGACTAAACAACCATACTCTAGTCCACTTGTAAAAACTGGTTGTGGACCCCTTGCAAGTGAACTCTGGAGCGGTTTACTGGTGGTGGTAGCCCCTTCCATACAGATGACAGGAAGCGCATCATCTTACACATATTTGCAGGAGACTAGTATCACCTGAGGACCTCTGGTAATTTGAAATAGTTATGGAGGATGTCTGTGATATTGCGATTTGAATGTACCATGCCTTTAATATGTAAAGTAAACCTTCCAGGGGCAAATAACCTACCAAAGATCTCTTACCACAACGGTGGGCTCCAGAGCACATTAATTAAGTGTCTACGTATCTATCAATGCGCACCAGAGCACTCAGCGTTGAGGCAGGTATGGCACACACACAAAAAAAACATAACATATAAATCATATAAAACATTACATAATATAATATCATACAAAAACATTACATATTCCTAATATGTATGCTAAAACGTATTCTTTGTCAAAGGGTAGCAACTTTTCATGCATTGAATTAAATGCAGGCTGTGTTCAATACATAGTACAGAGCCATGCAGTAGTTCACTATGAATTGAACGAATGGATTGATTCAAGGAGATGTATAGATTCTATAAAAATCATGGTAGAATCTCATTAGAATCAGCCGTCTTCTTGATGAGTTTTTCTGATTGCATAGTGTCTTCCATGGAACGCATGTATTGTAATTATATGTATTGTAAGAATAATGTTTTTTGAAATTCACTCTCTAACCACACGTTCATATGCACAGTCCCCTGAAGTCTTTTAATATGACCTCCGGATCAAGACAAGCAATATGCACATTAAAAAGCAAATATTCTGACCAATAATTTAACGGAACTTACTTGCCCATGACTTGTGTTCACAATTTAAAATCCGTTTCAGTTTTCCTCTGTGAACGCGACCGAACCAGCTGCAAAATGCAGCAATCTATCATTCTGGCATCTGGGTGCGGACCAAAGAATTGGACTTTCAGGTGTGATTGCGACCTAAGACCTCTTTGCTGGGTACTAATCACAGTAGACCAGGAACACACAGCAAGACCTACTGTTCTGTTCCCTAAGCCTTTACACTTTACCAGCAACAGTAAACACCACAATGGAGACCCCAATTGCTCTTGAGAAGCTGCAGCCTTTATATCAACAACTGTGCCCTGCTGCACGCATTACAGGTCTCTTTCATGCTTCCAAACTCTTTGCTAACTCCTTTTTTTCCCATTTGTATCTTCACCCTCACCCATGGGCTTCTACAGTGATACCTCTCTCGTTCTCACCCAACCATTCGCTCTTGCGCACATACTAACTCTCTTAAAGGGGCCGCCCACTCTTGCAACAATGCCCCCACTCTGGGTGGCAGTTACTGGAGAACAGTTGAGCTAAATCCAGGTCTGAATCCACGGGATCGATGTCCAATAGCTGGAGGTCACACCTCCATAGGTGTCCAGTTCTCAACCTACTTCAAGGCCCCGGTGTTGTTCAGGGGATCATGGCAACAGTAGTGCTTCAGCTGTTCTGGTCGTGATGAACTACTCTTGCTTTGGTCCTTGGTCCCTTCTGGATGAGCTACACAATGTCGTCCAGCTGCCCTAGGATGAAGAAGGTGTCCGTCATAGGGTGGAAGGAACTTCTGGAACTTGTTCTCGTATTTATTTGTGCCTTTGATGAGGTACAACACACTGTCACCAAATGTATACTTATTGCGTCAGTAGTTCTTGTCATATTGTCTCCTAGCACATTTCATGGACTCACAGAGTCTCTGGTGATTTGTTGTGCCGACCCCAGTGGTTCTCTGAGTTGCTGGACATGCTCAGGTGCTCAAGGGCCGGGATCAGAGTCCAGATCTACTAGTTCGCTCATTTCGCGGACCTACATTAATTCGGAAGTCAAACTTGTTGCATTGTTTTTCAAAACTATGTAGGCTATCATTGCATAGTTAATCATAAATTCCCAATCCCAGTGGCAACATTCTGCAATCCTGACCAAAATCTTTAGCAAAGGTGGCTTGAGCTGAGTCTTCTCAATCCCATACAGGGTGTACGCCTGCCTGGTAGTTTCAGGGTAGCAGGCCTTTTCATGAGCCTGAGCCAGCATGTGGGGACCCTGCTCTAACAATTTCTGTACAATATCCTTGTTCTGTTGCGGTTGATATATTGGACGTTTTCTTTTCTATGATTGTCACTTACTCACCTTGCCAGGATGAGATAAGTTTTGTTTTGTGTCATGTGACCAAGAATCAGGAAGTACATCAGCATGGTACAGAGCACTGAGCTACTGTTGTGATCGCGAAGCAAATCCAGTGACTTTTAATACCTTTTGTAGCATCGTGGCAGTATTGTTTGTCTTGTGATTATCAATGATTTCAATATTATTATCTTGAGTTTTGTGAAGTTTGATGAAATTAGCAGCTGATTTAACATTGTAGCTAGTATGCTGTTCACAGGCTTGATAAGTTATTGAATGATAAATACTTGTTAAAAATTAAACAGGTAATTGTTTACAACTTAAAATATGTGGTGATAGTTTATAAATATGGGAAAGCTTGTTAAAAACTACTTAATTTCCTTCATATTAAGGTATAATTCCGTATATTTTCACTGTATATATGTAAATGTTAAAAGTAGTGAGTTCATATTGTTTTCCTTTCTGTATGTTTTAATTTCTCAACATTCCTCTGCACAATCAATGAACAGTTGGACAAGAGAGCAAAAGTCTTCAGAGTCTTGATCTTAAGGAAGCATTTATCAGGCTGTCAAGAAATTCTGTATTTGGAACCTATACCGAGGATAGTACAGCCTGCATCACCATAGAGTTCTTGATGTCCAGAACCAGTCAATCTTGCACACACAAACACTCTCTTAAAGGGTCCACACAGTCTTGAAGCATTACCATAGCTTTGTAGTAAATAAAAACTTTATTGGAGCAATTAGCTGCTCCTAATGCAATAACCACAAGCCTCTTACAACAGGTTTAGACCATTTTCAGCTTCAAATTAAGATTAAGATAATTTTTTGTGCTGCACCAGATAAAGTGTGTGATGGCTTCCTCACTGGTCATGTAAGTAATACTAAAACAATACTGAACTACTGTATAAGGAAAGTATTTCTAAGTGGATCTATTTCCCAGATGTTGGTTTATAGTCGATAATACCTCGCAGGGAAGGAGAGATGTGACCCACACACAACATTTAAGGCAGCTCTATAAACAGTCTCTTTCCCTGGGCACTATTAATTATCCACAGTAGGGATGTTTCAGACACAGGCACATAAAACATCTTCTGCAACAGAAGCTTCTATCTTCTCTAGATTCATTTGAATTCAGTTAGTTGTTGCCGTTTTGTGAAGTTCTTCAGCAGCTACAAACGTTTTACAGCATTTAACTGAATAGAGAAAACTTGACGGTTTGAGATCCTTGCTAGATCTATGCACAATGTAGTTGTGATTCTGACATCACAATGTGTGTCTCCCCTGTTGAAGGATTCCAGGTGCACTGAGGTTAAGTTACACTGCAGCTGTCCAGCTGAAAAAACAAAGGCGAATACAAATGGCCAGAGAGGGGCTCTTCGTTGAGTATTGTCTCCTAGCTAAACGTCTGTCATGCCGGGGCAGTGTATGTAGTGTACTGATGCATGTACTTTGCATATAAAAGGATTTGATTGCAAATTCAACGTAAATCAGGAGCATTTCCTGTTTCAATAATAATCGTTATTCGTTAACATAAAGGTATGCTGGAAAAGTGCAAAAGAGTTGAAACCAACTTTTATTCAATTCAATTTGTGATATTTGGATTTCTGGATATTTGGATTGTGCTGCAATAGCAGTTTGATGTCATTTTATGTGTGGTTTTGAAGGTTTAGTCATTTTGACTGCTACAACATTGTTTTGCTGTAATGCTGTAGAAATGTTATGTTGGCTAAAATTCATCATCCAACTTTCCTTCAGTACGAGTTTGACCACATACCATTCACAAAAAAAAGCATTCTTACGTGAAGTTGAAGTATAACTTCCAAGCTCACTTTATGCTGCTCCCTGAGGGATGGGTCAAATGCAGAGAAATAATTTCAATATGTTCACTACGCATGTTGTGGCTGTATGTGATCAATAAAGGATTTGTTCTTCTTCTTATGTTGTAAGTGCCCAATGCCCAAAAGCTGCTTTTCCATGAATTTGTTACTGCATTCCCAGAGTTATACTGCTGTGCATGAGGACCATGAACAGATAATTGCAGGAGGCCGTTGAGCGTTTCATTTGACAGACTGGACCTCCAATCTGACTTTGCCTTTTTATGCTAGAAAAGCCATAAGTTTCCAGGCTCTTCAATCGCTCTGAAACAGACCATTAGTGCCATTAGTGAGGGGAAGCTTGAGGGTGTTAAAGTTGCTGTAATTGGCCCTGGTCCTGCAACTGCTGTAACCTTGGTACTGGGTTTGTGCACAGTTAAAGAAGACAAACACATGACAATGATTTCTCACATGCATGATGATTGTTGTTTGCGGACCATCAAAGACCATCTGCGATTTGAGGCCATGAGGGAATAAGACGCTGAATTTTTTCAGTTCTTGCAACACATCGCTATGAAGTAGGCTATGTTGAAGAGATTCACCATCTCTTTTTTTACTGCATCCATTCTGTCACAAGCAGACACCAGTGCTCCTCTGTTTGAATGATCTCTTGCTTATAGAGCATATTTAGGTGATTTGTTCTGGCTGCATGCTCTTAATGCTTCTCAACCATACTTTCTCTCCTTTTACACGGTGGAAAAGGCTGTTCCCCATTGCCTGAGATGGACATGATTTCCACAATAATTTTTGCAGCTTTATCATATTCAAATAATGAGTAGTATTTACTACTGGTTCGTGGTCAGGGCTACTTTGTTTCTGTGAAGAAATAGAAGATAATTAATTTGATCAAAAAAAGCTAATTAATTCTTTACTTAAGAAAAAAAAACACAACAAAAGATAGAAACTACTTATATATATTTTGTTAATAATAGTTTGATCACAATTAATAAAAAATATATATACATGCATTTTGCCATTTCAGCCAAATCAGGGTTAGTTTTTGCTGTTACAGTGGAAAGTCACTAACCTAGATGATGTTGAGTTTAATTTTGTTTTTCTGTTGAGTTTGAGTTAAGTGTTTTTTACAAAAATATAATTTGAGCTTCTGCAAATGAAGTGTTGTGACTTTGCAGAGCAGCTGTTTCTGTGTTCAACCCTTACATGGGTGGGTCAAAAATGACCTGTTTAGATCGTTTTTTTGCAATATCTTTGTAATTGAAAGTTGTAATCATTTCGTACACCGGGTATGCCTCACAAAACATGTTTTTAATTTACCCTGTATGCTTTTGAGACATTGTAGTTTTTGCATTGGTACGCCACTCTTCCATAACTGGGCCATAAATGACCCGTATTTCCTATGGTATAACATGGGAAACTTTGATTCTTATCAACTTTGGCTGGCAGGTATATATTTATTTGTAAGATCATAGACCATTTGTAAGATTTCAGAGTTGTCAACCCTCTATAATAAATATAAATATAAATATTTTAGACAGTAATGTCTACTACATGTAAGCATTACCTTCATTTTATACCTCAGAAAATATTTGACATTAGATCATGCCAAACAAGACTGCCAAATTCACCTTAAAGATATAATGGGTTTGTGATGTATTTGTCCCCTAGGTAATATATGGCATGGTTCACATGGGGAGATTACCAAGGGATGAAGTTCAGAAGAATCTGTGGCAGCATAACCAGAGATAACTTTTTCACCAGTGTGCCTCTTGCGCAGCAGTTCGAGCAGAAGGATCTCACTATTTTGGTGAAGAACAAAGCAGATATCCCCTCCTTTGCTGAAGGCTTCCAAATCCAGGGAGATTTAAGGCACTCAGTTTTGGTTCAGTGGTTGTAATATTATGTAATATTATACAGAATGGTGGATGAAAACAGCAGAAAGAAAAAACCCAGATGTGATCACATTTTAGAAAAGGACCAAAGGAGATGTAGACACCATTGACCAGATGGTTGGTACCATGGCGGTTCACCAATCATGCTGTCTTACAACATAATTGACATAGCCACTCTGAGTGCCAACCCCTTTTTCAAAGCTCAGCACCCTGAATTTAACAGAGACCTCACAAATGAGTGGACCGGAAGGCTGCCTCCAATTGAAAACCCCGATCATCGAAGCAATGGGAAGCTGTGGGTTGACAAAAACGACAATTCTTCCACAGAGACAAGGAGACGCGGCCAACTGAAAAAACACAGTCAGAAGCAGGCAGTTTGCTTGCAAAGAGTAAGGAGACCGAAGAAATAAGAAAAAAAGGAACTATCAATGAGCCAATGACTGGACAGTTTTACGCACTCTACACACACACACCCACACACACAAACATTGATGTTGACTCTTCTTTAATTGCTGTTCCGTGTAATTTTCTTATTTTTCAAATATTCATTCATTCATTCATTATCTACCGCTTATCTTTTTCAGGATCACGGGGGTCTGGAGCCTATCCCAATTAACATCGGGCGAGAGGTGGGGTATAGTCTGGACAAGTCACCAGTTCAATGCAGTTTTTCAAATATTGGTATGTTCATAATCTGTGAAAAAGTGAAAAATAATAATTTGCTCAAAATCTGTGAAAAGTCCAAAATAATCATATTTCACAGATAAAATCATGTTTGCGTGGACCAAAATGTAATTCATAATATAAAACAAGTTATTGATCTTAATCAAAATGATTAGAAAGGCATGAAAACACATTGATTCTTAGGTGGGTCATTTTTGACCCGGTTATGGAAGAGTGTAGGGTCCAATCTCTCGTGCCTCTAAGGGGTTAAAATTATGTAATTAATTCACAAAGCACTGAGAGGATCTTTCGTAATGTTGTCAGCTTTAACAATATGAGACTGTGGCAAAAACAAGCAGTTTAAGTGGATGTGCTTTAACGGTGGGTATATGGAGCGCAGCAATTTCACGCCGTTCATTAGCTGTTACCGGTCTTTAGTCATTGGGGGAAGGTTAGCTTTGTCAAACAATGCCAAACTGTGTTGGCCACCGGCTACAAATAGCTAGCTTAAGAGCTTGTAGCTAAGTAACTCTTCTGATGCCTATTTGTACGTTAGCTACCCTAGTCGATAACGAGTTTACAGCATCGATTTTAGATTTGGATGCAAACCCACAATAGTGATCTGAAGTTCATAAATTCAATACTATATCATATATAAAGCAACATTTTCTCAATTTATATGCGTCCTTACCTTAGACTCACACATGAGAACTTCTCATGTGTACTGGAGCTCATTGAAAGTGAGTCAGCAGTACCCTTTAATCACAGCAACATGCCAGGGCCCTGCCAGCAACTTGTGTGTGATTTGAGGGAGAGATAGACAGGTACCGTGGAAACATTTCAGAATCTCCATCGGTCTCGTGCTTCTCGTGCTGAGTAGCAAGCTAATGATAGTGAGTAACCATATTGACGGTATGAACAGACCTGCTCTGATCAAATCAACAGAATGTCATGTTTTCCATTGCGACGCAGTAGTTACTCAAACATATATACTGCACAAAGCCCCTTTCGTCCTGGAGGCATTCCGGGATACATCTCTAAATGTCCCCAACACATTTTCTATTTCATCCCCGGGACGATGGGATGAAATAGGGACGTCTGGAGCCCTGTACTCAGGTAAAAGTATTAAAGTTTTATGAGCAAAAGTGCTTAAACTATCTTAATAAAAATGTTCAATCTGGACTGGAATGATCCCTCTCAATATGTTACTATAATATAGGGTATGTCAGTAATGTTAGTCAGTCAGTATGTCAGTCAGTAATGTTGAATATTCAAATAATATTAATGACGACGGTTTGTCATAACAATGTTTTCCCCTTGTTTTACTGGTAGCAATGGAATACTAATGCAAGCAGGTGGCAGTAATACACCTACATCCTGCTTGTAACCGCTATACTTATAGCACTGTATTGACAGCATGAACACGCTACAATCATCAAAAAGTTCAGTTTGAAACTTTCGAAAACAATAATGCAAATGAGGAGCAGTACATCCACAGTTTGACAATACTGGGTTAGCTTTGAAGGCAGGCTGTTTGATGATAACTAACGACATGTTTCCCTCAAGCTTTGTTTAATTAGGGTTTTTCGAACTTTGATGAAGTTTGTTGAGCCCGAGGTCACAACGCCAACTAGTAAATCTTGAGCTCATGTTTTTGCATTTGTACATGTCAACTAGCATTTTAATACTTCCGAGTGACTGTGGAGCAGTATTTTAGTTTCAAAGGCAGATCCCTGGACTTTTCTCAACCAAATAAAAAGGTCTTAATCCTTCAGTGAGCTGCTATCCACCTCATTGGTGGTAAGTGAACCTAACGTTGCTCCAACACAACGCAAGCTGAGTCCACTGTGTTTCTGGTTGAAACTCAGATACCAGGTTAATGCAGATTTTTTCTAAATACAGAAAGATGTTAAAAATGAACATCCTAATCTCTGAATTCAGCAGTCAGAATACTGAGTGCATTCAACCATTGTTGCTGCCAAGAGCAATGAATGCTGGGAATCTTGTCAATGTCCAGAGTAATATAACAGATATCTACTATATTTACATTCACATCTATGGACATTATTGGTACACGGATATCCTCAATTGCTTGTTATTGTATGACAACCAGTGGTCATGTGACTAAAACTGCTCAGACTAAAATGCCGTCTTGTCTGCTTATCATAACCCCCCAGAGACAGGGAGGGAGAACATGTGAAGGCAAACATACACTTGTTTGTCATGATTCAATTACTCCCACACAATGACATCCAAGTTTCTACTTGCAAGAAGCTTTCATGGATCTTATCAAACTGCGGCACAGAACCTGCAGGTTCCAGGTCGAAGTAAAAGGAGGGGTGTTTTTGGAAAAACATAATCACTGATAACTTATTTAGATGACAATGGCTAATTATCCCCGAGAATTACTTTTCAACTTGGACCACTGTCCTCAGGCTTTCCATCAACTTCAAAGTCACAAGATTTGCATTTGGCAAAATCAAAGGCTTCATTGAAAGATTTGGTGTTTTGGAAAATTAAAGCATGTCCACTGACTAATTTTAACCACCGTATTAGGAACAATGTTCATCCAAACTACTTGCCAGAAAATGCTCATCACATTATCAGTTAAATGCCCTTGGCACACACATGCTGGACAGAACAAAGCAGAGTGTCCACTGTACTATTGTTGAATCTATTGATGATGTGTTTATTCTTTTACCTTTTTTATTGCCTAATAGTTCTTGATCAAATTTTAAATTCTACTCTAAATGTAAAATTTAATTTCCATTGACTGTGTATATTTGCACATCAGTATCCCAGTTATGAGGCTAATCCTGGTTATGATCATATGGGAGATTCAGTATTTGCATGGAAGAGATGCAAATCCGGTATATGTACACACAATAAAGCCACTTCTTTGGTTGTGATGTTTGGTGTAGTAATGGTTCTTTGGTGTTTTCAGCCTGACGTCACCTGCGTGTTGGGAAACTTGCCTCCTGTTTACTACAGACTTTAATAGGTCTGCATTCCGATCCTTTTTCCTTCTTTAAATGCTATTTATATTTCTTTATTTCATTACATAAATATAATTCCGAAAAAATTTTTGGCAAGCAACAGGTGGCCATAATCCTCTTCTGGAGATTTTCTGACTTTAACCTCAGAATTTTGAATTCAATCTCAGAATTCTGGCTTGATTCTCAGAATAGGACTACATGATGTTTTTTTTTTGGAAATTCGGTGTTTAAAGCCAGAATTCGGAGTTTAAATTCAGAATTCTGAGAATAAAGAAGAATTAAGTCAGTTTTCAACCCCAACAAGTTCAAATAGCTATATGTGGCCGTAATCCTCTTCTGTAAAAGTTAGACTACAGAGTTGAGGGAATTCTCGTCCATCACTCTGTGCCTGCTTGCTAGACAGTTTTGAGAAAAGCTCTGCTGTATGGTTTGTAGACTGTGTGGCACTGACCAAAAGAAGGAAGCAGATCTGGAGGTGAAGATGTTCAGATGTTCTTTGTGAGTTAGGCGGATGGACAGGATCAGAAATTCGCACATGAGAGGGACAGCCTCACGTTAGAAACCACAACCCACTCAGACAGTGTTGTGCTAGTATACACCGTCATTGTTCAAGCTCATTTAAACATGTGGTTCAGCTGCTGTCGTGAATCAATGGTGAACAAAAAAAATGTCACTCCTAATTTATGAAATCGTGGCATGCCAAAAAAATAAAAAATAAACAACTGGAAAGAAAATAGCGTGAGCAGATTAATTTGTGAGTTAACAGTAAAAAAACAAAATGGTTGACACTTAACTATGATGGAAATATAATATAATAATAATAATATCCTGCTAATGTATTTTGTCAAATATTTGATTGAAACCCCTGTAAATAATGATTGGGGATTATAGAAATAGTTTGGCATATAGAAACAATATACCAAAAAAATAGAAGGGTACAAGTACAAGTACAAGGGAGACTGTGTGCTATAGTTAAGAGTAAAATAGTTTTTGAAAGTTGATTTACAATGATAATGTCTAACAACCATTTTTGCTGATCAGGCTCTTGAAGCAAACAGACCCTGGGGCAACAACTGTCTGACAAATGTATGGTCTGTCATTGCCGTCAATTTCAAGTGACCAAGTGTCAACAGATGGAATTTAGTTCATCATCATTTTTCTTCCCACAGTAACACGGTGACAGACTAGGGCTTGCTTTCCTTTCAGGGGCTTATGATGAATAAGTATTTCCTTAGAATTAACTCTGCTCGAATTGGCAATGGCAACAGCTGAGATGCCCCTATATGCCAGGAGTCCTGATCATGATCTAATCATGACTGAAAAGAAAAATTCTTGCAAATATACAGAGGTTACTACCTATTTCTTCCAAAAGTCTTAGCTATGTGAGCAATACTCAACTATTTTCGTGAAATATTGTATTAGAAACTAGAATCAGTGGTTCTGATCCTCATGACAGCCTATCGAGGCAGTTTTTTGTTGAATAAACCCTTTAATGTCCTCACCAAGAGCTAAAAAACTATGGAAAAACTAGGCCTATGCTATCGTCCCCGACAGAAAGGGTATATCCCCAAAAGGTCCCCAATCCCCTGTATTGCAGAAAATATTTCCCCTGGTAGATTTTTTCAAATTAAATGTGAAGTTATGTTTTGAAAAGCAGTGTTTTTGTAAAGAATTCCCCCCCTTGTGAGTAAAATATCAATTTTTAGAATAAAATATGAGATGGATCTCTTAGGGTCCATTCTTCTTTAACAAAGTTGAACTAAATTGGCAGACAATTAGGAAGTTATGGCTGAAAAACAGTGATTATAAGAAAGCTCCCTCTGATCAGAAAAAAATCTATGAGAGTGAAATATAAAATAATATATAACATCTTCGAGTCGAATCGCATGTGCCAATATGGACTAAATTGGACAAATAATTAAGAAATCATATCCAGAAAAAATGTGTTTTTTCCACCAAACCTCCCCTAGTGATTAAAATATGATAGAGAAAACTATTAACCACCATGTGCATACTGACTTCAGTTGTCTCCAGGGCAACGTGTAAAGAACGGTCAGAATATCAGATATAAAATGTATTTTGGGTTCTGATATTAACCAATGCCAGTATCGTACAACTTGTTTACTGGAGCTTAGGCCACTGTGCATAGTTGGATCATTATGAAATATAATTGTTTATATCTGTATTTTCCACTAAATGAGACAATGAAGAGTGCACCTGGATATGCGTCACTTTTATCTGTCCTCCGTAAACACTTCTGGTGTGTTGTGGTCCGATTCTGTCCAAATCTTGTAAACATGACTCGACCCAAGAAAATCTTTGTTGATACATCATATTTTACCCATATTTTCATCTAATGGTTCATATTTTACTCAATTCAGGGAGTTTTACTTTTTTCTTAACTAAAAATACGTTGGAAACACTTAATTTGAGGACTTCAATCGGGGGATTGCTTGCACAACGAAGGGGATTGAGGGCTTTTTAGCTATATACCATTGGTGTCGGGTCCAATAGGCACAGGTCTAATTTCATGATGAAATTTTTTGTTACATGGGAAATAGTCAGATTTAATTATATTAAGTCCACCTTTTAGGAATGCATGTGTTTAGAGAATTATTTTAACCTAATGACACTTTTTCTGGTTTCATCAAGTTAAATTATAATTTTTAGTACATCCTCAAATGCTTTATTATGCCAAAAAAAAAAAAAAAATCACACTTATCAAATAGGAATTTTTCAATATCAATGGTTGAAGGTTAATGCCTCCTTCTCAGTGGCTTCTTCGACCAATGGTGTCGCCCAGGACGCCATCCGTGGTCCCTTACTCTTTAGCATGTACAGGCTGCCACTGGTTCTTTTTATAAACAGGTTCAGTCAAGTAGCGCACATTTTTAAATAAGAGACAGTGGCTCAAAATGTGCTAAACCAAACACTTGAAGGGTTAAGTAAGTCTGGACAATCAGTTTACTTTGGAATGATATTTTTGCTCAAGCTGGACAAACCCATGCTTATCCACCAGGTGCACGTAGTGCACTGCAGCTCATGATTCTCACTTTAAGACTGACAAAAAAAAAGGCCGACATGTCTCCACCCCGACAACACTGGAGGATATTAATAGAAATACCTGTGGTTGATGAGTGATGTAAAATCCATCTGCCCTGTCATGCACCACCTCTTCTGTCTGCGAAGAGCACCTATCTGCTGAGGAGATGGACAGGACTCGGTGTTAAACACAGAGACTGCTCTATCTGCTCTCACTCTTTTATTTGTTGATATTGTTAGGAAATAGCATGAAGAATGCTTTTTCAGGTGTGTCACCGGCGTTGCTTTAAAACAACATGTACTCAAAGCAGCTCGCCCACTCACTCAGTCATCCCTTCATACCTCATTTTCCTATTCATTTAAGTAATCTCGACTTTCCCCCCTCCCCAATTTTTAAACTCATAACTGCAGATACAACTTTGATATGCAGTGAGAGTAGAGTAGAGATCAATTTTGTGAAAGACGGAGGAGAGGGAGGACTGGCCAAGATATAAGTAATAGAGTGACAGCGCTAGATGAGTTTAAGTACTTGGATGGATGACCTGCCTAAAGAGAGGGAGCAAAAAGAAAAGGAAGACAGGCAGATGTCGATTATGTTAATCAGTGTCAGGTCTGGTGACCTAATGTGTGGCAGCCATCAGATATTGGCTGCTGTTGTTACGTTTAGTTTTTACAGGACCCAATTGCAAACACACAATCCAAACGTTCAGAAATAAAGTTTAATAAAAAAAAGGGGTGCTGATATACGAAAACAACAAAGCAGCAAATGATAATCTAAAACACAAAGTACAAATTAAATGATGCAAACAAAAATGAGGAGGCAGGGGAACAGGACAGGAGATGGAGGAGAGTAAACATGGAGGGACCATTGGCAGGGTTACCAGGCATATAACACGGACAAGAGCACGGAGGATATGAGAAAGACATAACGCAGGACACAAACTTAAATACAAAGAGTAACGAGACAAATGGGCAACAGGTAAGGGCTGTGGACAGCTGACAACATTCAACAATCAGGGACGACACTGGGAAACAGGATTCATTCATACACATGAACACACAGACCAGAGGAGAGGAAGATGAACAGAGAAACTAAAAGAAGGAAGTCAGGAGGAAAACAAAAGCAAATAAACAGTTATAAAACCTTCAAAACATAACAGGAAACAATCTCAAACTAATAAACAACTACAAAATAAATCAGAACCGAACCAGGACAACTTTGATGGCAAATCATCCTGCAATTCATCTTCCCTTTACCTGCAACAGGCCGTGGGAAACTGGAATAATAAATACAAACACTCAATGACAAATAAATGTGCGATATACGTTATAATGCCCATAGTATTTCAAAATATCTACTTTTTGCATAGTATAGCTCCATTTCTTGTTTTGCTGAAGTTTTTCCCACTTCCTTGAAGATGATGAGATAGCAAATCTCACTGGAACGCACACTAATTTTTGGTATAGGAATAGTCAAAAGTATGTAAAAACATTTACACTATGTATTTACATGAGCTCAGACACAGACTCAAACGCAAAGTGCCTAAGTGTGTTAGTCAGCAAAGTCCTCACTGGCTAATCATCATGTTAAGACTGTTTAACTACATTCTTGTGAGTACCTGACGCGTTGATTTACACCTCTGAAGTGGGATGTGTTTGTAATACTTAGCCTTTCTTTTCTTATCTCGTCCGATCATTATTTTTTTTGTGGTAATTTGTGCGTTTTTTTTTCAATGGGATGAAAGGCAAACAAGTCCAAGTCCAAATCTCATATTAATCCTTTTAGAAGAATCTCAGTATAAATCATGAAGTAATTGTTATATCTTCTTTGGAAAAATAAATCCATAATTGAAATTCCGATTATGCTTCAAGATTGACCACCATAAGGCAGACAAGGGGAAAGACAGTCTGTGTGAAGTGGAGGGCAGAGGAGGACTTCACTATACTCCTCTGGAGGCGGGATCTACCAGACAAATTTAATGTATTTAAATGTGATTTTTTTTCAAGCTTATCTGATTCTGGCAAAAAAACAGCAAATGATGGCCCAAGGGAGAATGTCCTCCTTAACCAATAACCGACCAGAATACGATATTGACATTGTGTTGGTCCAATGAGCATTGCCATCTTTAATTCTCCACCATTGTGAAGCGCTTGAGTGTGACGTACTGATGGTAAAGAAGAGATTTAGTCATTGAAAACTACTCTTTCTGCTGCATTCCGAGCACACCCCAGGGTAGTTCAGGAGTTAAAATATAACTTAACATGTATATTTTGTACAAGCTTTGTCCAAATAAATTTTATTTTAACAACTTTATTATTAATGAGTCAAATTTAATGTGAGGAGTTCAATCAGAGGAATTGCTTGTATGATGCAGTGGATTGAGGGCTTTTTGGGGACATGCCCTTGTTGTTGGGGATGATATCATAGGTCTTGTTGTCAGGAACAAGTTTTTTGACATGTTATGATCTGTATTTGTATCTGAATTTTTTTTTGAAATTTTTTTTTGCACATCTTGCAATATTATTAAATAATTGCACTTATTATTCACAACTTGCATTCTGTGTTTTCTCAAGTTGTCTTTGTTAGATGCAGAACCGGAGCTCCCACAGAGTTCAGTATTAGATACAGAGAATAACACAATTTACCACGAGGAGTCAGCACTTTAGGCTATCCTCCTTGGGAAAAACTGAAGTTCTCTTTATCATCTATAGTATCATCTCATCCTGCCATGTTTTGTATTAATCTCAGTTTATTTGTTCCTTCACAGTATCCATCACTGTGGTTTGGAGTGTTTCACAATTCCACTCACTCTCTTTCTAAACTCATTGTATTTCTGCCACTAATTCTTTCTTCGTTGTTTTCCCTTTCCCTGCTATCTGCGCCTACAAGGCAGGTTCAGTCGGCCTTATGAGCAACTCTTGCCTCCATATGGAATCAGAAATGCTCTTCTTCATGAGAACAGAATACTTTTTAACTTGCGTTATTTGTTTCAACATGTCCAATGTTCAATTATACTGGATCATTTGTTCCTTTTACGTGGGTGGTAAGTAGGTGTGCTGTTAAGCTAATTATACATGTGGTTCTCATGGGCTGGGGGTATGGAAGGGTCTCCCGGCATGGGAGTTTTAGATGAAAAAGCCAAAATAGGCTGCTTCAACGGTGTTTGTGTGAATCCTGCTTACGTTCACGGAGGAGTGCGGCTGTTTTGATGCCACAGAATACATGCAACTGCTCTAAGTTAAAGAATTCCAGCTCGTCCCCTCTCCCTCATTTCCTAGTCTGTCATCAAGCCTCCTCCTCCCAGCTACATCCCAGCAGTCGCTGTCTGCACTGGCTTCTTGGCCTGGTTTGTTCGTCATACAGGGGATTGACTATTTTGCGATGAGGCTCCATCCGTTGGTATTCTAATTCCTCTCACACTTTTTACCAGAAGTATGTGCTGTCAGAATGTACTGCACCTATTCATTTTCTGTAAAACCCAAGCTTTTATGAGGCACCGTTATGAAAAAGCCACTAAACAATGACCACATGACAGCTAGCCATTGTATTATTATACAGCGTGGGGTAAAGTGTAGGTCAGCCCTAAAGCAAAAACATAGTCTCTGACAAATTCAGACTCATTATAGATCTTTTATTGTAGGCTTTTTTAATGTAGTGTTAAGTAACAACAGCCTGGATTTTACAGTCAGAAACACATGTTGTTGTCGGCAGTGAATGATTTGACAGACCTCTAAAAACATGGAACCTATTATACTTTCCAGGAACCCCTGACCAATTTAACTCTCCAAAGATGCACCTTGGTTGTTCTATTTTGTTTTTGTGCAATACATAAGTAAAATCTGGCAAGATTTATGGAAAGATTGTGATCATAGTTAGAAAACATTTTTGGACATTGTTGTGCATGCTATCAGTGATGTTTGTGAGTTGTAAGTTGGTCTTAGATCTAAATCAGCTTTCTTGAAAGGGGTTCACATACTCTTTGGGGTACTTATTCGCAAGAACAGGTTGTAAAAAAAAATAAATAATTCCAATGAGACAAATTTTACATTACATTATTACTATTTCGAACACAGTTGTTAACTGCTATTAACTTTAAACATCAAGCATAGCTGTGATCACTGTTAGTGGAAAGTTTGGATATTGAATGAAAAATAAAAATTTATATTATCAATTATGATTATACAGTTGCACTTAGTAGATACAAAACTGAAAAAGAAGAAAAAAAAACATCATTTCAACAAAGATTCCTTCAGTTACTCAGTTCAATAGTATCTAAAATCCTGTATCTTATATATATTATTATATATTAATATATATCTTTTTATCATCAAATTTATTAGTTAAGATTAGAGTTGCCGAAAATGGTGTCAAATTTGAGTAACTGAAAAAAAAACAAGACAAAAAATAATCCATCTTGATCACTTTCCACGTGTATTAGGTCGTTATTGACAAAAATCTGTTACGTAATCACTCCCTATGACGCTTTAACATGATGGACGGACCAAAACTGTAATTTCAACAGTTCGGGAGTTGGGTACCATTGGAATACTAAATATGCTAAATATTACCTCAACACCAAAGTTCTTAGCAGCGAGCTTGGAGGTCAGAGTGGCAAGCAGCAATAAATCTATCTGTGACACATTATCCAACCAAAAGTACTAGGATGGACTGCAATGCAATTGGTTTCCAGATTGCAACCTCCAACACAACTGGATACAGTTGTATCCCAAATCAGCTTTTTGAGCTTGAAAATATGATGATAGATGTGTTATGATGTACTGAATAAGCTGAACATTTTTCCCTGACTGAGGATCGCAATTATATTGGTGTAAATGCAAACATTAACTTTGAGTCGGCACTTCTATCACTTTCATTAATCTCTGAAGTAGCACAGTTGCCTCACAGCAAGAAGGTTGAGGTCTAAGAATCCACCCTCACCTTGGTGCCTTTTCTGTGTTGTTGTGAGTTTGCATGTTCCCTTTTTGTTTGCAAGGATTCCCTGCGGATACTCTGGCCTCCCCTACAGTTCAAAAACATATAATATGGGTCAATTGATGACTCTAGATGTAAGAGTTGCCTGTCTTTATGTGCCGGCCCTGTGATAAACATGCGCCTTGTCAAACGTATACCCCACTGATTGCTGTTAACTGGGATTGGCTCCAGGTGCCCAACAACCACGACCAGGACGAGTGGTTACAGGAAATGAATGGATGGATATCAAAGTCAGTCATGAAGTGTCACTCCATCGATATCCATGCAAAATTCATTTAGAAAAATGAAATTGCATTACCAAGGACCGATGTGATCCACAATTATCTCTTTAGTCTACAATTCAACATTGAATAGTAGACTAGTAGAATAGTAGTTCAACATTGTGAGACAAGTTGTGGTCCGTACATCGCCTCCCAAGCTATATTACCTCCACTCGGTCTCATCATTGTTGGGGAGTCCCACCAAATCGTGTCATCTGCAAACTTGATGATCTGGTTTGTGCTGCATTTGGCCATGAAGTCATGTGTGAGCAAATTGAAGAGCAGTGGATTGAGCATGCAACCCAGAGGGACCCATGTGCTCAGTGTGATGGTATGTGAAGTCCTGGTGCCAACATGGACTTCCAGTGGATAAAAAAATCCAAAATCCAGTTTGCAGATGTAAGTGTCCTAGTCAAGAAGACAGAGCTTCTCTGTCGAATGCTGGGGATGTTGTATTGAAGGCCAAGCTGAAACCAATAAACAGTATCCTGGCATAGCTGATACCTGGTATCCCGGTGAGAGAGAACAGTGTGGGGGTGAGTGAGATGGCATCATCTGTGGACTGGTTGGCACAATCTACAAACTGAAAAGGGTTTAGTGTGAGTGGGAAGCTAGCCTTGATTTGACACATGATAGTCTTTCAAAGTATCCGATGATGACAATAGTCGTTTAGGCAGGAAAATGTTTGATTTTTTTAAATGACCAGAATTGTGCATGAACAGTGGAAAATTAAATGATTTGAACTCAGGTTTATAATATCTATCTATTCATTGATTCACTAATATAACACAATCCATTTGAATTCTTTTCAGCATTATTTTTTATTGTTTCTTGCATTTTTTTTTGCAGAACAACACAAAAAAAAGTCAGTTAACCCTAGCCCTTAAATGCAACAAAGTACAAAAGAAACCAACCTCAAAATACAAAAGTGGTCACCTTATCCACCCTCCCTCCATCTACAAAAAATGTATTAGATTACCTTTTTAAATAGTCTGACAGTGCAACCAAAATGTTATGCACTGATCAGGGATTAATTAACTTAAAAAATAATTCAGAAGATGTATATTATTGGAGAAAAAAACGAAACACTCCTCTAAATAACTAAGTGACAAAGACAACTGATCAAGTGTCCTGTCTGCACATTTGGATAAATAGATGTATGACACTGTTTCTCAAAAACTTTTATGTAGTGGCTGATTTCTTCTGAAAATAATTATTCACCTCTTGCAAAGTTAGATGAGAAGATTGATACCATATTAATTTCTGTATGTAAAATATGAAACTATAGCCTGGAGATAAATCACAGCTAGACTGACTCTGTCACAAATTGGCTGAGCCTTAAAATTGCCTTTTTCTAAGTTCGTGCTAAGCTTATTGGCTGCTTGCCAATTACCCTAAAATAGTTATTCCTAGCAAGTAAGTGAATAATAATTGTACAGACCTCATCACAAAGATAAAAAGTGAAAGTAAGACGTTAATTGTTGACTGGGTGAGTACCATTGTTCCAAACATCTTTATAAATTCCCTCCTGGATGAATTTATTGCAGATGACATGATAGTTGCCCTCTCACACTCATTTATACTCACATACATCACATACTTACATCTACGTATAATAGTATATATATGTCTTTTCAAACTCATCCATGCAGGAGGCACAGATGGATGGAAGCACAGTTGTATGCGGGCATTGATCAATGCCCGCATACAACTGTGCTTCCTTTACTTTGACATTAATACATGCAAAAAATGGCAATGAAGAGTAAAACGTCCAAAAACAACAACAAAAAAAGGTGATGATAGAGGAGTTGTGGTGATATTGTAGATTGTGATAATGTAAGGACTGAATGAAATTTAGCAATTGTAGAGGCAAGAACAAACATGTTTTACATTGTTGCTTCATATTTTCTTCTCTGTCGTACTCATATATATTTGACTTGTCACAGCAGCTATGAGAACAGAACTATGGTTAAACTGCCCCCAATAATTTCTGGACGTACTGCTCTGTTTCATTTATGTTTCGCATGTGTCCACAAAATCCCTGAAAATTGGCACACATACGAACAAAATGAGTGCAGAGTACAAACAAAAGGCTCCCTATCCCTCTTTAGCATTTATCATGAATAGGCCTTTAGATGTAGATATTTGATAAAATGCCGTCTCAAAAGCCTTACCAGTGGTCAAAATCCAAGTCCTCTTTATGTTGCTCAACATTAATAAAAATGACCTTCCCAGTTGCCCTTCTTGAGAATAAAATGAAATGATTATCATGATGATAATCATCGACTATTCATATGTTTTATGGTTTCAACCAAATCCTGAGGGAAAATGCACAGAAGACTTTTTGCTGTTTTACTATTTAGTTATGGATAGAAAACGATTAAACAAAGTGTTCCAAAGCCAGAAAACCAAAACTAGGACTACATTGATGTCTCAAACATTAAGGGTATGTCCCTGAAAAGCCTCAAATCGCCTGGGTGGATTGAAATTATAGTATGGCAAAAAAAAGATTTTTGTTCGTATATAAAAAGCCCCCTCTACTGAGTGAAGTATAAACTATTTGAGAAAAATATGCTATTAACACAATATAGCAATGAATATATATTATTCAGTGTCCACCAAATGTGGGCTAAAATGGACCAGTTAGGATGTATGTATGAAATTCAGTATTTTCTTTTTGGCCATTAATTCACTTTAACATGTTAACATTTAAATGTGATATGAAAGTAAATGTGAACATTTGATAATTTCAATTCGAAGTTATGTGTGAAACCATCCGCCAAAATCCCACCACAAATTCATTTGACTTATTATTTGTATTTAAAGCACTATATTGGCTTGATTTAGGCAGCTTAATGAACTGGTGAGTCTTCCAGGGTGTACTCCGCCTATCGCCAAATGTCTGTGGGGTTAGGATAGTCATGGTGGCATTTAGAGGCCAACCACTGACAGGGTTCAGTGACAGGAGGCACACCAGTACCCCTGACTAGACGGATTTGCCCGAAACTCCAGCCGCACCGTCTGCTGTGCCTTCAATAAAATACCAGACAGCATATTTAATTACATGCGAGTGTACTTCATGGCAGATAATTAGTGTCACATGTCTTTAATAAAATATTTTATTAACATGTTATATATGGTATTCATGATGTAGAATGTTCTTTATGGAATGCTGTTAGGAATTATAGAAACATTGAATGACTAGCACTCAGAGAGCGCAAACCTCTGCGAAGGCACAAAAGTACCTTAAGGTGAGGGAAAATTCATGTAGATTTCTCGATTGATCTCTGAATTATTGCCAGCCTCTAAATCTACTGACAACACCAACAAGCTCTGAGTATTTCTCAAATGTTCTGTAGCTGGTCGTCCGTATGCATTCCACTTCAGCGTCTCTGTTCATTTTATGCAAATCCATCTTGCAGTTGTCCTTGAATGACAAAGAAACAAACAGACAAACATGCAGATAAATGCACATGAGTAAAAACATAACCTCCTTCCTCCTTTGCAGAAGAATCAAAAGCCTCGACAGGAGCTTGATTTGTTAATGCTGTTCTTTGGACATAGGTAGCTGGCCTGTTATCATAATCTTACTATTAACTTTAATCTTACTGTATATTTAGTTTTTTCAAATTAACATGTTTTCTCTGCCACGTTTCTGTATATTAAATTTGCCCAATTTATTCAATGTTATCTCTACTCTAATCAATAGCTAAATAAATTAGAATTATGGCACTGGAAACACCCACCTGAAATAGTATCGGACCCCCACCTGGTTTCGTCTAGTGTGTTGTATCTCATACTAACTTGTGTTGGATCTTGGACTAAATTGAATGTAAAAAAAACAAACAAAAATGTATCATCAATATTTGACTGAAATTGTGCATTAATCTATACATACCAATTGCTCATATTAAAGCCTCTTACTTTTGGTCTTGGAATTTTTTCACAAAAAATCATCAGTGCTGTCTTGTGATTAATCATGGTGTATATGATGAAATTGTAAATGTAGAGGCACAATTTGGTAGATTCGTAACACATGCTTAAAATAGAACCTTGAACAATAACAGCCACTCTGACTTGAACAAAACTCAAAGTCATGGCCACCCTGATTTGTGAGGCAAAAGTCACTGCTGATCGAGAATAAAAGTAAGTCTCATCTGAATTTCACCGACAACCTACCTTGATGTCCCTCAGACCTATGAGGTAAATATTCTATTGAGTAATGAGTGGATCTTTGAACTGTTTGGAAGACAGGAGTACCATTATATCTGGAGTAGAAAAAATACAGGACTTTGCAAAGTATTTAAGTTTTTTTACCTCCCACTACTTTAACTGGCGTGACAGCTGAAAACCTCAGAATAGTGATGATATCTTTTCGCTGTCCAAAATATAAAGTCAAACTGCTGAGCTCTCACATAAAACCGTCCGAGAATAAAATGCCACAGAGAGTTAAGATAATGACATTTAAGCCCAGTTCATTAAATTCAGGAAGTTGTATATTAGTACATCTGCTGCTGGCCACTTCATCTGCATTCTGTGACATCTGTTACCAATGATGAGCAAGCATGTGGGACACCTTGATGAAATCAAAAGTTTGAGGTTCATTCAAACTAACAAATACATCATCTGTATTTGGCTCATGGCATGCTTAAATGTATTGACTGAAATCATGCTCATATTTTGGAGGAAAAAAACTCCACAGTCACAGCGATGACCGTCAGTTCAGATCAATCCTGCAACAATAGAACTGATTAACCAAATTTGTCATTTGTGGTTTGTGTTCCAGAGAGCCAATGAGAACACTGTTAGTGCATTTCATGAAGTCATTGGATGGAAATTCTGAGTGTAAATGGCAAACAAAAAAGCCACAATCACAAAATGTTCTTCTGAAAGTGATCCTGTTGACCGTGGATGCTAAGTGACAATATATCATCTTGATCAGCATCTGTCAAAAGGCGTCTGCACTGTAGTCAGCACTTACAGAAACAGGCTCCACAAAATGATAGAGGTCAACTTATGGCTCTGCAATGTCTGCCCTGTTGAAATAAAGCCCTCAAATGCAGTAAATATTGACTTAACTAAGCCAGTGTTTGACATCGAGGCATCTTAGAGAACCTTCAGGGCAATTCATTCGTGATTGGAGACATTTTCGTGAGTGTTTTGACAGTGAGACAGTGTAAAGCTCCAAGTGTGTTTTTGGCAGCGAAAAAATGCAAAGCCTGAAAAAGAAAGGCATTTTCCATTGTGCCTCTCAGAGAATTACCCCAGACTTACACAGTGTGTGATGCCTAACCCCCTCCCCTCCATAAAAAAAACCAATCCAGATCCAATCCGAAATCCAGAACTGATAGCTGGTGTCCTGCCAAAATGCCAGCTCAGCATTATAACCCTTGTGTCAGCTTGCTGTAGTTTTGCACACATGCTTCAATGACAAATTAGATTTGAGCTTGTTGTTTCCAAGGGCAAATACCTTTCGTTTGACAAGAAAATAAACCAATGTCTTTGCCTCAAGACCTCAACTTTAATAGCTAAATGGGTTTTCTTTGCAATTAGAAAGGAGGTTAAATGGCGATCAAAACAGAGAGAAAACATGTATCGAAACTTGATTGTTATTCACCTAAAACAAACACATTCTTGATCATGTAATATGCATACAGTTCCAAGAACTGTTTTTTCATGTTGTTTGATTGGTTGATTTAATTAGCCCTTAAGTACAGAGACTGTTCTTTCACCTTAGTGCTCTTACAAACCTGATTTATTGTTTTTTTTTGTTTCAGGGGTGAACATTGTGTCACATCGAGGCTTCAAATCCCTTTCGCAGAGGGACATTTTTGTTTGTGCTTGCACTTGAGCTCATTGATACTATGAGGAGTGTATTATTTTGTATTGACTTAATGAACAAAAAAAAAGAGGTTATATAAAGTGCAGCTTTTGATCTTACTTTTAAAAAATGTACTTCCTTTCACATTGATGTTGGGCTAAAGTTGCATTTGCATTCTTCATTCCCCCAGTCTTAAAGATCACTTATTAATATCTGTCAACATCACTGGATGCTCAAGTAAATAGAATTATAAAAAATGGAAAAACATCTGAGAAGCCTCTGTTATTTGCATTTGGCCAGGTTACTGGACTATAATATGAGTTGTTATTCTTGTGACATATCAGACAGTCGCTGTAATTTCCTGAAAGGAATCTATTTAATTCCCGTAGGGACTGTGAAATGCAGAAAATCTGACAGACATAAGGCAATTCCTTTTAGGATAGTCATATACACCAAACAGTAAGTTTGTGTCAAATGCAGTACACCATTAAAAAACTTCTGTGTATTAAAAGCAAATAAATATGGTAAAAATCCTTAAATTTCCGCCATACTGAAAAGTTTATAGGTAAAAGTAAGCTAATTTTTTTTATTTATTTGTGATATCTGATGTACATACTTTTTTCAGAATCAGTGACATATTGTATATTTTTTGCTGTACGTTATAATACGGTTTTTTTACCCTTTTCAGCAATTTTTGATGCCTTAAGGAAGAAATTTCCCCCATATAATAAACGGTAAAGCTTTTCAGTGTAAATTTACAGTTACAGCTGCAGCTACCCCTGAATGGTCTGTATTTATACAGTTTCTTAACATATTTTAGAATTACAGAATTATTTATTGGATATTATAAGGATAATTTAAAGGTTCATTACTGTGTTTGTGTAAAGTCAGATGACAAAACTTCTCACCTTTAGAGTATACACTCTGTGTATACTGATAAATCTTTAATTACTAATAACTAAAGTTGATACCACAAAACTATGAATAAAACAAACTGGTGCTACTTCTGCTTTCCCTCCCCTGATAGCAAGGTTATACCCGCGAACATTCCCAATGCCCTTTGTTGTAGCAGCAATCTCCCTTAATGATCCTGCAAATAAAGGTGAAATTATGTCCAAAAACAGTGTTTTTCGTAGAAAGAAATCCCAACCTAGTCAGTAAAATATAATCTACTAGAGTAAAACATGATATACTGAATACAAGAAAGATCTTCTCAAGTCTATTCACAAATGAATCACAAATTTGGACTAAATTTTACCAACAATTAGATAGTTATGGCCCCCAAAAAGTATGAACTATTGGAGTAAATATGATATGCAGGATATGCGGCTTAAATTGTTCAGAATCTCAAAACTTTTGAAATTATTGTGTTGAAACAAAGAATGTGCGGTGGCAGCAGACACGATGGCGGTGACAATTCTACAATATCCACACCTTATTTGGGATATAACCAGCACAGGTCTACATTTAACCATTCGCACGCAGGCTTCCATGCAAAGCAAAGTACCACTTGTCAACAGGAGTGCCAACCATTTGCACAGATGGATCATATGGACTGCAGGTGGGAGGGATCAAACCACCAACCTTCCAACGAATGAAAAACTGCCCTGCTTCCTGCACCTATAGAACTAAGTAACTAATAATACCAATGATGAATAATTATTTTTATTTGTTGAAATAACCAATGATTTAGTAATTACTAAAAGGCTACGCTGTAATATAAGTATAATGTTACGTCCTTTTCATTTGCCCCCATAGCTGACAAAACTCAATTTTTGCTGAATAGAGACCCTTTTCTTCCTATTCTTCCGGCTGTTCCCTTTACGGCTCATCACATAGGATAATTTGTTTCCATGTTGCCCTGTCCTCTGCATCTTCCTCTGTCACACCAACCAACTGCATGTCCTCTCTCAACTCTTACTCGTCTCTAAGACGTCTAACTTGGGCAGTCCCTCTGATGTGATCGTTTCTATTCCTGTCCATCCTTGTCACTCCTAAAGGAAATCTTAACATCTTGAACTCTGCCACCTCCACCTCCGCCTCCTGTCTTTTAGTTAGAGCCACTGTCTCTAAACCATACAAAAGGTCTGGTCTCACTACAATCTTTTAAACCTTTGCCTTCACTCTTGCTGCTACTCTTCAGTTACGGATAACTCCTAACACTCTTCTCCACCCACTCCACCCTCTCTGCACTTGCTTCTTCACTTCTATTCCACAGTCCCCGTTACTCGGAGCAGTTGATCCCAAGTACTTAAACTCGTGCATCTTCTTCACCTCTACTCCTTTCGTCCTCACCATTGGCCCTGCCTCCCTTTCATTCAAACACATGTATTCTTTCTTGCTTCGACTGAAATATCTATTCTCTCCATTCCATTTACCTACTCTCCAAATTTTCTTCCAGCTGCTCCCTGCTCTCACTGCAGATCTCAATGTCATTTGCAAACTTCATAGTCCATGGAGACTCCTCACCTGTCAGCCTGTCCACCACCATAGCAAATATGAAAGAACTCAAGGTCGATCCTTGATGCAGTCCCACCTCCACTTTAAACCCATCCGTGACTCCTACTGCATACTTTACTCCTGTAATGCTGCCCCCATACATATCCTGCCCAACATACTTAGCCTTCCGGCCTCTTCTGTAGTTCTCGATCAGAACTCTCAAAGCAAACATTGCATCTGTAGTTCTCTTTCATGGTATAAAAACCATTCTGCTGGACACAAATTGTCACCACTTTTCTTAACCTAGCTTCCACTACTCTTTCCCAGATTTTCATCGTATAGCTCATCAGCTTTATACCCTTGTAGTTGCTACAGCTCTGAACATCACCCTTGTTCTTGAAGATCGGCACTAATATACTTTTCCTCCATTCCTCAGGCATCCTTTTATTCACCAAGATAGAGTTGAACAATGTAGTTAAATATTCCAATCCCTTCTCTCCTAGACACTTCCATAACTCCACGGTGGACGGTCATCAAGACCGACCACCCTTCCATTCTTCATTCTCTTCAAAGCTGCACTCACTTTAACATTGCTGATCATGGGGTTTTCTTGATTTACAGGTCTCACACCTTCCACCCTTCTCCCTCTCACTTTCTTCATTCATCAGTTCTCCAAAATATTCTTTCCATCTTGCCCTCACATTCTCTTCACTTGCAAGCACATTTCCATCTCTATTCTTATCACCCTAACCTGCTGCACTTCCGTACCATTTTGATCTGTCTGCCTCGCCAATGGGTACAAGTCCATCTCTCCATCCTTACTGTCAGCCCATCATAACCTCTTGTTTACAATTTTGCCACCTCACTCTTTGCTTTATATCCCATCTCTTTGTACTCATACCAACCTTCTTTATCTCTCTGGCTATCTCACTTCTTTGCTAACCTTTACCTGCTTATACTGTCTTGAACCTCCTCATTCCACCACCAAGTCTCCTTATTTTCTTTCTTCTGCCCAGATGAGACACCCCAGTCAACCCATTGCAGTCTCCATCTATTTCAGGTTGCATCTTCTGTATAGGATGTAGTCTATCTGCGTGCTCCTGCCTCCGCTCTTATATGTCACGCTGTGCTCCTTCCTCTTCTTGAAATATTTGTTCACCACACCCGTTTCCATTCTTTTTACAAAATCCACCACCATCTGTCCTTCCATGTTTCTGTCCTTAACACCATACTTGCCCCTCGCCTCCTCATCTCCTCTGTTCCCCTCTCCAACATGACCATTGAAGTCTGCTTCAACCACTACTCTCTCATCCCTGGGGATACTCTACATCACTTTGTCTAATTCAGTCCAGAAAATCTCTTTCTCCCTTAACTCACATACAACGTCATCATCAAACCTCCAATTTCTATCTTCATACTCATCACTTTGTTTGGCACTCTCTTTACCTACAGAACACTCTTCACAGACTCCTCCCTCAGAATCACCCCTACCCCATTAGTCCTATGATCAACTCCATGATAAAACAGTTATTTCCCTGCTCCAATGTTTCTAGCCTTACTGACTTTCCGCTTGCTCTCTTGGACACAGTTTATCTACTCTCCTTCTCTTTCTTTGACCAGCAGTACCATAGTATCCTCTGGAACCCTGCTTGTTAACAATGCCAGTGGCGGTTGTTGTTAACAGGGGCTCCGACGGATGCGGTTTGGAAATCAGTTTCCTGTTCCGCATATTGGTAAGGCAGAGGTTTTACGTCGGATGCATTCCCTGCAAAACCCTCCCCGTTTATCCGGGCTCAGGACCGGCACTAAAAGAACACTAACTTGTGAACCCGTACTGGCTGAGTTGCTTAATATAGACCAAACCTCTATCATAGCAGAGCAATTACCTAAATTCAAATGTGTCAAAAAGTTAAAAAAATAATTGAACAAAACCATTTATTCGACAGTCCTCTAGGAGATAGATGGATGGACAGACTGATACAGGTAATACTGCATTAGCCTTTTTGAGTAGACATAATAATTGAATGGCGACTTTTATTACTCAATGGTGGTTGCCTCATCATTGGGTTATACCGTGTCACTGTATGATATTAACACAGAAAAAAATAACAATTCCAAGACATTATGAAAAAGAATAAAACTAAATTGATTGGCAAGTTATCTGCCATTTTTTTGTCATATCTTTTGTAGGTACAGTGTGCCCAGTTTAAATCCACTTGTAAAAACTTGGGGGCGGTCCAGAAACAAGATGATGCATGATGGCGCCATGGAGTCGCGTCAGTGCTGCGCTCTCTAGTACTTTGTCTGTTTTTGTTTACTTGTCCCGTTTTACAGTTATCCCTCTGTGAACACATACACCAGAGAGGAACTTATAAACATCTGCCCATCGACTGGGAATGCTTTTTCACAATTCCCCGAACTATTGGTTAACCTGTCAACTTCTAGTTGGAGGAGCAGCAGCTCTCTGTGGGACCTACCAGAGACGTCGGAGGGGGAAGTGAGCTGGTGCGCTCGTTAAATTGCGGTTGAACTGCTCGTTCAATAACTCGGACTTTCGCAGATCCGCCGCCGTGTGCTTCACTGAAACCTGGTCAGTGAGCGCAACGTGCTTCACCTGCTGGGCTTCCAGCTGCTCAGAGCAGATCGTGTAACGGCACGCTCGGGGAAGACAAAGGGAGCCGGTGTCTTCTTCTATATTAATGAAGGTTGGTGCACGGATGTCACAGTGCTCAAGAAATCATGCAGTCCTCATTTAGAAACTTTATTCATCAACTGCAAGCCGTTTTATTCTCTGCGGGAGTTTTCATCTTTCAGGCGTGCATTAGTGAGGCGTTACAACAACTCGCTGACCAGATATCTGATCTGGAGAATGAACACCCCCTTGACTCTCTACTGATCATTCTTGGGGACTTTACCCGGGCAAACCTCAGCCACGAACTGCCAAAATGTAGACAACACATCACGTCTGCCACAAGACTGTCAAGAGGTGGATCCACGAGGCAAAGCTGGAGCTACAGGCCTGCTTTGACTGCACTGACAGGAGTGTCTTTGAGGATGCTGCTTCAGCCCTGGATGAGTTGACTGAAACTGTGAGGGTTTACATCAGTTTTTGTGAGGACATGTGTGTTCTCACAAAAACCTTCTGCACACACATCAAAAGATACCACATCAGACCAACTGACCATTGCTCATGCTGTCAAATGTTTGCTCTGAGCTTGACGAGTTTCACCTCATGAGAGAACAAGCCGGGAGTGGAGGGACTGTTGCATATTCATATTCACAGAAATCTGGCTCTATAGCAACATCCCAGACATGGTAATTCAGCTAGAGGGAATGACATAGTTTCGAGCGGACAGAGAGTTGGCCAGCCCCTCTAGGAGCCTGGGAGGGAGCTTGTGTATCTACATAAACATGAACTAGAGAATTCTGTCTACTGCAGTTAGAATTCCTCGTTTGGAAATGCCGTCATTTTATTTGCCGTTGGAATTTACTATTATTCTGACAGTGGCTGTTTACTACTCCCAGATGGACATTGCCAACGCTAAAACAAATTCTAATGACACTCTAAGAGCACTTTATGATGTCGTTAGCGGGCTACAGACTAAACTTTTAGTAATTACCATAAACTTCAACCACATCAGAATAAAACTGTGTTCCCCCAATTACTGCAATGTATGGATTTGGAAACCCAGGGAGAGAACACACTTTACTTTGCCTACTTACCTTTTACTCCAGCTTACACACTACTGCTTAATAAAATTAAGAGTAGGGAAATAAAACAAACAAGGCTTAACCCCGAACGAATACTCCTACTACAGGACATTTATCCAAACCCGGACTGGGTGCCGCCCCAATGGACCATAAGGATTTTGAATGAGCATGTAGATGCAGTAACCAGCTATATAGACAAAATTAAGGGAAGATACTCCTTTGATTAATAAATTCATCACAGGCAACAACTAAAACCCATGGATGACAGCTGAGGGTGCACTGGCAACTGAAGGTCTAATATGTAGCTTAAAGAAATTGGAGCAAGGTTAAGCATTGCTCCATCCGGACTACCTTCTCAAAGAAATTGAAAAATCAAAACGTGACTGCATGGAGAAAAAAAAATGTAAACATTTTTGAGATTGGTGACAATAGACGGAGGGGGATGTCAGTGTTGCAGTAAACCACAGATTCCAAGATCAGATAGCACATAGATGATGGCCACACCTCCCTTCCAGCTAAGCTCAACAACTTCTTTACACGCTTTCATGCAATTAACACTACTAGACGACTAAAGTACTATAGCGAGACCCTTCTGACCAGCAAGCTTTAAACCAACAATGTACTGCAGATCCGCCAAACATCCCTGAAAGTGTACTCAAGGATTGTGCTTACCAGGTAGCGGATGTTCTAAGAAAGATCTTCAACATCTCTTTCAGCCAGGCCAATGCTTACAGAGGATTCAAAAACCTCCACAGTAATTCGAGTAGCAAAGAGGTCAGTTGTTGCCTGTGTAAACGATTACTGTACCATTGCCCAGACCCCCATTGTGATGAAATGTTTTGAACTGTTTGCCAGGCCCCAACCAATCTACTGAAGATGTAAAAACAAGTACATTGCATGCATCATTCCCCTGGACAATGCAGCAAATTTGTCAGGAATCCTGTACATTGACTTCAGTTCAGTGTTTTATAATATCACTTTATACTATCACTCCACAGACACTAGTTGAGAAAAATTCTCTGCTTGGCCTCAATACTGCTATGTATCACTGGATTCCAGGCTTCCTGACATACACCATACATATCTGTGTTATTGGCAACATGTCAGACACTATCAGGTTGAGCAGTGGATCTGCTGAAGGCTGTCTGCTCAGGCAATTAGTGTTCACTCGCTTTATGACTGTGCAACCAGACTCAAGGGAAACCTGATTATCATATTTGCAGGTGATGCCTCAGTGGTGGGACTAATCAGCAAATATGATGAATCACTCTGCAGGGTGGAGGTCAAACAGCTGGAGGACTGGTGCAATAAGATAAATCTGGTGCTCCATGTTAACAAAACAAAGGAGATGATTCTCGACTTGAGAAAGTCACAACCTCAGCACAAACCTCTCAGTATCAATGGTTCCACTGTAGAGAGAATGGAGGACATCATGTTCCCTAGAGTGTAGACTTCAGATAACCTCACCTGGTCAAGCAACACCACAGGGGTTGTTAAATGTGCCTAAGGATTACATGCCTGAGGAAATTGGAACAAACATATCTACTCACTACTATCAACCTTTCACAGAGTTGCTGCTGAGAGTTTGATCATTTAATATATTAGACTTGTTCTCCAGCTGCAATGTTGCCAACAGTTATGTATGATGTATGAGTATGTATCATCGTCCTGATCGTTACAAGATGTGCCTTTTTCTGCAGCTGTAAGACTATCTGTGACACTGTTGCACACTTCATCCCTACGTCTACAGGTTTGTAAACTAATTTAAGTTAATCAAATATACTGCTTGTTCACTAGGGATACATGGTTTATTATTGGGTGTCTTAACTTTGCTCTGAGCCATTGATTGGTCTAACAAATTCATAATTCAATCAATAATTCTAAAATACGACACACACAGGGAGAGTAAATCATGGGTTCCTGGAAGTGATGAATCCCCATGACAGGTGTCTCTCATAGTACTGTCTATCTGTGTATCTACTAGCCTAATTAAGAAGATACCAGTGGATGGTGAAGTTGATAGGTCTGACTCAGAGATATCTGCAGGTGAGTCTGAAGCCTTTAGACAAAAAAAAAAGAAAACAGTAGAACTTTGTTTGAATTCCTGCGTGCATTGCTGCACACATGCAGCAATGCACGCGCCCCTTCTATAATAGAAGGAGAAAGAAAGGGTGATAAAAAGAGAGGGAAGGTGATGGCTCGAAAGGAAGTTAAGAGCCAGGGAATGGCATGTGTTCAGACGGAAAATCTGAACACATGCCAGTGTGTAATAATGTCAGTGCAAATAAACTGACATTAAAATAACATGGGTTAAATAACGGCTAAAAAAATCTCAATGAACAAATTTAATCCATATATGAGATGCACACCTTGAAGACCCTTACAAATTGTGTCTGTAATTATACTGAATTCTGTGTGGCAGATTTTGATGAGATGTGTAAACTGCTTCTTATGTACGTAAAAATATTTGCGTATACAAATGGACACACCAGGGAAACACTGTATGGGCATTTTGCCGGGGCATAAAAATATGATAATTTATATCTACACTGCCAAATTGGGAATTTTATCACTCATATAAACGGTTGTAATATCATGCTCAGCATGCGTGCTCTGCCTGGATGCTAAGCAATGACATTAAATATATGTCTTCCGATAAGCAGCATTGGACAGTGCTCCAGCAGACAAGACATATTGGGGAGATACTTCAATTAATTTAGAATATTTTTTTAAGTCCTGTTTTTTTAGTAGTTTGTTGAAAAAAAATTAATTGACTGTTTCAAGAGATAACATCTTTACGACTGCTGATGCTATTTTGGAAGGGAATAAAATGTCTCCTGTGGTGCTTCTAGGAGTTATTGGAATGTTGGCAGTTCTAGTGTCAACAGATAGATGAAGCCAGCAATGATTTGTACTCCGTGTCTGAGAAGAGCTTATAAAAAGGTGCTTGGATATAAATTATTTTTCACTCTCCCAGTGGAGGTCATACAAGGTGTTTACAGACAGAAATGGATGGCTATGGTTGATCATTTTGAAATTCCATTAATATAAAGGACGGATTTGCTTTGTCAAAGTGTGACGAATGAGTACAGAGACTATACAAATACGGATTGGAAAAAAAAGCAAAGGGTCTGGGTGAAATGCCCAGCATCCACTCTGAGAAACAGAGAGCTCAATGGAACAGAAAAGGGAAAGAGAAAAGGCATGGAGTGTGAGATACAGGACAAAAGAGAAGAAAGTGACAATTTCTACTTATAAATTATAACATCGTAAAAATACATTACATAATAATGTGATACAACATAGTATGATGTCATACTATGATCTACTCAATCATGTTTCTAAGTACTGCTGACTCTAATGACAGTCCTTGACAGAAAGTCAATGAGATGGATTGAGAGGAAAAAGTTGCAGCAGTGTAAATGGCATCACTGGCTCTCACATCCAAGGTAAAAACAAAATGTTTGTTAGGGGTGTAATCAGAAGTCAACTTCTACCAGAGCTTTATACCATTGTGAGAACTGACGTGGGACCACTCCATTGAGGCTGAATGAAATTAAATAAAATTTAAATATATCTAGGATTTGTTTCCTAATAACACAATAGTTCTGGGTTACGATTCAGGCATGGGGCCTTTCTGTGTGAAGCTGGAATGAAAGACATGTTCATTTTATCTACACAGCATGCTGTCACCGTGGCAGCAAAATGGAAGCCACTAAAGTTGTTTGAACGCTTTTGCTTATAATGTCATATGCAGCTGAGGCCTGAAAATTGGAAAATCAAGTGAAAAGCGACTCCCTCCAGCACAGCTTTGTGATGGGTCCCGATGAAGGATGGTGTCAAAGTCAAATTAATTTTGATTTGACGGCTCGGACTGAGGTTGCATCGCAAAAAAATCCAACCTGCGGTCAATTTAGGGCCGCATACGGAAGTGGCCCAAAAAGGACTGGAAAAGATTCCATAATGGTTTGTACTGTTCCCACTGTCATGAAACTGTGAACATACATCTACTGATGCCTCTGGACGAATCTTCAATAATGTTCCTGGATTCTTCGGGTGTTTTGGGTCACTCAACAACATACACCCTCCTCCTTGTGACCCAGCCGCGGTTGATCAGACCGAAACTTGTGTCCAGTGACTGGCTACTATGACTCCATGGCGCTCCTCTTTTAACCATAGCCATCATAGCCCTCTCAAGATGACTTGAGAGAGCAGAGTCCCCGCTTGCCTGGTGACTCTGCTCTCTCTGCGGAGCACCATCCACGGTACCACTGCTCTCCTCTTTCTTCACTCCATCAATTCCTAAGCTGTTGTAGGGTCTGACCAGAGCTTCTTTTCGATGGCTTCTTCCAGGTGCTTTTCCCCTGGGACCCAGTTCCAGCAGGTCAACATGCTTTGTGGACTCCGATACAAGGACAATGTCTTGTCGCAGGCTGGTGGTTGCGTTGTGGCTGGGGATGTCGCTTCAAGATCCACCAATAGCTGCCAGTCCCTTGCTGGGGTCATGATTCATGCAGATGTTCTCTTGGTTTGGATTTGGCTGCTCACCCTGTCTGACAAAGGCAATGGCTCTCATGGTGGGCTAGTAACGCTGTGCCCACTCATTTCCTGTGCTGATGGCTTCAGCGATGGTCAGCACATCGTACACTGCCTGCATGAGAAATCTTATGCGATGAGGCTCAGCTTTCCAGAGCTCCTTCCAGGTCAATTTCCTCTCAACCGAGTTCTCCCACCTTGTCCAAGTACCCAGTTGCTTCATTCCCACCACCTTGCATGTTTTTGCCTCCTCCAATGCTGCTCTCACCTCCTCCTGAACCAAGGGGACGTCCCTCCCTCCCTTCAGTGGTGTTTGTGCCATCACCTTGATGGAAATTGTCCTAGCCCAGCTCAACCTTGTGTGATCACTCATACCAGCCTCCTTTGGCACAGCCTTGACTCATGACTTGTCTCCTGATCAGCTTCCTCTGCCCTCCATTTCCTGCCAGTCTTCACCTTGATACTTGCATTTGCCACCTTTTTATCGTTTGAGTCCTTGTAATGCACCCCTTTTCTGGTTCCTGCCGCCTTGAATTCTTCGACCAAGGATCTGAAGGGAAGTTCCAGTTGGTTTTGCCCACATAGTGCGATGGCAGTCCCAGTCATCTCCTGAGGTGGTTGCTGACCCTCCTCTCTAAGGTCTCTACTGTTGAGAGTGGAACCGTATAGACTAGTAGGGGCCAAAGGATTCTGGGAAGGATTTCATGTTGGTAGATCCAGGCTTTGAATTTTCTCGGCAGCCCTGACCTGTCCATCACTTTCAGCCAGCCGCCCAGTTCAGCACAGGTTGACTGGATGGTTGTTGTGTCCCCGAGAGAGCTGTCGAACACCTTGCCCAAGCTCTTAACTGGTTTATCTGTGATGGTTGGGATGACTGTGCCTGCAATGTTAAAATGGAACTTGTCATCCACATTGCCTTTTCTCAGCACTATAGATCTCAATTTGGCTGGTTTCTCTCTCGCCCCACTCCACCAGCTTTTCTAGCCCCTGCAGAATCCACGAATCAGCCTGGGACTGATTCTGGGTGACTGTAAGGTCATCAATGAATGCCCTGATGGTCGGTTGTCATTGCGTGGATGTTGTTCTGGGCTCTCTGCACTCTGGTTCAGCAGACTTAGTGAGCATGTTCATGGCTAGAGCATCACAGAGATAGTGCAACCTGTTATGATGTCAATCTGTGCCTTGTGCCAGCTTGATGATACTGCTCCTGCAGAGACTCTCATCAAAAGTCACATAGGAGCGAATGAATCAGACCTGGGCCACATTTTTCCTGCAGTGTGAACATAGCTGATGTGTCACCATCATTTCACATTTCATTGCTGGTGTAATGAAAGGGAAACAAAGATGAGATGAGAATCCAGCAGACTAAGAGACAAATGGGGTCAAAAACAGGATGCACCGAGATGTTACACATGCATATCTGTAATAAATACAAAACACAACTATTAATTATTTTAATAATTGAAATAATGTGATACAGCAGATTATGTTATATTATATATATAGATATTGCAGCAGATAATAATTAGCCAGTCAGAAAGTCTTTGGAGCTGAACCTCTTCTGTCCTGAACAGCAATGCAGACCCTGGTGGCGTTGGTAGTGGCTGATGACTTCTGAGATAAATTAAGCTGAAGAATGTCGAAGTTGGTCACTATACAAAGATTGGTGTGCATTACGGCAGCAAGAACTACAGGTACAGGCACTCAATGAATGCTCAAATGAATGCTTACAGTGATAGAATCTCACTCTGCTATTAATTGAATATGATCATTTCCAGCCCCAGGCCACAAAAGCAGTGAATGAGCATGTGTGAGGTCTGACTGGCAGGATATAATGAATTAACGGTAGCCTTCTTCATGAACGCCTCCATTTTAAGTAACAAAAGAGTGCTAGAGTTTTAATTAACAAAATTCACCGATATAGTATGGTGTACAAGCACTTGGCAGGCCAGTAATCTCATTATTGAGGTTGAGATTGGTAGAAATGGAACGCTGAGATTCCTCAGTTGTGTTGAAGCCTCATATCTGATTGGAATTACTATGTTTTATGCCTTTTAAAGTGGAGTTCTTGTGTACTGGCATACACATTGTAAAAACTACTGGGTCAAAAGGGACTGAACCAGGATGGGTTGTTTTAAACCAGCAACGCAGGGTTATTGGTTTCACCCATCATGTTCGGTTTTCTATTTTTCCCAAAACTGGGTCAAAATTACTATGTTCTTGGATCAAAGCAAACAGAAAAATTCTGGGTTAATAGTATTATATACCATAGGTTAAAATTACTCATTTAATATCTGTTGACTTCATGAAAAAAAAAAAATATATTAACTAAATGAATTTGCGATGCAATTATGATTTTTTTATTGCAGCAAGCCAAATATAATTCTAAATCCAATTACAATCTGGGGAATTGGAATTGGAAATAGAATTCTGATTTCAAATCAATGTTTGTCATACCAAACCAATTTATTTGGTCAGATAATAAAACATTTCAATATATGTACGAAAAACAACAACTTTAAAATCATTCATCACTTATTACTCATAAAGTTAATTACCTAAAACTCTCAGTTTTGTTTATTTGAATTCCAATCACGGTTAGGAATGATGAAGTGACATGAGGAGAATCTGGGTGGTGGTTGCTATACCACTGTCTCCTGACCTTTGTTCATGTTTGGTTTGATTTTTCTGTGTGGCTGATGTTCCACAGGTTTCTAAAAGTAGTGCTCTAGTCGCATAACTGATGGTGGGATGCACACCTCCAGAGCCTCGTGAGAGGAATCTCATGAAGTTTCACTGGATTCTTTCCAGTAATTTTTGGGGCAATGTGGATAAACAATTCTCCATTACTTGCATGTTAATGGATATGGGTAACCTTATATCCCACCCTTGTCGGGAACATAAAATCTTTTTGTCAAACTGAGTTCTAAGAGCAGCACCCCTCATTTATACTTGCTTTAAATACACAATAAAAAAGGGCAGCTCATGGAAATAAGTTCTTCTTCGGTCTGCCTAAAATCAGTTTGAAGCAAGGACCTTGATCATTTTATAGGGAGGGAGTACCATAGGGAAGTGACAGCATTAAAACGAACATCATGGGGGAAAATTGGTTTAGATTTCAAACAGAGTTATAGCTCATTAGAAAAATTATATGTAGTGTGTTTTTTCTTGGAGGGGAAACGGTGAGTGGTAAGTTAAAACTGATGGGCTGAATTCATGTTTGGCTTGGAGGACTTTCAAGGAATACTATTCAGTGTGGGGATTTTGGATACCTTTTATTGCTCTTTTAAAAAGACCTTTTAACTACTTTAAACTTTTCAAGTTTGTGATGTCCTGTTCTGTTTATTTATTCTCAATATTCACTCGTCCACAAATCCCTTTGTAACTCTATCTTCATATTTCTGGAATTGTGACAAAGTTTCAATGAATTAGACCTATTAAACAGAGATTATACAATAGTGCTAAAACAAAGACCCTATTTACAATGACATTGTTTGTTTATACTGAGCAAAACAACAACTGTGGTGTATGATCTTAAATAACGTGCCGGAAAAGGCAATCAGGATGCAACACTGCATTATCTGTTTAAAGTACTATTTTAACACATTTTTGGTTTATTCTTATTTGAGTCAGAATCTGTTTCAGCTCCACACACATAATACATTGTCAAAATGTCACACTGCCATCCATCCTTTCCACCTGGGGCATACACAGATGTCCTGGTCACGTCTGTTACCACCTCCACTGGTGTCTCAGAGGAGGAACTATGGAGATCTCTCATTATATCCCCGAAAACTCATGATTATGGAATCCTCATAACATCCACCCCATCCGCTGCCATGTGATATATTACCATAATAGTTCATCCTTTACTCACTAGGGGTAACTTTTTCATGAAAAAAAAACTGTTTTTCCAGACATTACACCCTAAATGTTGTACTCA
The DNA here is from genome assembly GCA_037951165.1 of Lophius americanus. Taxonomy (NCBI): domain Eukaryota; kingdom Metazoa; phylum Chordata; class Actinopteri; order Lophiiformes; family Lophiidae; genus Lophius; species Lophius americanus. The sequence goes on along the minus strand of JBBDHG010000028.1, from coordinate 9,494,651 downwards.
TTTAGTCTAAATTTGGTGCATATTAGTGGACTCAGTTCTATCTTGAATATATTGTATTTTGCTTGAATATATTTTTCTCACAAATGGAAGCTTTTTACGAAAAACACTTTTTGTTCGGACATCATTTTAGAACTGTTGGTCTGATCAAGTCAATAGTTGGCAAAACACTGCTTTTGGAAATAATTACATTAATTTTTAATTTAGTAGCTTGTGTAAACTTAGCTACCGATAAGACATGTCTGGTTCCATTTTAGATGCGTTGTTGTGTCCTCTCCTTATCTGTTCCTTTCTGTAGTTCTTTACAAAAATGGTAAAAAGTTATTTGCAGGGCTAAAACACATTATTCACTCAAAACTAATAAAATAGAAAGGATCAGATATGGATAGATCTAGAAGGAAAAAAAACACTCAACATGACCTCAATTATTAGCCAAACCACCATACTCAAATTATTTATTACTGTAACACAATTCCAGAATATCTAGTATCAGATGAGATCTAATGACAGGACACTGAAGGAAGAAAACAAGACAGCGCTTGTACTATGAGAAGGAATCCAAGGCAAAGGAGGGAGGGCTGTGTTTTGAAACGTTTGACATGATTTAATGAGTTGGCTGTTTTGATGTTTTACCTAGGGCATAACCCAGCATTTTTCACGAAAACTGCTGATGTCTTCAAATTCCATTTTGTGCTTGTGTGTGCTGGAGTGGCTCCACAACACTTTAACCAGATACCAAAGACAAAAAATATGGCCATGTGGCCATAAACAAATGCGGCATCTCTTGCCATCAGTCGGAAGGGAATTTACGAGTATGGGATAAAATCCACTCGTTTCCCCCAAGCCTGTTGGCAAAGTTCCATGTACTTCTTAGAATTGAATAGCTAAGGGCTTGATGGCTGTTTAAGCAGCTCCAGCTTAGCTACAATAATAATCCTCATACGTGCAAAGTACATACAGCATTGCTGATCCTTGATTCATTTGTGCCAGAGTCACATGCACATGCAATTATATATATGCAGAAAGAGGGGTATGCAGAGATGAGACATGCTTACTTGCCATTGGTTTGATGCTATTTCATTTTTTGACATTTGGCAGTGCATACAAAAGATGTAGCTGTAAGCCAAGGAAGGGATGGAAGGAGGTATCCGGTGACAAGGAAAGAAAATTACTCTTTAAAGCAGGGAACAGTACCTAAAAAAATCTGATTATATTTTCCCCCAAAAAGCTCTCCAAACGAGTAAAATATGAACTAGGATAGTGAAATAATGTATACACAAGATAGATTATTATTATTATTATTATTTCATTGTGCAGATTCATAGGAAAAAAATGTGCTTTTTGCAAAAAAATCTCACCTAGTGAGGAAAATATGAACTAAGTAAACATATTTATCACAAAATAGATCTCCAGACGATTCTTATGCACCAAATCTGGACAAAATTGAACCACTGTCCACTGTGTTTGATAAATAAATCTCTCCTAGTGAGGAAAATATGAAGTATTACAAAACAATATGATAAATACAAGATCAATCTTCTAGAGTCGATACATATGCACCAAATTTGGACTAAAGGATTAACTATAGGGAGAAGGCAAACCAGGAGCAGCAGGGTAATAGATAGAATATTTCCAGACCCTTTGAAAAATATCATGAAGAAAAGATAAGTTAAAAATCTTTAAAATGGAAGAACCAGTGATGGTGGGATAAAAGATTTTAAAGTCCCAGGTCCCCTCCTTGAACATAACTAGCATACAGAACTGTGAGCAGAGCTCATTTAAAATTTGAGTGAGGAAACACCCATAAAGATTGAGTGGGAAAGCTGAACCTCATGAGTTTGATTACTGTGCATGAACAACTATACAACGATGTCCCCTTTGGTCTACAAAAAAAAAAATGCAAGGGAGAGCTATCCCTACAAACAGCAATTACTGAGGAACCAAATCCCACCACTGGCAGTTAGGTGATTGAAACACAGAGGTTCCGAGGCATCCAAAATACTGGGGAAGTCATGCAGCATACACCTATGGCCACTACATTTCATACTCTGCATCATTAGATAAACATTTACATATTGAAGACCAACATACACTAAAAAACTTTGATGAATTTGAGACCTACATATACTAAAAAACCTCGATAAATTTGAGACTTTTTAAGATCTAAAACACAGATGATCAAAGTCAGACTTTTTTAAGAGTTCTCTGAAACCCTGTAAATGTTTGGCTGTTAGAAACTGGTAACCTTAAATTATGGTTTCAGGGCAACAAGTTTAATCTTGGTTAGGGCTTTATTGAATGAAAAGGGACCGTTGGGGCTCTGCAGAGGTATAGGCTCCACTGTGAATGTCATTTTAGTTTTTATTAAGATCACGGCTTATGTTTCCATAGGGCATAGTGATGGCAAATCACTGTATTTGTTGTGTGGGAATGTTTATGTTTGTGTGCAGATGTGGAATAAGCTGATGTGTCACCATTTCTGAACAGAAGCTCTTCAGAATGCAATGGATCATCACTGGATCCATTCCACAGAACCCATTAAAACTGACTTGTGCAAGAGTGGCTTGGCACACAATAACACTTGGACATAAAGGATTAAATGCCCAAATGCTTCAGTATGTCTGAAATCAGATCCAAACCCCAAGCCAAACAGGGATTTCCCCACAAGCAGAGTGTCCTCTCTCTCTCAAAATAAACGAGTAAACACCATACTGTCATGGGAAAAGACAGAAATCCTGTAAGTCAAAGGTACTCAACTTGCATCCAAGATATGACTGAAGAGAAGGTGAACCATGTCTTTATTGTACAATGAGCCAGCATGGAATCCACAAATGTCTTTCATTGAAGACTCAAAAAAAAATCGTTGAATTTCCCTATGTAAGAAGTCAAATTTGATAATAAAATATCATTCTTAAAATTTAAATATCAAAAGTCACCACTCTAGTACAAAAAAAATATGTTGATCATGTTCTGCAAAAAAACAAAGAACAGTTACCGAATATTGCTCGAGAAGAAAACCCATCTGAGACAAACCTCACTCACAAAATAAACCTCAGTTTTATTCGTAAACATGGGAATGGAGACATACAAACAACAAATGTTCCTAAATAGCAAAAGGCGCCACCTCAGTACTTGATTGTTTACCGCTGAAAGTTCTGCTGAAAACTATTAAATATTATTTGAGATCTGGTCTGGAAAAGAAAATAATCTCCTGAATGACCCTAAGTACAAAATATGTAATAGACCAAAACTGTTGTCCATTACAGCAATGTAATATCCCCCAAAAACCCCGATCTCTTGCGGTGACCAAGCAATTCCCCTGCTTGAACACTTCAAATTAAATGTGAATTAATAATCTCTAACAGTCCATACATACTGAACCTAACTAATTATAAGAATTAAGCTATATGCTCAAATGTAAGATCCCTTAGTTACTCAAACTTCTCCTTCTTCACCTTTCTGCTGTTCCCTTTCAGGATAGCCACAGCGGGTCATTTGTTTCCATCCATGGCTGATACACTTCTGGCTTACAATTCCCGGTCGAGGGCATTTGATGACTCAAGCCCCAACTGATCCGATTTGGAAAAAACTTATTTATGAAGATAAATGCAGTTAAGTATTTTTTCTCAGTAATGAAACAAGACTGTTACGAAATTTCGTGGGGCAAGCTTGGATCCAGGTGCAGACACAGGGCAGAGCAGGTGCAATTCAAATATTTAATATTAACCAAAAAATATGGCATGAAGAAAAGCAGGGGATCAAACGGGAATAAAGAAAACACTAGGAAATAAGTTACTTCAAAAAAAAACTGGGAGAAGGCCTGGACGCGTGAGGACACGGGGGAAAGTCAAACAACGAACTGGCACAGAAGGAAAGGTGAGGACAGACTATATACACTAACTTAATGAGACAATGAGACACAGCTGGAAGGGAACAGATGAACATAATAACCAATCACATATTAGGAGAACAGAATCACAGGGCAGACACAGAGAGGGGGAAAGGAACACAAGTGAAACACACAAAGACTAAACTAGGAAGGATTAAGGAAATAAAGAACAATAAACAGATAAACACACTAAAAAGGCAAAAAAAAACAAAATTACGGAACTTCATAAAAAATAATACTGCATAAATACAAAGTCATGACAAAGACGCATTTCCTTGTGACAGTTCATTTGAGCTAAATGGACTTGGATGGTTGAGATGTTACGCAAAATAATTTTTTTTCCACAACCACTTTTGCCTTATGAGTAAAATATGAACTATTGTCATGAAATAATACAATAAAGACATGTGGTAGGGAAGTAATGGTCAAAAACTGTGTTCTTTGCAAAAAAGCCCCGTTAATGAGAAAAATACTATATTAACTCTTAGATTAGAATATGATGTATAAAACAATACATCTCCTTGAGTCGATTCATATGCACCACATTTGGACTAAATCATACCATGGTTAGGAATTATCACCGGAAAAGAGAGATAAAGCTCCCAACGATGTCAGAATGTATGCAACTTTCCTTTTTCCTTCTTCGCACTGAGGTCAATGTGCGTATAAAATCTGAAAATGATCCATGAAATAGGTTTTGAGTTAACGGTTAACGTGAGGGATCTGTGCTAGCACCAATGATGATTCCATTACATCCTCGATTTTTTGGGGATATAAGTACCATTGAAGTGGGGAAAAAAACAAAAATGGTGGCTAAGTAGAACAGGCACAATTATTTCTACTTGTGTGTTGAAAGTTTTGTGTAGAAAAAAATGTAATAGTTCGATCAGTGTGGTATTCCAGAAAGCAGGATTAACGAAAGGATTTTAACCCTGAGCTCAAAGATGATTAATCCTGAGATAGGAATCTCAGAGCATTTGGTTCCAAAAATTTGTAGTTATCAAATTGGGATCCTAAGTTTGCATGAATTTAAGGACAAAATGCTTTCCATCCAATGCTACATATCAGAGAAGAAAATTCCACCTCTCCTCAAAATGCTCTGCAGGGGATCTCTACTCCCCTACTACTGACATGGACATGAATTCCTCCACAAGGATGTCCCAAATTACAACATCAACGTCAGGCACAATGCAAGAGACAGTGAAGAAGAACACTGCAACTTCAAATGCGTTGCAGTGTATAGGTTCTGGTGTACAAAAAATTAGTTGTTAAACTTTTTAAAATAAAAAGTGAATGTATCAAAATCAGCTTCTAATAAATATTTTTGGAATAAATATAGTTTTGAATTTAAATAAGGTCATAGATATCAGGAAAAAATAACACATGTATGACGATATGTCTATCTCAATGAAAGTTGTGTAAAAATGACTGAATCTACCCCTCAATCTCAAAAATGCCCGAAAATCTATTGGCTCAATCCTTCTACTGAGTTTTATAGGTAATAGTTCAGTTTTTTGTTTTTTAAACTTTTATTAATTCGGTAGGAAATTCATATCCAGATCACATAAATCAAATCCGATATCATCTTTCCTGCCATGACCCATAATTCCACAAAGTTACATGGAAATTTGTCCTTTAGGTTTTGCGGATCCTTTTTTATTAAAAGTGTATATTGCGTTTGAGGAATGATTTGTTATGTACTTCACATTGACCAGCCTAACACACTGTAAGGAACCATTTCTTGTTATTCAATGATGGTCATCATGCTGCTATCTTTGAATAAATTTACATACTATAAAACTACAATAACTAGGTGATAGCCTATGTTGTGGCTGGCGTGATTAGTGCCTTGTGGTAACAACCTTAAAAGGTGAGCTAATGGTACTCATGCTCTCTCTTGCTCTGCCTCTCACCCTTTCTCCTGTGGGTACACTTTGGGTCATTTGAGGACAGCAGCATTACCTCAGTTCCACTTTTGTTCTTTTGCATCACCGGTAAAATATTTCATCCATCACACCTTACACTAATAATTCCACTGATAGTATATAATGTGTTTGCTTTCGTAAGATAAAATACCTAACTTAAACCATGAAAATGGTGTCCATGACATTTCTCCTGGCCCGAAAGCCAGAATGTGACAATTTGTTGTGCTCATGGACTTGGGCTTAGTTTTTTTGATAGGTTGATATCAAAAAAACTTGGTTGATAGGTTGTTTGTTGTCTGTAAGGTGTTGATTACGCATTGATTAGAGAGTTGATTGGAGACAGCTCTGTTTGATTTAGTTTAGTCTTCTGTATGCCAGGTGTTCTGGATTTGGGACATGCACCATGTGCTGTTATGGTACTATGGAAGCATCTGTTTTTAGTCCCATTTATAGTATCAGATTGTAGGAAACAGGAGGAGGTGTTTTTTTTGGCGGAGAGGACTTTACTGCATCGAGGTCTATTGTCTATATTTATTGAGTAACTGTTTCTCACTTCGGTCCAGATAATGTTCGTGGAGAACAGCTGATCAGTGTAAGTGTTTCCTCGAGTGGACACTCCAGATAAAGAATAGCAGTTTGACAAAGTGGCAGAAACCAGACCTGCCCTTCATGGTTTATGCCTGAGGCTCACGTACAGGGTGATTGTATGGATCCAAACAGTCTTATTTATAGAACAGTGTGTAGGATTCATGCTTTATAGAACCATGCATAGACACACATTGCCGAATTGACAAATCAAGCCTATGCGGATGTATCTGAAAGCTGGGTATATCCTGGAAAGCATTGTGCAAGCAATCCCCTGAATGAAATCTTAAATTTCAATGTGAATTTAGGTGTGAAAACATATGTTTCATGAAAAATGAAACAAATATGGCCTATTATAGTAAAATATGACTTACACGAGTTAGATCTCCTTAATTCAATGGTTAGAGAGTTATGTCTAAAAAAACTTTGATTTTTTTTAAAAACTAAAAAATGCCTAATGAGTTAAATATGAACTATTTAAGTAAAATGTTAACAGCATAGATCCTCTCGAGTCGATTCATATGCACAATACTTGGACTAAATCGGACCAACCGTTTAGAAATTACATGGTGGCAATGACGATTCCATCAAATGAGGTGAGTATGATGTCAAAGAAGTTTGAATCACAATTGCATCAAACTGTGTGTCTATAAAAAACAAAAACATAATATGTCTGTGTGAGTGGCATCATATTGGAGAGATATACTGACTATCCTGAGATCACTAAAGTGTGCTTTACCTTTTATTCCATTTCTATTAAATGTAGAAAAATGGAACTGGGGGATGGTATCCAGTGAAGACTGTCTAAATTTATGTTTCATGTTATTGTATTTACGTGGTTCTGATAGGTGCTGTGCTCAGTGGTTTGGAGAATAAAATCGGAATGTTTTACATCCTACAAAAGAAAGAATCAACAGAAATCTGTGGTTTGCTGTAAACAGCCACTCATTATTAATGTCTTCTGAAAAACTAATTTTTGCTTTGACTAATTTGTGTTATCTTAGAACTCAGTGTCTCATTAACAAACTTTTTTTTAAGTTTAACGGACAAATATACATTTAGTGAAATAGTTTATTTGTATATAGGCATTTATTTTTTGATCATTGGTCGCGCCATCGATGCTAACTCCTTTAGTATGCAATTCCAAGTATATGTAATTTTTAAAAAAACGGACCAAGCGCTAATTACTTTCCACATTGTTGGAAGGCAGTAAACATTCAGACTTCACCTGGAAACTTTTATCTCTCATTTGTAGAATGGGGTTATCTGCCAAAGTGAACGCTAACATTCAGGAAGAGCAGATTAAAACGACAAAATTAAGCTGCAGACTCTGGCTGTTCCCATTGGTCTGCTGAACCCCTCCACCACTTGGCTGCGCCTAGAAATTCTGTATATAAAAATTAAGAACAGAATCTGTGACAAAGGGCAGCCCTGGCGGAGTCCAACCGCAACTGGAAACGAATCTGACTGCGAATTTGTACTCTCAGAGCGCCCCCCAAAGGATGCCCAGGGGACATGGTCGTAAGCCTTCTCCAGATCCACAAAGCACATGTATCCCGGTTGGGCAAACTCCTGTGTCCCCTCCAGCACCTTTGACAGGGTATAGAGCTGGTCCAGTATTCCACGAGCAGGACGAAAACCGCATTGTTCCTCATGAATCCGAGGTTCGACTATCGACCGGGCTCTCGTCTCCAGTACCCTTGCGTATACCTTCCCAGGGAGGCTGAGGAGTGTGATCTCCCGATAATTGGGACACATCCTCTGGTCCCAATTACCAGAGGATGGTCCCAATTACCCCTTCTTGAAAAGGGTAACCACCACCCCAGTCTGCTACTCCAGAGGTACTGCCCTCGATGTCCATGCAATGTTGCAGAGGCATGTCAGCCATGACAGCCCTACAACATCCAGAGCTTTAAGATACTCGGGGCAGATCTCCATCCCCGGGCGCTGCCACCGTAGAGTTGTTTAATTCTGATGAGCGGACCCACCTCCAAGTCATACGGCTCTGGTTCCTCCTGGGAATACTTGTTGTGGGATTGAGAAGATCCCCAAATTATTCCTTCCACCAACCGATAACTTTCTCAGTTGAGGTCAGCAAGTCCTCATTCAGCCCGTAGACAGAGTGGACGAATGATCACTTTCTGCCCATGAGACGCCGGACGGTTTGCCAGAATTTCTTCAGGGCCGACCGAAAGTCTTCTTCCATGGTCTCACCGAACTACTCCCACAACCGGGTTTTTGCCTCTGTGACTGCCACAGCCACATGTTGCTTGGCCTGCCGGTAGCCAAGTGCACTGGTGGACAACCTTATGTTTGAACATGGTGTTCGTTATGGAGAAACTGGGACTAGCACAGAAGTCAAATAACTGAACACCACTAGGGTTTAGATCAGGCAGGCCGTTCCTCCCAATCACGCCGCTCCAGGTCTCACTGTCATTGCCCACGTGTGCATTGAAGTCTCCCATTAGGACAATGGAGTCCCCAGTTGGGGCGCTTTCCAGCACCCATTCCAATGTCTCCAGAAAGGGTGGGTACTCGGATCTGGTGTTTGGCGCATAAGCGCACACAACAATCAGGACCCGTTCCCCAACCCGAAGGCGGAGGGAAGCAACCCTTTCATCCACTGGGTTAAACTCCAATACATGGGCAGAGAGATGGGGAGCTATAAGTAAGACCACACCAGCTCTCCGCCTCCCACCTGAGGCAACTCCAGCATAGTAGAGGGTCCAGCCCCCATCGAGAAGGCGGATTCCAGAGCCCGACTATATGTAGTCTGTACCTTTCAACCTTTCGCACAAGCTCAGGCTCCTTACTCTTCAGTGAGGTGACATTCTATGTCCCCACCGTCAGCTTTCGTCAGATTTCCACACCGCTTGCTTGTAATGGTGACAGGGCTGCGGCCACTTCTTTGTAAATATTCATGGGGCTGGAGACAGCCCAATGGGGAAAACCCAGAACAGATACACCTTGCCCATAAAAGCAAACCGGAGGAACAGAATGTGGTGGGGACATGATAAAATGTGTCCGTCAAGTCTATAGATAAATACCAGTCTCCTCGTGCTACAGTCTGGAGGACACTTGCAACGTGTATCATGTGTAAGGGAAGAACCTTCTTTGGTACAAGAAAATAAGTTGAGTAGAACTCGTTGATCTGTGTGAGCTTGTGGGTCTATAACTTCAATGGCATCCTTCCATAGGAGGGAGAACAGCTCCTTTCTCAGGAAGAGGAATTGGTATGTTTGACCACAGTAAGTTTGAATCAACTGAAAGATGGGGGCCAGCATTGGAATTGGAGTGTATGGCCCTTGAATAGAGTGGATACCTGCCAATGGTCACTGGCGTGCTCTTCCAAGTAGCTGAGGTGCTACTCAGAAAAGTGCCAGATGGCCATGCCATGAAGTTCAGGTCCTACCCCACTGCCCATAAGGGCTCTGGAGGGGCGGTGACTAGGCAAAATTATGTGCTTGTCATGTGACAGTGAATAGCGCCGGCCTCTCGACTGCCCACCCAGACGCAGGTGGTTGGGGGCGATTTGTGCCAGGTGCCACAAAGCCCCCATGCCTAGGAGAACAATCAGGAACCTTTAATAGACTGGCAAACTGCTGTCTAGCTAGTCTGTGCTCTACGCTCCAGGGGCTGTTGAGCGGCTGGCCCAAACGTCTGATCTGGTACTACCGGGAGAGAACGTAGGGTCCGTTGACAGACTTCTGACAGCGAGGACTGTGCAAACCACACCTGGCGACATGCTTGTGCTTGAGTCACAGTAGACATCAACCTACCCAGCTCCTTGGTCATAAATGGAAAGGCCTGCAGTGACGCATAGCTGAGGGTCTGGGTAGCCAGATCCCACCAAGACCCCAACAGAGCTCGTGCGTCAGATGACTGAGGTGGCTGCCGGAAAAATGCGTTTGCAGGCACAGTTGAAACTAGGGCTTCATCTAATCCTAAGTCACTTGCCTTACACACAGCCGGCTTTGCCCTCCACCTTAGCTAAACTAGAGAGCCTCAGTGCATGAGGCATGAAACTACAATTCAATTCACAGGTTACCTAACACACCTGCTCTCAGGTGTTCCACCCCATACACATAGCACACTGGTCATGGCCATCCTCCGCTTTGAGGGAGGCAATGCAGGAGACACAGGGAAGTAAGCCAAACACATCAAGAAACCAACCCAAACTAGCTTCACCACTACCGAGCACACTGTAGTTACAAGAAAGTTAGCACAAGGAGGCTCGCCCCGGCGGAACTGCAGCTGCTTTAAACAATGTAAATATACCAATCCCACCGGCCAAAACATGCGCCGGTGTCACCAATTACTGCTGCAACTGGAGGCAAGTGAAAGCACTCTAGCCATAAAGCAGCTCAAAAACTTTGTTTTTTAGCAGATTACACTAGGGACAAGTAAGGAAGAGCAGACATGCTAGTCGATGGCTAACGTGTTACAGGTTATGGGATACAATGGTTACAGATTAAGTTGCACGTACTCACCTCACACACAGAACAAGGGGAGGACATCTGTTGGTTACGGAATAAGTTGCATGTACTTACTGTACGCTTTCATTAAGGCAAGGACACACGTCAGAGAACTAGTCATGCTTAACTAACCACCCCTGGTCGTAATGTTGATATACTGACCACACGACTCGCTACAGCGGCATCACCGCCGCAAATGTGGTCCGTTTTCAGAAGTCCAGCCAAGTCGCAGCTTCTGGTGGACAAGGATTTCCCTCAAAGCACCAACCCTTGGGTTACAAAGCTACAAGCCACTAGCCGATCAGAAATATGAGATACAAGCACTTGACCTGCTACCATTAATCCGCAGAAGGAACAGATGACCTAATGACAGCGTAAGATATACACACTCTCGGGTCATCCAGGGGTCAAGGGTGACTTTGTTGATAAATATATTCAACCTGTGCGAGATAGAAGCATCCAGTCTTGAAAGCAACGCCTCTGGCGCTCAGTAAGGATACAATAAAACCTTTTCTTTCCCTTTGTATATGTGAAAGTCTTGTTTCTTTATTTTCATCTTTAAATTTCCTTTGCGGCTTTCCTTCAACATTGATTGTCTGTTTCTTCAGAGTTTTTCCATATTTTCTCTCTCTGAGTTTGGTCTCCTATAGGCTTTTCATTTTTGGAATTCTCATTTGTTTGGGTTTTGATTTGGATCTGTTTTGCCATACCTATTGGAGTTACCACAATTTTGCCTCAGGTTGGACAAAATAATCTCCCTTTCTAATCGTTAAACCTCAATGGTTGTTCTTCATACCTGCATCTGTCAATCCTGAGTTCAGTCATCAAACTTGTTCACGTTACCTATTTGTTTACATTTTAGCCGTATTATAAACTAAACTTTGTCAACTAAAGGTTAGAATTTGTTTATTTATTGTTGTCGGCTAATTCTGAAAGTCAAAATCCACAAATGTATATTGATGATATGATGGCAAAAATCTGACTTTGGGCGTAAATATGTCTCTGAAAAGTTTGGGATTTTATGGAATCATCACCGCCATGTCCACAAATCGTTTGTGTTAACATAATTACACAAATAACATTTTGTGGATAATTTTCAAATGATATACATTAATAGACTTTAGTGCAAGGAAGAACTGGATTGATTTTGGGAAAAGTGAGTTGTATATTTTCGACAACTTAGGGGAGCCTTTTCTCCAAAAGTTTTTGGGCCATAATTTCTCAGCAGTTGGTCCATATGAATGAACTGGAAGAGATCTCTGATGTATGCAAGGTATTTTATTCTGGTAGTTTAAATTTTACTGACTAAAGGGAGATTTCCTCACAAAAAACACTGTTTTTCAGACATAAGTTCACATTTAATTTGAAAAGTTCAAAAGGGGGATTGCTTGTACCATACAGAGGATTGGGGTTTCCAGGGATATACCCTTGCTGTCGGGGATGACATGATTGGCCTAGCTTCTACCATCACTTCATTCTAATCAATCACTTGAAAAATTATGCTTTTCGAAGATCCTTTTTTTTTTTTATTTGTTCATTTAACATTGGCATATAGTTGCAACAATTCTTACTCTTCACTTTGGATTCACAGCTGTGAATGTTAAACTGGACATTGATTCAACATCTGGTTCCGGGAGAAGAGTTGGAAACATATACTCAGAACCAAATTAGAACTGAAACAAAGTGCCAAGGAGCTGGCACCTTCAACTATTTTTTTTTAATTGGTTGTTGTTCTGTTATGTAGACAGCTACATTTAGGCAAAGTCTGCAGGGATGTGTGTTGCTCCTTCGCAGGAACAAACTACTTGACTATTTCACACATCAATGCATTAGTGAGTCCATTATTCTTCATAGAGTCCTCATATATTTAGAGGTGAGCCAGCATGCATGGCTAACCTAATAACAATGTCAAACTGTGGATAGCTACAAGTTAGATAGCATGAATCAAATTTTGCAGCATGGTGGCCATCTTCAAGAAAGTACAGTGTATGATGTCACCTTTCCAAGTGCAAATGTGTCATCAACCAGTCAAAATTTACTTCACTTGCACCTCAAATAAAGCCCTTTTACTACTACCTTATAATTATTATTTTATTTAATGTTTTTTTTATTTATTTATTTTTATTATTTTTTAAAAGGTATTTTAAATATCTCCACTACCCTGAACAGTATAGGTGGTTCCAGATAATAAATAAATGAATTATTCTACATCAGTCAGTCAAGATTTTTTAAAGACGAGTCTGCAGATCAAAGCGAATCATTAAGTGATATCTGAACATATGGAATTCAAACAATACTCAACTCTACTTAGGTGGTCTGGACAGCGGTTATACTTTGAGCTTCATATGTAGCGGATATTTTTCGCTTCAACACTGTTTTTCCAAAACATTCCAGTCCAGGATCATCAAATCCTTTTCTTTGTCAAAGACATTGTAGCCTCAAGTGTCTGTGTGCAACATGCACACACTTCCTGCTTCAAAGCCTTTGTTACACATTAATTCCACTAGGAACAGCTGTGTGGTGTTCAGACATCCTGACAATTTATCCTGCTTTGTGAGTTTATACGACTACCCCAGTTCAGGTCACGGTATACTCTAAGCAGGAATTAATTTTTTTAACAATCTTTAACCTCTTTTACTAATCTTTAACGCAAATGTGTCTGTTTCAGAAGACTTTTTTGGCTTCTAGACTGGTAGGATACAAAATTATGACTGAACTGAAGCAGGCATATACATAGTGTTCATACAACAGAAATATTGAGAACAAAATTAAATAAAGTTTCCATGTCTCCAATTAGCCTTAGCATTATAGCCCGTACAATATATCCGTATAATGTATATTTGTCTCTGATAGAACTATGATGCACTGTGTGTCTGTCACCTTTCAGGCATAACTGACACCACGAGCTAACCTTTTCCCTCCATGCACATTAACAAGGACTGGCACTCCTGACCTGGTCACTGGTTTACTTGTAGTTCTTATTTGTTTGGTAGGCAGAACCATTGCAGACCTGGAGCACGTGACATTGCAGATTTGGAGATGTTCTGACCCAGTCTTGTAGTCATTATAATTTATGAGATGGAAAGCTGTTTCTCCAATTCCAGTGCATTCACGTTAGCTTTTAATGTTTATCAGATCCATCCTCGCCTTTCTGGTTCCAATAGATCAAACTGTGGACACAATATTCACTTGTTGTCTGATATAGCCCAATGTTATTATAACTTCACCTGTCAGTGGTTTTAATATTATGGCTGATTTTTGTATACATCTGCGTTGTAAATTCATTCTTGTCAGTGCATAAAACATGATACACTTATTTGAAAACTTATCTAAAAATTTCACTTTTAGTCTGAATTGAGCTCAACAACCAGATAGATGAGTTCATCATCTCCACTGTAATTAAAATTCATCGATGGAAAATAAAAGTATGTTTCAGTGGATATTTTTATTCTGTCTAGCTTTGCACTTCATGTATTCTACATCTAATTGATAGTTTTACCTGAAAGCAATATCTTTGCCGGAACTTTTTTGCTGGAAATGATTTTACGTTAGTGATTAAAGAGACAGGAAATGCATTTGTATACTAAAACATTCTAAGAGTCCTTTACTTGACTAGATTCAAGATGATTTAAAACATGTATTTGACAACCTATGTTTCAGACATGACAGAAAGTCCATCGTACTGTCTGAAACCAAATTATTTAAAGCAATGTAAATATACTCATTGTAGACTGATTGGGATTCGGAGTACACTGTTAAAAAGAATTGTTCAAAGATAACACATGATTAAATTAAGAATTATTTTTTCCAAAATTTTAGTTGAAAATACTTTATTTACTTGTGTTTGAAAGAGATTTGAAGAGATTATATATTTTTTTAATGCATGATTAAATAATACCCTGAAAAAATAAAACTTGATGAACTTATTATTATGAATAAAAGAAATTACTTCAGCTTGTTACACGAGGTTACAATATTTTTGAGTCTTACCTACTAATTTAAGTTTCAAATACTTGGGTGTTACCAGTGAAAGCAATTTGTTTTTTATCACAAAAAATTCTCTTTTTAGAGTGCAAAATTTCTCCTGAAATTTTGCAAATTGTGCAAATACTGAACCGAGTGTTACTAGTAGAAATAATTTTTTGAGTTGTAAATCACTGTCTTGTGATTGGTTTTGGAGTATGAATTAGCTGACATGAATTTGAATTAGTTGCCTTTACAACTCGTCCAAATTCATCCCTCTAATCTACTTTATCACTTTTTTTGTACTTTTTTTGCCACTACCACTTACCAGCCTTAACTTGACCCAATATGAGCTTAGTGTGTGTGGTAGGGGGTGTGGCTTGACATTCAGCTGCAGGGGAGAGAGAAGTGTGGGGAGTTGGCTTGCAAAAAAAAGCCCAGGTGAGTTGATTAGCACAGCTGTTTCGAGTTTATCCCAGAAAAGATATTAGGTATAGATAAGATATCATTGAATCATAATTGCAGCATCCACGTCCGCTGCAGATCCTTTGTGATTACGAAAACTCAAAAGCTGTTTCGTGGATCATATTTTACTTTAATAGTTCATATATAACTCATTAGGGGGATTGGGGGGGTTGGACATCATTTCTTAACTAAATTCCCCTCATGTGAACTTCACCGAGGAGATCTTACTTTTATTTGTCATAATTGACTGTAATTGCTTATATTTTACTCATTAGGGGGGGCTTCTTGTGGGAAATAGCTTTTCATCCGTAACTTCGCAACCATGTCCAATTGTCTCTAAATTAAGCTCCTGTGAATTGACACAAGAAAATCTGTCTTGTTTATTACTGAGCTTGGAAAAAATTGTTACCCATATCTATCTTCATTATTGAGTCACTATGGGATCTTATTGTAGAGCCTATTACTGACTTCAAAGAAATGGGTTGAGTTAATATCAACTGTCTGAGATTATTAGTGAGTCACATTTGATTTGAGGAGTTAAATCAGGGGATTGCTTGCACAAAGCAGGGGACAGGGTTTTTGTGGGGGATATACCCTGGCTGTCAGGGATGACAGAGTAAGCCTAGTTAATATTTATAGGATTTATGTTTACATATAATGGGGGAAAAAGGTGGAAATTCTTTTTCATCTGGGATATTTGCATGTGTGTTAAAAACATGCAAATATCATTCATCTCCCCAGCACATCCCTGCATGGGCTACAATCACAAAGCTTTATTTTGTGTCACAAAAAAGATATCTTCGCAAGGAGAACCAAAGTAGGTACGTGCAAGGAGAAGGATGACACAATTGTCTGGTTACAGAGTGCAGAATCTTGTTAACCTTTGGGATCTGGCTTTGTATCAAGTTGGCTGGCAGACAAGGGTTGGCACCTTCTTTTGATATGTCTGGACATGTACACACAGCAGGGTTGAAGTTTCAGGTGCATAGTATATCCTTCAAACTTATGATCATTCTAAAGCAATGAAACTTTTTTTTAAATTTTAATAAAAAGAAATAAAGATTTTAATCACTGAAAACCATAGCATGAACAAGTATATGCTATTATATCAGAGACCAACCACCTGCCAGTTGGTGGACCTCCAAATTAACTTGTTTTAAATGTTGAGTGTGCAGAACCATTTTTAGCTGCACTCAACTGTGACCAATGTTTTGCCCGGCCTGTGTTCCGTCATATTTTTCCAGTCTGGAGTAGCATTTCATGGTCTACTGAGTTAAAAGCACTACTGGAGCCCTGGGGTGACTGTTTTGTCTTTCAGTCACAAGTGCTGAGACATCATTTACCTGACCTGACACAACCCGGCACTACTAAACATGGTCACCAACCTAATAATCAGACCAATTCTCTACACCATGGTTGCTCCCATGTACTTTTCCTTTTGTTGCTTTGGTGTGCTACTGTGCCAGTTCCCCTAATAAAACTTCCCTCAATGGCCCCTGGCAGAATGCAGCACTTGCTCATTCAAGAATGCAGGTGCTCCCGCTGAGGCGGCCATGACCTCAATCCCTTCTGCCCTCAAATGGGCACTTGCCAGCGGATTTACACACCCAGGGGGTCTGAATCAGGATGATTGCATTCGGGCCAAGAAAGGGAGGGAAGGCTTTACTTTGAGTGCTGAGGCACAGCACTGTGTCATTCAGGCCATCTGGTAAAAATGACACAGCAAAACAAATCGCCAGTAGGAGATCAAACACAGCTGCAGCTACATGCTCACAATGACACAGCATGGCTCTGCTGAGGGTACAAACTGTACTCACTGAGAGGCTTTTCCTGAAGACCATTGTCATGTGTTGCTGGTTATATATGGATATACCCGGAAGGCTTTCGTTGAAATGTGAAATAATTGCAAGGAGGGATGAGTAAGATGGTGAACGGAGTAACTGTCAATTAAGTGAAAAGATAAACGGGAAGAAACAGCATCGAGGATGAAGGACAACTTTATAGAACTTCAGGTGGGAGTCGACCGAAGTTCCCCCTTTTTTTTTTCTTTCTCAGAATCCTTTGTGGTCCAAATGGATCTGTCTCATGGTCTGAATTTTGTCACATTCAGCCTCTGAACTATGCAAATGTCTCCCCATCCTGTATCTTATCAACAAGTCGCTTGGGGCATAAAAACAAATGTCGCAGTATTTGACAAACTTAAGGAGGAGGATGACTGCTGCACGGCCCAGCATGTGGACTAGGTAATATATTGAGAATGGAGTAAGAAGGTGGATGACATGCACAAGGGTGAAATGGTAAATCAACAATAAGGTAAATATGAATTAATGAACAACCTACATGGAATTTAAGTAAGAAACCTAGCATATTACTTTGATTAATTGTTAAAATCTCCCACACATAATACAAATACTCTGTTATCATCCACACCTCTGCATCCATCAGGTCACACACTTTCCAGTCTGATAAATCCTGGGGAACTGGTAAAAATGCAGTGAAATTTCCAATCCAGGGGAAATACTTGATGTATATGAGTGTCCTTTGTAGGGGATTAGATATTTTCGCCCCTGCATTGTGTCTGAGCCAGGTGAAAAGCTGAGTTCTTTGGTCATGCTGATTCTCTGTCACTGATTTGTAGGTTAGTTGGTGCACACAGACTTGTAGACAGAAACTGCCACAACTGGAAAAAAGTCAAAGAAGAGAATAGCTCATACTGTACCACCCTATGGCTTTAAACTAGTGCATTCTCAATTAACGTTTTCAAAATTGATAGACATAATATGATGTAACCTGATCTCTATGATGAGATTGGTGGATTCTCTAACAATTCCAAACTGTCAAAACACAACGGTTTATCAAGCCAAGCAAAACAGAGGAGCATGACTTTTAATATTGTCATGGAGAGATGTCTGACATGCCACGTTAAAACCCAACGCTATCAGTCAGTCCTTCTGAACATTGACACAACAAACTTATACTTACATAAAGGAAATGTTGAATTAATAATAATAATAATAATACATTTAACTTATAATGCACTTTACATTTGGATCAAATATCAAAGTGCTACAAGGTAAAAGCAGATAAAAGCATCAATAAAAAAATAAAATAATAACTATATAAAAACCTGACCAAAAAGCAGCAATGTTAATTAAAGTTATAGGTTCTGCTAAAAAGGAAAGTTTTAAGTCCTTTTTTAAATGTGTCATTCGTCTGTGGAGCCTTTAGATGGTCAGGGAGGGCATTCCACAGACGAGGGGCAGCAGAACAGAAGGCCCGATCACCCATAGTGCTGAGCTTAGTCCGAGGAAGGAGGAGGCAGCATGAGTGGGTAGAACGGAGGGATCGTGTTGAGGTCAGTGGGGTGAGTAGTTCTTTTAGGTAGGGGGGTGCGTTACCATGGATGCACTGGTGAGTGAGGAGAGAGATCTTATAATCAATCCTGGTGGAGATGGGAAGCCAATGAAGGGAATGAAGTACGGGGGTAATGTGTTCGTGTTTACGCACATCAGGATCCTTGCAGCACTGTTTGGAACATACTGTAGTCTTTGAAGACTTTTATCAGGGATCCCGATGAGAATTGCGTTACAGTAATCCAGTCTGAAGGCGACAAACGCGTGGACCAGCTTTTCCGCATCACTCAAGGTGAGTGAAGAACGGAGTTTGGAAATATTTCTGAGATGGTGAAAGGAGATCTTGCATATGTGTTTTATGTGGAATTCAAAACTGAGTTGAGGGTGAAATCTTATGCCGAGGTTGGTGACTGATGAAGAGAGGGGAATGTCGTGACCAGAGAAGGTAATACTGGTTATGGAGGAAGACTGGGTCTGATGTGGGGTGCCAATTAAAATTGCTTAGGTTTTGGAGCTGTTCAACTGGAGAAAGTTGTTTTTCATCCACACCTTTATCTCCTCCAGACAAGCACGGAGAGTTGACAAGGGAGATGATGATGACGATGAGGATGGAGAGGCTGCGGAGGAACATGTGTCAGTTTTTATGTAGATTTGCATGTCATCAGCGTAGCAATGGAATGAGAGTCCGTATCGACTGATGACACGGCCAAGGGGTATCATTTATATTATGAAGAGAATGGGGCCAAGGACTGATCCCTGGGGGACCCCACAGGCGACGGTGTGTGTCCGGGACCTAGAACTTCCAAGGGAAACGTATTCTGTTCTGTCAGTGAGGTAGGATTCAAACCAGTTTAGGGCGGTGGCAGTGAGTCCAGTGGTGTGATGTAGGCGGTATAGGAGAATTCCATGGTCAACTGTGTCGAAAGCAGCAGACAAATCAAGGAGAATCAGGAGGGAAGGTGAACCAGCATCTGCTGCCATCCGTAAGTCATTTGTGACTCTAAGCAGAGCTGTTTCTGTGCTGTGGGCGGAGCAGAAACCAGACTGAAAGGTTTCGAAGAGGTTGTTGTATTTGAGGTGGTCCTGGAGGTGGGCAGCAACTACTTTTTCCAAAACTTTGGAGAGGAATGGACATTTGGAAATGGGCCTGTAATTATCAAAAACTTCTGGATCGAGTGTAGGTTTTTTGAGGAGTGGTCTGATTAAGGCGGATTATTTTAGGGCAGATGGAACAAAACCGGCCTGGAGGGATTTGTTTATTACACTGGTGATCAGGGGACTGATGGAAGAGATGTTAGTTTTCCCTAGGGCTATAGGAAAGGAGTAGAGGGCACAGGTGGAGGGCTTCATCGAGCTGATGATAACCTCAACCTCTTGCTGTGAGATTTCTGGGAAGCACTTTAGAGGCTGGGAGATCTCAAACTGTGAGTAAGCAGACTGGATATGTAGAGCGGAGGAACCAGAAAGGACAGAAGGGATTGAGTCAATTTTTGATTTGAAGAAAGCCATGAAATTATTGCAGTGCTTTTCTGTAATTTCTGTAAGTGGGGGAGTTTGTGGTTTAAGCAGATGATTGATAGTGGAAAATAGCTGCTTAAAATTTCCAGGACTGGGTTTGATAATGTTCGAGTAGAACCGTGACCGAGCCTCTGCAAGGGACTTTGAGTAGACCTTTTTGTGTTCCCGACAGGCTAGCTTGTGGACAGTGGGCTTGCTTAGCCTTAGATTAGAAGTATGGTCATGGAGAAAGGGGGTTTACAATTAAATGCCAGGCATTCAAAAGAAGATATCTCTGGCAACGGCAGTGGAGATAAGTCCAAATCACTGCGGTAGATGACAGACAGACCACCACCACGAGCAGTGCTGCTGGAGGTAACAGAAACCGGTGGGACAGGTCTCATTCAGGACAGAAAAATCATCTGGTTGTTGCCAGGTTTCTGTAAGGCACATCATGTCCAGACATTTCTCCAGGATGTGGTCATGTATGAGGCACGATTTGTTTGTGAGAGATTGTGTTTTAAAGAGTTTGATTTTAATACTTGATGGAGCAGGGAGTCTCTGTATTGGCTGAAGAAGACTGAAATCCACTCCACGTTTTCTAACCCGCACAGTGGATAACTTTATGGAGAAAAGTCCATAAAGTTATCCACTTTATGAACTTTCCTCCATAAAGTGACACTAATGGGAAGAGCGACAGCATTCTGATGACGCGTCTGAGACCTGACGGTGCGCACGTCAGACCAAAAGGACGGAATGGAGTTATCGGAGTGGTAGTAAACAAACTTAGAACGGCAACTTCTGTGAATGTAACGGGGCCGGCGAAGGAGCCCAAGTTGTTTAATAACCGATATGCACAACGGAGTGTTGTAGTTGTTGAATTTCATCAGTTAGGTGACGGAATTATTCATCATTATGCCAGTCGTGGAGACTAGCCCGTTATTAGCCGTTAGCCATGGACGAGACGCACAGACGACGTTAGTAGCCGTTATTTTCATGGAAATTATGCCGAGAAAAAAGCCCAACAAACACAGAAAGTGATATACAACGGCTATTGGTGAAAGTGTAACGGGGGCAGTGATGAAAAAGACGGATAAACAAACTGACATCAACGATGAACAAACAGAAACGGACATAAACGATGAAACAAACAGATACAGAAGTCTCCGGGTGATGGTACACTTGCAGCAACAGGTAGGCGGACCGTCACCAGACTCGGTAGAATTCTTACAAATACAAATATAAATACAGAATAACATATACAAATACGGATATATATCCAAAAGGTTTTCCGGTGAGCAACAATAAAAGGTATACTTGTCGGTTTGTAGTATTGCAGGCTGTAGAACTCTGATGGAAAAGCGGCGAACAGACAACGACAGCGTCTTCTCCATTCAGCGTCCAGACTGAATAATTGAAAGAATTGATATTAAAGGACAGGGAAAGCAACATTATTTATATAGCTCATTTCAGCAATAGGACAATTCAAAGTGCTTTAAGAAGATTTAAAAGAATATATTAATTAATTAATAAATAAATAAAAGCTAGAATAGAAGAAGATCAACTGTCTAAAGAAGAACTCTGACGACCTCACTTGGTCGAGGAATCATGAAACTGTTCCAGTAGAGACTGCACCTTCTGAAGAAACAGAAACAAGCATTGCTCCCCACCAGCACCCTCATCATGTTCTACAGAGGGGTGGCAGAAAATGTTCTGACATACTGCATCTCAGTTTGGTACTGCTGGCACAATATGGCAGACAAGAAGGCCCTGCAGATGGTGGTAAGAGGAGTTGAGAGGGTCATCGGAGTATCCCTACCCTCTGCCTAGGATATACGATATATTTATATATAAATATATATGTATGTATGTATGTATATATGTATATGTATGCATATATGTATATATATGAGTGTGTATATGTATGTATATGAGTATATACTGTATGTATATTTATGTATATATATATGAATATATATATATATGTGTGTATGTATGTTTCCATATATATATGTGTGTATGTTGTATGTGTATTTATGAAATCCACTTTCTTCCTCCTCTCCAACTGGAAGAAAGTGGATTTCCATAGCTGATATCATCGCTGCTTTTCCCCCCACGTGTGTCTGTCCGTCGTGAAGGTGATTTAGGCTACTGATTCGGATGCTTTCAGAGCGCCTTCCTTTGGAGGCTGTCCAGGCTTATCCAATTTGTACGAAACCCCGGGGTTGACCTTGAACTCCATGGAGGGATTATTTGTCTTATCTGGCACTGTATCGGGATCCCCCAGGTTGAGGTGGAGAGCACTGTTGGGGAGAAGGATGTGTAAAATGCCCTGCTTGGTTTGCTGCCATCATTAAACAGGCCCTGGGTAACCAGAATAGATGGAAAATAGATGGATAGACGGATTTTTAGTTGTGAAGAGATGTGAATATGAACAAACATGAACCTGCTATGGTGGCATTCCTGACAGCAAAGGTATATCCCCTAAAAGTCCCTAATCCCCTGCGTTGTTGAAGAAAAATCTTCTAGTCAGTGAAATATGAACTTTTAGAGTAAAACATGATACATAAAAGATATTTATCCTCGAGCGGATTCACGTGCATCAAATTTTGACTAAATAATAAAATTATGACCGGAAAATATTTGGAGATAAAGCTCCCTTTAGTGTCTAAAATATACAACCGACAATTCCCAAAATCACTCAAGTTCTTTGAGTGATTTTCGTGACTATCGCGTTAATACAAGGGATCCGTGGAGGCGGTGACTACGCTTCCACTATGTCCCAGACTATTCAGGGATATAAATATAGAAATTTAGGGATTTCTATTTGAGTTTTTTTTTTTTATGTACAAAAGGTGCTTGAGAAAGGTATAATTTGAAAAGAAATATATTCAATTATGTGTGTCTTTGCACAAAGATATAGAGCCAAAAAAAAAGATTGACGTGTGAAATGTTTGTGTGTCCCCCTGAATAAGGAAAATGTTGGATATAAACTTGAGTTAACAGCCTAGTCATCAAGTAAATTTTAAGTAGAAAGCAAAAATAACATGTTAAAAGCCTGTTTCATACAAATATGTAACACGGTTACAGAGTCTCATTTCCTCAGTTGACTCCAAACCTCGGGCAGAGGCAGGGACACTGGAACCAGCTAAAATCTTATTGGCCGCTGAAGTGACCCTGCCCTGGACTGCCCTGATGGTTTTGTACCTCAAAACCATCTTTTAACTATAATGATAATGTGTTTATAAAGTTATTATCGGAACGTTTCCAACGTCAATGACTTCTTATTCAGTTTAGATGTTAATGAGAGTCATTTTTATAAGTGGGAAAAGGTATTTCCAATGTTTCATGAACTCAGTGAGGCGAGAAAACAGTAATTCTGGTGTAACTTGTTGCATGAGAGTGCAACAGGAGTGGCAGGAGCTTTCAATGATTCCATCCTCCACAGAAGCATCAAGGTACGATTTCCCACATCAGTTTGTTAATGTGGGAAAGTGCATTTATTTGCAACTGTCTGGCATTGGTAACTGTGGTCTGTTAATGACTGGCAGCCAAATTTCCCGCTCTAAATATTTTTTTCAACAACATCATACAGGCTCTTCTCATTTCCTCAGTTGACTCCAATCCATGCGCGGATTTAGGTTCAGAGCCAGACAGGCACTGACATCTGCTGAAATCGGATTTATCTGTGAGTGTATTTATCATCCTAATTTAGAAAAAAAAATCCATCACTGCTCAAAGCCACTTGAGATAATCTTGATGACATTATCAGGATAGCAATTGGTGGTCAAAATGTTCTTTCTATGTAATCACTGAAGTGGCTCTTTAATGACAACATGTTTACACATCTGTTGTACGGGTCAACGGAACGGAAATATTTAGTATGACATTTATTCACACTGTAAGTTCAAGTGGAGATCTGGGCAACATCACGGATTGACCAGTTACTCCCAAGACCTTGATGCAAAACAGAGCTCTGCTAATGAAAGCTACAGCATGGACTGATTTCCCAGATGCATAAATTCATCACAACCTGTAAACCAATTTCATGCTGTCACATAAGTATGGACAAACGGTTTAGAAGTGTAGAATCTTAATCACAGACATGAATAACTAACATACTAAAACCCTGCTTGTGGTTAGATGTTGCTCTGTTTGATCAGAGCTATAAGTATTATGTGAGTCCAACTATAAAAATACAGAAACGCGGTCAAAACTAGGCCCTAACCACGGTACAACAACAAGTGTATATTCCCCAAAAAGTCCCCAAAACCCCGAATTGTACAAGAAATCCCATTGTTTAAACTCCTCAACTGAATCATGAAAGTCGACGAACTGTATTTTCATTAAAAGAAAGCTCCACCTTCTGAGGAAAATGTGAGCTATGAAGGTAGATAACCTCAAGTTGATTCATATTCGCCAAAATTGGTCTAAATCAGTCCAACATTTTGGATGTTAAGGCTGAGAAACATTGTTTCTCAGCCTTATCATCCTAGTGAGTAAATTATGAACAGCGGATCGGATCGGACCAACCCAAAATCAATCCAGTTCTTTCCAAGACTAAGGTCTATGTGGGTATACAATTTGAAAATGATCCATGACATAGTTTTTGAGTTATCACATTTACATGAAGAATTTTTGGCAGATGCAATGATATCTTCATAATATCCCCAAAATGTCAGGGATGTTATGAAGATATCATTGCATTACATACGTATTATAGATTTGACAATATTTATTGTCAAACTTTCTTTGACAAGGAGGTGTTTTAATACCTCCATAGTGTCTGCAGGATTTCCTTCAGAGTAAAAACATCATGTCCACAACATAAACAAATGACACAACAGATGCAAAACTGAAACGTCATCAATGCATATGCTTTATACTTAAATGCAATAAAGGTATTTTGACACATTAATGCATTGGGTATAAAGGAGATGCTATTAGATTAAATTGAGCTTCAAGTCCAAAAGTCTGAGTAGTACACACGCATTTTCAAGCGGCTGTTTTTTTTTATTGTTCTGTACTGATAACCTACTGACACGCTCCACACTGGGACTGCACGATATTCTGTATCCGTTCAGCATCAATCTTGTGGTGTGTAAGTGCTCAAACAGTTCATGCCGTGCAATATTTCTTTTTAATGTTTCTTATTTTCCATAATTGAAGATGAGTCCGTCTGTTAGAGCGCATTTTACTAGGATACAGGGCTTTTGTTTCTAGTGTTTGGCCTGCAGCGTCTTGCATGTAAAGCAAGTGTGTGTCAGAACCAATGTTGTTGTTTGGGCATTGGAGAGGTGATGCACTTAGGAAATCTTGTAAAGCCAATTTGTCTTCACCTTGCAAACTCCATTGTTCCCAGTGTACCATAATGCATTGGATTTTCTGTCATCTGCAGCAAGCACAGATTAATTCAAGACTCAGCAGCAACTGTACGGCTGCTTTAGATCATGAACTGACCTTGAAAGAACTCGCCATCTTGGTCATTATTAGTCCGAGATTAGACTTTTCTCACAAATGAGTATGCTCGATCCAACCTGAGGAAACCAATAGGACAAGAAACTCTTAGCAGCATATTCCACATGAAATATGGACTGAGATGAAAAGACATAAGACGTTGCCCCAAGCGAGGACGTGATGCAGCAAGCAAAGAGACAGATGCCGATGAAGAAAGTGAGGACGGATTTTTATAAAGGTAATCTTCATTAGTGCCAGTGTATGATGCAAAGGTATTTTTCATTAATGAACAGGTACATAGCTAGGTTAAAAGTTAGCGTTTATTGCAAGTAAAGTAAGAAGAGAATAACAAGTGTGATAATTATAATTATTGTGATATAATATGATAATAATTTATAATTATTATGTCACAAAGAGATAATTTCTACCATACAGTACTCAGAACTGATGCTTAACCAATGTGCATTGATTTAGTTTTTAGTTTCTTTCAGAAAAAGACGCCGTAACAACGTTCATTGGAAGCCAAAATCATCAATCCATTGAGGGTTTGATTTACAATCACAAATTACATCATGGCCTCTCATAAATCCTCAAATGATGTCCTGGGGATCTTTTCTCAGAACTGGATCAAGGCATCAGTGAGCTCCTGGACAGTCTGGGGTGCTACTTAAGGGCGTTGGATGCATTGATTCATAGCGTCCAGGAAGTGCTCACTGGTAATTAGGTCAAGGGATTGTGAGAAGCAGTCAGTGGTATCAATACCTTGGTCATCTTGGAGCTGCCTACAAACTCTGATCACATGAGGTTGGGCTTTTTCCTGAACCAGGGAGCCAGGGTCGACTGTAAAAGTGTAAAGTCTGACAGTGGGTCTGAGGATTACATCCTGGAACCTAACAGCAGTCACGTACTGTTGGCTAACACGTGGAGGTCTATGTGACCTTCCAAAGATATGCCTTCCCAAACCATCACTGATCCACAACCTGTCACTTGCTGTCCTTCTTCATGCATCCACTACAATACTGGCATTTCGTCGTCGATATTGATGTTTTGTTGTATGGCTGAATCAGTATCTGACCGACTTGATGCCACTCAGTCAGATACCGATTCTTGTTCTAGTGCTGAGGAATTAATGACGTAATTTCTTTCTGCCTGTAATAACATTCTGGACATTGTTGCCCCACTTAAAATCAGGCATCACGAACCTAAATCTGAGCCCTGGCTGAATGACACAACTCATGCTGCGAGACGTGAGTGCAGGAGAGCAGAGCACAAGTGGAAGAAGGATAAGCTGCAGGTGTCTTATGAAAGGATGAAAGAAAGCTGGAGAAGATATCAGAGGACTGTTAAATCGACAAAAAACAAATATTTGTCTGATATTATTTCAAATAATTGTCACAAACCTAGTGTTCTTTTTAAAACAATTAATTCTATCCTGACGCCCCGGCCTGCTTGCCGCGGTGTCCACTGAGGCTTGTGAAAGCTTTTTGCACTTTTTTGTTGACAAGATTGCCACAGTCAGGAATGAAATCTCCCTGCCTTTATTTGACCCAACTGTCTCCATCACATGCTCTGCTTTCTCTGAGCAGAATCTGCACTTTTAAGAGTTTTTAATGATCTTTTATTAACCACAGATTCTGGAGATTTTGCAGTTTTAATGCTTTTATATCTAACAGCTGCTTTTGACACAGTGGACCACAACATTCTCATCTCTCACCTGGAGTGCTGTGTGGGTATCAGAGACACAGCCTTACAGTGGTTCAGGTCTTATCTGTCAGAGAGAAGCTTTTCCTGTTAGCCTGGGTGACTGTGTCTCGTCCATTTCCCCTCTTCCATGTGGGGTCCCCTAGGGTTCCATTCTTGGGCCGATCCTTTTTTCATTGTATTTGCTCCCCTTAGGGTTGATTTTAAGGAAACATGGCATTACCCTTTCTATGCAGATGACTCGCAAATATACCTGCCACTGAAAAGAAATGATGCTGGTTCTTTAAATTCGTTGTTGGAGACATCAAAGCCTGGATGGCCCTTAACTTCCCTCAAAATGGACAGTAATTTTTAAACTTGATAAACAGATAAACTTAGTGGTTCAATACGTTTTTTTTTATCAGTTGAGACTTTTATCTAAGGTTAAGACATCTTCCCATTCTGGCCTCTCTTCACCGGCTACCATTACGTTCTAGGATTCATTTTATGGTTTTATTGTTTGTTTTTAAAAACCTTAAATGGGTCGGCACCCACGTACATTTCTGACCTCTTACAGATTTACACTCTGTTGAGGTTAGTGAGGTCAGCTGATCAGTTGTCTCAAGTCGTCCCTAAATCCCTAAAATGAAAATGAGGGGCGACCGAGCTCTCTCTGTTGTAGCCCCTAAACTGTGGAAGGAGTTGCCCCCTCGTGTCAGGGCAGCGCCCACTCTGTCTGTTTTTAAATTTCGCCTTAAGACTCCTTTTTATTCCTTGGCATTTAATCCAGGATAAGTTGTTGGACATTTCTTTCTTTCTGGTCTTAATGGTTTTCTTTGATGTAAATTGTTTTTTAATTGTGTGCCTATGTTTTATTGACTGTACAGCACTTTGGACAACTCTGTTGTTTTTTAAATGTGCTTATAAATAAAGTTGAGTTGAGTCCTCTTGATGGTCCATGAGAAACGTCATGTGGTTCAGCTGTATATGTATGTGTATGTATATGTGTATGTGGCTGATTGATGATAAAAGTTGAGTTGAGTTGAAATAGGTCCTTCTGGATGATTTTTCAGGGAGCATAATGTTCACGACGGCTGCAGGGTACTGTGCCCTGCACTACGGCCCTGTCAAGCTCTCCTAGTGTAAAGGCCTGTATCCTGGTGTCACCTCCGAGCTCTTGAAACTCTTCTCAGCTAGTTTGGTGCTGGTGCTAGTGCCAGTGCTTAGTTGGTTCAATCGGGCACCTCCTAAGAACCTGTTTGTAATTCCATTGGCAAGTAGGCGAGTCAGAGCCACGCCATTTCATCACCGTTTAATGTCAGTACGTCACTGTCTGTTTACCCAGCAAAGCTTGGGAAAAAAAACTTCTTTTGTTTTTCAACATAAAGAAAAAAATTGTTTTTGTTGGTTTATCGGATGAAACTCGGTTGTTTGAAAAATGGCATTTCAGTGTTTGCGCCAGTCCAAAAATATATATGCATGGATATCATGCTCTTCCTGCATATCCATACATTTTTCATTGTTTATTTAGCAGAGTAAGACACTGTGCATACTTAGTACCAGATCATTCATCCATTCATTAGCAACCGCTTATCCTGTTTAGGATCACGGGGGGCTGGAGCCTATCACAGGTGACATCGGGCGAGAGGCAAGGTACACCCTTGACAAGTTGCAAGTTGTTCATTGCAGGGCAGTACTAGATTATACATAAGATATAGCGAAGCACTCATTTTCATCTTTATCCCCTAGGCAAAGGTAAAACGATGCAGAGGTTACAGTAATTATTAGGATAATTGTTATACATAAAAAAAACAACCATTCACACTCACTACAGATAGTACAGATACCATTTTGCCCATATTGCATGTTAATGGAATGAAAACTAAATATTAACTGTCTATAAGATGTCCTATTCAATAGTATGTTAATTAGGCGTATTAACTAGAATTTCTTAATTTTTAGTCACCTTTAGCATACCTGTATTCTGGAGCTGCTGCAATGACTAAATATCTCTTTTTGGGGATTAATAAAGTTTCTATCTATCCCGACTTCTGACACAATTCTTATAGTGGCTCGGTGGTGCAGTGGTTAGCACTGCACTTCAAAGCAAGATGGTCTCATGTTCAAACCCCACGTGTGCCTGGTCCTTTCTGTGTTGAGTTTGCATGTTCTCTCAGGGCTTGTTTGGGTTTCTTCTAGGTGATCCAGTTCCCTCCCACCATCAAAAATATGTGTGCTAAGAATCAGGGCAGTTTGGCCTATAGTGGCAGCATGCTCAGTCACAGCAACTCTGGACGGACCTTCCATCTCACCATCATAATTTAGTTGTACACTGTATGAATAAATATCTTATCTTATCTATCTATAAGCTAGTTCAACTTCAATACTGAGCTAGAACAAAATATTAGGTCTACTCATCAAATGAAAGAGTATCTGAAACATTGTAGTTTTAAGTGAAGCTCAAACTAGGACTACCTACCTCTCTTGTTTGATCATTCGACGGCAGGATGGAGTTAGAAATAGAGAGCATTAGCTGAAAAAAATCTGTGGTTAATCTTTTCATTACCGACTGCTAAATCTGATGTTCATCTGGAAAAACGGTTGACTCACTCTGCCGTGTTGTTAATGTACCCTGCTGTGCGGCTGCCTAATATAGAATGATGAGCGTGAGGAATTTTGCATTTCAGCTATGTTTTCCAGTTCATGAGCAAATTCACACTTTTCTCCATCAACAAAAAAAAGTTTTCATCCTCCCTTTCATATACCTCTTCACACGTAAAAAAAAAAAAAGAAGAAAAAAAAAATATATATATATATATATATATATATATATATATATAAGGCAACAGATTTTGGCATTAACATTTTTGTGACATTACAGCAGTTAGAGGCTTTGCTCCAGTGAAATAAAATAAATGAGTGTCATGTCTAATGTAGATTTAATTTGTTTAACATAATATTGGGATCATCTATCTTCTAAAATTCTCACTTAACAAACTGGAGATGTGTCATAGAAGCAGTCAGAGTCCTGCACTCCCTGAGAGAGGCTGTTGTTGTAGCGTGGATGGGTTCTTGGCTGTTTGACTTTGAATGACTGATTGGATTCTGTTCAAGATTTTGCAAGGCCTGCTGAAAAATAGGGGGCATGGATAAGATGTAAATGAGAATCATTTGAGCTTGACAAAAAAATATTGCAGGTTCTTGCACAAATGAACAATAATTTATAGTAAAGGTCACTGTCAGGGATCAAACAAATAGCAGTCGGACAAGGGTGTAAAAAAAAAAAAAATCTCTAAATAATAATCTTTAACAAAATACACATGAGGTTTTACAAACATGGACTAGTCCAAAGACACTCATAAGGGGGAAACTTAACACAAACATCTAACAAACTTAGATATACACATTAATAAATATAACCAGTCAATTAAAATTATTTACAAGTCAAGCCAAATCATTTTAAATAACTCAGTGGTAGCTAAGAGTTTTATAAAGGATTTAAGAGTTGCATTGTTACGAGGAAGTCCCCTCACTTTACCCTCTTTAATATGAGCCCACTATGAGAGCCTGCTTTTAAGCTCCGCCCACTTATTGTGGGGGAGTGTTATAAGTGACTTAAAAGGTAATTTGTCTTACAGCAGACCCTTTGCCAGGGGATCTTGGCAAAAAACAAATGTGGAAAAAAAGTGCCAAACACAAAGAAAAAGACATGTTTTTACCTATGTTCAATTCTGGAACCCATGTCAATGTGGATAATATGTTTCGATTAAAACATGACAGTTTCAGAGAACTTAAGTATGACGAAACTTACACCACCATGTTGAAGACATGAAAAGTCCCATTTCATGACAACTGTTTTGCTAAGTATGGAAAAGTTACAAATAACAATGTTGTGAAAAGTATCCTGATGCACACAGATCCCCAACAGCAATTTAAATATTGTATTGTGCTCGACAGTATAACTTTTCAAAGTCAGGACCACAGAATAACACAATGTGTTTGCATGCAAACAAGTTGTTCTGCATTTTTTTTCATTGTTCGGGCCACAAGTGGCTATTAAGCATAAAACATAATGAATTAGTGCTCTGCCAACCCCGTTTTCACAAGAATTGTATTTTGCGAGTTTACATGGTGATGGTAACAGCGGACGGATTACAATCTGGTAACTGGATTCAAAAGACCACCCAAATCTCGAACAAATATTACCATTTCTTTCAAGAACATTGTCATATGAATAGCCAATAAGTTACTTGAAAAGATTGCTGTTCCTTTCCAACTGAGAGTAAAATCACATGAACAAGAAAATTTGAAGGCCAGAAGGCTGGTGGGACACCGCTGAGAAAATACAAGTCAAACTCTCGATGGGCATAGAAGTTGAGAAAATTGAATTTTTGGAGATTTGGATAATTTTGAGATCTTATCAATGCACTGGGCCACAAATATGTCATACCAAGTAAGAAAAATAAAAAGTGAAAATCCAACAAGCTACACATTGAGTCGATTCATATTCACCAGATGTGGATTAAATAGGACCAATGGTTAGGAATTTATGGTTGAGAAAAAGCTTCTTTTTTTTTAAAGGTCCCCCTAATGAGGATTATAATTACTATTGTAGTAATATATGAAATCTCCTCGAGGTCGATTCTTATATTCACAATATTTGTTCAAATATGACCAAATATTAGGAGGTTATGTCCAAAAAACAGTGTTTTTCATAAAAAAAAAAAGCTTCCCTATTTAATCCAAAATTGGGGAGCTTTTTAACGAAAAACTAAATTTTTCGGAAACAACATCACATTTATTTTGAGGAATTCAATTAGTTCAAAGAGGTTCAATCAGAGGGATTGCTTGTGCAACGCCTGGGTTTGAAAGCTTTTCAGGGATATACCCTTACTGCGGGGATGACACCATTGATTAGTTGTTGCATGACATTAAACTTTAACCCAGGAGTAGGGAACCTCTTTGGTTGGGTCAGCCATAAAAGCTAAATATTTTCTAAATTTATTTCCTTGTGAGCCATATGATATTCAATAACATTGAATGCAACTTAATGCGTGAATTTTTTAAGTAAGAGATACATTTTTTAAGTATAACACGTCTCTGAGTACTTAAAAAGCGCTCTATATAATAAATGTATCTCTATTCTTCTTAATAGTATTGTTTTTCTACTGTAGCTAACAAATAATAATAGAAATATTTCTTACAATATATGCGTCTTCTGGTGCTGCATTGTTTTGCTGATGGCCTTGTAGTCTGGTTCATCATGGTGAGGTTAAGCTTCATGCAGGTTTGAGGCTTCCATCAGTTAAACGAGAGTGTAGGTCGGTCTTAATGTTTCTAAGATGCGAGAAACACTGCTCGCATGCATACGAAGAGTCAAACATGGTCAATACACCATTACTCATGCGGCATTGTGTGGTATGTGACAGGAAGCTAGTTTGAGGTTTTAAGATTCAGCTGTATTTCATGTTGAAGTTGTTTCAGTTCTGTCCACTTGTGTCCACTCGCCAGCTCTGCTCACTGTCGCGCAAGTCTTTCCAACACACTATTCAGTGACTTAAGCTTACTCACCCACATGTCTGACACCTTCAGGTCACCAAATATCAGCTCAAAGTCTTTGATGGAGACCCTGGGGATGCATGTCAGTTCGG
This sequence comes from Lophius americanus, assembly GCA_037951165.1. Lineage (NCBI taxonomy): Eukaryota > Metazoa > Chordata > Actinopteri > Lophiiformes > Lophiidae > Lophius > Lophius americanus. The sequence continues at coordinate 9,461,714 of JBBDHG010000028.1, read as the reverse complement.
CTTAGTCCACTGCACATTGTTTGGGTAATGAATTTAAAAATATTGGTGTTCACAAAATTCTCTTAAATGCGCTATAAAAGACTGCAGGAGATATGAAGTAAAGCCAGCTAGCTGCTGGAGATCAGAATGTTGAGTGGGGTCCCTCGCTAAGCCTGCATCTTAAAATTTTTGCAATCTTTCAAAGTGCAGAACTCATTGTTCCTGATAAAGAGTTCCAGCCTGCTTTCATAGGCGTACACTGCCTGTTGAAGGGATAAGACTGTATTTCTACGCCTTGCATTTTAACAATTGATTTGGTTATGTCTACGAGATAGTGAAACTGAAGGAGCAGATTGGTGTTAGTTAGCTCAGGATGCTCGACACCTTTCATTTCGAGAAAAGTCCCTATTTCACTCAAGGCAAGCGGAAAAACGGCTGAGCACCTTCCCCCTTGACAACCAATGCACATTTCTGTGTAAAAGTAGACCTGTAAATTTATTCCAAATTTCGCAACAATAAAGTTGACTTCTTGAATGACCAGCACCTCATCAAGCTGCCACATGTTGCAGAATGCAATGAACACTTAGGATGGGTCTAGTTTCGTGTTAAAAAAGAACCACTACAAATCCGTAGTTTTCCCCTAAAGTACAGGCAGTACGATCAGTACACATGGAAAAAAAATCATCCATCTCAAGATTATTTTCCAAAGACTTGAATAAATCCTTCCCTCTTGTTGAACCTTTCATTGGCAAAACAGTTCAACTCTCCTCACGCAGTGTGTCACCTGCAGCATTCCTCGCAATTATACTAAACTGAGATAAATGGCTATGGTCTGTTGACTAATCTAAAGCGAGTGAAAAGCTTGTCCCTGGGTTTATGTTGTTAATTTGTGTTTCCTTGACTTGATTTGCCATCATGATGGTAGAATCGTGAACAGTTTTTGCTGGGAGAGGCATGTCTTTTATTTGTTTAAAAATTTGATCATTTGAAAAGTTAAAAACGTCAATTCCTGTTAAGTTTTACTATAACTATTTGTAACTTCTAACCGTTTTAAAAGATGTCCGCTCAAAATTGTCTGAGAGCCATATGGCGTCAGCGAAAGAGTCATATTTGGTTAGCATGCCACAGATTCCTGACCACTGCTTTAACCCATTGTGTCCTCCTTCCTATTGTGTCATCCTGACACTTGAATAAACTATTCATTTTGTAACTTTAAGCAGCCATTTATGGCCACATATAAATCAACCAGAAATCTTTAAAATAAATTGTACTTTGAGACCAAGCTGTGAATGCAGGTTTTATATTAGTGATGATCTCAAGTCAACATTAAATATTTACCTGTGTGACAACAGGATAGTGTTGCTATTTCCATTTCAACAGAAGAAAGGGAATTATCATCATAATTAAAGGCATACCTCCATGAGCTTCACTGGTCACCTCTTAAATGTCTCTTCAGTATGACGTGTTTAAGTCCATCCTGACAATAATGGCCTTTTTCCCATAAACGTTGAAAGACCATGAAATCACCCATCTGGCCTTGATTTTTTCTGCTGCCTGGAGCTTCGTCTAACCACTAGATTCTATACATCACGCAGTGTCTGCATGCAGATATATAAACCCTTAAAGCCTCAACAAAATTGTTTTCCGAACTGCAAAATGTCCATATTGATTTATGACTGACTTGAGGAGAGAAGTGTCTTTAAAAAAACAGTTAAGTCAGTCAATCATGTGGTTAAACATAGATAATGAGCGAGAGCTGTAGACAATACGGTAAAGCAACATCCCACGCTGTGCAAACAGTGCAGCCACGCTATTTTTATTAGGTTGCTCAATCTCTATGGAGACCGAGGGTGGGGTTGGAACTTTCTTTATCGAAACCTGACAAGTCCTGATCAGAATTCTCCCTCTAAAGAGATCATCAGTAGAGGGAAAGTTGTCCCATTTGTGTAATTCTGGCAGTTACAATGTAATATGTTACATAAATGGCTTTGAAAAAACCTAATGCTAAATTATTTAAATTATTTTCATAACAAACATTTAACGTTATACAAAGGCTACCTGAATGAACACACAAAAAAAGTTTTAAGTAATTTATTGAACCAAAACTGGTTATAAAATACCAGCTGGACTTAAAAAGGATTTGTCCCTATGAAAGACATTATAAAAAACTACCAAACTGCATTAACTGGCCATGGCACTCTCAGGCCTAACTTCTATCAGTCTTGTTCAATCAAATAATCTCTTAAATAGACCATTTTCAGAAGCAGGAAGTTGGATTGTAAGTCTCACTAGTAGAACAACATTCCAAAATCAAAAGAGATGAGGAAGAAGGTGATTGAAATACATCTTTCTTGGAGGTTTGTTACTATTACAAAGACACTTGGATTCCACAGATCCACAATGAGACACATTATCTATAAGTAAGGAAGACTTGGGACTATAGTTAACCCTCCCAGAAGTGACCCACCTTCAAAAATATAGAGAGCTTGGTAAAGGTTCCTTCCGTCGAAAAACGATTCAGAAACTGCAGGCACCTCTTACCTCAATCAATGTTATGTCTGGGAGAGCAGGGAGACTGAAGAAACTGCTAAACCAATAGATCACTAAAGCTGATGAATTGACTGGGGGGTTGGGTTGAATTGTTTGAAAGACAGGGGTCCCGCTAAAAACACAGCACTCCACAAAAAGAAAATTATACTTCTATATAAGCAAGGTAGTTGCGAGGTGTAATGTCGTGGGCATACTTTTTCAGCTTCAGGCCAGGGAGGGGGGGTATTTGAGGGAAAATTTATTTTGCTCACTACTAGAAAATTCTGAAGGAGAATGTGAGAATGTCAGTTGGAGTTAAGTTCAAGTGAAAGTGTGTCATGCAGCAAGACATTTATCCCAAGCAGATGGACATGTCCACATCTGAATGGCTCAAAAAGAATGTAATTATATCCCCGAAAAAATATGGGGATAATAAGGAATCGTAAGAATCTTCGTGTGATATCTATCTCATGGATAAGTTTTAAATTTTATATCCCCATATTAGTGCTGCTAAAAACGGGATAGATGTTAGGAAAAATGAATTGCATATTTCTGACACTATTGAGCTTCATCTAGAGAATTGTTCGTCCGATTTACTCCAAATTTTGTGAGCCTATTATTTTTTTGTTACAAAAAACACTGCTTCTCTAACACATTTCCCATTTAATATGAAGAGTAAAATCAGAGGGATTGCTTATAAAATGCAAGGGATTGTTTTTTTTTTGTGGATATACCATTGCTGTCCGGGATGACAGTCAAAGTCCAGTTAAAACTTTTCAGTGGCCTTGACCAAATCAGGTCCTGAACCCATTTGAGGGCCCTTAAAAGAGCAGCTCATGTACAGAAATTGTCTATCCATACTACAGGCCACATTAAAGTAATCCTACCAAGAAGAGCATCCCTGTGGTAGATATCAGACACTGAATTCCAGTTAGTTAAAGCATTTGGTTGTAGTTGTTGCAGTTGAAGCTTGCATGAAAATATAATTTAAACTTATATATCATGTTAACTTTTGTTTGAGTATCTGACACAGGGTAATAAAAGATACACTCAATATAAAAGTAATTTGTGGTGTAACATTGGCCCCATCTGTGTTTGCCATTAAGTAGTGTCCATGTTTTTATTGTTTATGACTGACTACATTTATGTAGTTGTAATGTGCCTGAAACTAAAAACAGAGCCGTCCCACTTAAACCTTTAGGCTTAAAAGAACAATAGCAAAACCAAGCAAAGTTGGTTCTGCCCTCTGTGACTGGTGGTTCTGAAATTATATAACCAAGCATGAGACAATAAATACAAAGCAAAACAAACACATTTCAGCACCAAGAGATAGCAACAGTAGGCCCGGACGATTATGAGTCAAAAGTTTACTTACGGAATATGCGGGAATGATTGATGAGAAAGCTGTCAGATTTGGGGCCCCAGGATCACAGCCCCTGTGCTTCTTGCTCAAAAGCTGTTTGACTGTTAGTGCAAGCTGCCTCTCAAACTGCACAACATAAGAATTTTTGGAGTATCTATTAAAACTTATTCCACTGTGGTCCAAGTTTGAGAGGAAAATGTGATGCATTTAAACTACACATAAGGTTCAGCATATGAAGCGGGGCTGAGTAATGGTATTTGAGGACCAAGGTGAACCTTGCAGCTCTGTGCATCAAGTTTGCACTTCTTTCCTGTGCCAGAGGACATATTTTTCATGGTACATCTTAAGTATACAAATTTGACTTTGCCAAAACTAATCTATCACTCCAAACTTAGTATCAAACAGTCAGAAGAAGAAAGCTGTCGGTTTAAAAAGACAAGACAGAAAAAGGGAACACTGGGGCATAATTGACTCCCAAAGCAAACATCCTTGTTTAAGAACATTTTACATATAATACACTAAATAATATGAAAATGCAATAGGGGAAAAAATTACCTTTATAAGGTACTAAGTATCTTTCATGTATATTTGTAAATTAATAGCATGCAGTTTGTTCGGAAAACACTGCTGAACATTAAGGCTGCACTCAAAGGTTTTGTTCGCAACAGAATTGTTTCTATATTTAGCAAAATACACTTTTGCCTATTAGTTCTATTTCATCCTTACTGACTTCTGTAATTTAAGCCTTGGAAACTTCCATCTCGCGCATTCGCGCAGATCATGTTATTATATCAACAAAGTCACCTGTGACCCTTGGAAGACCCAAAACAGTCTATATCTTTCGGTGCCACCAGGTGATCTGTTCCTTCTATCATATTGCGATTGTGGATTAATGATAGCAAGTCCATTGTTTGATGTTGTTGTTGAGAGATAGATCCATATTTTATATTAATATTTTTATTTATTTTTTTAATGTATGTTATATTATGCCCTACTGACTGAGAACGCTTTGCTGTTTCGTTTTTTCTTTCCTGAGGCAATGACAATTAAGTACTTGAACTTGAAGCTCATATTTCTTGACAGCTAGTTGCCTGTAGATTGGTAATCCAAGGGTTTGCGCTTCGAGTGTTTCCTCGTTCATCAGAGGCTTGCTGTTTAACTTTTAAAACAGACAACATCTACACAGTACAGCTGGTGGTGATTCCGTTGTGTTGACTTTCGTGATCAGTATATCAACATTACGACAAGGGAGGTGAGTACAGCACACTAAGTTCTCTCATCTTAACGGCTAACTTTAGAGTGCTACTATGTTGATATGGTGCTGTCACTTAGAGCCAGTAGTAATTGTGGACACAGGCTCCTGGTCTTCGCTGCACGGCTAAGTGAGTATATGCTATATTGAGTGCTGTAGCTATAGTTCGGCTGCTATTGGCCTCCTACTGCAAACCTGTTTGCAACTAGAGTGTACTTGGTATTGGTTGTGTGTTTCAGAGTGTTTTAGACACACATCTGTCTCCCCGATGACCCTTTCCAAGTGGAGGATGTCCAGGACCACAGTCCTGCATGTCTTGAGTTGAACACCTGAGTGAAAGTGTGTCGGATAGGCTAACCCGTGCATGAATTGTAGTTTAACTCTTCATGCACTGAGGCTTTTTAAATCGGCCAGTGCTGCCACCGGCCGTCCAGTGCTGCCTCCTTTGGGACATAATAAAGCCAGCTAGCTGTGCATGTGCTCCTGGCACATTTAGGGTTAGATGAAGCCCCCCTGTACAAATGCTGAAAATGCATTTATCGGGCAGCCCTGTCAGTCCTTTTCCTTTTACTCAACAATCTCAAGCAATGCTTGTTAATGGGTCTACAACAGATTGCAAATAAATTGACTTAATTTGAAAGTAAAAAGAAATCAGGAAACTGCCTTTTCAAAGTGAATCACATAAATAATTTTAGTTTCAAAGCTTTAAAGACTGTAGGAAAATTCCATAATTAAATTTTGATGGGCATCTAACTTGTCAAGTTGTGTATGAAAAAGCAGAAACAAGCCCAAAGATTTTTCTTTCATTATATTTAAAGTGAAGAAACCTTTTGGATCCTGATTAAGATCTAATGCATCAAGCTTGATCACAAACAAACCCCAAAAAATGTATTAGTGCTCAATCAAGCCCATATTTGCATCAAGACCCAACTGTATATCTATGTATGGCAGGCCTGACCCATTCTTTACCACAAAGATTTGGTAATTGTTTAAGTCGTTTTTGAATTAAAGGATCTGTCTCTTTATAAAAGTCTTATTGCATTTAATTCTGCCGTACACATTACCCATGTATTTAGTTGACAAGTATTTGTATCATCCTATTGAAATTTGAGAGGACCAACCAACACAAATGGGTAAAAGCAAAAATGAATTGACTTGGGTGTCAAAAAGAGAATATTTTACCATTTTCTGCAAATAGTAATTCCTTGCTGAGAGTAATTTGGGTAACTGTTATACCCTAGGTAACTGGTAGAAGGTAGCTTAGCATAAACACTGGTTACTTTTGCCAATGCACAGGAATATACAGTAAAGGGGTGTGTGTTTGTTTATTTACTTTTGTTTTTGGGATGGGGGGCCCTTTCTTCCTTATATCATGCCATCTATGAACATCTTTGTCTTCTAGAGTTAGTTTTTCATTCTTCTGGCGTACCGCTTTCTCGCAAAGACTTCTTAAGCATTGAAGAGAGTTTTTGTTTGCTGTGATAACCCCATCCTTGGCTCCTCAACGTCACTGGCTCCTGCATCTTGTCCAGCTTGCCTTTGGTTCACTGTTACAACCTGTTCTCAGGGTCCAGGGACAGATTTTTCTGCATTAGAAATAGCTAAGAACTGGTTCTAAGCTAGACACTGGCCGGGAACTGGCTCTAGAACCGCCATGATGGGAACAGGGCAAAATAAAACTAGGTTTTTGTTTTTGTCACTGTCAGCAAGGGTAAATTCCCTCCTGTACAAGCAATTTCTTAGATTGAACTCCTCAAATTAAATGTGAAGTTTGACCGCAGTATTTTTTGTGAAAGAAAGTTCCCCATAGCGGTTAAAATATGAAGTAAAATTAGAAATTAGAGTAAAATCCAAAACCATAGAAGATTGGTCTCCTCGATTGATTAATATACACCTCTAACTAATCGTTGGGGCTTACGTCCTTAATGTCATTGGTATCAGCAAATTTCAGGCAATTAACTACCATTCCTCTCTGTATACGTCCAAACTTAAATTTGCCAATTTGAAAGCACAAGTTCCAATTCAGTGTATTATGAGGACTCTGATGGCATGCTCATAGTTGAATTTTGAGTGATGGCATTATGACACTCAATTGTAATAAAGGTGAATCGCCTGCAAGGGCCCAGCAGTGTTCCTAACTTGACCAGCCTATCAAATTCAGCGTTCAGCGATGTTCTGCATGGAGACATTGTGATTCTACTGTGTCATTGTTGCCTTCAGAGTCAATCCATATAGGTTTATCCTGGACAGTGACTACTCTTCTCAACCATGTCACGTTTGCAAAACGTTAAACTCTGCTTCGTCTGCTTGTCATATATCAGACTAGGTTACTGTTCTTGATGAAGCACCACTAAGCCGTTGTCAAGGATTGTGACAGCGTTTATGATTTACGATGATGTATATGTATGATGTGTGCATCCGGGGATTTGCTAAAATGAGCTCCCCAATAGGTTTGGGACATTATGGAATTGTCATCAACACCGCAATGTCGCAGATCCTTTGTGTTAACACAACTTTTTAAATTCAAATTCTAAACCCATATAGACCTTATTGCGAGGAAGAACAAGATTGATTTTCAGAAAGTTGGGTCGTATATTCTCTAGGGGGAGCTTCATCTCTGAAAGTTGATGTGCCTTCTCAATCTTTTGTCCGATGTATTCCAATTCTTGCTCATATGACTCAACCTGAGGAGCTCTATTTTGTATATATTGTGTTTTACTTAAATTTTTCATATTTTACTCACTAGAGGGAGCTTTTTTTACTTTTCTTTGTTCACAATAAAAATAATATAATAATAAATACAATAATATAACAATAAATAATAATATGAAATACTGTGGAAATAACCTCACATTTAATTTGAGTAGTTCAATCAGGGGGGATTGCTTCCAAAATGGAGGTAATTGGGTTGTTTTTTTTGGTCATGTTTATTTTTCAAACTCATTTCTTTATAACTGAAGTTCAGTGTAAATTTTAGTGGAGTGTAAACTGGACCAGGCCAAGGGCACCATACTGTATACTGAATACCACTATTTCAGTGTACTTGAGCTCCCTTAGACTCCTGCACTCAAAGACATTGAAGGAATGAGAAAATGACACCTTGGAAAACATTTCATGAGGGGTACTGCTCATGCTCAGGCTGGTGTTGCCGGCATTCCATGCATGTCCGATGAAGCTGTACGAGCGTTTTAGCATTCTACTGACAGGGGATGGTAAGGGGACACGACCAAATGCCTGTGGAGCTGCAACCAGAGCTTGTAAATATTTATTTCCACGCATACTACTGCCAGAGATGGGCCTGAATATATTTATTTGTAGCATCACCAAGGCAATTTTGATAAAGATAACTGACAATTATCAAGAGGAGAAGAGAAGACAGACCAAATAAAATGACAGAAAAAATCCTAAGTTGACACTCACTGAGGTGCGCCTTTTTTTTAATGATCCTCAAGTAGCCTACCATCAAACCATGACGTAAATACCTTGCAAAGCAGCAGAAAACGTCAACATGAAGTGAACCAGGATCACTGTAATATTTAACATTCAAGTAAATCAATATGACTGCTGATTGAGATGATGGCTAGCACATTAATTGTGACCACATGTTATGGTTAGTTTAGAACATAAATCATTATGGTGAGTTGTTATGATCCTATGTTCCTAAGTTTTTGCTAAAACAAAATGCTGCATTGAATTCATGAATGTGGTTCATTCATTCATTTTCTATAACGGCTTTGCTTTGCTGGGATGCAGGGGGCTGGAGTCTATCCTATTTGGCGAGAGGCGGAGAACAGCCCAGACAGGTCGATTCTTCATTACAGTACTGACGTGTTAAGTAACAAACAACCATTCACGCCTTTGAGCTATTTAACATCAACAACGTTATTGATGTCTTTGGACTGAGAGGAGGCCAGAGCACCCGGCGAGAACATGCACACTCCTCGCAAAATGGCCGCACACCCTTCTTGCTGTGAGGTGACACCGCTGCACCATGCTACCAGTTTATAGCCCCAAATCATATTTCTCATTATTTTAATCTGTACACAATCTGAATTCACTGACTAGATTCACATCAGGAAAAACTTTCAAACAATACTTTCACCAAATGAAAAAAATTGAGGAATCATCGGAAAGTAATATGCAAATGAAGGGCAAATCTCTCTGATGATACCCATAGGTTCAACGGACATATGTGAGACATATTTACAACCTAAATGCTTTATTTTCCATAAAGAGGAAATCACAGAGCAAAGTAAGTCAGGAAGGCTTGAGGCAGTGTCTAAATCTTGAAAAAACTTTAGATTACATACAATTGGCAAAAACTCATACAGGTGATTTTTCCAATGGCTTATGGCTTTCGCTTTGGACAATGCCATTTTCTTTTGTTTTTCGCTCCTCCAGTATTCATAACTGGCTGTTCCACAATAGCATTTGGGTCTTTTCATTGCAACTCTACAATTTAGGTCATTCGTGCTTCTAAAGTAAATTTTTCAATAAAACTGAATTTCACACGTATGCTTAAACATTGGAATTAATAAAACTGCAGAGTGCAGTTTATGTGACTTTATAACATAGAAATTTAAAAATCATTGTCAGGAAGTGTCCATTTGACTGAAATATCCCAAATCTCCAAAACAATGAAATAACAAAACTAAGGCGGAGAAAACAATCAGATACAAAAGTGAAACATGGAGATGACATTAATACTCAAAGAGCACTGGGAAAATGAAGAAGAAAACAAAAACCTGGGAGGTATTCCAGAAAACGGGTTCACTGAAAACACTTTGAGGATGTTAACCTTGAAAGGAGAAAAACTCTGGGTTTCTGAGTTGGTTACCATGGTAACTCTGTGAACCTGAGAAGTTCCCTTACAGGTTTTGTCACTGACTCCGCCCTCCTGCTGAGCTTGAAGCAGGACTGTCAGACATGACGTGCCTGTTTTTCCTTTGTCCTGCTGATATTAAGGCTAAGATTAACCATATAGCTTAATGTATTAAGAGAATTGGGAGATACAGATTGAATGTGCCTTCATTCCCTGATGAATATCTGGTCCAAAGACATTCTTTGTCTTAATATTCAATCACTTATGTGAATAGCATTCTCAAGTTGTACATCTCCAACAAAAACACCCCGAGTGCTCTCATGTCCAAGTATTTGCTCTGCTCTCCATTTTTGTAAAAGTAGCAGGAACATCAGTGACACAAAAGACATTGATAAAGCATATTCATTTAGAGCTTTAAGAAAAGCGTCCCTTACAAATGAATGGGACAACAGGTGGACAGAAAGGCAACAGCAAGACAATTCCCAAACAGGATCGGCCACATACCATTCCTCTTTCCTTATCCATCATGACCAATTTCTATAGTTTTGTATTTTGCTACTGTGCTTCTCACTACTGGAAGCATGCGATACCCGTAGCCAGTACAGCTTGTACAGGTCGTCCAGCTCCTCCAGGATGGCACATCCTTATATCTCCCGTCGCAAGAAAGTTTGCTTTGTCTGCTAGCAGATTCTCAACATACCATGAAATTGGCCATTGCACTAAGAGAGTTCCATTGGGCCGTAGAACGACAACAACCCAGAAGAAAGACCAGTATGTACTCCTTTGTACGAGGAGGAACAGAAGGAACACTGCCAGAGCCTTACAAAATGACCGCCAGCAGACCACTTATGTGCATGTTTCTGACCAAACTGTTAAAATCTGGTAGTGATTATCAACCCAATCCCCATTTTCCAGGCCACACCATTGCTATCGATGTAAAACGTGTCTGCAGTCCAAAAAAGGTTGGGGGCCCCTGGGGTAGGGGATAGTGAGAAAAAACTAATGAAAGATTTGCATCAATGTCATGCAAAATTTAAAGAAACAATACAACTCTTGACACTGGAAGACATTGTTTCTTTTCTGGTGTGGTGCTACGAGTCGTGGAATGCTTAAATGTTGACTGCAAATATCCATATACCTAGACATCAGAAGAAGATATAGATGTACTTGTAAGGCCTCTCTTTCAGTTACTGTGACATTATTGTTTAAGAACTCTTGCTGTTATTTAAAAAAGACCATGTGATTGTGGCAAAATGCAGCTGGTATTACGTTTGAGCTGGTTTAGGAGAGGAACATCGTTTATGCTGTAGAGGCACAGCAAGAGCCTGTAAAATATTTGATCATGGACATCTATGGCATCATGGCAGACTTGTCAATATGTGGTTTCAGGTAAAGACATCATATCTGTACACTTCAAACATTTTTAAAAAGCATTGGAAAGTTGGTGGAAGTACTCAATTTGATCTCAGTCACCTTCTTAGCAGGAATGAAGGACCTTACGGGAGTCTTTAGATATCAATATAGATATATTTATCTATGTATGTATGTATGTATGTATGTATGTATGTATGTATGTATGTGTGTGTGTGTATGTATCGATCTATCTATCTATCTATCTATCTATCTATCTATCTATCTATCCATCCATCCATCCATCCATCCATCCATCCATCCATCTATCCATCTATCCATCTATCTATCTATCTATCTATCTATCTATCAGTTTTTTATTCATAAAGTAAGATCAGTGGTTCACATTTATTAATTTTTTGCTTTTTATCTCGATTGTCAGTTCCCCAGTTTTAAAATGTCAAACTACTTATTTCGGTGTCAGTTTCAGTGTCAAATTTTATTTGGGATACTTTTGACTTCCTGCCTTTCTTTATAGCTTATTATATGATGTCTTATCTGGATGTATCTATATAAACCATTTCATGGAATTGCACATTGTTCTGCAGTCGAGCAAAGTCCTAACATCCATTCTTTAGGGGTGGGCGATACCAAAAATGTGGTTTTGATCCAATACTAAGTAATCCAAGGCCAGTTTGCCTCTATTGATACCACTACCGATACTTTATTTCTCAAACCAACAGCTTCAAAAGTCACATAACAAAAACCTTTACTTACTCATTGAAAATTAAAAAAATTAAAAAATTATACAGCGAATGTACTCAAACCTTAAAATAAATACCAATTTAAAATGATATAATAGAGAAAATAAAAAGTGAAAGTGCATTGTTGTATAAATCTCTTAACATTATCCTTATTTAAGGCATCATGAGAGTATTTACTGAAACAGGCATTGTGAACCTAACAACAACACAACTAAAATGTGTCAACAAAAATGTTTTTAATTAAAAAGGTAAGCATGGTCCCTTCTAAGCTTATCGGGTCTGAAACCACTAAGTTGGATATTTTTGTTCAGGAACAATAACAATTTACATTTTTTGTTTTATTTGCATTTCTCCTCTGGTTATGAGCTCTACTGCCTTTTTGAAAATCTTTTATGTTGGTACAAAAACCATACAGTTTTAAGAGGCATTCTCTGGACTTCTGTGCCTCCTTCCTTCTCCTCTGCTGCAGCTCCAGATTATCTTGCTCATGTGTTTAAAAAAGTTTGTTGTGTTGTCACTGTGGCAAACAACCTTCTTACACACATCGCACTTTGCAACCTTTCCATCTACAGAAATTATATATATAGCTCAAAACAATGCTCCTCTTTCAATCAGCCATTGCTGCGTGTCAGAACTCATATTTTTTGAGAGCAGGGTCGAGCTACACACATACGGTATAAGAGCGGTGAACACAGGACACTGCAGTAACACAGCAGTGGTGGAAACTTGGTAAAATACAAATGTGTAGCATTGAGAAACGTACATAGAAACTAATCCTTTTGTATCGAACCAATCAACATTGGGATCGCAGCAGTTCCAGTCCGAGCTCCCTCCAAATGTCCAAGTTCCTCACCTAATATCTCTTCACAGAGCTCATGACCACTGGTGAGGGTTAGATTATGGATGAAGTGGGAAATTGAGAGATTTATTGTATGACTCAGCTCTGTTTTCACCACAACGGACCGATATAACACCTGTATAACTGCTGCTGCTGCACCAAACTGCCTTTTCATCTCACTTTACATTTTCCTGACACTTGAGAACAAGACACCAAGGCACGGAAAGTCCGTTGCTTGAGGCAGCAACTCACCCCAAACCTGAAGGGGTCAGTCCAACGCTTCCCGTAATAGAACCATGGCGTCGGATTTGGAGGTGTTGAAGAAGATCCAGAGAAGTTACGACACCTTGCTGGAAAGGGTGACAAGGGCATCACTCTGGAGCTGACCTGGAGTGGAACTTGTCAGTCAGCGAGTGAGCCATTCCATGGGACTCAGTTGGCTCAGCCTAAAGTGGCCTAATGGAGCCGCTGCCTTGTGGGCTCAAAACCTGCAAGGGTGGGTCTTCAGGTGGAGTTTTCTTCCCTTAAATAATTGATTTATTTTACTAATATCTCTACCAGACCAACTCCCAAATCCATTACCAGACATTCATTATATCCACTGTTGCATGTCCCGTCGCATTGAATTGATCCTCCAATTGTCAATTTTTCTACTTATTGTCCAAACTTTCAAGTTTGTTTTATCTGTATATTTATCTATTAAAAAAAGGGTAGTATGGACAGGGACATACTTTTTTTCTGTACTCTGTTCAATCTGGGTCCAAACAACCTCTAATCCCTCCAGTTCCTGAGATTCTTACAATTGACTATTTTGCATGCTTTAATGGATTTTACCCGCTTCCAACACATCAACTTCAGGATAGGACAGCTTCCATCGTACAAAGATAATCAAGATACCAAGATTGTAGCAAGGTAATTATTGTCTTTTTTTTTTAATCTGGTGTTGCAGTGAATTATTTCAAGTGCCTTAAGTACCATTAAATCTGGACCTTTTGTTCTTTCTATTAGTTTAACATGCATACAATTGGTACTTATAAGAACTTTAAAGAGGATTAAGAAACTGTTGCACCAACTAATCCTGAATCTACTTTAATTTTACCATATCATATCGCTGTTGCCACCTTCCTTCCACTCTGGATTTCCCTCTGCATTTCTCCCGTCCTTCCTTTCTTCCTTTCCCAATTAGATGTATTTACTTCCCAAATCCTAATCTCTAAAACATCGCAAAGGCTTTAGGCCTGGCTCCCTTGAGGCAGATCCTCTCCTCCCAGCCCCTTTCTATCTTTCTTGCTTCACTCCGTCTTTTGTTAACCGGATGATATCATGTTTGAACAATTTTTTTTGTTTGGGACTTGTGATACAAGCCCAAACAGAGGGCAGCCAAAGCTCTGTTCACACATGAGATCAAGATAGACAAGAGCATATTTCCACACATGTCTGTGTAGGTGTCTGCAATGTAAGATACACATACGAGACCTGATCATCAGCTGGCTGTTATATTGATTATATATATATATCTTGAAAGGTCGATCGTAAATTTTAAACACTAGAGGAAGCTTTGTTTCAAAAAGTTTTGGGGCAATAATTTCTCAACCATTTAGTCCAAATTTGGTGCAAATGAACCACCCCATGGAGATCTATATTCTATTTATAATCTTTACTCTAATGGTTCATATTTTACTCACCAGGGAAGCTTTCTTGAGGAAAAACACTGTTTTCCGGACATACTTCCTAAGAGTAAGTCTGATTTAGTCCAAATTTGTCGAATATGAATGGACTTCAAGAGATCTATTTTGTAAATATTATATTAACTTCGATTCTAGTTCAGACCTTGGGAGAGCTTTTTTTTTTTTTTGTAAGAAAACCACTGTTTTCCACTTCCATAGACCTTAGTGCGAGGCAGAACTGCGGGGAGTTGTGAGGGGAGTTTTATCTTTAATTGGTTTTTGGACATTATTTCTCAACCGTAGGTCCGACTTAGTCCAGAATTATCATTTACACCAAAGAAAACTTAAGACATACAAATCTCTTGATGCTTAGAATTTCGTACTTTGCCTTTCATGTCCAGGACATTGAATCCATAGATTTGTCAAATTACTTTTGTGTTTCACAGAACGACGTACTTACAGGGCAGCTGCAAGGACAAAAAGCAAAGCTATAGGGCCTGCCAAATTTTTTTTAATTAATACCAACATAAACCTTAGTCTGAGGAAGAACTGGATTGATATTGTATAACAAATTTTGAGCACTCCCTACAAATAAATCAAACAGGGTAGCTCCAACAAACACTCTTCCTACACCATCATTGCTTGTTTACACAGAAGAAAATGGAATGCCATTGCTCTGCAAGCAATAGAGGTGTGATGTTTATCCCGATAGGATTGGCGTTCAGAGTGACGATTTAAAGACAAGTTCAGCAGCATTCCTCTCAACTGTGAACCCAAATGGCTCCAATAATTATTTACCTTTTCTGTTAAAGATCCGAAAAGATCTGTTACATTGCAACGGATCTTGTCTTCAACTCAAGATGTTTTAGCTTCTCAGACCATGCACTCTCGCCCTAACTATAAGACACTTTCAGTTGATTTCATTCTTTGAGTTAGCTGCAACTAGCTAATTTTTAAACCACGTCAGCGACCTCCTTTTATATAGACATTGATTTGGCATTATTACTGCTGTTGCGTCATGGAACAAAAGTGACATCTTTATACATGTTTAAGAAAACAGCGAGGAGTATCAAAGGTGCAAAAGCCCTACCTTGAACACTATGTATTCTGTCAGCAGTTGTAGCTTGGCAGGGTTTGATCCCATCCTCCTCGCAGTCTACATGTCAAAGTGTCTTTGAACAAGATACTGATCCGAGTTTACACTGATCAGCCATAAGGACATGCATGATCCTTTTCTCACTTATTTTGCTCTCTTACACTCAAAAACCACTTGAGACTCGGAGCAACTAACAAAACCTGCAGCTCTAATACCCTGACCCATTCCTTTTAGCCATCACAAGCTAGCCCTTATCAAATACACTCAGATTTTAACACTTGCTTCCATCACATGAACTTCCAGGACAAAATAGATACTTGCCGCCTTGATTGATTTTGGGAATTCTCGGTTTTATACTTATGACACTAGGGGAAGATTTACCTTTGAATGTTTCTGGGCAATAATTTCTCAACTATTGGTCCCATTTAGTGTCATATCGTATTTATGTCGTATTGTATTTAGTATCGTTTTTTACTCTAAAAGTCGATATTTTACTCACAAGCAGAGGTATATACAAAACACTGTTTTTTTTTTCATAATTTCCCTTACCAATTTAGTCCAAATTTGGGGCATACCAATCGACTCCAGGAGATCTATTCTGTATATCATACTTTACTCTGAAAATTACTATTTAAGACCCAAGAACGAGCTTTCTTTACAAAAAAAAACATGTGTTTCTGACATTTAATTTGAGGAATTCAGTTCAGTTTGATACAGAATTCATTGGTCGGGTTATTTCATGCTGCCAGTTCATGTCTCAACGCGACACACTTGGCAGTCTTAGTCTCATAACGCACCGGTCTATTCCAGCGTACTTTTAAAGCAGACTGCTCGCCTTTGTTGTGCCCTTATCCTTATTACCACTTTGAGATTGGATCTAGCACTTTGAGATTTGATCCAAATTTAAAGTGCACTATAAATTAAATGTATTATTATTATTATTATTATCCTCCTCTCACATAAGGCCACTCAGCAGGACTCGTAAAAATTTGGTAAGACATGTAGCTCTTAAATGAAGTGCAAAGTCACTGCCTGTCTGTAATAGGTGTTTTTTTTTCTTCTTCTCTCTGAGGCTGCCTAATACATTTCGACAAGTGTTTTCTGCAATTTATTTGCTGGGCCTTTTTCTGCCTCTTAACAGAAGAGAAAGGGTTTGTCAGGATTGCATTTTGCCTTTCTCTTAGACACCCGCAACTGGAGTGTACAATGTGAATTTGGCTTTGTTGATATTTTTCGCAAATCTTCGCCTGTAATGAAGATGTAGCATAACGTGTATTTATTTCTTACCCTTTCAACCATCAGTTGTTTTGGTTACTGTAGAAACAGGGTAATAATAAATATTTATGTATACAGCATGCTATTCAAGGAATAATGTCAGAAGTACCACATTCTGATTCATGGGATTGCACATGTGTAACTGAGGAAACTGCTGTTTAGTTTATCACCCTAAACACGTGTTGCTGGTTTTGTTTTGGTTTCCAATCAGGCGAATGAGACCCATCTCAACAGTTAAAGCTCTGTGCCGCAGAGAGAATGAAGTAGCGATGTTGATTGAGTATAGTGATTAACAGATATGGGAGATTAATAAATTCTCTCCAAACCTTACAAACTCTAAACTCTTTGAGGTCAAGACTATGACTGGTATAAAATAAATTTGATGTCCGTGCTGTCTTCAGGCTGACACCTACTCCTATTAAGCTAAAGGCCTTGTCATGCAGTGCTTTCTGGTTTATGTTGTTGGAACTGTCGGACTCTTGGAAGCGGGGAACATCCAAAACACATGCCCCCACATGTCTTGTGTGAGAGCAAACGCCGGTTAGCAGTCATTCTACTTCAGGCGATCACCATTTTCATATCACTGTCAACACATTAATAAGACGCTGGAAGCAATTGGGAAACATGGAGGAGTGCATGGATGTAACACCTCTATTCAAATCCCTAACGTGGTGCTTGGCAGATGGTTAAGACAGTATCTAACACATCATTTTTAATATCTCCCTGGTGGTCAAACAGAGTGTGTGGGTCAATAATAGACACCGTCATCTTTCTGCTCACTCTGACATTAACTCTCCAAGACTCCACTGGGAATTCACTGAGTTTGATGTTTAATGGCCTGAACTTTCATCCTTAAAATGAGGTAACTGTGACATGATTTCCCAGCTGATCAAATTTTATTGATCGTTCCAAGCAGTTAAATATCCACAAGACATTTTTTATTTACCTATGTAATGATAAAAAGCACAGTCAGGCTGCTTTATTCACAGTAAAATGAATCAGAGGAACATGATCACTAAATGAATCTTAGTCTTAACGTGCCACCACTTAAGAACCATATGAAATAGACAAAACACTAGCAAATATCTTCAATTTGACAACACATGTGCAGAATAAGTAGAAAATACTGCAAAAGCCACAACACATTAAGGAACCCCAACTGTAAAAGCCACAACACACACTATAGGAAGTGTAAAGTCTGAGCACATAATCTTGGATGATAATACAGTAGGGACAGACTGTGAATAAGAGTTTGTGAGTTACATTAATTATGCTTATGTTTCATAAATGTAACTATGCCTTTGCTTTTGTCCCCTGAGGCAAGAATATATCCCCGAAAGCCCCAATCCCCTATGTTGTATAAGCAATCCCTTGATTGAATTCCTTAAATTACATTCATAAAAATGCTCCCCCTAATTAATTAAATATAAACTATTAGAGTAAAATACAATACATACAAGATAAGTCTCCTCGAGTCGATTCATATGCACCAAATCTGGACTAAATTGGACCAACGAGAAATTATGACCCTAAAACTATTGGAGATAAAGCTTCCCCTTTTGTCAGAAATATACAACCCAACTATCCCAAAATCAATCCAGTGGTTCCTCGCATAATGGTGTATAAGGTGATAAAACATGAAAAACATTAAATAGTTCTTGAGTTATTGCGAAGGATCTGTGGCGGCGGATGAGGTGGCTCAGATTACAATTCCAGAACATTTCCAAGTTTTAAGGGATATAATTAATATTAGCTACCTTGTCCTAAATAGCATGTTGTTTGGTGACCATGTTGCTGCAGAAGCTATTCCTATTGTGGCATCTTGGTAAACCCGAGCGCAAGTATCTAGACTACAGGAGGGAAGATGCATGTAGCCTCGTAAAAAAAGAGGCTTTGTAATATAGCCATTGCTGATGAATATTCAGCATGTGGCTTTGTCTCTGACTTGAATGGTAAAAAAGGCCATACAGACAGTGTTGAAAAAGTCTGGGTGAAAGATTGTTTTTCTAAAATGGCATTAAAGGGTGCAATAAAAACTACATTTGGACACAGGGTTTTAGCAGTGCATTAAAAGAACTGAAAAAGAAACTTAAGCTTGGACTTCTGAAACAGGGGAGGAGTGGGGTATATGTCAGCTTTGCAATTCAGGACAGACAGCACATAGCTCAATGTCAGCAACGGGAATGTTTGTTTTGGATACTATCTGTATTAAATAGGAATGTCCAGCAGCCGACTTCTCTTGACGATTAGTGACATGTCAGAATTTGCTTTGGCAGCACGACAGCTGCTTTGTTTTTTTTAGTCTTGAATGAAAATGCAGAGCATTTTCCTTCAATCCTAAAGGAAGATAAGATGGTATGATAACAGTGTGCAGAGCAGAACATTGTTTTATTCTTTGTGGAGACTAATCCCTAGCCTACAGTTGTTGCATTGCTACAGTACACCAGATACGACTCAACTTAACACATCATCACAAATGGCCCTACCAATGTCTGCAGGTTCTGTCCGGAGACAATAGTAACATAATACCAGCAGTAACAAGGATGGTGGTATTGCTGGCAGTGGTGCCACTGAGGATAGATTACCTCATAAACAAAGGAAAGAGTCATCCAACTCAGGCTCTGGATAAAGATGTTGCTTTTGATCAGAGGTTCAAGGGTGAACACCATGTATAAGTATACTTTATGATGGCAGTACCTCTGAAGAATCCAAGGTTGACTGTCAAAGAAATAATGCTGAGGCTGTACCTAAAAGCCTCTGCAGCAGCAAAGTTTCTAAGCGTCAAAGCGCGCCAGACAAGAGGTTAGTTAACTGGTTAACAGCAAAAAGACACGTGACAATAGAATGAAGGCATTAAAGTAACAAGGAATGTAATTTTTTGAAAACTGTTTTTAAAAGCTTATATTCCAGTATTTTAACTGTAGTAAATATTACACAAAACAATTTCGAAGTTAAGTTCACAAGAGCCTGATATTTCAAAGGATGTCTCAAATGGCTGTATATGACTAAGCCTAAGTTGTTGTCCCGGACAGCAAGGGTATATCGCCAAAAATTATTTTATACCCTAGGTTGTACAAGCAATCCCCCTGATTCAAATCCTCAAATTAAATGTGAAGTTGTGTATAAAAAAAACGTGTTTTCCCTAAAAGAAAAATCTCCCCTAGTGAATAAAATATGACAGTAATTATTATTTAAACAATGTAGATCTCCTCTGGTCAATATATGTTCACCAAATTTGGACTAAATACGACTAACAACTAGGAAGGTATATGTCTAAAAAAAACCGTGGAAAATGTGAAGATTTACAGGAGTTTTGTTCAAAGCTGTATATTTTTAAAATACTGCTACACTGTTAAAAGCTACTGTGATGTGTGGATTGAGCCATGCAGTACAAAAAATGGGTAAGGTCTCCTCCCTTCCTGCTACATTACAAACATAAGTGAAAAATCTCAGAAATGTGCATTACTGTCCTACACTGGTGATGTAATTCAAAACCAGCGTATATGAAGTAATGATCAGTTGTTTAAGATGTAAGCTAAAGTTCTCCCCTATTGACCAAACCCATTCATTTTCCCATTCATTTTCAATCTCACAATATTGACTTACCACAAGTCCCACACATGTAAACATTCATACAATCCACAATATTTCTTGCACCCAGATCAGATTTTGATATATGCAATTTCTAATGGGGATGGTATCATGTAAGGATGGCTTAGGTGTTGCTGGAACTATCTATGAAGTCCCTAACCATTATCGTAAATAGTCATTACAAAAATTCTGGACTGGGACTATGATCTATATCGCCCCAAAGTAAAATGAGTTTTCCACTGTGTCGGATCCTACCTAAAGTCAAACAAAGAAACACTTGGGAAACGTTGCCCACTTAGCAGAAGTCACCTTTGGAAAAATCTATTTAAAATGTAAGTTTTTACTTTGGCCCAGGACCTCCTACAAAAGTTCTTTTTAACAACTTTTGAAGGGGCTAATTTTAACTTAGTTATTTCTAATGCCGAAATCTAACAAATGCATGACGACACATATCACTAAACACAGACCCTGCTCATCTAGAAGAAGGCCTTTATGAACTGTTTTTATTCTTACGTCCTTCGTGTTTATATTTATAACCCGGACTTATGTTTAAAAGTCTGGAATATTATGGAATTGCCAATGCGTCCGCCGCAGATCCTTTGCTATAACTCAATAACTCAAACAATTTCATGGATCATTTTCTAATTTTATACCCACATAGAACTTGGGAGTTAGACCTGGATGATTTAGGGAAATATCAGTTGTACATTTCTGACACTGGGAGGAGCTTTATCTGTTACAGGCTACAATTTCTGTGGCCTGAAAATCAGACTGCAGTACAAAGAACCTGCGGTGATGTTCCGTCTTCAACTGTGGATGTCATTGTCTGAGACTGTGGGAGCTTCATAGAGCTCCCACAGTCTCATGTTGGGGTTGAGGCATATTGTCCAGGATGGAGCTCAGCTTGGTTAACATCCTCTTTTAATGTCGTTCTTCACAGAGTCCAGGGGACAGTCCACCTGACCAACGAGTGAGTCTCTTCCTGTAGCTTCCAATTTACTCTAGTAGTTCATATTCCACTCACTAGTGGAAAATAATTGTTTTTTAAACATAACTTCTTAATCGTTAGTCCGATTTAGTCCACATTTGGTGCATTAGAATTAACTCGAGGAGATATAGCTTGCATATATCACAGTTTATTCGCTAGGGGGACCTTTTTTAAAAAATAAACTGTGAACATAACTTCACGTTTTATTTGAGGAGTTCAATCATCGCATCGCAGTGGATTGGGCACTTGTCAGTGCCCCTGTGGGTGGGGATGAAAGCATAGACTTATGTGTTCATTGTTTTAAATTGTTTGCATGCAAAATGCCTGGAAAATTTACAGATCAGATAGTTTGTTGACTGAAAAGAAATCTATTAAATGTTTGTGTATATCTGGATCAGAAATATGTCCTGTAGGTAACTTGCTCTGCACATTCCTGATTTTATAGACATTGAACAATTGGCAGATCCTTCTTCAAAAGCGTAAATTCTAGACTAACCCCTCTGTTGGCCTGTGGTGGCTGAAATAACTTTTGAGAACTGCTCCAGAAACTAAACCAACCTGGCGAATGAACACCAACTTGTAACTGTGGAAATGGAAATTATATAATAGATAAGTTTCATAACAAATTATTAAACAATTTTTCTTTAGAAGCTCTGGATGAAAGGTGACTGACAGAGAGATGGGATGGACAGAACCCAAACATTTATTTTTTGGCCAATAACTAGCTTTCATCATGCAAATAAAGATATATGGGTGCTATAGATATTCTTGACATTTCCTGAACCATTATATTTTTTCTTCTTCTTATCTTCATTTGGAAAAATTGAATACACACTTAAAGACAAAGGTCATCGACGTAATGTAATATATGCGTACTGAATAATCTAATTGTTGGAAAAATGTGTTTTAAGTTCTATTGTGTTTGAATATTCATAACAACATCTTCAAATGTTGTTATGTTCAATTACATTAAGGCTACCAAGTGTGTGACTAAAGTTGAACCAGAATACTGACAGCTAAACAAGCTTTCCAATCCTTATCACAACACAAATCCCCTAATTAGATTTGCTGTAACCAAATACTCTGACCTATTTTCTTTTTATCTTTTAAAAAGATCACAACCTTTATATAGCCCTCATCTCTTCCAAGCAAGCCAGCCCCACCCCCCACCCCCCACCCACACACACACACACACACTCACATACATACACACACATTCTGCTCATTTTGGGCTCCTGTACCTCAATTTGCTAGAATAACAAACTTTTAGTAATGTAAACATTTGTCCACACAGTCCACACAATCACTTCCTGCTCCTGTCCGATGATTAAATTGGAGATTTGCTGTTGTGATTTGAGTAGTTTCCCAGTGTGGGCGGCAAAAGGTACCCCTATCAAATTTATGCAGTTTCCTTCAGTAGAGAAAACGCAGGAGACTTCTGTCGGCCAAATGGACTGAATCTGGTTTTGTTTTTTATGTAAACAAGAGTCATCTGGAGACGACATTTCGTCTGGGCAGCGCTAGAAATTGTACAACAAATGCATCAGTATAACCTCTCCATTCCGTCCATCAGCCTAGAGGAGTGTATATCGTTTTGGACATATGTTATGGAGAATATTAAATGAAATCAAAAAGTGTATGACAAATTGTGCTTAGAAGAGACAACTACTTTTTTTTACGGTTGATTTAGTTTTGGTTGAGGGTAAACAAAAACAATCTGCAAAGTCCTTAATACAGAGTACAGAATAATTTTAATGAAATTCCATGAAAATATTAGTTGTTAAAATGAAAGTGACTCATACCATCACCAGCATGTTAGCTTTCATATCTGTAAGACTATTTTATATGACTGCATTAAAATAAAACTTTTTATTTACTCCACAACGTGGGAGAGCCCCATGAATTCTGTTGGATAACAGTAGATTCTTTTAAATGCAAAAAAAAATAAAAAATAATCCGGAAAACCTTGTGGGTGTTCAATAAGATTCTGTTAGATCAACAATCTGCATACTCACTTTTAAAGTGGACATTTCCATGGAAATATGAAGGAAAAATTATTACAGATATCAATTTATGAATAATCATGATTCATAAATCTTTGTCCCTCTCCCCAGCAACAATGTCCAGTTCATTCTGGGAGATTCCGAGGTGTTCCCCAGCCAGATGGAATATGTGGTCCCCCGCAGGGAGTTCGGAGTCTTCGCCGAGGTCTCTTCGCCGTTGGATGTGACAGGAAAACCTTTAGAGAGAGATGTCCTGGAGGCATCCTGATTAGGCACCTGAACCACCTCAACTGGCTCTTTTATATATGAAGCAGCAGCGGCTCCAGTCTTAGCTCCCTTCGGACGCCCGAGCTCCTTACCACATCTCTTAAGTTTCGCCCAGCCACCCTACAATGGAAGATCATTTTCAGCCTTGGTTACCTACTTGAGTTCGTGCCTTTGCCAGCTTCTGCCTATGTCCTTGTGGAACCTGCCTGTGGTCTCTCCTGTGGTACCCCATTCCCTAGTGTATCATTATTAGCTCCTATTTATCTCCTTTCCTATAGTTTTTGGATGGATTTTATTTTACCTCTTGTTTATAGTTTGTCTGTTTTATTAATCAGAACTGTTTATTAAACATTTTGTGAACATTATCCTTTGAGTGTGTTTTTTCATTTGGGTCCTCTAAGTTTTTTTTTTAACTCAAACTCAACACTGTACTTATAAAGATTCATTCTAGTCTTGACTATTCGAAGAACTTTACGACTGTAGCTCAGTGGTTAGAGTTGCTGTCTCCCAATCAGGGGATTGGAAAATAGCCGCTCGAGCCCAAGCAAGTCTATATGTCGTGGGTCCTTGAGCAGGACCCTGAACCCAGTATGATCCCCGGGTGCGTCAAAGGGGACTGCCTACTGCTTCCTCAGGGATGGGTGAAATGCATAGAAATAATTCAACTGTTGTACTGTGTATGACTGGATGTGATCAATAAAGAACAAATTTATTACTATTAAAACAAGTCACCATTGACACAAATTCACACAGTGTCAATGGCAGAGGCTACCATGCTACGCACCACCTGCTCATTACCATTCAGGCCATCATTCACAAACTAATGGAACAGCCATCAGGAGTAGCTTGGGGTTCAGTGTCTTGCTTAAGAACATTTCAACATGTAAATAGCAAGGGCCTCCGACCACCATACATCTGATAAGAAGATGACCACTCTGGATCCTGAGCTATAGCCCCAAGAGATAAGAGTATAAGTTTCATAACTATAAAAACCTCGGATTACAATTTGTGCCTGTGTTGCATTATCATTTTCGAGGTGAGACACTCCACAAGGCAACCTAATTCAAAATTTATCTTGAATAGCTTGAAGGTTCTGTGTTCACAAACTTGTGGAGACCATAATTCTGTTCTGAAATAGTTAGTTCTCTCTTTCAGAACATACTGTTGTTATTTCCTATTTGAAGTTTGATCCCAGCGTTATGATTTGCCTTAAACTCCCTGCTTTTTTTTGTTTTGTTTGCCTTCCCTTTAGACTTTTGATTCTTTTCACCTGTTTCTGGTCCTCATATTTTTCATTTCTATTTGTTACCTAAGACCTTTGTATCGCATGTAAATATAGATGGTTTATGACTTCTAGATGCTTCTTGGATTGTTTGTTGATAAAGCACTTTGGATAGAGATTTCCTTTGAATAGGATTTGTTTGCTATTTTTATGGCCTTTGTTTCATTCATCATTTATGGATACTGTTTGCTGATATTTTGGACACTGATAATTTGGACTGATTTGACCTGCAAGTTGTGTCTGTGTCTTGGTCCTCAAACAAAGGGTTGCTGATCAACAGGTGTAAATTGCAACATTTATAGATGGCAGATCACAGTATATGATCAAGTGCAATCAAATGTTAACACCCGAGTAGTGTGTTAGTGAACACAATGCTTACCAGTTTATTGTTATGATGACACAAAAGGTGATGGTATTCTCATTCAATATAACTGTTAAATAATGGGTATCATTCAGAGGACATCTTCACCAAATTGATTTAATGATGGCTGCATATGGGTTTTTATCAGGATAAATCATATATTATTTCTACAGATGGTTAAGTGGGCTACAAAAACAGTCACCTGAGGTTTGAGGACAATAATTATGGTTATTGTGAAAGACTTTCCTCTATTCAAATGGTAATGAAGACAGTTACAAAAGGCCCAAATGATTTCTTACAGCAAATCTAATTACTAAGTTAATATTGAAGGACGGTGCCCAATAATCAAAATATAATTATTAATGATCATCAAAAAACTCCTGGACCTTGTATTTTCAACCAGATTCGAAAACATTAAGAGGATTGAAAGCTAAATCAAAGAGGAGGGAAATCTAATGCAAATAAGACATCAGTTGGTGCTGTTATAAGGCCAAGCAACAGTGACCCACTATTGCTCCTTTTTTGACATTTTAACAGCAAGGTGCAACCATCCAGAGCTTCTGCAGCTTTCTTGTGAAACTGAGCTGCTTGTGCAATGACAGCATATTTGCAAAGATGGAGAGCACTTGGCCACACTGTTCAATCTGGGACATATGCAACTTCATTCAGACATGCCATTCTGTGTGAATGCAAAGGTTTTATGGTTTCTCCATGAAAGCTGCACAGGGAGTAAGAGATCTGAATCAGACAATTGTGTAAACACGAATAGGTAACGTGACAAATGTCGTTTAGAAAAGACTTTCTGCCATCAAACTGGCATGAATTGGATAGCTTTAAAGAACATTGGGCTTGAATGTCCTGACCGAAACCAGAAGCAGCAGCTAGTAGTAGGATTCAGAAGCAAGCGCAAATTAGAAGAAAATCTACTGAAGGGCTTTTCATATTGGGTAGACGGCAAAGGGAACCACTCCACCAGCTAGGTAGAATCTTCCTGGAGATGACCATTTGAACATCATCAAACAACCACTCACACCTATGGGTGATTTATAGTCACCATCCATCCACCCATTCATTATTTGAGACAGTTTACTTTGATCAGGGGGACTGGAGCCTATCCCAGCAGACATTTTGCTAGAACCAGTGTACACCCTGGATAAACCTCCAATTTATCATATGATGCATGTTGACAACCATTCACGCTTTCACACCGATGGCCGATTTGGTGTCAGTAATTAACCTTTACTGTATGTTTTTTTGAAGCAAGCCAAAGCAGTCGTAGAGAAGCCAAACAAGCGCAATGAAAACTTGAAAGGCCAGGAAGAGGTAGATTTGAACATCAGAACCTTTTTACTGTGAGGAAACTGATTAACCTTGTTCAAATCCAGAATCTGTCTTCAAATTATCCTCACATGTTTCCTCATATTCAAATTCAAATAGCAGACTACAGAAGTAACGCCATTTGCTGTATTTATGGACACATTCTTCCATGTTGATGCTGTCTTTGAAGCTTAGACAGTCCATGAGGATGTTGGCAGGACATCCCACATCTTCGTTTCATTCTACTGCTTCAGCGAAGGTGACCGTGGGAGAAAAAAACCCTGTTGCTGACAGCATGACGCGAGTAGTGTGGGAGAGTGACCTTAATCAAGAGTTGAAGACCTGCAGGAAGAACAACTTTGAGGAGTTGTTCTGAGAGGAAGAGGCTGGTGGAGTGGCTAAGACAGTTCAGAGAAATGATTGGTGAATGGGGATGGTAGAGAAGAGAGAAGAAAGGGTTTGGCTTGGGAACATCCGTTTTCCCCTTGGAACTTGAGTTTGGCCGCTTCGCTAGAGATGACTTCACATAACGCACCTGAATACACAAATTTACACACAAGCCTGGCTGGAGCTTCTGAGCTGGAATATTCCAAACTGCCCACTGACATCACAACAGCTGGTGTGAATTTAGCAGCTGAGCGCTGCCTCTCAGCAAACCACTCCCCCACCCCCACCGCCTGTACGTCCACATGCACACAAACGCCTACAAACCAACTTTATGGGTTCCATTTTTGTCTCACACATTTTTTTCATTTTTCATTTTGTTTTGCTGACCCTGGACCTTGAAATGTTGAGCCGATTAGAACGGCTCCAAGCAGCTTAGTGCGGAAGCTGATCTACACTCATCTATTTGACGTGAGAAAAGATGGGAGATCATACAGCCTACTGTCAACAATACCCTGCACTGCAGGAAGACGGAAGTTCGTGCATAACATCTTTTACTTTTTTTGCGCTCATACAATTCATTCAATTTGTATTGCTGTTTTGAATGCAGCTTTTTCTTTGTCAACTATGATTTCATGGATTTAAAAAAATCATTCCAACCATTTTAATTCACCCTTTCAAAGGAAAGATGGGAAAGTAGTTTTTTTTTAAATTCACAAAACATTTCTGGAGCTTTATAATAAAACAGCCTGGGGATATTCTCCTAACCCCCTGAAAAGAATTCAGCCTGGTCTCATTCAGGAGAGTATGAACAAACATTTGAGCACTTGCAACTTCACACAATGTCTGTACTAACGTATTAATTCAGCTTAAGAGACAGTGAAAAATAAAAAATAAAATAACACAAGTACAGGGCATCTAAAGAATTGGAATACACCATGTAATCTGGAAGAGCTATTTGATGTTTCTTTTTTTCTGTTTTTAAACATTGATTAGGAAATTTTTAATAGCAGGCGGGGGCTCCGCCAGCAAAGGAGCTGTAACATATGGTACAAAGGCACATATGATATCCAGTATTACATAATGCATTTGAATCGAGCAGCAAATTCTATTCATTTCTAATTACAAGTTGCGAACTGCACACAAATTACAATAGCAACTGTCCCAACAAGCCCAACATCACACACAAGTCCCCATCGCCCCAACAACATGAAAAGAAATAGGCAAAAATTTTTAATTTACTGAAACAGCATCAAGGTCTACATTACTTATATAATAATATAAAAAAGTTAAGAAGGTATTTCAATTATGTTATCACTTCACCACTTTGCTATATTTGTAAAACAAAGATGTATTTAGCAATAAAATGAACAAGACTATATGCTTAATGGCTGCAATAAGCCTGCTTTGCACTGCACATATTTTCCACACAGTGTAAAATTTGCAGGCTTTGATACTGCCCATCTCAAGACATGCTGGATATTGATCTGAGATCTGTTCTTTGTTTTGAATGAAGCTACAGCAAAAAAACAAAAAATATCTCAAAGAGATGATATGTGGAGAAAAGGCAGAATGCTCACAGCCCCCTAAACCGATGAGTGGATGCTCCCTCTCCACTGCAAGTTTCATCCCAAATTGTTCATCACTGAAATAGCTTGCAGTCTGATCTCACAGACTCAGACTCAGGCCTTGGAAGAGCCCCTTTGCTTCTAAGTGGATGTGCACAGCTGAATGATCAGCTCTTCTCACAAAGTGCGGAGATCAGACTTGCTCCCAGGGGTTAGGCTTTGTGGAAATTGACAACGCTCACAAACTGTCCAAATCTTGTTTGGTTTGGGGCTGAGCTGCCTTGATGGTAAAGCTTCACTGTGAATGACACAGTATGTAAATCGCGGATTTGGCGTGAGCCTCTTGATCAGTGCCTGCCGTCCTTTTCTTTTCCCTGCCATGGTCTGCTTGATATCCAAGCAAAAGCCCATACAGTTTACTCATTTCAGCCCATGTATTGTGAGGTAACAATAAAGTATAATGAAGAGCTTAGTAGCTGTGGCTGCACTTTTTGAACCTATTTGCAAAATTGTAAATCGGAATTCAGAAAGCGGACGGATGAAATGAACTAACGGACATTATTTAAGAAAGGCACAGAGACACATTTCCTCCCATTCATCACACCCTACCTGTCATGTCTCTATTCCCGACCAGTGGGGCACGACACACACTCTACAAACTTCTAGTAGCTGGTTCCCTCTGATGTTTCCTTCTTGAAGCTGGTGCTCAGAACCTCAGTTTTATCTGGTTAATTCAATGATTGGAGGTTTTGGGATTGAAGCAATTCTACCTATTGTCAAATTTAAAATGGGTAAGAGGCACACTTCATTGGTCTGGACTTAAATATACAAATCAGAATACGATACATTTCTGGATGTATTCTTTAAATTGACATCACCGAATCAGACTCCTTCTGCAAAACTGTATCATTGATTTGTTTCATCATATGTTGATTACATGAATCTGAGGTCAGAAAAGAGCAAAAAACCAAAAATATTGGTTTTGGCTCGACTACGTTGACTGAAATATTATTAATAGCCTGATATCTTGGAAAAGACTAAAATATCAACAATTCTCATTAACTAAATGAAAATTAGTGTAATTTTCATTTACTAAAATACTTTATTTGGTTTGCTATGACCAAAATAAGGATTAAAGTGTCCAGCCTGTTAGTCAGGAAAGAAACAAAAAACAGGAGAAGTTGACTAGAAGTGATGAAAACTAGTAGGGACTTTTGCCGCAAGACTAACGCTAAATGCTGTTTTGCTGTGAATTTCCCGAAATATTTGGGGATTAACACACTTCATGCACTACTCCAGTAAAATCTATATTTAGCACATTTGTCTCCACAAACACTGTAGCGTCCTATCGTTATGCAGCTTGTTATCACTACTCAAACATATTAAAGACTGAAATCACTCACTATAGCATTTTAGCGGGCACACAAGGCTCATTTATAAACAAATTCTTTTTTCCCTCCCCCTGTCAGACGTTTTCCACTGCAGGAATGGATTGTTATAATGAGAGTTCCAGCGTTCAGCTATTTTTAACGTCCGAGACAGGCTGTTATTGCACTGGAGGTAGCGAGGCCTTTGGGGTAGTGGATTATTCCACAGACCTGCACTCCAGACTTTATGGGACTGAAAATAACTGTCTTACCTAGTTCTCCCAATGCTCCCCTGGGTAATGACAAAGTGCAGCCATCCATAAATAAATGTGGTATCTGCTTAAACTGTCATCTCGCCAATTTAGGTGAACCCGAGTTCAAGTATCTGCGTCAAAAGCTGGGAACACAGATGAAAAGTCTTAAAGTCTTAAAGCATCATTCCTCTCTGAAGATCTCCGGATTGGATCTGATCATTCATGCTTAACTGATATGTACTTAACGACAGACGTAGGTGACAAGCATTAGTGTGTGCATCAACCAGGCAAAGAGAACACAAGGAATCTTCTTCTCTCAGGAAGTCAAGATATTCAGTATTTGTGTATCTTGCCACCTGCTTAATCTCCGGTGTTCTGCAGATTAAAAGATGTGAGAAATCAAAAAGACAAGAACATATCAGGCTGGGATCCAATAAGTTTCAAATTACTAAACACAGCCAGCACTTGTTGAAGAGACTTTAATTTCCTCTATTTTAGCTAGTATATTTTACACTGAACCTAATTCAAAAAAAAAAAGTATTTACCTCTCTCATTCTGATCACTGGTTTTGCCTCCCTTAGAAGCACCAACTATAAAAAACAATTATGACAACTAGCGATCACTCTCTGACATCTCTGGGGTGGAATTTTGGCCAACTCTTCTGTACTGTATTAGCACAGCCACATTGGAGAATTGTGTGCATTAATTGCTCATTTTAGGTCCCGCTACATCAAGGTAGGAAATCTACTGCAAGTGGGGTTCAGACCAGAACTTTGACTAGGTCACTCCAAAACTCTTATTTTACTTCTTTTGAAGCACTCAGAACTGGAATTTATCTTCTGCTTGGGAGCAAGTCTTGCTGCGTGAAAGAGTTGTCATGACTACTGGATGACGTTGTAGGGTTTATCTCTGCTTAAGCTTGGAGAAACAGCCTTTGTTTTTAACTGGATAAGTGGGAAATTTTATATATAATATATACATATATGTGTTATTATTATATATATATATACATATATATATATATATATATATATAATATTCAAAAGGTCCACATTTCAAACTGCAGGTTTAATTTAATTTAATTTAATATAATGATTATTCTGTTATATTGATCTTTGCTGCTGTAACACTGCAATTTTCCTGTTGTGGGACTAATAAAGGTTTTTCTTATCTTATCTTATCTTATCTTATCTAAAGATGTGAGGTATCATATGCATGGTATTAAGTTGCATTATGGGAGTATATGCTTGAATCCAGACAGAGATGCTTCCAACGTAGGAGTTGATTTTGAGGTTGGCTTCCACTGATAGTACTGATAAGGTTGTTAATATATCACACATAAAGAGGCTTTATTGTGCTTTTTTTTTTCACTGTTGCCTGTGTATTTTTGATATCTTGTGGAAGTGGTTGTCCATGGTTGTATTTCTCTTTCACTTTGGATCATGAGTGAAAAAACTGTCTCATTCATACCATATCTCTTATTTCTTAGGGTCTAGATGTGGAGGTAGATAAGTCATATACTCTTCAGAAGGTTAAGCATTAAATCCCAAGCCCCAATTGTTCGCAGATACAATTCCCACTTTGCACCAAATAGCTGTCCCATTTTTGTACGAGTAACTGTATGAGTGAGTGCTTATCAATCAATGAGCAGTCAGTGCCTTGAATTGATGAATGATGGCTTGTGTTGAAAATTTTGAGTAACAATCTTGTACATGAAGTAGGCACTGTCACTTCCATGGACATCATGGTAATCTACATTCTCCAACATATAAATATTATTCTCTTGCAACATTGTCATTTTTTTTCTTTCTTGAACATCTTTACTAAACCTCAAAATACTTAATATGTATATAGGTGTATATATACAATATATTGTTGTTGTGCCTATGTAAGAACCTGTGTAAACACTTTGTTAGCATGGAAGAAAACCGGAGTGAAATTCTTTGTATGTGAGCTTGTCCAAAAAAGCTGAGTCTGAGTGGTTTGTTGGCCTAAGGAAGTACAGTGCATTAACCATTTTAATGTGGTTTCGTTTGGGCAAACAACCATAATTTGTGAACATTTTTGACCCATTTTCTTGAACTCCACAGCTCATTTCAGAGTTGGTCCATCTTTCAGTGTTTGGAATCTTTTGTCAGCCGTGTAAGGGTGGGAGAACCGTTTTACCACATGGGCAATGTTGAGGTATTGTACCAGCGTACAGGGAAAATTATCATATTTTGAATTAAGCGTTCAATTTGCATCCTGGATCCCATCAGAGCTTAGTACCATCTCATTCAATAACATATAGGTCATATAGGTTTATGCCCCAATGACTGGGGCATAAACAGTTGCCTCACAGTAAGAAGGTTCCACGTTCAAATCTACCTACACTTCCTTCCAATATCCAAAAAGGACTTGCAAAACACAAAGGTTGGCGGAAAGAGCAGCTATAGTACCAGCGCTGCTCGCTGTTCGGACTCTTGCACTCATTTTAACACAGCACACTTCTCATGACATTGTCACTATGACAAGTTTGATTGGCTCGAAAATGTCATAAGAGTAGATGCATAGCAGAAATGCAGCGTCTAATCCTGTTCTGCAAATACATAAAACTTAGATAAATTTAACATAAATTGCATTAAAAGGTGAAATGATCATCCATTTTTAGATTTTTTGCATTGTTAGTTGTGGATTGTACAGAGGGTATACAAATAAAATCATTATGGTTATCCTGGTAATGCTGGGGAGTGAGGGTAAATCATAGCCATTTGACATTAGACATTATTCAAACATAGATTCAAAGCAATGAGTTGATTCGCCAAAGGCTCTATTTTTATAATGCTCAAGCCAAAAGGTGAATATATGGTTAGGCTTGTTCATTCGAACATTCTAACATGTGGACAGGACACAGTCTGTCTGAAATTTTACACACGCTCTATAGGTTTCCCTTTGCAACTCGAGGAAATGGAGATCGAAAGTTTAGTCAGGAAGACTATAAAGCTCACCACAGCTAATCCCTCCCTTATCACCTAGCTGTCAGGCAGCTGCATGCTCCCATTCTTTCTCAGCCATTAGAAATTGGGCCTGTTAACCCTATCAGCTGCTTACTTGCACCCAATGGCTACCACCTCTCTCCAACCGTCAAACAATCACCGAGCTGCACCCAGTTTTAAATATGGCTCCCCCCAAAGTAGTAGTATTTGAAGAATACTTCACAAAAACCTGCCGTCAACACAACGGTAATCAGACACAGCGGTCGGAATTGCTGCTCGCCGGCATAAAACAGACACCGAGGTCATCCAGAGATTGAAATCTCAAGGAATAAGACAATTTCTATCTTTGGAAGTCAGTAAGCTTTCCTCATCCAGGCCGGAAACAAACAAGGAAGTCAAAACAAGACGCCGGCAAAACTTTCCAAGACTGCTCCAGATCTCAGCACTCTCCTCTGCCGACACCGGCTCCAATTCCTGCTTCTGCACTTCATACCATTGTCGAATCCCTACAGGCCATGGACTAGTGCCTCCATGCGCCGGAAAGCACCGCACAGTTACATGGCATTCACAACGCTCACCACCGATCTGTGCGTCTTTGCCATCCTCATCCCCCGTCTTGATACTGTTGGAACTCCGCCCCTCTCACCCCAGTGTCCCTTTTCAGCAATCAAACGGAGAAAAAGGCAACCGTTCAGTCAGCCTCTCATGAAACCAATTCGATCTGCCGCAAGGTGATTAGACACAATTACCGGCTTAATTGGATCAATTTTAGTGAATACATCTGCACTTACCCCAATTGAACGTTTCTCGACATTGGCAGCGGTTGCAACGACACACATTCGAAGTACGTGTGCCAAAGCAGATATTGCTCATTCCAGCGGTCAGACATTTTGAGTGAATTTACTAAACTGAAGCGTCTGTTTGATGATCTTCAGGTTCCCTTTCAGACCTTCAGGTTCCCTTTCAGACCTTCAGGTTCCCTTTTGAGAAGAAAAAACATCCGGTTCAACCAATCAGCTTGTGTTTATTGGGCATCCGTCTTGATACTGTTGAAATGAAGGCACCATTGCCAGTCAAGAAACTTGAACACATCTGCCGTACTTCACAATCCTTGTCAGATGCAAAAGTTATTTCCAAACAACAAATGCTCTTCTTCCTTGGCCATCTTAAGTCCTTCATGCGCGTTATTCCCCGAGGACATTCAATTATTTCCAGACCGCTGGATAAAGCTGCATCAGTGCCCAATAAGGCTGCTGCTTTGACCTATGTTTTGGTCCCGTCTTCTCCCTAATGGAATGGCAATTCGCTCTTCTATGAAAACTTTTCTATAAAACTTTTCTGCTATGAAAAGTCACTGAAGTTTTTCAGAGATGCCGCGCCTTCAGTGGAAAATTTATGGATGGACCAGTGGATGGTGGTTCACCGGTAATTGGCCGCACCCCCTTCCTGCGCCTGATCCCTCCTCCGCTCTCTGGCGCATCTTAGTCCAGTACGAAAACCAATCAGTCGATTTCATTCATAAACAAGGTTACTTATCCAGCCAAGCATTCATGCCATTCAGGAGATTAATTTCATGGCAGTCAGTCATAAAAAATGTCATCATAACTGCTCACCACGTGCCAGACCTTCTAAAGCTGTTGCTGAGTCTCTCAGCAACAGCGTTAGAAGAGACCCTTTTTCAATTTTCAGAAATTCAGAAATCTTTTCCCTAAAGCCTCACTGTTTACCCTACAACATTCAATACCTATGTCCTTACATTCGTTCAGCCATCGTTTAGTCTTGACTCTTCACAGGTGCAATATGTCTAAATATGTGCAAAAAGTATCTGTCAAAAAAATACTCGAGCAATTCATTCAGGATAGACGCAGTAACCTCTGCAGCCATGCATGGTCTCCTAGCAGCTTCTCTTCAGCATCTGGGTCATGGGTCCTCATCCTCCTATGCCTCCTGCGTGCGCCCCGATACCTCATCCATCCTAGATAATGAAAGATCCCCAAATCGCTGATGCTTAGTAAGTTCAGTAAGTATCTGCATATCCCTTAACTGGTGTCAGCTAATAAAGGTATCTGCCATATCCATCCCAACATATTACTTCAGAAAATGTAAATTAATTATTTTAATTTACAAAAAAAAAAAAGGCTCACAGGCATGCAGCAGCACAGGTTATCATTTCACAAGCACACAGCAACAAAGTTGTTTATGAAAAGAGGTTCGTGCCTCACAGTCATGCCGCAGCACAGGTTATCGTGCCTCAGAGGCATGCAGTAGCAAAGGTGTTTAGAAAAAGCGGTTCATGAGGCACAGGCATGCAGCAGCAAAGCTGTTTGATAAAAGAGGTTCACGCCTCACAAGAATGCAGCATCAAAGGGGTTTATGAAAAGAGATTCATGCCTCACAGGGATGCAGCAGTAGAGGTTATCATGCCACACAGGCATCCAGCAGCAAAGGTTATCAAGCCTCGCTGCCACGTAGTAGCAACGGTGTTTATGAAAAGCGGTTCATGCCGCACAGGCATGCAGCAGCAGAGGTGTTTGCAAAAAGAGGGTAATGCCTCACAGGTAAGCAGGAGCAAAGGTGTTTATGAAGAGAGGTTCATGCATCACAGGCATGCAGCAGCACAGGTTATCATGCTTCACATTGCATTCAGCACATGTTATCATGCGTCAGAAGTATGCAGCAGCACAGGTAATCCTGTGTCACAAACATGCTGCAGTACAGTTTATGCGTCACAGGCATGCAGCAGCACAGGTAATCATACCTCACAGGCATGACGCAGCACAGGTTATCAGGTATCACAGGCATGCAGCAGCACAGGTTATCATGCCTCACAAGCATGCAACAGCACCGGTTATCACGTCTCATAGGCATCAGCAATCGTGCTTATGGAAGAAGGTTCAGGCCTCACAGGTAGACATACTGCTTTATCTTCTGTCAGATTCTTCTGATATCCCTGTTGTTACTCACTATCTTGCTACTCTCCCCGCAGATTATTTTAGCTCCGCACATGGTCAGTCACTCTCTGGCTCGGTAAGTAAAAAACTTTCGGGGGGAATACAAGTCCTCAGGCTGATCGACAGGTAACTTAAAACTTCTCTTTGGCGGGATCTATATATTCTGCTGCCACTCAGAACAGATCGCTCAGCTCGATCAGAACCCCCCAACGAGCCTGAGCACCAAAGACATTATATTCATCATTTTGCACATTGTTAAATAAACTATCCATCCTTCAATTTCTGACTGTTAAATAAAAATTCTCTACCATTGATTCCCTAGTCTTCCCTGATTGAAAATTATCTTAAGAATTTCATATTTTACTCTATTAGTTCATATCTGACTGATTTCGGGGAGCTTTCTTTTTAACGAAAGAAACTTTGGAATTAACATTTAACGAGAAACAGTTCAACCAGGGGGATTGATTGTACAATGCAGGGGATTGGGGACGATATGATAGGCCTAGCTATTAGTTATTTTATACAAACATGGTTTCATAACATGGAAAATAATGGTTAAAAAACCTACTGGGTGCTTCTGAGTTTTAAAATAGTCAAATACATTGCCTCAAGAAGGCTAACTTAAAGTATATGATGTGCTAAAAGCCATGTGGCCTTTTGTGGTTTCAAATAAATACTGAAGGTTCAATATAAAGTACATAGATCTGAAATAGCAATTCAGTAATGCGGCTGTAAGCCTCAACAATCTCTCCAGTAGGCATTGTCCTCACATATGCGATAACATGAAACCAGCAGGGCTCTGATACTCTCCTCTTTGAAATCTATCCAGCTGCCTTGTTGTGCCGATGGCCATCAGGCAGGGCGCAACAACGGTCTTGCTTCTGTGTATGTGGGAAATAGCACCTGCTGTTTCTCATTTCAGATGTCATTCACCCGCTAAAACCCACTCCATTGCCTTAGCTCATTTTGGAAATGCCACAGAAGTTTGACCCCTATTCACTTTGTTCAAATGTACAAACTGTTGCTTTTCATGGTACTGCAATCTATCACAGTATTTTAACTGATGAGAATAACTGTTTCCTGTAATAGGATGACATTGCTGGTCACAGGTAATGAGCTTTACTTCAAGAGAAGCCAAGCAACATCTGTGTTTCCAACAACACAAACTATAAAACTAAACTATAAATGAGTAATCAAGGAAGATAACATTTTAAAAGTGAAAGGGGTGGATGATAGAATGACAAAACCTCTTCATCCTCTGGTTGATTAAATCAAGTCTGCACAGGCTCCTTAAATTTGTTCGATTCATCAGATAAACAACATAACGGTATAATTACATATCTGGCTTCTTATTCTCAAAGCTAATCAACGGACTACATTACCTGCCATTTGTGGTGGGAAAGACATTCTCTAAAAATAATCATCCACATACCCTTGGGATGTATTTGAAATTAAAAGTTAGGCACCTGCAAAACCAACATACACTACAATATAGGAGTTGGTTTTCTTCTCGTGTTATTAATGGGACTCCGTGTCTTGCTCAAGGACCCTTTGACATGTAGACTGCAGAGGCAGTACAGGGATTGAGCCATAAATCTTCAGATAGGTTGACAACTGCTCAACCCCCATGCAGCTGATAACACAACTGATTATAAAATGAATACCAGAGCTACAATCTTGTTCCGGACAGCAAGGATATATCCCTGAAAAAACCGTAGTCCCCTGCATTGTGCAAACAATCCCCCTGATTAAACTCCAAAAATTAAATTTGAGGTTCTGTCTTGAATATATCATTTTTTGGTATAAAAGGGGACCTCCTAGTGAGTAAAACATGAACTACTGGAATAGAACATCATATACAAGATTGATCTTAAAAAATCTTTTGGAAATAAAGCCCTCAAAGGTGATGTAAATATTCAACTGACCTTTCCCAAAACCAAGCCAGTTCTTCCTCGCCCCAAAAACTATGGGGTATGATATTAGAAAATGATATTTTGAAAAATCCATGAAATTGTTTTTGAGTTAAAGTGTTAGCACATAAGATCTGCAGCAGACGTTACGGCAGTGAACATTATATACTTCATTCATTATCCATAACCGCTTATCCTATTCAGGGTGAAGGGGAGGAGCCTATTCCAGTTGACATTGGGCGAGAGGATGGTTACACCCTGTATGAGTCACCAGTTCATCACAGGGCCGACACAGAGAGAATGACAAACATTTACGCTAACATTCACTCCTACGGCCAATCTTGAGTCACCAATTCCCCTCTCCCTGACTTTTCGGGACTATAATGAGTTTTATTGCAATGACATTGTATGTATCTGCCTTCCTAAGGCTCAATGAAAAATATGTAAAACTCACCCTGTGTCAACCCAACCCACAGGCCTGGACTAACTGAGAATCATAATAAAGCTGGTGAGACATTTCAAACAAATCCAAAAATATCAACCTGCTGGTGGTGATAGGTTTTGATTCCCTGATTTTTCCTCTTTCTTCATCCTCTGGGTAACATGAATGCATATAGTAAAAATTTCCCATATTCTGAATACTGTTCAATATTATGGCAACGTTCCCCTGGATAAAGTCCCGGGATCCTATCTCCAACTTCTGTCTCCCTCTTCATATATTACTTGCTTCCATCAACGGTGTAAAATATACAATAACAACACAAATGCTTGAAAGTAAATACACCACTTGCCTAGAAATCCATGCTTTTTATTCTCATCTCCTCTCAACTGTTAAAATTCTACGTTTTAAAGGAAGTTAGGACGTTGTAACTCAACGCATCCAAATTTCCACATGCGGATTACCAAGATGCCACAGATATTCCACCTTACTACTCTCCTGGCTTCACTGTACTGGCCTCTCATCAGAAAAAAACAGGGAGTTTGAAATCATGGCTAACAGACTTTACATTTGCTTTATTCTGATTCTATAAAATTACACTGTGAAAAATTATTTTTTCACTGGTTACACACATAAAGTATTATGGCGTCAAAAAATTTAAATTGAAAATAGCTTACTTGTTTATTATACTTATTTAATTTACTGTTTTATATGTTTTGTTTTCTGAAGATAACACCATTTAAAAGTTTTCTGTAGGCGATATTGACAATTTCCAATGCTTGAATGTCACTTTTTTAAGCTTTTGGGGTCTAATCATGCACAGTAAGAATACATCTGTTGACAAACTTTAAGAATTTGCCTCAACTAGTATCTTCAATTAAACTACGTATTTTTAAGACCAACTTATTAACCAAAGCTGTAAATACTTGATTTTTGGGAGTGTTACCAGTTAAAGTAATTTTTTGAGATCATGAAACTATTCTCTTTTCACAGTTTAGAGGCTCCAATCGACCTCAGAGCAAGGCACTGCACCCACAGAACTGGGACCTTTTAACATCTGTCTTAGATCATTGAGTTAATGCTCCATATTTTCATCATAAAATTAGAAACATTGTGATGCGTTTATTTTCTGCTTGCATCATTGCGGTTCAAATGATGTGGTTTTCCAAATACTAGAAAATATAAGTCATCCGCCTAAAAATAATTCCCTTGCTATTTATCAAGTAGACATGAGGTACATGTCCAGAGTGTAAAATTGTGCAACAAATCTGCTTGTATCCCACTTGGGCAGGAAGCTCTTGGAAATTTGATGAACAGATGAAGGGTGATGCTTACATCAGTGGAAAATGAGCATCGTGAACTCTTTCATAATTTCATAAACAGGCAAGATAATCCTTTGGAGCAGGAGGTATGTCGGACAAACACGTGGTTTCCACTCATGTTCTAGCTGAGCAGAATCCTTGATGTCATTTTAGCAGTCTAATACCAAAGTCATGACATGTCGTAGTTTATGATATAGAATTACATTAATAAAGAAGATGGTGTGATGCATAGTTCCTAATGTATACACAATGTTCAGCCATAAGATTAAAACCATTTACTGGTGAAGTGGAGAACATTGATTATCTCGGTACAAGGGACCTTTTTGATGAGTGATCTCAAGAATTGCTGGTCTTGAGAACCACTACAGTTCCTCGGTCTGTAGTGGTTGGAACTACCATAAGTGGTCTGAGGAAGGACAGCCAGCGAAGAAGCAAGAAGATAATTGACGCACAAGACTCATTAGGTCATACACTTTTCTTCACACTGATTGTTGATTTTTGGTCAACTGTTTACACACTCGTCATTGGCTGTCAACAGCTATGTGACAAGCGCAAAAAATGACAAAAAACTATGTTTTATCAGAGGTGGGGGGTGTCTATAGTGATGTGTATTGCAAAAAATTGCTTCATAATATTGTAGGCTTACTTACTGGAGGCAAGACGGAGGGAGGAGGGAGGGAAAAAGCAATGACAATAAAGCGTTATCGGTACCTCAGAGTTGTTTTACTTTGACTAACTACTACTACTACTTGCATTTTTACAATTTTGCTAGAGACGCAGTATTACGTGATAAACTCACCAGAAATGTTACATTAACATCAATATCATCTGAAGTATGCCGGCGTCAAAAGCTGAAACTCAAGATACATTCTGAAATCCAAGATTCAAGCATGACTCTCATCATTGGTCTTCCTCCTCTTCAGTAACTTAATTCTTTATATTATAAAATATGAAGTTGGTTGGTGTGTCTGATCCACTTTTTTGTTAAAAGGCACTTGCTGTTACCTATGTACAGTGACGGCTAGCCGCGTTGA
Source organism: Lophius americanus (assembly GCA_037951165.1). Lineage (NCBI taxonomy): Eukaryota > Metazoa > Chordata > Actinopteri > Lophiiformes > Lophiidae > Lophius > Lophius americanus. The sequence continues at coordinate 9,420,766 of JBBDHG010000028.1, read as the reverse complement.
CTGATTTCATAGAAGTGCTACCGTAGATAAAATTTTCTGAAAAAGTTTGTGCTGGTTCTGATAGAAAGGTGTGAGAACAAAATTCAACATAGCTTGGTGAAAGGCTTAATAGGCACAGAGAAGTCATGCTGACAACTGTCCGCTGAGGAAAGTGCAAAAAATCAACAAGTCCGGATTGTCTGTTCTGATTAATCCCTTTTTGTTTTATCTACTTCATGAGTGTGGACGTGTGTGTAGTTTACATGAGAAAGAGATGGTACCATGATGCTCTTTCGAAAGAAGGCAAGCAGGGGAAGCAGTGTGATGCTCTGGGTAATGTTCCGTTGGGAAACCATGAGTCCTGCCGTTCATGTGGTTACTTTGACATGCACCACCTACCTAAACCACTTCAGTGCTGTATTTAGTAACACAGAAGGTGTAGTGGTTTCATAATCTGCCTGGTACTCAAAGTGTTATTTTGAAATATATTGAGCAGGGCAGGCAAGGTCTTTAGTTTGAAATGGAAAACAAAACAATGAGCTCTGAAACAAGAGATAGCTTTGCTTACTGGTTGCCTTAGAAGCACAGGAAGCAGCCTCTGCTAAGCGGCATGACCCAGTGGCACAAACACAAGTAAAGTAGTCACCGCGTGTTTGTGCTGATAATTGGTTAGCTTATAATAACAAGCTATTCATATGGCACTGCAATATGTATTTCCTTTTCCACAATGTATTTTCAAGGGTTGCTGGGGATATAGGTTGTGTAGCCAGTGAATGACTTTTGCAGAAGCTTAAGTATCCAGACAACAACCTGGTTCCTTCCCCTTAAAACATAAAATGGACAAATCTCTAAAGAGTCACATAGAAATTGGCTTGACTTTTCTCTGGCAGATGGCTGAATCATGAGGAAGAGGTGGAACATTGGTTGATAAAAGCCATATTCAAGGCTTTTGTGGTGATAAAGCAAGCAGCTGGGTGATAAAACCTTCTAAACTAATTCTTATTATGGACCTAACTTTAAAGTTTATAAAAAATAGTCTTAAATGTGCATCTGATGAGACTTTCATTGACAATGAACATAAACTTATTTTGTGGATATCATTAAATCCCCAAAAAGTTGCCGGTGCTCCATCGGTATATACCTTCTGTTAACGCGATAACTCGATAAGTATTTCAAAGCTAATTTTCAGGAAAGAAGAACTGGATTGATTTTGGGAATGGTTGGTTAGAAAACATTAGGGTGAACTTTACCTCTCCAAGGCCATTATAATTTCTGAACCGTTCGTCTGATATACTCCGCTTTGGTGAATATGAATCATCTCAAGGAGTTTTATCTTTTAGATATAATAGTTCAGATTTTACTCACTATGTGGAGCTTTTTCCCCCCCAAAAAACAATGTTTATCGGACATAACTTCCAACCTGAACGAATTGACTTATATGAATTGAAGAGGTGATCTATCTTGTTTATCATATTTTAGTCTAAAAGTTTATATTTTACTCAATGGGAGAGCTTTTTTTTTTTTAAAAAAAAAACCCTGTTTATCAAACAGAATACATTTTATTTGATGAGTTCAATTAGGGGGATTGCTTGTACAACGCAGGGGATTGGTTTTTTGGGGGGAAATACCTTTGTTGTCAGGAGTGACAATAAAGGCCTATTATAAAGGCCTGTGTAAAGGTTATTATTATTATTATAACTGCATTAAGTAAGACTGAACAACACAGGAATCAGAGACACAGTACTATGCAGATACAGTGTTGTGCGAATACCACAATATTACCCTTTCTATGCAACATTTTAAATCTATCTTAGAATTATTAGAGATATTACAAATGTAAAGATCGAAACAAATTTAGCATTTAAATCTCATATCAAGGTATCCCGACAGTGTGTAGAACAATGTGGAGGTTAAAAAAAGGAAAAAAAATACATATATAATATAAAGTATTCAATCAACGGCTTAGCTTGAGCAACACTGGGGATTTGGGACTTTTCAGGAATATACCCTTGTTGGTTGGGACAACAGCGTAGACCTAGTTGTGAGAGGTTTACCTGTACAGGAGTGTGATCTTCTTATTTCGTGTTGATGTTGAAAATTAGAAAATCAATACATATATCATCACATTTTAAGCATCACATTTTTATTCATTTGAGGTTTGGAGCAGCTTAATTCATTATTTTGCATTTCAATGGTCACCACAGTTGAGTTAAAGCTACCAACTCAAAATGTCAACTAATTCGTAATAAATAGATTATAGTGCTGGATGGAATACCATTCTATTTACACTTTATTTTTTACTGTTCTCTAGAAAATTCTGATTCAAAAATGTGATCAATGTTATATAAGATTTTATATAAGATTTATGCGCAACAAAATATCAAATGTAGTTAAAGTTTCATTCATAATTAAATGATGATCATGATGATGTGACCATCTGAATAGAACAAGAACTTATTTTATTGACTTATGGTTATTGGTTATGATTATTACCTCTGCCAGAAAGTTCTGTTTCCAACCATGTTCGCCGAATTTTCAGCAGGATTATGCAAAAACCTCTGAATGAATTTCCATGAAACTCGGTGGGAAGATGAGTTCTGGGCCAGAAAAGACATTTTGATGCAGATCTAAATAAAAGGGCAATTTCTTTTGCTGTATTGAATGTGGCAAGCAAGGGCGTTTCAAGATTTTTCTTAATTTTCTCAAGGAGTTGTAAATAGTTTTTTAAAAATAAAATTGTAAAAATATGCTTTTTATGGATTGGCATATATGAATGTATGCAATCTCTTTCAGATCCAATTAATCTAGATGCAACATATTTATTTATATATTCAGTTGGGGGGTACTCGGGCCTAAAAATTATGGTTGCAGGATTATGAAAATTATTTTCTTTTAGGTTTGATTGTGTTAAACTGGATTATTTGGTCATGGTGGCGCAAGTTGCTATTCTGAGCACCAATCTAGTTTCAAGTCTGTTTTAATAAAGTACACTTTAAATCCATGCTGGCTCTGAGCTAATCCCTCCTGAACTTCCTTCCTCCCTTTTGTGCAAAAAATGTGTTCACCAGTTCAGCTGTGAGGTTTTATTGCCAGTCCCATGTCGAAACCATTTTGTTCCTGGCAGCTAATGTCCAGCCAAATAACTCAGCCAAGCTCAGCAAGGCAACCCAGAGAAATACAAAGACTTAAAAGACGTCCACTTTTGATGATACTCACTTGATTTGGATACCTCAGACCACAGAGGCCACATATTATCTTTTTTTTTTGAAGAAGAAGAAACATCAATTCATCATTAATAATCCACGTGGAGGAAACCAGTTGTCCCCTCCTCGTGGCTCAAAGCTAAATTATCGCTCGTTCTGTGCTGGGACTCTCCTACCTGAACCTGATCGATAATGAAAACTATTTGCTGTTGTCACACTTGATTCCCATTCACATCACAAAGGATTGCTATGCCTTTTATTCGAAGATTATGTAGACCTAGACAGAAAGTATAAATTAAATTGCTTATCTTAAGCATTACAAAAACAAGAAATTGTTGAAAATATGTAATGTGAAAGCTCGGCTGTTTTTTAATAAATAAAGTCTTCACAATAAAGTCAAATTAACTAGGCCGATGCTGGCATTCCCAGCAGCAAGGGTATATCAGCGAAAAGCCCTATAGATTTATAAGCAATCCCCCAGATAAAACTCCTCAGATTCACCTTCACCTGTTATAAAATATGGCCTATCGGAATAAAATGTGTTATATGCACAATAGATAGAGAGTGGTTTCATATTCACCTAATTTGCACCACATCAAACGAACGGTTGAGAATTGAAGCGCAAGATCTTTTTTTTTCAGGCGCCTAATCCACATGCTGTCGATAGCATGTCAAATTACACTTTATTGCTGACACTTTTTTTTATTTTTTGGTCAGTGGTTTTGATGCCACTACTAATGCGAACAGGTCAGTGTTGACAGTATTGTAAGATAAAGAAATACAGAAATATTAATTATCCATGTCCAGCCACCTAAGTGAATCGTAGTTTGTATTTCATTCATCTGAATTCACCTGAATCCCCAGAAAAGACCTCTCTGCTGCATTATCCTTTCACGACGTAACATCAGCAATCCTTGATTTGTTTCAATCAAAAAAAAAACGTACTCCCTCTATTTATGTTGTAAGGAGGACATTCCGTAGGTTTGGAGTGGCGTGAAAAATTGTCATTGTAAGTAATCTGTCTGGGGCAGGTGGAGAATCTCCTCGATTTTGGAGAAAATCCTAATTAGGTCTATTTGTGGAACGTTTGAAATTCTGACGCACCTACGTCGACACTTTGACTTGTATTTTGAAAAAAGCCAAGAATGAAAATTTGTTTCCTCTGCCTAAGAGATTATGATCTCATTGGCATTTGTTTTTCTATTCTCTTAGCAGGTATAAAAAAAATAAAAATACATAAAGGATTTTGATGAAACCTGTTAGAAGTGTTGGACATATAGCGAGGACGAACTTTATGTATCGTCAAAAAGTCTGGCATATTATGGAATGATCAGTGCTGCAACCTTTGTGTCTACCGCAGATCATTCGTGTTAATGTGAAAACTCAAAAACTATTTCATGGATTATTTTCAAATTTAATACTCACGTAGACCTTACTGGGATGTAGAACTGGATTGATTTTGGGAAATGCTGTTTGTATGTTTCTGCCACTATGGTGAACTTTATCTCCAAAAGTTTTTGGGCTGTAATTTCTGCCATTAGTTCAAATAAAATTTTTGTTTAATTAGGTTAATTGCTTGTTGGGAACAACAGCTTAGTCCTACTTAACTTTTAGAGTGGATCAAGGAAACAGTCAGGAATTTTTTTATACTTAATGGACCACTTTTGTCAGCTACACATTAACTACTTGATGGATTAACATGAAACTGGATTGAAGGTTGCGTCATGTGCCATGGAAGAAATAATCATATTTTGGAGCTACATCCTCCATTAATGGAATGTTGTTTTTCTTGAATAACTATCAAACTAATAATACACCAAAGTAATGCCAGGGTTAGGTTTCCGTGGTCAGGGAGTCCAAATATCATGGGACTATTGCTTTTAGGTTCAGTGACATAATTTGGAAACTGAGCTGCCTTGGCAAAGGCTTTTACTCTTAGAGTGCTGCTTTTTTTTTGTTGCAATGATTTAAAGCAGATTTCTGGTATTGTGAGTTACATGCTTTCTGTTATGAAAAAACATAACTAAACCATATTAAAAAAACCATCAATGGCTCGTGTCTTTATAGGACAGGTTCTAATTTGTAAAAGTCAGTCTCATTAGACCAGTCAAATACCCATGTGTGCATCGGAAGAGTTATTGGCTGAAAAAATCACTCCGCCTATACATTTTTGCCATGAAGAAATCCCCCTTCTAATGTGACTAAGTTGATTTTTATGTTCCATGTCCAAGTGGCCACAAGGGTAAATGGCACATAAATTATGTCAACTGCACATGTACACAGGGTCCGTGTGCAGAGCCCCTAGTATTTTTGCAAACTTTATGCACGTGCCTTGTTTCAACTTTTTGTCAACGTTGGTGTCAAAATTTTCAACGTTGATGGGATTAAGAAACAACATGAGAATGAAATGTGGTTACAACATTTGGATATAGTAATCTCCTTTCCTCAGGTTTGATGTAACATTAACATGAAGTTCATGAGTTAACTTTCTCGTCTGTCTGTTTCAAAGCTGGACAGCGGACCTCCACATCTGCATCTTATTTGCTTTCCTGCTGCTCCCAGGATTGTGTTCTGTGTCTTTATGGCTAAGAGAATGATTGTGAAATAAAACTATTTTTTTGATAAATGGTTACATTATTTCGAAACTACATACACAAATAGGTTGACATGTTTTACACTAATATGTTTTCATAAAACCTAGAATTGGATTGATTTCGCGGAAGGTCGAGTACATAGTTAAACAGGAACTTCTTCCTAAAAGATTTTTCAGGTCATGATTTCTCGTCTATTGATCGGTGAAGATGCATCTTGTTTTCATCATATTCAACTCCAATAGTTTATATTTTACTCACAAGGAGGAGCTTGTTTTTACAAAAAACAGTGTTTTTCTAACACAACTTCCTAACCGTTAATTGGATTAATTCCAAATTTGGTGCATATGAAACGACTCAAGAGTTCTACTTACAGTATATGATGTTAAACTCAAACACTTTATATTTTACTCACTAGAGGGGCTTTTTTTTATGAAAAAATACTGTGGATAAAATTTCACATTTTATTTGAGGCGTTCAATCGGGGGGGATTGCAGGGGATTGGGAACTTTTTCGGGAATATACACTGGCTGACAATATAAGCCTGGTTTAAACCGGATTCCCACAGTTCGGGCTTTGTAGGTATTGATGTTGACTGGTAGTGGTTATTATTATCACCATATAATTTCATTTATACGGAACTGCTTATCCTGTTCAGGGTACCGGGGACTGGAGCCTATTCCAGCTTACATTGGACGAGAGACGAGTAACGCTCCGATCTACGGACAATTTAGAGTCACCAATACAGTGCGAGTGTCCTCTAATGGACGGTGGCTATCAAGTGACAAAAGGAAAGCTGTTGATGGAAAGTGTTTCCATCAAAAACACTTTATTCAACAAATGCTTGAAATTTTTTTTAATTGTTAAATTTGAATCAGATGTAGCTTCATGAGCAAAAAAACTTTTTTTGGTGTTTCTGTAGAAGTTACAATAGATGAGTTGTGAGTCTTGTCTTTAGTTCTTATTGTGTGTCTTACTGACACACCCACTAACATGCACATTCGATTTGCATGCTGCACATTTTTATAGTTTCATAGTAGCTTAGTACCTCATTACCATTTCACATTACACTAAACACTAAAATCTTTTCAACAGCAGTGACAATATGAAATATCTCAAACTAAATGCAACCAATTGTGATTAATGCAGGTATACAATAGCACAACATCAACAGTAACAACTTTATTAAAGGAAGTGCTATGATTGGCTGCATTGCAACTATGACTGTGTTGTCATATTTTATCATCAGATATCCCATGCTGAGCACAGTAACATGTTCGATTAAGAAAAAACAAAGAAAATCACAATCAAAAAAGACGAAAACAAACTCAATAACATTTTTGGATTTGTTCCCAAAAACTGTTATCAGGCTCCCGGTTTTCACACACTTAAGCCCCAGCCAGCCAAGGCCCGTCACTCGCCATCCTGTCCTGAGTGCTGAGAGACCCGTGCTTCTAGTTTCCAAAATAAGTCATCAACAGGACCCTCTCTGTGGGACAAGACAAAAGGAGGCTGATAGGAGCCCAGAGCTCTCACATTATGGCCCAAAAACAGCTGACGACAACCGCAACAGGCTGAAGCTTGGCCGGACTATAGCATTTGAATGGGGATATTGGACTCTTAAAGTGCTTTTAACCATGAAAAAGCCTTTAAATGCTTCACATCAGGCCAAAACAAGTATAGTACATTTTGTTCTCAAAAATTCTCCTAGACAACATGCACGCACCCCCCTTCCTTAATTAAACTGGAACGACTGATACTGCCTGAGTGAGCTCACTCATTTAGCCAACAGTGTTCTCTGTTTGTCTTTCATACTCTCCAAACATCAAGAATTATTAATAAAATCCCAGTTTTTTGTATTTTTTAACTAAAAAATTCACATATAACTTGTTACAACGTTGAAAGTTCAAAAGGTCACAGTGTGCAGTGTTATTTTGCAATTCCCACTCATCTTACAGTGTTCATCACCGTCCCAAACTATAAAGCATTACTAACATGACTCATCTGATACCTGATAGTCAATCACAAGATGAGTGACTATCATGTACCTAATCTTCTACCAATTATATTCCTGTCACGACAGGAATATAATCGTATAATGTATCGAACTAAGTGAACATGATCAGCACTAACATTTCCCCGTCATTATATATGATTTTTTGACAAAAGAATACATCCAACCATGGCTATAGTACATTCTCTATTGAGAAATGTGGAAAGGATTATGGTCTTGTTTGCAGTGACATGCCATCTAAAACACACCCTCAATAAGGGGTATCCCCCGTCATCCCTTGTCCAGCTAACTTTGCCGTTTGACATCAAGTGGATTATAAATTCCAATTTCTTATAAATTCCAACTGATATGTAAGTCCAACTTTTAGACGTCTAACTGATGTCCTGTGCCATCACAGGACATGAGCTAATGAATCCCTGTTCCAACCAAATGTCATAATTATATCTACGAAATGTTGTGGATATTATCATTATTATTGCTTTTATTTTTGTTCATAAGATAAGATATACCTTTATGATTCCCACAACAAGGACATTTCCAAAATTACAGCAGCAAAGGTAATTAAACAGAAACAATAGTAAGAAATAATAACAATAGTAACAAGCAAATGCAAATCAGAGAGGTATAAAAAATGGACAAAGCAGATGGAGGAGAAAAATATAAATATGATCACCACAGAATGTTTCTTAATATTACACAGTAAATATTAATATTGCACTGCGAAATTGCCAGTTATTGGTGCATGGTGTACTGAGAGCAGTGCTGGTTGTAGAGTCTGACAGCTTAGATACGTTCAATGCAAAGGCAGGGTTGTGGGTCATTAAGACATTATGACTTATGGGTATCTGGCAAAATGCAGATTTCTTACAGATGTTTAATTCAGTTATTTCACTTGACTATGACTGTCATTAATGAAGCCATAGATTGAAAGCTGCAGTCTATCCATTTTGAAAAAGCTACACTCAGTTGTTGAGAAAAGCATGGCCAGTTTCCATCATCAAGAACAGAGAGGACATACTGTACATTTGCCAAATACATTATGTAGCATCCTTTAACTCTTTTCTACAGTGGCCGACCTTACAAAACCTTGCTGCAACTTATGGACACACATGCATATAGAGTAAATAAGAAAAAATCATCATCAACTTGACAACATGTATAGCAAACACACGGACACAGCATATTAAGAAGCGCTCTATAAACCACAACACAACAAGTGTTTTCAAAGGAATCTTAATAGTGATGCACCCATCTGGGCATTAATGGAAGTGTTTTTGGTTTGTTATGACATTGTGATCACATGATACACTTACCACGTACCACTGATGTTTAGCTATCTCTAATATTGTAAGTCATAAGCTTTGGCCAAAACAAGCCCATCTGGGAGTGTGCATCACTACTAAGTGTTTCCTGGAAACATTTCCGTTGTGTTGTGGCTTTTGTAGTGCGTTTTCTTGGTGTATAGAGTCGGGGTATTTGAAGCCCATTCTAAAAATGCTGCACATTTATTGTCATATTGATAGATATGCTCTTATCTGTATCAATTTGTGTTTGCCTATTTAAGTGGTTTTCAAGTTTTCAACCATTGCACTTTTAGCTTGTGAAACTATTCTGTATTAAATTCTTCAATACACTTCAGACAAAGCTCAAATCCCACCTTTGTGATGTTTCTGAAATGTTATGCAATGGTTATTGTTAATGTCTACAGCAATTCTCACCAATAGTCCCTGAACAAGTAAATGTTTTCTGGCCCCAAGATGCAAACACTAGGAAATCACCGATTTAATGCCCCACTTCCAATTTTTTTTCTAAAATCCGATTTATTTCGAGTAGCTGTTAACATTACTTTTAAAATGTGTCCTATATCAGATTCCAGTGTGAACATTTCACGGCCTTAAACTGATCCACATATGTAAAACTACAATAACAAAGACGCATCGCCTAGCAAGCTGTCAATAAGGAAGAAAAATGGAAGCCAATAAAGTTAATTTGAATGCTTTCATTTACAGTAAAAATGTTTATGGTGATGTTTATAGAGTTTATAGTGATGTTAATAGTGTTTATATTTATATTCTCAGGCAAAAGGGACTACCACCGCCGCAGCTTTGTGACAAATGTAGATGGAGGATGACGTCAAAGTAACACGAAATACAATGTCACTGTTCCAAGGTCAAATTGCAAAATATCTATTTGACTGTTCCAAGGTCAAATTGCAAAATATCCGACCCATATCTGATTAAAGACCATGTATGGAAGAGGCCCAAATTGGAACTGGAAAAGATTTTGCATCTGGTGATTGTATGCGCCAAAGCATCTAATGGGATAAGCTGTGTGCTAATTCGATACTCTCTGTTCATCTCTGATGCTATGGTAACTACTGTCTTTATAGGTTTTAAGGTTTTGTGGGGAAAAATTATGTCCACATTTTTTTGCAAACTCATCAAGTACTGGAGGATGTGCACCTTTTTTCTTATGTCGAAGCACTTCATAATGTAAATGGGAAGGCAGTTGGAATGATTGAGAAGTATTTGCTAATTTTAGTTTATTGGTTCTTAAGGAGTGATCTCAGCTTGAATTTTAAACTGCATTTCATTTATTTTACAGAAAAAAAAACACTTTAGGAAAGAAGGTTAATTAAAAGTTGGTAAGTACGTATACATCTGGATAGCGTTTCTGCCTTGATAACTACTTGCTCTTCAATTACATAGTCAATTTAGGTAAGAAAAGCTCCCTAACTGAATGACATGTCCATGAAATATCTACACTTTAAATAAAATCTTTACAAGTTAAGGTCAACTACCGGCAACTGTGGTTGCTAGAATTCTGCAGTTAAATATACGAATAAGAATTTTTTGGGGCCCATAGGCTTTCATTGAATGGACAGCTGGAAATTAACAGGAAACTGGGAAAGAGAGGGTGATGGGGAGGTAACATTTAAGAAAGTGCTTCAATTGGAATCAAACCTGTTGCCGCTGCACTATTAGGAATCAGCCTATATATCAGGCGCCTGCTCTACTAAATGAGCTAAACGGTGACCTGTCACTATATTTTTTACGGTTAAATTCTGGCAACCGTAAATTACAAAAAATTCAACCCAACTGATGAGTTAGATGGATGACTTTTACTTTCAGCTGTTGATATGTGAAGCTGGAAATCCTGTTTTCAGGACATTTGTAAAGCAAGCCAGAGCACAAGAAAAATCTGATGAGCCTTTTGGAGACAGTGTTTTTAGGTATTGAGGTAAGATTTGAGTCGAAGAAAAAGGAGCGTCAAGAAGGGGAAAGTAAGGGCAGCCAGGCAAGAAGTAAGACACAGCCAGATTGAATTGTAAGAGAGGAATTGATGGTGCAGGGATAAGGAAGTTGAGGAGGAATCGCAGATTAGGAAATTTTAGGAGGACCACATGGAGGGAAAGAGAAGTTCCTCTCTCCTCAAATCAAGCACCCATTTGCTCTGTTACAAATCTTTGCTCGGGCCCAGAGGAGCAACCACTTTTTTTCACCTTACCATCAGGCCTTTTAATCCCATTTCACTTTTCCAGATGGCCTCAGCAGCAGCAGTCTGACTTAGTCCTGATTCCCTTGACCCGTCCCGGAATCCAAGTTATCTGTCCAATCCAGGCATCCAAGTGACTACTGGCTGAAACTGTACGGGCTGGGAACTTAATTCCATTCCCTTGCTGGAGACTAATTTATGAAGTGGGTTGATGGAAATTCCCTACCCAATCTCTGGCCCCAGTTCTCCTGCACCCAGCAAAAAGCCTAATTGATTTTTGGTTAACATATGTGGGAGGGGATGTCATTTTCACACTTCTCTGTTGGCTGAAATGTAGATATGGAGTATGCACAGTTTAATACAGTCACTCTCTTGGAGTAAAATTAATAGAATAAATGTAATGATTGCTGCTCTTCTGAAAATTTTAGTATTAGTACAACATTACTCTCAAATGAAAAAGAAAATTATACCTAGATAAATGAAAGACAGGAGTGGACCCCAAAGCAAACAGAAGTAAATGGGACATCAACTGTGTGCATTTTCTGTGCACACGGTTGTATGTTCCAAGCACAATTACACTATTCATGCAGAGTCAGCAGATGGCTGTTTCTCGGAAATAAACATGTGGCCCTTAGATTTCTTTCCAAAATCACTGTGTGTTTTTGATCACTCTCAGGCAGAAGTCAGCTGATCCTTTGCCCTATTTTCTCTTTTATGTTTTGCTCGTATGTCATGGGTGGAAAAAAAACTCAAATTTTTTTTAAACCCATTTTGAGCAGTAGATTGCATTTCCAGTGATATTTACAGGATTTCATAGTTTATGCTTTGATTAAATGGTTGTTCAGTTGAAATAGACCAGACTTTGTCACACAGCTCTATTATTCATAGCTGGAACTTACAAAAACATCCTAAATAATCTAAGAATTCAGAGGGGTGAGTATGATACTATGTCTCAAATTTTATAGACTACTTTATGTTAGTATTCCATATAGACATATTTATTGTACATACTATGTCGACCCTTCACCTTCTCATATTTAACCAAGATGGTAACCATTGATAGTGTGTACAGTTTTCCAAAGTCTACTTTTGGACCATCGCTCTCGGAAATGGTTAATTAGATTTTTTCATTTTAGTGTGAAGGCACTCAGAAAATCAAAATGACAAGGTTAAGTATAAAGGTAGGTAGAGATGGGCAGATTAAACTTTTAACGGATTGCGATCTTGATTCAGACATATATGCATTCTCATATATGAAGTTTGACAATTCTGTAGTATTTTAATTAATAACTTAAGCTGCAGTGAAAGCGAGCAGGTTGTGTTCTAACTTGCCATTATGACAGGCTTGGTCCTTATGGGTATTGTGTATCTGTGACGCAGGGGATTATGGAAGTTGTAGTTTGTTGTAACATGTGTAGTCACAGCCTTGCAAACATGCTGGAGAACATCTAACTTTTAAGCTTGCTCAGCTTGGTCAGAGCTTGCGTAAAATGAGTGAGACACCTGACAGATAACATTCCGAGGTGGAGAGGAGAAGTGGTAGTATCTATTCCTTAACTTAACTTATCGTATATCTGTTCTCTTTCTACCACAATATTTCCCTGTTGGTTCACAAAACGCACTGTTTTGTAGCTACATGGAGAAGATGCGCAGTAGATCTACTGGGAGATAACCCCCTTAGTGCCCAAATAAATCAATGCGAGTTACACACGGACAGTGCATGTCGCTTTTTAATTTGTCATGTCCATAACAAAGTGCAATATTATGTCAACTGAATGGTAAAATTATGGCAAGAATCATGAAAGAAAATAGCAATTCTCATTTTGGCCAGATACACCCAGCCCTAGAAGTACGACATTTGACACAAAGTTTAAGTCTATGAAATGATTCATTACGAAAGTTGATTTTGCAAACCTTTTACCCTCCAGGATGGATCAAGGCACCTGGGATATCACAAAATGCTAACGTACTGACTTTGTGACGCGACGGAAGGCTACTAGTGTGTCACAAATGCTTAAATGAGACATCCCCCACTCTGTATGCGAGGACACTTGAGACTATTTATTGAGGCTATTGGGGCCCAAGGAGCCTTCTCAGTTTCCACCAGCTGAAAAGGGCTTTCCAGGGAGATAGAGGCAAGCTGGAAAGCATAGCCGAATAAAAGCCAGCTTTTGGACTCAGGGCCAAAACTTTCCCCAGCTGCTTCCACTAAGTAATTCGCAGACCCAGGTGTTCAGACAAGATTTGAAACTTAAACCAAGCAGTTCGACTGTTCCACATCCCCCCGTCCCATTTCTTCCCTCGATTTTACCCCCTCATGATGGTCCTTACCACATATCTTTTGTTAAGGCTGACCCAGACAGTGTCATTAGTAAATTGAATGGTGTAGCTGTGGATACCAATGCAGTGTAGATGTAATTGTTTCAACAAAGAAAATTTCCACATCACTCTGCTGTCTCTTAAATTTGCTTAACTAAGGCAAATCTGATGGTATCATTTGAGTTGACTTCCTTTCATCATCAATCAGGACTTCAGTAAAAACTAGGTGATTGACATCAAGGATATATCCCTGAAAGGTCTCCAGTCCCCTTCGTTTTACAAGCGATCCCTGATTGAACTCCTCAACTTAAATGTAAACTTATGTATGAAAAACATTATTTTTCTGGTGAGTAAAACCGAATATATACAACTTTGATCCCCTCGAGTGAGTCATATTCAACTAATTTAATTAATTCAATACATATATATCAAATCTCCACTATAACGGACTAATGGTTTAGAAATTATGGCCCAAAAACTGTTCGAAATAAAGCTCCCCTTAGTCCCAGATTACCTAACCAGCCTTACCAAATCAAATGTTTTAGGAATTATGTCTGGAAATCAGTTTTTAGTCAAAAACAAAGATAAAAAAATAACCCCGAGAGAGAAAAATATGAACAAGTAAGCAAGTTAGTATGATAGATCTCCTCGGTCAATTAAAAGTTTCTCAACCCGCAAAAATGTAGCAAAAAATGCAAAACATGCATCACTTATGGTGATCTAGCTCAATCAAATATTAATCTGAAATTCAATACAATAGTTGGTCATTAAAAATGTATTCTAATGACCGCTGTTGGGTCCCATACACAAGCTTTTTGGGATTCTCAAACAGTCTGCTGTACTCCAGTCAGTGGGCTGTGCTCTGATGCAAAGCACAGTTGAAAATCATTAACAGTCATTGTGAATAAGCAATTGCATGAAAAAAAAATGACTGTAAGAAGCATTTAAAAATATCTAAATACAAATGAATACAGGTAGGTGACTCAGTGCATATAGAAAATATATGTTCATATCTTTCAATTAATTCCTCTGCAAGGGGCAGCAGAAGGAGGAAGAATGGTTGTCCGGTGGTTCTTGGGCCCTGTCATCTACATGTTGAAGGAGTGAGCAAGATACTGAACCCCAATTTGCTCCATGGGCTCCATAGAGAGTTAGCCAGTGCTCAACAGGAGTGGTTCAAATGCAGGAAACAGGTTGAAGTATGTAATTGTGACAAGAAAATGCTTACTCTCAAATGTAGTGATTGAGTAGGTTAATCTCTCAAAGACAGGCTTTCCTCGTGTCTGAACACCACTTTAAATGTTTCTTGTTGGAGCTGGTTACTCAAGATAGCATGAGCATCATGTGCTATGCAAGGACTTATTGAGTGCTTTGTTTTGAGGAAATATTTCCCGCTTGAAGTATGATAATACAAAGACAAGAACTTTCTCTTATCGTAATCTACTATTGATGATTATATTTTATTTGAGGTCACCCTTGCCTATCATGATGTTAAACCTTGCATGTGTTTAATCCGTGTGGTTAAACCCATTTGGTTGCTGCTCATATCTCCGCTGCTTTTAAAGATGCCATTCAATCCGATACTGAGTGCTGTTCTAGCAATGAGGATTTAACTACGTAATGTATCTCTGCTACTGAAAACGAGAGCTTTTCAGAAGCAGAGCGCAAGTGGAAGAAGGATAAGCTGCATGTGTCTTATGAAATAATAAAACTGACTGTTAAATCTACAAAGACGAAACATTTATCTGTAGTATTTCAAATAATTGTCACAAACATTGTTTCCTTTTTAAAAAAATCAATTATATCCATGCTCACCAACCTGCTTGTATGGAGGCAACCAATGAGGCTTGTGAAAATTTTCTCCTCTTTTTTGTTGTGAAGTTTGCCACAGTTAGGACGACCATTTTACTTCCCTTGCTTGACTCATCTGTTGTTGTCACCTGCTATGCTGTCTTTGATCAATTTGAATCTGTGTCCCTTTCTTGTTTATCTCAATTTGCTGCACAACTTAAACCCTCGGTCTGTCCCACAGACATTTTTCCAACAAGCCTTTTTAAAGGGAAACTCTGGGAAACTATTGGACATAACATCCAAAACATTATACAGCAGTGTTGCTTAAGGTTTTGTACCATCTTGCTTTAAAAAAACGGTGGTACTGCAATTTATTAAAAAAAACATCTTGGACAACCTTATTCTTTCAAAGTTTAGGCCGATCTCTAAACTCTCGTTCAACTCAAAGGCTGTTCTCATATAATTACAGTCTTCTTTTATATGTACATGACATTTTTGAAGTCCTCAAGTCTGGTTTTACAGCTCTGTGCATCACAGAATCTGCATTTTTCAACGTAAATGGTCTTTTATTAACCAGAGACTCTGGTGTTTTGCGTTTATAATGCTTTTAGATCTAACAGCTGCTTTTGACACAATGAACAACATCATCCTTATCTCTCGCCTGGAGTGCTCTGTGGGTAATAGAGGCACAGCCTTACAGTGGTTCAGGTCTTACCTGTCAGGGAGACAAGTAAGACTTTTCATTTATCCTAGGTGAGTAGGTGTTATCATCGTCTTTCTCTCTTCCATGTGGAATCCCCAAAGGTTCCATTCTTGGGCCCATCTTTTTTTCTTGTATTTATAGCCCTTAGGGTTGATTTAAAGGAAGGACAGCATCTCACAGCATTTCTACGAGGACAATTCCCAAATTTACATGTCACTGAAAAGAAATGATGACAGCTCTTTAACATCATTGCTGGACAGTCTGAAAGACATCCCAGCCTGGATGGCCCTGAACTATTTACATATTAATGATAACAAAACCAAGGCTGTGGTGTATGGACCATTTTTTAAATCCACAGCTTCAAAACTTGGCATCATAGGGACAGTCATTTTAAACTGGACATTTTAAACTCTGGTTAGATCCTGTTTTTATAAGTTGAGGATTCTATCACCTTTTTAATGTTTAATGATTTTTAAACGCTATTTCCTATTATTCTTATGGTTTTATTATAACGTGCCTTGACTACTGTAGTAGTGTGTTCTGCTTGGCTTTTAACATCCACACGCAAACAAGAGCACATCCACCCCATTCTGAGTGTTGGACATGAATGCCTTTTGGGCCTATTGCTTTTTTCTGTACAGTATTATCATTACTGTACAGCACTTTGGACAACTTAACTTAAATTAAGTTGAGTAAAGATAATATTGTTTAAGATGTTACAAAAAGCAGTGTTATTCTCTCTCGCATGCTCTCTCTCTCCTATCTGAGCAGATGAGTGGCTCGTTCAGCTACTAGGAACGCACTTCTCATCGGGATTCCTGATAAAAGTCTTCAAAAACTACAGTATGTTCAAAACAGTGCTGCAAGGATCCTGATGAGAGTTCCTAAACAAGAACAGATCACCCCTGTTCTTCATTCCCTTCATTGGCTTCTGACTGACTTGGTGCTCCCCCACTAGATGGATGACCCCTTGCATGTGATAACTCTGTGTGGTAGGAAGGGCTGGGCCTGTTTATCTATCACAGCATAAAAAATATTGTAGGGATGTTGTCAGAATGTCAGCACATCTATAATCAGTTTTCGTCGAGAGCATAACTCACTTTGGGTTTTTGTTTTGGGGGAAGTATGTCATGTTCAGATGTCTCTCATTCTATGTCTTGAGGAAATGTCTGCTGGGAAACAATGTCTTCATACACTAGGACATCTGGGTTCTTCTATCCTATAATTACCACCTTTCAAAGCCAGCTGTATGCAAAGAACAGTCCTCTATCATGACCATCAATTCATAATAATTGTCAGATCAGTGTGTGTTCCATGTGTGTAAATCTAAAACAGTGTTTAGTATAAGAGTTGATTCTACTACTAAGGACAGGATGTGTGTGGGAAACGAGTGCAGTACATCAAAAGACCAAGCTGACACCCAGCTGGAAGACCACACCATACATTCTGTTTCAACTGTTTGTAGCTTTCTTGTGGCAAGTTATATAATATGCAGTTATGACCGCACAACAATCAATTTTTTTAATCATATTCATGTGTCTCAATTCATTCCTTTCAATCCAATAGCGAGGGTGGTGCTGAACCTATTACATTTCCTTTTGTCAAGCAAACAATAGAGCAGTTAAGATTGAGACAGTTAAAGAAAATGTTCTGTAGTGGTACTGTTACTTCAACATGATAAGCTAGAAAAAACATAATTTATAAAAACAAAACTCACATGTTGGTCATACATAATCAATAAGATATTAATACTATATCAACTTATTTATTTATTATTTATTTCAGCTGCAATTGTAAATGTAAACTGGGTCTATACCGTCCTTCACTACACCAATGGTATATCCCCGAAAATACCTCAATCCTCTGCATTGTACAGTCAATCCCCCTAATTGAACAAATTAAAATTAAATGTAAAGTTTTGTCTGAAATACAGTATTTTTTGTAAAAAAGAAGCTCCCCCTAGTGAGTAAAATATTAACTATTGCGGTAAAATGGATCAGTGGATTTCTACATTAACTCCCTGAGTAACATCCTGGATTATCACGCCCCAAAAACTGTCATCTTCTCCCGCTCAGCCCCTGGTTCACCAGCGAGCTACAGAAAATGAAGGCAGCTTGGTGTGCCCTTCAGCGGCGCTACAAGGCTTCACGTCTCACTGTCCTCAAATTAGCCTTTCGGGATCACCAAAAGGCCCACTCAAAGTCCCGTAGAGAGGCACGGTAACTGTTCTACTCGAACATTATCAAAACCAGTCCTGGAAATTCTAAGCAGCTATTTTCCACTATCAATCATCTTCTTAAACCACAAAGTCCCCCACTTACAGAAATTACAGAAGAGCACTGTAATAATTTCATGGCTTTCTTCGAATCGAAAATTTACTCAATCCTTCTGTCCTTTCTGGTGCCTCCACTCTACCTATCCAGTCTGCTTACTCACACGTTGAGATCTCCCAGCCTCTAAAGTGCTTCCAAGAAATCTCACAGCAGGAGGTTGAGAATATCATCAGGAAGATGGAACCCTCCACGTGTGCACTTGACCCCTTTCCTACAGCCCTAGTGAAAACTAAAATCTCTTCCATCAGTCCCCTGATCACCGCTGTAATAAACCAATCCCTTCAGGCTGGCTTTGTTCCATCTGCCCTAAAAACCGCCATAATCAGACCACTCCTCAAAAAACCCACTCTCGATCCTGAAGTTTTTACAAATTACAGGCCCATTTCCAAACTCCCATTCCTCTCCAAAGTACTGGAAAAAGTAGTTGCTGCCCACCTCCAGGATCACCTCTAATACAACAACCACTTAGAAACCTTTCAGTCTGGTTTCAGCTCTGCACACGGCACAGAAACAACTGCTTAGAGTCACAAATTACCTACGGATGTCAGCAGATGCTGGTTCACCTTCCCCCCTGATTGATTTGTCTGCTGCATTCGACACAGTTGACCATGGAATACTCCTACAACGCCTACATCACATCACTGGACCCACTGCCAACGCCCTAAACTGGTTTCAATCCTACTTCACCAACAGAACAGAATACATTTCCCTTGGAAGTGCAAGGTCCCAGACACACACCGCCACATGTGGGGTCCCCCAGGGATCAGTCCTTGGCCACATTCTCTTCATACTGTACATGCTCCCCCTTGGCCATGTCATCAGTCGATATGGACTCTCCTTCCATTACTATACTGATGACACGCAAATCTACATAAAAATTGACACGTTCCTCCGCAGCTTCTCCATCCTCATTGTCTCCCCTTTCAACTCTCTGTGCTTGTCTGGAGGAGATAAAGGTGTGGAAGAAAAAAAACTTTCTCCATTTGAACATCTCCAAAACCGAAACAATTTTAATTGGTACCCCACATCAGACCCTGTCTTCCTCCATAACCAGAATTACCTTCTCTGGTCACGACATTCCCCTCTCTTCATCCGTCACCAACCCCGGCGTAAGATTCAACCCTCATCTCAATTTTGAATCCCACAGGATGCACATCTGCAAGATCTCCTTTCACCATCTCAGAATATTTCCAAACTTTGTTCTTTACTCACCTTGAGGGATGCTGAAAAGCTGCTCCAAGCGTTTGTCTCCTCCAGACTGGATTACTGTAACGCACTTCTCATCGGGATACCTGATAAAAGTCTTCAAAGACTTCAGTATGTTCAAAACAGTGCTGAAAGAATTCTGATGAGAGTGCGTAAACACAAACACATCACCCCCATTCTTCATTCTCTTCATTGACTTCCCATCTCCACCCAGATTGATTATAAGACCTCTCTCCTCACTCACCAGTGTATCCATGGTAACGCACCCCCCTACCTAAAAGAACAACTCAACCCACTAACATCAACACGATCCCTCCGTTCTCGCCTCCTGCTCCCCTGGTCTAAGCTCAGCACCATGGGTGATCGGGCCTTATGTTCTGCTGCCCCTCATCTGAGGAATGCCATCCCTGAGCATCTGAGGGCTCCACAGAAGACTGAGACTTTTAAAAAAGGACTTAAAACTTTACTTTTTAACAGAACCTATAACTTTTAATCAACATTGCTGCTTTTTGAACATATTTTTATATAATAGCACTTTGAGATTTGATCCAAATTCTAAGTGCGTTATAAATTAAATTTATTATTATTATTATTATTATTATTATTATTATTATTATTATTATTATTATTATTATTATTATCCAATACATACACAATAGATCTCCTTGGGTCGATTCATATGCACCAAATTTGGTGTCAATCATACCAACGGTTGAGAAATCGGTGGAGATAAAGCTCCCTTTAGCGTCAGAAATATTATATCGACCTTTCCCAAAATCAATCCAGCTCATCCGCGGAAGGACTATGGATGTCTTAAATTTGAAAATGATCCATGGAAAAGTTTTTGAGTGTTTGAGGATCTGAGATGGATTACGATTTTCGGGAATATAGTGACATTGTAGTTTACAAATGTCCAAATCAAAAATCTTTCTTTGGTAAGACAGAGAGCATCATTGTCACCAGATGTATGATAATTATCACCTCTGTATGATCAATAATGCCAAAAAAATCCCAAATAAGCTTACAGAAATGAATGGAAAATACAAGCCTACTTTTACTGTTTGGCTAAAACCTGTTGCCGTCCGTGACAATATAGCTTTTTGTGTTTGTTTCAAAATGCAGATGTTTGCTGAGGTGCCATAAACAGGAGAGTAGTAATATAAAATGCTATTGATATCCGGGTTAGTGGGATTTAAGAACGAGTACCTGGGAGTGGTAATGTGAGGTCCAATGCATAATCACAGCAGAATTACCTGTTTGGCCCCTCTTTGTACTTTGTTGAGATTTATTAAGTGATGTTTTCTGTATTTTCATGTACCGAGTTTCTCATTTACAAGTTGCCTTTTTAGGTGATAATGTAGCCGACTATATTGATGTTTGTTCCAGATTTGGCATTTGTATAATGTATGATACATCCTTAATCGAACAATATATGTAAGCAGTGGCTGATTTACTTTTGGCTGACATGGGCAATTGCTGGGGTGGCGCTGCGATCACAACAATAAAAACAAAATTAAAATGGGAACATCATCATGCTACATTTCATGTCAATTATAATGCCAATATGTGGTCAGAGGGGGGCATCCCTCTAGTTTATGAGTACAGTTTCCTCTCCGGTAGAGAGAAATGCCATAGACAGAGGTGGGAGATGGGGTATGGACAAATATACCTAGATAGTACTGACTTCCGTCCACATACATCCTTGCCACACTGGCCTATCTCTGTCTCCAGAGGTTCAGAATGTGTCCTACTAGCTACTTTTAACTTGCACTTCTGTAAAAGTCTATTTAATACACATTTTATTTAAAATAATTTTAATTATTGATTTACCTTTGCTTGAGTTTCTGTTTCAGGATTGGCAGTTTCAATCTGGTGTACTTCATCAGGTGTTCCAGCCTTTTACCCCTTAATCAAGTAAGGCC
Organism: Lophius americanus; assembly: GCA_037951165.1. NCBI lineage: Eukaryota > Metazoa > Chordata > Actinopteri > Lophiiformes > Lophiidae > Lophius > Lophius americanus. Next base: position 9,399,210 of record JBBDHG010000028.1, on the reverse strand, counting down.
CACCAAATTTTGATCAGATGTCTAAGTGTCTAATGCTAGTATCCAGATGGTCACCTGGGAGAGGAAAAAACCAAGGTAAATCTTCTCTAAAGCTCGGCATGTACTTTTCGAGTTTGGATTAGTTGATGTCCGATTCCAACTCACACTGTACGGATAAATAATCTGCAGGAGCTCACTTTTGGTGCTCTCATACTGTATGGCCCTTGCAGCCCGTTGTCGCTATTGACAACAGTTAAAAAAGATTAATTTGAAAGTTCTGAGGCAGGAGGGAGTTTGTTTGCTAGCAACATGCTAACAAGACACAAATGAGCTGCCTGGATCATTTGTGCTGTCCTGTGTGGTGCAATCTTTGACTTGTAGGTGGCTAGGATGACCTAAACAGTATGGCTGGTCTATTTTGCAGAGAATTGGAGATAAGCTAACTGTGTTTGACTGCTTTGTGTATTAACTGGATAGCTAGCACTTCTCTGACAAATAAGGATCTTTCTTTTTCTTCCTTGTTGTTCAGTTGCTACCAGATACAAACAACACTTCTTACTTTATGACACATTTTTATTTATTATCCACATGACACAGTTTCACCATGACAACTCAATCAGACACTCATTAGCCACATCACATAAGCACAGTGACAAAATATCCCCTGATCAAGTCGTGGCTCTGCTTCAACCGTGCAAAACCTGACAAGAGCAAAATTTCTGACATGTCAGAAGACCATCTGATTGTCCGACAGTGGTCCTGGGGCTGCTGATTTTTCCTTGCACCCCTTACACTGCAGGACAAACAACCTCCGACGAACCGTGACAGTCTGCCTGACGGTTGTGGGGCTGTGTAACGGGCAAACACCTGGGTTTAAATATAGAGTGTATTCCCAGTTTAAAGGACTTCCTCGAGCAGAAGCAAAAGTGCTATTTAAGTCCAAAAACAAAAAAAACAGAACAGGAAATAGTTGTTTTATTGGGTGTGTCTAGTAATTTTTCTGCTTCCGAAGAAGAAAGAGAACCTATATGAACCTATATGCAGGTCAGAAGTTTGATCACTGGCCACTGCAGTCCACAAGTGGAAGTGTGAATGATGGCCTGAATGGTTACCGCTCCTGATAAGCATGTGGGGACTTGCATAGCAGCCTCTATCATCACTGTATAAATGTTTGGGCGAATGGGTGAATGCTAGCTCACATTGTAAAAGTGCTTTGAGTGGCCGAGCAGACTAGAAAAGTGCTATATAAGTACAGTCCATTAACCATAACAGACATGAAAGGAAAGAGCGACAAGGAGATGGAGCGATACCAGAGAGAGTAATGAATGAGTGTGCTTTTCGACCTCTTAAAACACTACATTAATATTATCTGTTTTTAGTTTAATATTTTATATATTATAATATTTTTCTCTCCTATATTATGGGTTACGGTTAGGGTTAATAATCCTATGTAAATATATTATATATATATATATATATATATATATATATATTTTAGCACTTGATCCAAACGTAAAGTGCATTATAAATTAAATGTATTATTATTATTATGTCCCAAAATCGTTACGTGAGAATTGGCAGCCCCTGAATTACTTTGGACACAATTGGAAAATAAAGTGCTGCTAGTAACCCTTCTGTCTGATTAATGCAGAGGAATAAGTTAATGGAGTAATTAATAATCTAATTAATAGATAATACAGTCTCATTCGGTTGAATTAGTTGCATGTCTTATTGGATAAGGTAAGCAGTAAAATGCATGTGTTTGTGCATCAAGGGGGGATTTAGGTTAATGAGAAGAGTTCACACAAAGTCCAACAACCCTGATTCCATCTTCAGCTTGTAACACAAAGACACAGTCCAAATGCAGTCGCAGAACGAAAGACGAGGTGACAGGTTCAAAAGTTCAGGCACTGCTTTAGACTCACTTTGCATGCCACTACCATTCGGTACACCCTGATACTTTGGAAATGTCAGGGGAGCCTCATTTACCGTCATTCATTTAGCTCTGCGTGATCTCCACTGGGTAATTCCAAAGTGGGAATAGGGTAGGGGGGGCTATTTGAAAAAGAATCCTCTCCCTTCCGTATCCTCCTTGATGAGATTGTAAAACAGATCTGTGATGTCTCATTGAAGACAAGTTGAGGCATGGCCCCCTTTTCAGATGTGCTAATCTCTGAATGGTTGTTATCATCACATGAAATAGCATGAAATCAATTCCATCACCTGTGACCTAAAAGGCTGTGGGATATTTCAGTGTCACAACAGGCAAATAAAAAAATGTGAAATTCTCAGCACAGATCATTCCACCACACAATACCGTAATTAAAGTACAAGAAGAGACACACTCAGAGTGGCATATATTTTGGCCAACCCCCATTAAAATTTCACCAACTTGTTTTTACCCCATTAGGTTAGGGTACTGCTCTAAATTTCCATTTTTTACATTTTGTGGCGTATTATGATATCTGTTGACATTAAATGTGCAAATACTTGATATATAATAGATTATTATAGATATATATCATCAAAGACTTCAGTATGTGAAAAAAAGTGCTGCAACGATCCTGATGATACTGAACACACCACCGCTGTTCTCCATTCACTTTACTGGCTTCCCATCTTCACCAGGATTGAATATAAGGTCTCCCTCCTCACTCACCACTGCATCCATGGCAATGCATCCCCCTACCTGAAAGAACTGCTCACCCAACTGACCTCAACACGATCCCTCTCGCGCCGTTCTACCCACTCAAACCGCATACTCCTCCCCTGGACTAAGCTCAGCACCATGGGTGATCGGGCCTTCTGTTCTTTCGCCCCTCGTCTGTCGAATGCCCTCCCTGCACCTGAGGGCTTCACAGACGGTTGAGATTTATAAAAAAGGACTTAAAACTTTTCTTTTTAGCAGAACCATTGACTTTTAATCCTCATTGCTTTTTTTGCTAATATTTTTATATTATTATAATTCTTTTTTATTGAAGCTTTAATCTGCTTTTACCTTGTAACACTATAAGATTTGATCCAAATGTAAAGTTCATTATAAATAAAATAATAATAATAATAATATATTTAATTTATAATGTATTATTATTATATTCACTATATGGAATACAGTAAATATAATAATAATTTATGATTGTAAAGGGTTTATGATTGTATCATGATGCATTCGTCAAGAAACTTGCCTCATCAGGGATATGGTTTAGCTTGTATTAATGCACGTGTACTGTGTGACATACATCTCCTATAAAAGTAAAATACACACGTTCAACTGATGCACTATTCACCACTGTACCCACAGTACACTCCAAGAAAAAGAACATTAAATTTCCCTTGTTATTACACAAACATGCCAAATAAAAAAACACTGTGAAACAAATTATTCCTGACTATTTAAAGGCAATGTCACCAAATTGTTTTAACAACATTATATTTGTTGGAGAGTTGTGTTCATCGTTACAGGAAGCAATTTAATTTGCTCTGTCAATGTGAATAATTCAAATAAACCTGAACTTTAGTCAGTGATCATCACCTGACTTTACTAAAATCACCAGAGAGTCCAGAGAGGACAAGACTTCTCTGGACTGTCTGGCTGACGGTATGTAGGGACTGTCAACCAGAAACCAGAGGCCGGTTCAGAGGCACTGGGGTGCTCCGAGTCGGGGTCTGTGACAATGGGGGACCGGAGAGTCGGGATCTGGGGGGCTGGGGACCAGCGAGTCGGGATCTTAGGGGCTGGGGACCCGAAAGTCGGAATCTGGGTAAGAGACTGGAGTACTTGGGAGCAAAGAGCTAGAGTCGGGGTCAGGATCTGGGACTGGAGCACAGAGCTAGAGTCGGGATCACTGGGGAGCACAGAGCTAGAGTCGGGGTCACTGGGGAGCACAGCGCTAGAGTCGGGGTCACTGGGGAGCACATAGCTAGAGTCGGGGTCACTGGGGAGTACAAGGCAAGAGTCTCTGGGAGGCAGCAATTCAGGGACATTAGGGTGTGTAGTATCTGGAGGGTCGAAGGCCGAATTCATAGGAAGGCTGAGAAGGAGGCTGAGGAGGAAGCAGAACCTCCAGGCGCCGAGCAGCAGTGAGGATGAAGTGCTGGGCAACGGTGAGGATCAAGTGCTGGGCAACGGTGAGGATCAAGTGCTGGGCAGCGGTGAGGATCAAGTGCTGGGCAATTGTGAGGATGAAGTCCTGGGCAACGGTGAGGATGAATTCCCGGGCAGCGGTGAGGATGGAGAGCTGGGCAGCGATTAGCATGGCGAGCTGGGCAGCGATGGGGATGGAGAGCTGGGCAACGATTGGGATGGAGAGCTGGGCAGCTATGAGGCTCGACGCCAGCTTCTCTTCCTTTAGGGAACCGGTGTTAGTTAGTTAGTTAGTTAACCGGAAAAAAGAGAGTCCATGTCCACACCAGCCTCAGGAACAGCCAGTTCCCTCAAGTGATGTAATGGCTGAGGGTTAGCTGGTAGGAGGCTAGCAGGCTCAGGGACTGCAGCAGACAGAGAGCTAGCCGGCTGGTGGCTGTTAAACACGCGGGCTTGAGCAAGAGGAGAACTAACAGTCCGGGGCCGAGAACATACCGACAGAGCTTCTGGATTCTCCACAAAGGTCCTGAGCCAATCAGGCTATAAATCCTTCAGCCAGGGTTGGGCTGAGACTTTACGACGAGCAATACGGAGATCATCCTGTTGGACATCCTCATGAGGATTCCGTCTCCACTCCGCATGGAAGTAGATGAGGGTGTATGTTAAGTCATTAAGTTCTCTGTCCATTAAAGTGTCCGCTGGGTTCATTCTTGCCAGTTCGTTCTGTTAGGAACTATGTGAGGCAGGAGCAGAGTGTAGGACCCAGCTGCAGAACCATGATAGAGGCAGAGCAAGTGCAGTTCAAATATTTGATTAATTAAGTCCAAAATCCAAAAATCCAAATCTATATGCAGGCAAAGGTCAAAACCAAGGGAGCAGTCCAATAAGGCAAACAATCCAAAATCCAAAGAGCAGAGGCAGTGTCAAAAAACAATCCAAGCTCAGAACCATGAAAAAAAACACAAGAAAGACACAAGGAAAACTTATAATAGGAAACATTAAGTGCTAGCTGGGACATGTGACGACAAAACATTAACGACAAACTGGCACAGAAGGAAAGTTGAGCACAGACTATATACACTGATCTATCGAGACAATGAGACACAGCAGGAGGGGAAACACAGGTGAACATGATGAACAATCACACAAGAGGAGAACAGAAGCAATACTATAAAAGGACACAGAAAGGGAAAAGGAACAAAAGTGAAACACATAAAGACGACACTAAGAAGGAATAAAGAAATGGAGAACAGTCATGACAAACAAAAAGGACTTTAACAGAGCCTACACACTAAAATTAAGTAAAAAAAATATTTTTCAATATTTGAATAAATATATTTATTGATACATTTATTGTCATATTGACTTATTGGAACCCCAAAACAAGGACAATCTAGGACAAACCGGAGGACAGTCTTTGATCTGCAAAATCAAAGTAGGGCAATGAGTTTAAGATTAAACATCTGATAAATGGTAGCAGGAGCTTCAGCTCAGGGGCTCATGTGCCAAAAAAGAACGTAAAGGGCAGTGGGTCAACCTTCCATTTGTTCAGTTCAAGGCCTAGAGTGGGATTTAATGAGCTTGATTCCGTAGATTCAATACAACACTATTATGTAATGCCAAAACATTTTACTGCTGTATCAAAGCAATGAGTCTCTTGTTTTAACTGTTGAATGGTTATTAGTATTACATTACATTTACATGTATTTGTTTGACATGTTTGATCAAAGCGAGGAACAAATTTGGCACGTTTAGAATCCTCAATCCAACACTAAGTGAAGAAATCTGCACTCAGTTATAATACCTTCCAATTTTGTCTGCCAAAATCTTATAAAATCAATTTAGTATTTAGCTTTTTATTCCATTAAACTACTTAAAATCCATAACAGTATCGTCATCCATTTTTGTTTGCGAGAATTCATTATAGATTCAGGCCTCTCTCAGTATACAGACTGTAGACAAGAGGGAGTACGTCTGATTTGTCTCGGCACAAGTGTGCATGTGGTAGAGAATAAAATGGAGAGATGGAAGAGACAGACAGGGAAGAGACTAGGCTGAGGTTTCCATTACTGTACACCTCTAGGCACACAGGGGCCTCGCCACGTCATGGAGCCGTTGCCTTGTGGTCGATTGGGATCATTGGCTGTCTCTGGCCTCCTGACAGCCTGTCTGTTTGCCTGCAATGGCTCTCTGCCCACAAGTTCACTTTTAATTATCTCCTAAGTCAAACCCACACTGAGGAAGTCCAGGAGCACAGTATCAAAACCTTCTGGAGGTTTTACCCCTTAACCCTCTTCCTAACTTTGAATGAATTGCAGAAAGCTGTTTGATGGCATCCTGGTCTGCTTAAAGTTCAGGAGAATGGAACTGCTTTATATCGGGTTATAGTCTCATCTGAAGAAGGCGTGTATTAAGTTTAGTTTCCATTTTTCAGATTGCTATAAAAGACACAGCTTCGTCAGGTTGGATGGGCATTAATGGCATTTAAAGAAGAATATCTGAGTAAAACTTTGATTTATGATTTGACGTACGACTAGAGAGTTTCACCATAGTGCTACTGCTAGGGCTAAATGTTTATTAGGCAGCAAATTTAGCTCCGTCAGTCAAGTTTGCAACACTTATTCTTCTACTTCAATATGATCTATTATCAAACAACATTAAAATCTACTCCATCTGTAGTGTTTTATAAGCCCTTGCAATGTCCAACTTTGAAGAATCTGTAGGTGATTGAACGCATCTTTCATCAAACAAAAAAGTCTGACTTGGGGGGAAGATCTGCAGATGTATGAGCAAACTGAACTGGTCTTATACAGTATTAGTTTGGTGTCTAAAGCGCACGGTATTAGTGCAGTATATTAAAGCCCTGTCCAGCAGCTTTTTGCCAGATAACAGCACACAATCTGGACGCAATCATTCTTAATCAGTCGTTTATGTCTCTCAGATTCAGATTTTCATCTTCCATTCCAGGGCACACATAATTGTAGTGCTTTTCATTTTTTTATTTCTCATTATATCCTTGAAAAGTTGGGGAAATTTGGAATCGTTACTCGCCACCACTGCCAACGCAGATTGTTGGTGTTAATGCCGCAAAACCTTTTTCGTAAATCATTTTCACATTATTATACCCAATTAGTTCATGAGAGGAAGAACTGGATTGATTTTGGGAGAGGCTAGTTGTATATTATTACCACTAGAGGGAGCTTTATTGAAGAAAGTGTCTGATTCAGTCAAGACTTGGTACATATGAGTTGACTTGAAGAGATCTCTCTTGTATTTTACCCTAATAGTTCATATTTAGGGGAGCCTTCTTTTTTCATATCATTTTTTTTTATGCACAAAGCCTCACAACTTACATGAGGTATTCAATCAGGCATATTACTTTTACGATGCAGGGGGATTTGGGGCTTTTCGGGGATATAGCTTTACTGTCGTGGATGAGAGTGTAGGCCTAGTTTCCTTTTTTATAGTTTCAGTTTTTTATTCATGTCAAACATTTACAAGGTTTCAATCCCAAACTCCAGTGGAAAGGATGTCATTACTGTCAGTCTACCATTGCCACTTGTCCTCAATATCGTTTCTCCCCCCCCTCCTCTCTCCATCACCTGCAATCTGCAATCCTGTTCCTTACCCCCAAATGCTCTGCAGTGCCTTACTCTTGATTCGTCAAACCTTCACATATTTAAGCAGTCCATTACCAATTAGACCATGGCGGGGCTCAGAGGCCACAACCTCTGATGGTTGCATTTGAAGAAGGAATGCATCACGGCAGCACGATGAGCCTTTCCCATGTGACAACTAATTCAAATGTGTCCCACAAATGCAACCATTTTACAGCGTTAGATGAGATGATCTGGCCTTCAAGGGATGATTCCCCTGGATGAGGACACTGCTTCTATTATGAACATAGATGGTAATCAGTCCTTCTCAGTAATTGCTGGCTTAATTTGGGGGACTTTGATGAACTTTTAGGGAAACTACAATGATAGGCCATATTTGCAGATATACTGCAGTAACATGGACAAAATTGCACGGTTGTTCAGACTGCACAGGAATTGATCGAGGATACATAATAATTGTTGCAATTGTGACATCGCACCTTCCTGGAGGGACTCTGCAATATAACTTGACACTGGTTTCCAGCTGCCATAAAAAAAAAAAAGAGCAGGAGAGGTCGAAACTGGTAGTTTATTCTTTGCTTTGGTGAGTGAGTTTATTACTCTTTAACTTTGAGAATTAAATTTTTCCATAGGACGGTTTAACAGACAAGCTGATTCCAAATAGATTCTGAAAATACGCCTCATCAGAAAGAAACTGGCCCTTTCTGAATAAGATTTCATTCCTTTGCAGGAGGGTTGTCCAAGTCTTTTCGGAAAGACGTTCGGAAAGGCAACTGCTGCATGTAAACGGTTATTCAGAATAATCCCTGGTCAGAGCATGCCCAGCGGCACTACTCATGTGCACGATTCCGCCATTTTATGTTCTAGATCAGCCCAGAGCGGTGAGGTCGTTTTCAATAGAGACGCTTTAAAATTAAGGTGAAAAGTGCGAAATAATTTGCTCTATAAATATGTCCAAGAAAACCTATGAGGGGTTGTGATAGACTGAGATTGTGAACAAATTAGAAGGGTTGTAAAACTTAATAAAGTTTAATGCTCCATTTTTTTATTCTTGTGTTAAATAATAAGTGCAATCCTCCAGTTGTCAAAATTTGAATTGACAATCAGTGAAAAGCAATAATTTGAAAAAAAGCAAAACATTCATCTCCACAGCAGGCTTATTTTTATTTCTGACGCCTGTTACCCACCCATTTAGACAAAAAACATTATTAATAATGCCTTATATTGCTTTGTTGACAGCAGAAAAACATATTCTATTTTAAGTTTTTGGGATGCGGTCGGAAGGCCAATTGGACTGCATGTGTCATACGCTGACATCAAGCAGCTGCAAAATTACAGTAGCGTGCCTTCACCGCATCGACTAAAGCTGTGCAATTAATCAGAGGTTAACCTCACAGCCCCACAAAACTTGTGCATAATCTCTAATTTGCGTAACTTCTCTCTCTGCATGCAAAAACACACACAAAAAACAGATTGAGACGCTCAAGCCTCAAATGTAGACGGACAGAAAGTTCTCCCAAAAACAGAATGTGGGTAAGCATGTCCTATAAGTAGAGGTCGTGTATTCTATAAGTAGAAGTCAGTGCTTCAGGCAGTCTAATGAAAAACAGTTTTGGAATATATGATGCAGAAAATAATAACTCTAGGCAAGAGAGCTGTTTTCGCAAAAGCATAATTGTTTTTTCTCAAGAGTTGTTCAAGAGTTGCTTCAAGCTAAAAGTGTATTCTTAAACTAAACTAAAAACACATCATCTTCTCCATGTTTTACACTTGTGTATGAGGGATGCTTCTCAAATATCCCACTGTTAATCATCGAAAGTGTTGCAGATATTTCACCCTCATCAATTCTCTTCAGGTCCTCTTCAAGAAAAATTACTGTGCAGTACATCATGTCTGCAATCATACATCAAAAACATTTGAAATTAACATCAACATGTGTCACATACGCTGAAGGACAATGTGAGGACAATGTGAGGAAACAGATTGTGTTATGGTTATTTTTGGCAAAATTTCTTTGGCGCACATCACCTCTGTGACCTGTCAGTTATTTCTTCACTATAGCATACTGTACAGCATATGTCCTCTGGAACCAAAAAAACTGGTCTGTGAGGGTTATGGATCCAAAGGGGAAAAATATCACATTTTCAGAGACAAAATAAAGTATGAAGAAGTCCTTAGTAGATAAAATTGTCAATGTTTTTCCCAAAAGCAAAGGTATATCGCCAAAAAGTTCCGAATCCCTTGAGCTGTACAAGCAGTCCGCCTGATTGAATTCCTAAAATAAAATGTGAAGTTATAGTCCTTAGTATCTTTCAGAAAATAGATTCCAAAAAGTGAGTAAATATGATATATACCAAATAGAGCTCCTCGAGTCAATTCATATACAGCCAAATTGGGCTGCATTGGGCCGATGGTTAAGAAGCTAAGTCCGAAAAACTGTGTTTGCGTCCTGTGTTTTAAAACAGGACGCATTCAAGATATATATTTCCAAGAGTCGATTTGAATGCACCAGATTTGGACTAAATTGGATTGGATAGCTTGCAAATATCATATATTAATCTAAGGGTTTACTTCAAGGGGACTGATTAATATGAAGGGCTACTTATTTGCTGCAAACTTCCTAAATAATTAAAGTTGAACGGTTCACCGTTAATGATAATAATAATATTATTGTTATTATTATAATAATAATAACAATAATAATAATAATATATAATATTTATATATATTATATTATTATATATAATATAATATAATATATAATATATAATATATAATATATAATATATAATATATAATAATAATAATAGATATTGATGGATTTGAAAAGACAGTCTGATCATATGTTAATGATTCCTCACAATAATTAACAATGATTTACCATGGTAGGAAACACAGATATATTTAAACATATTAAAAAAAAACAACAACTATGTTTTTGAGATATTTTTACTCAAAAATATCTCAAAAATATATGTTTTTGACATTTATTCTTGTACAAGTCTGTTTATGACTTGACAAAATGCAAGGTCAAGTATCCATTCAGTGTCCTCGGCTTCCCCTTTGGATTGCATGAACTCAAACCAAAAGTGACAAAAAACGGTGAAAAGCTCGTCCCCTGCTGAGCCATTGGATTTCTGTTTGTAGTAACAGGTCACTATATTCAGCTGACAGCTCCTCCAATAGCACCTTGAATAGTCTGTGTTGTTTAGCTTTGGAGTGGATGCCATTTATTATCTTCACGGAGACATCACATGATCAAAAGCGGTTACTTTTGCACATATCGCCTGCTGGGGATTGATGCAGTGGTAATGTAGTAATTTTGGAAAATCTGTGTCACCTTTGCACTGCGCAATGAAGCCTGCATAATGGCTGTACAGCGTTGTAGGCGTCAATTCCCCTCGTTGTTGTCTTTAATGGCAGTAGTCTCAGGAGCTCTTCTTCTGTGGAGAAATCCTCAAACACCGTTCGGATAAACATCATCAGCTGTGATGTAGTGCTGCTGTCCACGGATTCGTCACATTGGATGCTAAACACCTTGCACTTAACCAGATCCCGGTCCAGCTGCTCTGTCAAGTCTCCAGACATAGCCGACAGTCTTCTAACCATCGTACTTGCCCCCAGTTGGACATCAAAGAGAGTGGAGATGACGTTGGGAAAATTCTTCTCGTGTTTGAACACAGTGTTTGCGATTATCATCATTGTGTCTTTCTAGACCTCCCCATCCATTACGCGTGATAATGAACTTTGACCCTAGACAAGGTCTGAGTTCATACGAACATAAAACATTTTTGTTACAAAAATGATATATTCAATAGTCATTTTCAGATCCATGTCAGTGCAAGTGTTATTGTTTTGAAAATAACAGCAATACATCAATACAATTTTAAGACGGACCTTCATGGTAATTAGTGCTATCTTTAGAACATGCCCTGCGGGCGACTCGTGAGGTCCCTGAAGGCGACCATTAAAATTATAATGTTTAATTTTGTAGGTTATGATCTCATGTGTTATGTTATGCTTTACCCCTCCAGTTTTTGTCTCTCCTTGTCATTCTGATTGTACCAATTACTTTTACTCGTCCTTCTGTGTGTTAAGTCTGCGAGCTTCGAATGCATATATTAACTTTACCGTGCTTCTTGTGATTTCCTCCAACTGTCTGAGGGATTAACTATGAAGTTTGATTAATAAGTTTGAGTCTTGAGTTTCCAATTTGGTGGCTCTATTCTAACCTAGTTCACCATGATAACTAATGCACAGCTAATGTGGTTATATGCAAGTAGAAAGATGGATAGATAATCTTTATTGTTTGTCCCATCAGTGACGGAAATTATTCTTCGAAAGGGCTGCTCAATAATGTACATAATTCACATTCAAAACACATAAAAACCACATGGTACTGACACTTGAGAATGTGCTGATTTTACTGCACCATCTTTAATCTTGTCTTTTAAAAATTTACTCCAGCCTGCTTTTATATGTTTGTGTTGTCTACCAGTTCTATTGTTGGTATTTCAGTTTTATGTCGAAACTTGCTTTTTTTCTATAATGAACCTAAGGAGGTTCAGATAAATATTATTTCCTCTTCGTTGTCATCCATCCGCTTTCTACTCAGGGTGGTACCAGGAGCATGATACTGTCTTTTTCCATCTTCCTGTTTTTCTCACACAGCTGTTACGGGGAAACATCCTAGCAGGGTAAGGAGGTGCAGCTGTTTAGAGGTTGTTGAAGAGAATATAAAAAGAAAATCTGACTTGTGACAAAATGTTACTTTTTTGGCCCCATCCCAACCACTCTAAAAAAAAAGGTCAAATCCTCAAGGGTTATATAAGAAGCAACTGGACAATTTGAAGACTGTGGGAGCCTCGTGGAGAGTTCTCTTTTTCTGTGAAGGGCAGGGTGCCCTGGAATGAGTTTGCCCTAAGAGAAAGTATTGCCGTTCTGGTGCAATATAGTGTACTCTTGCTAGCCCTTGAAAATCTGGGGGTGTAGGAGTAAATCTTGCGCCATGCCATACCAATATCCTCAGCAGGTGTCCAATGTGAGCGACCACCGGCATGTTAGATCAAGGTAGCTATTAGGGATGTCGGCAAATGACGATTTGAAGACTGCTCTCCTCTTAAAAAGTAACTTCCTTTGTTCTAACTTACTTATGGGAAATGTCAGGCATTTAACCTCTTGTAAGGTCGTTAACACATTATTGTGGGTCATTAGAGTTGTTAAGGACACTTGTTTGTTTGGTTGGCCATTGGTTTGTTCACCCAATGGCTCATCATGTGAGTTGTTCACATAACATGATTCAATGTGGTGAAACGTTCTGGTTAGGGAAGACTAAGGAAGTTTTATATTCCATACATAAACAAAATAAATATGTGTGTTTAATATCAAGGCTCACATACTTAAATGGGTTGGTCACACTGGCATCAAAACAACTACAAGAGAACAATGAAAGATACAATTTGTGATGAAAGGAGAGCTGGATTATGAAATCCAGCGCTCTTATTCTGCTGAATAAAAATCATCAAAAGCTGAGGCTAAAATGTACTCACTTGAATTATGTCATCACTGCCTCCTACAATTTAAGGTGATTCTGCTAAATTTTTTCAATTGCAGCAGCATTTATGACCTCTCTGAAAATGTGCCAGAATGCATAGGAAATTTACTCAGATCAGAGGAGGCTGTTCCATAGAAGCAGACCCTCCTATGTTTTTGGAAGGCAAGGGAATCATCATTTATAAATGTTTATATCTTCTTTGGAAAAAACACTTTTGTGAGTCAGATTATGCATAAAAAGCGACAACTGTGTAAATTGGAGAGCAGAGTTGGCTAGACTTAGCTTATCCTCCACTTAAGGCGGGATCTGCTACATCAATTTAATGTATTTTAGTCTGCTCCCCCTTTTACATGCTGATCTGCTATTAGCTAAAAAAAATGGAATGATGCTCCAAGAAAGGATGTCCTTCATTATCTACTACCACAATACTATCTTGACATTTCGTTTGCCCAATTGCGTCTTTAATTCTCTACTGTAATGTGCTGGAGTTACACGTACTGGTGGTAAAAGAGATTATAAATAGATAAAGAGAAAAATATATTTTATTCAAGCCTTGTCCAAATAAGTATAATTTCTTCAGCTTTAGCTGTTAGTTTGAAAACTAAGCAGATAGCTAAAAGATCAGAAAAGCTTAAAGACGAGAATGGAATAAGAAGTGATTTATTCATTTTTTTTGATTTTGTGTGTGTTTGTTTAGTCGAGGGTGTATAATGCATACTTACTCTGAAACAACAAAATACTAAAACACGCAAATGATGTATTGTAACACGAGTAGAACACTCACAACACATTTGCCAACTGAAATTCTGCTCTGCTTAGTCAAAGCTTAGTTCGAGCACTTCACATAAACAACATAAACAGCAAAACTGCTTGATAACAAGAAACATGAAATCACTTGGTGCATTTGAGACCAAATCAATTAAAAAAATATTCAGGTTACAGGTGACAAGTATTTTTTTAACAATTGTCATAAAAATATGTATTTATATGTCTTATGTAATTTAAAAAAAGCTTTATTTTCTGACTTAAAAAATTAAGTTAAAAAGAAATATCTCTCCATTCTCCCCAATTTTGGAACTCACCAGCCACCACTGACTCAGAGGGTGATTAGAGGGTTCTGTCTCTATCAAAATCTATCTTTAACATTGAGCATTTGATAAAGCATTGTATGTGGCAGATGGATGGTAACTATGACTGTTAAGAGATCTTGCTCCAATATATACAGTATGGCTTCCTTCATACTCTTTTAAAACCTTCTCTCCTCTTGTACCATTGTTTAATCTTGTAGTTAAGTCGCTGCTAATTCTTCCCTTTCAGGATAAGTGTGGCATGGATGAATGAGAATCTACACAAAATTAAAGTTTCCAATAAACCATATAAAAAAAGTCCGTCCTGAACACTGCGCTTTGCTAGTGTTGTGTTCTTAATAGACATATTTTTATGCCATATCATTTATTTACAAAACCCCTTGCTCTTCCATAAAAAGCAATTATTTTTAGCCAGATGGCAAATGTAGCTTCTCAGTTCAGCACAGTTTACAACATGACCTCACATTTTGGTCCACACTACTTGTGGTTGTTGACTCTACACCGCCTCATCAGCACATGGAAGATTGCTGCTGAGCATTGTTTGTAGCAGTAACGATGAAGAGATCACTGCGTGAGCTATAAGTTTGCACTCTTTGAACAAAGATCGAATGAGGTTTCTCTCTGGTATAACTCTGTTTGAATGTGTGGAATGCAGCCATTGTCCTTGGAAGCGCCCTTGTTTGGATCAGGGATTGTAGTAGCTGTTCATCATACTCTGGATCTAAGTATGAGTACGAGTCAGAAATTAAAGCTATCTTGAACTAGACAATTAATTTATTCATGAAATTCATGATCAAATACATGTTTTTACAACACATGTTAAAAATGTTTGTCACCTATGCTTTTTGACTCAGCAAATACACCAAGTGATGTCAGGTTTCCTGTTACCAAGCACATTTGCGGTTAATGTTAAGTGCTCTTATATTAAAAGAGCGGAGCTTAAGTTGAGTTGGCAAGTGTGTCTGGGTGTTCTGCTTTGATGAGATAATAAAGTACGAGTGGTTGTCATCATGTTACACTAAAACCACCTGCGTGTTTTTTTTTTTTGTTTAGAAGAATAATGTGTCATAAACCCTTTACTACACAAACAGACACACACAAAACACAAAAAATTAAAATTGTTAAATTTATTTGGACATGGACTAAATAGAATATATCACCATATTGAAGAAGAAATGTCGAAATTTTCATTGGACCAAAGCAATGCCGTTATTGTATTCTGGTTATTAATTCCTTTGTTTTGGCCAATTCCAAATTAGTATCAATAGAGAAGTGCAATGAAATAGCAAGTAGATCCCGCCTCCAGAGGAGGATTGCGAAGTCTGTCCTCCTTTACCATCCATCACTACCTCACACGGACTACCCCTCTGCCAGTCCCACAGGTATGGCTGTTGAAACATAATCAGAAGTTCAATTAAGTATTTTTTCAAAAGAAGAAGAAAGAAGATAAACATTATTTCATGAATGACAGTGATGTTTGTAAATTGTTCATTTCAAACAATAACTTTTTTCATATTTTTAACTCCCTTCTGCCTCTCAAAAGATGCATGCATTAGCTGCCATGCAGGTAGTTTTCCACTTAAGGGAACTTCAATATATGACTAAAAGCAAATAGAATAGCAAAATCAAAATCTTGCATTAACTTTAAATAAGTATTGAATTTATTTGTAGAAGGCTGTTTGTGATTCTCTATTATTGTTGCAAGAATGAGCTAATATGAAATTTGTGAAATTAACTTCCAACCTGAAGATGTTTCTGTGTAAGTTTGATTTATGTCTAGTATGAGCGGATGACAACATTGGCCTTACTGGCATAAATACTCTATACTCTAAACACTGTTCTATCATCAAGAAGCACAGAGATGTCATTAATTTACATCATTAAGTTTAAATTGAATTGTAATGAAAGACTTTGACACTGCACGTTAGAATCAAACTCCTTAAATTAAACATCTGTCTCTTCAACAATTGTATAAAAACTCTCAACAAATAGCAGATTTTGCCACGAATGAAAAATTGTCTTATTCCAATAAGTCTTTTATTACCGCAAGCAGAGATGAGTAAGCTGATGTTTGAAAGAGGAGAGACAGAATGCACTGGCAGAAGTTCAAACTCCTGATTAATCGGCTAATGTCTGATGACAATTTGGTTTTGTCTTTGAGATTTATGTGCAGTCAAATGCATATATCTGCCTATAACAATTATTCATCTCCAGGGTTGGGCCGGGAAACAAAGCACCCTTGGCTAGACCCCACGTCCATATGCCAATGATCCAGTCTGGAGCTCAGGCAGGAGTTCTTGGAAAAGCTTCTGGAAGATAACAGCAAAGCTCGAGTTCTGCACTGGATTCTGCCAGAGAGCTGGAAATTCAGTACGGAAATCCTATCAGTGGCTGTAAGAAATCATAAATAGTATTTTTCATTGTTATCACAAATTGTGGTAACAATTCAAATTTATTTGGTATCCTTTCAATCCACCGCTTCCTCAGGGTTTGGTCAAATGCAGAGAAATAATTTCACTATGAACTTGAACTGTTTATGGCTGTATGTGATACATAAAGGATTTCTTGTTCTCCTTCAAAAGTTGTATGTTGTATAACTAGGAGAGCTAAAGAGTTAACTCTAAAACCCAAACTTCAATAGTGCTTAGTCATGCATCAATTATTGTGGTTGAAACATCTGAGTTTGTTTTTATACGGCTGCCATTTATAACCATGTATTTGATATGTACCAGCATATTTAAGGATTTGGCCAGTTCTGGATTAATCTGTGTTTTGAACACAGAAAAACACATTGCGGCCCTAAACCTTTTCCAAACAAGGGAGGGGAATTCAGGAATTTTAATTGCATGCTGTGTTTGACCAAACACATAAGAGCTCACATCAATTCAAAACTGAAGTCGTACATATGGCAGCTGATGAATTTCAACTCCAAAAATTAAGAAATGATGGTGATGGTTATTTCCAGGCAGGAACAGGACTTGACTTCCTGGTTGCATTGTGAAAATGGCTATTGGGCTTGAATGCAGCCCTTGAGACTCATATGAAACGGGCTCAAGTTGAAACCGCAGAATGGCAGAGCAGGGGAGTGTGTACATGTGCGTCTGTGGTTGAATGTGTGTGAGAAAAATATAGATGGAGCAGACAGCTTTCATTCAGGCATGAGGGGCCACAGATGTGAGGAGAGAAAGTGCACATTCAGCTTCTCCCAGTGCAGTGGATAAGCTGGTGATGCAGGTGGTGGTGCTGAACGTGTTGGTGAGCAGCAAACCTGACAAGTCTAATCAGGTCTTATCATTTCTCTGCCACAATTTCATGGCTGTTTGAACCAAGTGGGCCATGTTCCTCAGATCTTTGCTGCAGCATTTTATCAAGGTATCTTGAAGTTATGTGGGGGGGGGGGGGGGGGGGGGGGGGAGATTTTCAACAACTGATGAATCAAGACTGTATAAGGACAGTACAGGGGTTTTCAATTTCATTTAAAAAAACAACAAAAGACCTGTTATGACTAAAAATGATAAATTACCAATTGTTTCACTAGTGGAAGGATACAAATTGTATTAAATTAAATTAAAAATGAATTCAGTCATTCATAATTTCAATATTTTTCAGTAGGCTAGATAAGATGGCAGAGCAATTGTACACATCTGTTTAGCTTTACAAATGTATTATGAAATAATAATATGAGCGACTATAGCTCAAGTGGATCGGTCATCCATTTATGAGGTAGTGGTTTGATGCAGTTGAAGAGTCTTTGAGCAAGATACAATCCAGATCCGGGCCCTAATTTTCCAAATATTCACACTTACGGACACAAAAGCATGAATTCTTCCGGCTCTGCGGCCAGTGGTGCATATAGCTTGAGAATGTAGAGCTGCAACGGATCACTAATTCCAAGTTTTGATCAGATTCACTTTTTGTGTCATGGATCAGATCAAAGAGACCTATATAAGAGACATTGATTGTAGGCCTATAAGTCCTTTTATTACTTTGAGTAATTATTGAACGCTGCATTCAGGAGGTCAAAGGTTTGAAGAAAAATGTTCGCTACCCTCCACTCTGCAGCGGATCCTGTCATTTCTGCATGTGCACAAATGTATATATAGTCTATACTAATAATCCTGCCTGTGTGGCTCTGATGGAGGGAGCTGGTTTCATGTACTGGAAGTCTTCAGACCGAAGTCAGTGCACAAATGGTCACGTATATTTACAATATTTTTAAACCTCTACAGTGATGTATGGCCTCATGTCTGAGGCAATATGCTTTATAGCTTCTGCACAAGAAGGAGGTTATATTTTCACCCAAAATTGTTTGTTAGCAAGATTACAGAAAATTTAATGACGGTAGTTCTTGGCATATTTACAGATGATTACGTTTTGGTGATGTTATGTGTTTTGCACTAATAACATAAAATACTCTGTTTGGAGGAGTGACAACAAAATGTAGTGAGGAGCTCTGTTGAAATTTTTTCCATTATTGAAGCTTTTGTTCATTTGATTGTTGCTTTGGGGTTGAGCTGCCCCCAGCTCAGTGGGCTAAACAGAGACAATGAAGTGGAAAGTGCAGAATGCGACTACTGAGTATACCTTCTATTTGGAGTTCTCGGTAGATTTAGATGCTGGCAGTAACTAAGAGGTTTGCGTTCTCTGGGTGCTTCTCCTACATCCGCTTTGATTCTGCTAAAAAGTTGTGGTAAAAATTAATTGAAACACAATTTGCCCATGTCTTCCAGTCCGTGTCAGATATCTGAAGAGACCAGGAGCAAGTCTCTTCAGATATGTGTGTATCTCTATTGTCATTAGTTTTCTCGTGGCACAAGGCCTTCATCTCCAGACCAGATCTGCTGTCTGTTCTAGAGACAGTGATTAAAAGACAGGAGGCAGTGCGGAAGATGCTTATATTTTATATTATGGACAGATTTAGACACAAGCACCTCAGAGTGACAGACCAGGTTAGATATCTTGGAGAAAAGGTAAGAGAGGCTAGATTGAGATATTTTGTACATGTGAAAAGGAGGGATATTGAATCTAATCTATTTGATGAAAGATCATGGAGATGGAGCTGCCAGGTAGGAGAAAAAAGGAGGAAAATGGAGGTTTCCGGATGTGGGGCAAGAGGACATGCAGTTGGTTGATGGGACCAAGGAATGTGGAAATACAGGATCCACTGTGGCCCCTGTGTGTTCGCTTGATCCTTTTTAATGTAGAGCATCCGCATAAACTGAACACGGACATCACGAACTCAACCACCATTTGTTTTGTCTGACAAACCTCACTTGTATTAGGAGACCAGCTCAATAAATCTTACACACATCCACATACTCCCTAGACTTCTACAAAACAGACAGGTATTTAATTGTTCGCTTGTGCAACAGTGGTCTGGCTATAAAGTATTTTGCATTACTGATGGATAGATAATTGTATAAAACCTCTCCTCATGTGTTTCTACTAAAATTTCACGACCTTGCATCTCCCACACAATCCGTAGACAGACTTCTGACATCCTTGGTAAAGTGTTCATGTCGGAATGTATGTATGTAACTCAATGGCCTATTTTTATTGCTGCCTGCTCCAATTGGGCCTCGTAACCACACCCAAACGTGTAAGACTAAATACAACGTTCCTGAAAACCAAGGGGTGTAGAGGTGGAAGTAACACAATTCTCTCATGCATAGCAATGGGCTCCCTCTTTGGAAAATATTTGAGCAATCTAGCAATATTTCATAAGTTTTCAAATAATGATATGCATACATTGTAGCAGAGAGCTCACAAGAGGAGAGATGTGCTGTGCTCTTGGAAAAATTCTAATTTCAAAAGCAAATACCTTTCTCTCTGTGTATATTTCTCTCCAAAGAAAGTTAGACTGTAATCACAAATCAGGCTTTGACAAAAAATACTCAAAATGTTAGAGCTGCTAGACACAAAGCTCTTAGTCTTGCTCAACACGTTCAGAGTCATAATAAAACCAGGAATGTTATTAATGAGATGAATAATTTCCCATGAACATGATTAAAAAAACAAAGCAAGGGCAAAGAATTTAAAACTTTTTGTAACTTGAGTTAATCCTGAGAAATTGAGAGCTTCAACCGTCTGGAGGTTTAAGACTTATAAGTGCAAAGAATCTCAACGTACCTCCTCTCATACCACATTTGAATATCAATATAAATCGACTCGACAAGATCTGTTTTTGTCATATTTTACTCTAATAGTTCATATCTTACTCCATAGGGGGAACTCCATAGGGGGGAACTTTTTTTTCTTACTAAAAAAACACTTAACTTCACATTTAAATTGAGGAGTTTAATCAGCAGGATTTTCTTGTATATATCATTTTAATTTTAAAGTTAATATTTTACTCATAAGCAGGAGCCTTTTACAAAAAAAAAGATTGTCGGGCATAACTTTCTAACGTTTGGTCCGATATAGTCCATATTTGGTGCATATGAATGAATCCGAGGAGATTAATCTTGTATTTATCATATTTTACTCTAATAGCTAATATATTTGAAACACTAAGGGGAACTCTTTTTACGATCAACAGCATGAATGTACTCTCTACCTCAAAAATAATTTTCAAATTTGACTTTTAATTTTTATTTAGTCCAAATTTGGTGCATATGAATTTACCTGAGGAGCTCTATCTTGTGTCTATCATATTTTATTCACTATGTGGGGCTTTTTTACAAATGTATCTTCATATTTCTGTTGCTTGTACAACACACGGGAATGGGGACTTTGGGGATATACCCTTGTAGTCAGGGACAACAGTAAAGCCCTTGTTTGCTTTAAACATTCATAACTTCATGGCACATTATGACCCCAAAATATCTGCAATCACAGAGAAACCTATATGTTGGAGGTATTCTTTAAATTAAGCTCTCTGCGGTCTTAACAGTCTAAAATCTTCAACAATCAGCACTGTTTATGAAGATGACATCATTTAATAACAAGCTGCTGGAAGTCAATTATAATCCCAGCAAATCTTTATGATATTAGGAAAACAATGGGACATGGTTTACCAGGCAGTTAAGGGATAGCTGAAAAGTCCTGTTAAGTTGTGGCTAGTCCAGATAAGTAATTGTTGCTGATTGTGCCAAAGACGTAAGATCATAAAAACAGCATCCTCTAAAACTCACTTGGCACACACATTCTACAATGTTAATGTGAACAATATGGGAAGAACAAATCATCATTTCCAGCTTTTCAGTACAAGCACCAGATGGTGTCTTTAAAATGAGAGTAAATAATAGAGCTGGTGGTATGTTGGACACAAAATCCAACAGTGCAAAAGTGGAGAGAAAAATTTGTATGTTTTGTGAGAAACATTTGAAGCGTTCATAAATCAATTGGTATCCTAAAGCATTAATGAGACTCTGAAAACCAACAGCGCATTTAGGGCATCACAAAATGTTTAATTCAGTAATATAAAGTTATTTTTTTGGACAAATTAATGTTGGATTTGTAAAAAAAAAAAAAATGTAAAGTCCACATTGCCTTCTTTTGCATACCTTTAAATAAATAAGATCTATGAGGTGATCAAAAAACCCAGAAGGGGTCATAAGTATCTGTACTTCCAATACCAGGCCCAACCACAGATAAATGGGGATGTTTTCGTCACGGAGTGCATTCAGCGTAAAAACGCAAGCCAAAATAATGTGGAGAACACAAAACTGATTTCAAAACTGCACTGGTTGAGGCCCAGATTAACAAATACTCTAAGGGTACTGTTAGCCAGTAAAGTACTGGCCTATGAATGTCCACTGATGATCCACTCCGTCCCCGGGAGGGAACGGCCAAAAGATGAAGAAGAAGAAGATGAGGTGATCAAGAGAATTCCTATTTCTGCCCAGCTATGACACAATGTTGGAAAGAGTTCCTTTGGCTATGTTCAAAAATACCTTAGCAAGTTTTTAAATTTCTGGTTGGTATGAAGATCAAAAGTTCAATCAGAAAGACTATCGTCACAGTAGGGCCCCAATTGCTCCAACTACTCTTCCACTCTGTTATGCTCACCTTTTACCTATGCTTGGTTTCATTTACCTTCTTCACGGCCTGGATCATTAGTTGACATCAGCTATATCTTTTCAGGTAGGCTTATCCTTCCGCTCCCTGTCACGCCTGCATGCTTAGCCTCGTCATCACCTCATCACCATCAGCTGCTGTCTTTAAATATGGCCTTTTCCATCTATTTGTTCTTGCATGCTACTAGTTCGCGTGGCGCACATCACTGATCCATTTGTATCAGCATTTTCAGTATGTCAAAGTTCTTTGACAACTTCCTATTAGCATTTCGTCATGGCATGTTCTCCCACAGTCCTGCTTCTTCCAGCGATTTCCTGGAAGATTCAATCACTGGGCTCCGGAGTCTGGCGTAATCCACTCTAGGTGCAAAAGACTTTCCTAAAAAAGTGCTTCCGTCTGGCATACAGCTTCAACCATCCAAGGTAGTGGTTCAGCTGTACGGTATTCAATAGGTCTGCACACCTCAGCGGGACACCAACTCACGGCCGAAGGTTTACAACAGCGGATGTCTATAGTAAGATCTTTTGTCACTTTTACATGTGTCTGTCTTTTCACACAGCGCAGCATCAGAAGAAGTTATTTTTCAGATGCAAACCGCAGTGCAACACAGTGCAGTAAACTGGCAGCTTATGAGTGGTGCTCTTAATAAAACAACTATATTCTGCTTCAATGAAGCAACTAACGCAATAACCCCAATAGCAGTCCTGGCTTCATATATTCGGCATCTCTTTCCGTAAATGATTAAACTCAGCAACAATGATCCAATCACACTGCTTGAGATATTAAATCATAACTCATTCCTATGGAATCCATGTAATTGGATGCATGCTTGGAGCTGTATAACTTTGTCTAACCTTTCACTGCTCAGTTGTTAAAGCAGCAGAGCATAGAGCTGGTGTCATGGGTTTTTCTCCCCAGTATAATTCAGATATTCTGCATCATTCAAATGATATTCATGCATTTCTGCCTTTAAACATGAAAATAAAAAAATAAATATAGCCTTGGACTTTTGTTTCTAGCTTTAAAGGTCTTGCCTTCGCCATGCTTAGCTTTCAATTAATGTTCATGTTTTGATTTGAATCTAATTTTACTCATCATTGTATTAAGTTCTTAACAGTCACTTGTCATCTTTTGAACTGCAAAAATGCTTGCTTTCTTGTAACTGCATTCAGAACTAAAATCCTTAGCAATGAGAATTTATATCTGACTGGAATCTGGTGGCTGGTGTTGCAGATCTCGTTATCATCTTTTGCCTGTTGCCTTTGCTACCGGTAGCAAATCTACCCCGTTTTTATGTAGGCTCACATGGAAATCCTATGGCTAAAATAATTTTAAAAAATGTATAAAAAGTAAATAAATAAATGCAGATGCTAGCATCCATCTCAATCTTGCACTTTATTACTGAGTGACATAGAGTTTAACAGAGAGTTTAACAGCAGGGAATTCCCCCCCCCATGATACTAGCTGCTGTTAACATACTGCTGCTGACGATAATGCCAATGCCAACTCTTGGGGTTACGCGACACAATTAGTGAGCTGCTGACTGAACATCCAGAAAGCTTTGTAATCATCAGACCCAGATCCTGCTCTGTATCTGTCAATTCACCAGTGTGCCGGTGTACTTCATAAAATCACAAACCAATAGCAAACCTCTCAATTTGACTTGGATGTAATTTTTTGCAACACAACCTCAGCCAGGGAATTGGATGGTCTTCCCCCCAAATCCCACAACAATGCCTCCATTATAGAGGATGTGGTTTCCGGGGTCAGGAGTTCCTCATAGTCTTCTTTCCATCACAAAACGATATCTTCAGTACAAGTCAGCAGTACACTGTCGGAGCCTTCACTGTTATTTCCCTTCCTGAGTCGTCGGACGGTTTGCCAGAACATCTTTGGGGCTGATCGAAAGTCATTCTCCATGGACTCCCCAAACATCCCTAGAGGGATGATCCGTTGTCCCCATTCCGGGTGAGGCATCTCAAACTCTTCGGTGCCTATTCATTGGGGTCTTCAAAGAATTTCAACAACTGTAAAACATTTCCCTAATACTTTTAGACATTTACTACAATAACGCTTCAAATACTAACGTTGTGAAACATTTAATATACTAACATTGAGATGCATTTCAAACATTTCTACTGCAAAACACATCAAATACTGATACTTTAAAAGGTTTCCAGTTCCCAATGCCCTTTGTTGTACAAGCACTACCCCTGATTGAAATCCTAAAATTCTTTGAGAATTTATGTCCGGAAAACAGTATATCTCATAAAAAAGCTTCCAGTAGTGAATAAAATATTAACTATCAGAGAAATGAAATATATTCAAGATAGACGTTCTCGTGTTGATTCATTTGCACCAATTTGGACTAAATAAGATAACGATTGAAACTTTTGGGGATAAAGCTCGCCCCAGTGTTGGACACCAACCTTTGCCAAAATAAATCAAGTTCTAACTGTCAGTAAGGTATATGGGTGTAAAAAAATTGTTGTACATGCTGTTCATCTTCGTATTTGACATTTTCATAGCTCTCACTTAAATCTTAAGATGTATCATTTCATCACTTGCTCACTGCTAACGGGATGATTTATAAAATCGATTGTGCTTGTTTTTCTGTACTTCAATGTCTTTTATTGTGTTTGTTTCTTAGCCGCTAAGTTTAATGTTGACTACACCCTGCCTTGCTGTTATCTAATTCCCCCTGTCCCTCAGTCAAGTGACTAAATACCATGATAGAAGGCTCGATAATTTACTTTTTTAAAAATAAGGTAATGTGACAGAAATAGATTTATATTTCAATATGGCACTGAATGCAGCTATGACTATGTGGGCTATTCTTCAATAATCAGTTGAACAGTTAAAGTAAGCTTGAAGGCATCATTTTCCTTGGGCATTCTCTTTCTCAATCAAATTCTCTCTGACTCTCTCCCCCTGAAACTGTTCCTTGAACCATACTCACTATATCTTGCCTGTGACTGATCTCTGCAAATCCCGCTGCTACCAACACATGGTCAAGTAATTCCTGAGATAGTTTTTAGCGGCTCCGAGACAAAAGTCCAATCAGTAAAGATATAATCCATGCTTTTCTCAACACAGAACATACAACTCCCAATATGCTAAATATTGTCACATAAACATTATATTCTGCTCTTGCCAACTTTGGCAGCAAGAGGAAATGTACAAGTTATTACTTATGAAAATTTGGCCCTCAAATAACATGTAACCATGCAATTATAAAAGTAATATCAGTCACTGAAGCCACAACCTTTGGATTATAGAGTGACATTTACCTGGCATGAAGAACAGATTATATTATTTTTTCTTTAAATCTTTTGAACCCAGATCTCCTGTGTATTTAAATTGAATTTGGTTCCAAGTGCTTGGATTTCCTGTGATTCTGAACAAACATGTCATAATTAATTTGTATTGTAATTGGTCACAGAAGCATTCATGAAACTGAAAAAGATTTTCACAAGATAAGATACAACGATGCCTCCATAAGAAATAATATGCTTAATGGGGCAATTTATTTCTGTTAGAGTTCATATCATAAGAAGTCTTTTTAATTTGTTTAGACTGTAGGTTTTTACGGAACTACTAGACCTACGTTTTTATTGCCAACAGTAAGAGTTTTTCCCAAAAAAGGCCCTTAATCCCCTGTGTTGTACAAGAAAACCCCCTGATTGAAACTCCTCTAATTAAATATGACTCATTAAAAATCTAAGACAGTCAATATTGACCAAACCTATATCAGCAATATGCTCTAAGATAAGATCCCATACTGGGTCAATAATGAAGATAAATACAGCTAAATATTTTTTCTGAGCTCAGGAATAAAACGTATTACATAAGACATATTTTCTTGTGTCATTTCATATGTGCTAAATTTAGACACAATTAGACCTTAAGTTGGGGAATTATTGAAAAAACTGCGTTTTCCATATAAAAACCCCCGAATGAGCAAAATACGAACCATCATATTGAAATGATATATATATATATATATATATCATTTCAATATGATGGTTCGTATCTATGTGTGTATGTATGTATGTATATATATATGTGTATGTATATATGTGTATGTATGTGTGTATATGTATATATATGTATGTGTATATATGTATATATGAGTGTGTATATATACATTTTTATATGTATGTGTATATATATGTATGATGATGATGATGATGATTATGATTACATAATGTCGCCGACTTTTCTGGGATACAATGCCTATCCCATCCCATCCTTCCATCTGCCTCTTTGGTCTCCTACCTTCAGGAATGAGGTTCCTTTGTATCTGTTCAAGATCTATTTACAGATTTATTGTGCAATAAGTTATTTTCCCAAAAAAAGAAACTGTTGTGCAATATTTTGCGCATATTTGCTCACGCCTCTAAGTATCGACTTCAAAAGTCTCAGCTAAACAATACAATATACAAACACAAAAACTGGACGATCTAAAAATAATAGTGGGAATTGATGCGACTTAGTTTAATAATTTTATAATTGATGTGGGAAATATTATTTTGATTCATTATATTTAGACGAAAAAAACTAACAATAAACTGAGCCGCATCTGTATTATTTGTAATGACAGCTTTTATTAGATGAGCATCTGGAGGAAAAGTAAAAACAAACCAGAAGAATGAAAATAAAGCAGCCTTTATTATATACTATTTTCAAGTTGAAAAAAGCCCTACCATTTTGATTATTTTCTACCGTACACTTGTAGAGATCTATTACCACTCATTTAATACAGTGTTGTTGAATAAACCAGGGTTGCTCCAGGTCCAACATTTGTTAGTTATGATGAAGAAAGTCTGGTGGAAATTGGTTTGTGGCAGACAAAAAAGCCTTCTTGAAGGAATTCAAGGCAGGGAAGGGCAAGTTAATCTAAGAAGCCCGAATTACCTTTCCCGCCAGGCAATAGAGAATACTGTTGCTCTGCTTGCACTTGGTGGGTTGGTGTAGCTTGGTGGGTTACATTGTTAAATGTATCACTGGCTGTCATTGTTGTTCTTGTTTTCATATCAGTTGTGACAGGGCCCAGCTGTCACTAAATACTGCACATATAAGGTGAATAATCTTATATTCAGCTTGTGAATTGGAACTACTACTAAGTCATGAAATTTTGGCAAGGAGTTTTTTCCTTAACCCTCAGAGAAACAGGCATATCAAGCAGAAAAATAAGTAATCAGGAGGCCTGTTCCACAAACTAAGTTACCTGCTTTGCTTACAATATCATTTTATAATCTATCCTTAAACCCTTTTCACATGAGACTAGTATTACCTGAGGACCTCATGATATTTACAAATTACATTCACACGCGATAAGCAAAGTCTGTATTTTAATTGAATTAACTTATATTAACCCACTGAATATAATGTCAAGGCTTTGTATAACATCTGTTGCACATGTTACACATAGCCTGTGTCTTGAATTTGAACCCAAAATGCTGTAAATATAAAGGTGTTTCATTGCCAGCATTTGACCGGGAAAGAGGCACAAAAAAGTAGTCAGAGGAAACAAATAAAAGAAGTTATGCGCTAAAAGAGACCTAGACCTATGCTATTGTCCCCAGCAGCAAGTGTATATACCTGAAAAGTCCCCAATCTCCTGCATTGTACAAGCAATCCCCTGGATTTAAATAATCAAATGAAATACAAATTTATGGCCATATTCTTTTGTGTAAGTTCTCCCTATGAAATGTTAGAGTAAAATATGTTATTTACATACTAAATCTCCTGTATTTGATACATATGCAACAGATTTAGACTAAACCGGCCAACGGTTGACAAATTATAGCCGAAAACGTTGGGTGATGAAGCTCCCCCTAGTGTAAGAAGAATACTACTAATATTTACCAAAAATCCATCCTCCTACAGTCTATGTGGGTATATATTTTGAAAGTTAACTATCAAATAGTTTTTGAGTAATTGCTTAACATGAAGGATCTGCAGCGGGGAATGCTGCGATGTTGATTCCATAATACATATCTCTAACTTTTCAGGGATATATTCACTGAAAAATTCACTGGAGTGTGTCCAATTAGCAAAGGTTTCTTGAGGAAAACTTTGACTACTATCTCTCCTAATCTGCAGCAGTGCACTGATGCAGTGGAGAGACTGATTGAGACTGGCTATGACACACCACAGACAGGACTGGGTAGCTGTAAAGCGATATAAAAGTATTGTTTGGAGAAGATTGTGTAAAACTAAGTCCACACTGTCATTGGAGCCAAATTAAATGTTAATCATTAATTATTTCAAACAGTACATATTCAGTCAACCTAACTATTTCTATAAAGTCAGCAATATGCCTTAAGATTTTTCTGAGCAATAATTGAACAGTAAAAAGGTAATTAAACAAGACAGATTTCCTTGTTTCAATTCATATGAGCTAAGTTTAGACACAATCCGACTTATGGACTTGAAATTACGGACAAATTGTCTTAATGAGTACAATAGTGAAATAATACAAGATAGATATCCTTCTGTAGATTATTCTGCTGATTAATTGAGTATTCTAATAAGAGATATTGCGTGCTCAGCAATTTTTTTCCCCTTTTAAAAAAAACATATTTAAACATGTTCATTGCACAAATTGTAATAATAACTGTCAATAGTTATAATAACAAATTAGATTTGTTGTTGTTACATTTATCCATGGAATCTGCAATGTTTTCCTGCGCTTTTTAATTTGTTCACGTCGGTCTATCAAGGGTCCTGATGATTTCTCATGTACGTGTTTCTAGAGTTCATTAATAACTCTCCAACTTATTTTTTGAGTTTTTGGTCGAGATTTCAATTGGAAAAGGCCTTTTCATTCGGAAAGTGTTTACGTGGAGAATTCCTTCTTTATTTTCCAATTAGGCCTTTCTTCTGATTTTATTCAGAAAAAGGGGCCATGTAAACCCACCTAATTCTCAGTTTTTGGCAGTGCAGAATCCAAGGAATCATAGTTCAAATACCCGTTCACTGTCCCCCTGAGTCACTACCACAGTCTGTCAGTATTTGTATGTCTATTTAACCTCCCCAAATTTGAGGCGAGGAGCTTCAATTTGCACTCAAAATTAGGTTATCCGCCTCGTTTATAAAGCGCCCTGTAGAGAGTTTATCCACTTGCAATGAGTAGATAGCAAAACATGGACTACAACACAATGCCAGGGGTTAGCAGGCTATTGACCAATAGTACAGGACGATCTAGGAAACCTCCTCGTTGAGTGTTGCTCCACTGAGTATCTGAATCCGTTTCCACAACCATTCAGTGTTTGAGGTGCATGGAAGCGTGCATGTTACATAATGGTTAGGTCAAGTCGCTACAACACAGTGGGCTGTATAGCTGTGCTTGAGGCATATATCTAAAACTAAAACTCGATTCTAGTACTAGTTTTAGTAATCGAGTTACTCGAATTATTTGAGAAATCTTTTCAGCCCTTACAATGTATGCGCTGAATTTGGACTTAATTAGAAATGACCCAAAGATAAAGTTCCTCTTAGTGCCGGGCAATGAACTGGCGCCTTGTCCAGGGTGTACCCCGAGTCTCGCCCAATGTTAGCTGGGATAGGATTCAGCCCCCCTGTAACCCTGAACAGGATAAGCGGTAGATAATGAATGAATGAGGATAAAGTTCCCATTAGTGTCAGAAATATACAGCTGATCAAGATAGGTCTCTTTTAGGCGTTTCATATAGGTAAATTTGGACTAAACTCGACTATTGGGAAGTTCTATAAAAAACAAAAAAAAAGTTTTTTGTAAGAAAAAAAATTTCCTCTAGTGGACAAAATATTTAATGATAAATACAAGATAGATATCCTCAGGTCAATTAATATCAAATACCACGTTTGGACTGAATGTGAATGTGCAACCAACCATTTCCAAACAATACACTTCTTCCATAAATAAGGTCTATGGGAATATACAATTAGAAAATTATCTATACAATAGCTTTTAAGTGATCACATTATCACAAAGTATCTGTGGCTGCGGCGACGTTGGGAATGACGATTCATTAATATCACCAACTACATAATATAACAAAAAACTCTTCACTGTAATGTCTGCTGATTATAGGGAGTAACTCAAAGTGGTAGCTGCAGAAAATGCTATAAAATGCAAAAGCAAGTTTCTCTTTATCTTGTTTGGACAAAAATCCGTCTCTTCATCATCTTTTCATCTTGCTATATTGTTTGTTATAGAAATTGTCCTTATGTTTATATATTTATGTATAAACATAAGGACTAATATAATCATTTATTTTTCTTCCTTTATTTTAAAGGTTGAGCGTCATGGATTGAAGGTGAGCACTAACTCTTGATCTGGATTGGTGTTTTGTGTGCTAATTTGTGGACATAGGTCTTGTGTAAGGATCTAGTCATTGAGTTGTGTGTTATCTTCCTACGTTTTGTAGGAGATGTCAGATATTCCATATTTCACACAAGAGAGCTCATGTAAATTAATTGAAGCGACCCAAGAATAGATCTTTGAAGATATCCATGTTACATCTAGCCATTTGGATAAATATTATCAGATTTACAAAGTAGGGACTTTTTTGTAAATCTGTGTAAGACAATGCTATAAGTCCCATCCATCTCTCAACTGGACAAAACATTTCCATTAATTATATCCCTGAAAAGTTTGGAATATTATGGAATCGTCATATCCGTGTCCGCCACGCTGTGGAAGCTTGTGGTAATGAAATAATCCAAAACAATTGAATTGATAATTTTGAAATTTTAAAACTACACAGACCTTAGTGTGAGGAAGAACTGAATTGATTTTGGGAAATTAATGTGATTTCATATTTCGAACACTATGGGTAGCATTGGCTTCAAAAGTTTTGGTTGGTCCGAAGATCTATCTTTTATCCAAAT
Source organism: Lophius americanus (assembly GCA_037951165.1). Classification (NCBI taxonomy): domain Eukaryota; kingdom Metazoa; phylum Chordata; class Actinopteri; order Lophiiformes; family Lophiidae; genus Lophius; species Lophius americanus. The sequence goes on along the minus strand of JBBDHG010000028.1, from coordinate 9,367,989 downwards.
TTTCCTAACTGTCAGTCTTATTTAGTCCATATCCGGTGAATATGAATCACCTCGAGGATCTATCTTGTATATAAGTCTCTTAAAAACACACAGTATAAAATAATCCTTACTAGCATGTTCTTAAATGATCAAAAGCCCCAGAATTGTTTTAATGGTAATGCTGGCTAACCTGTGACAAAGACTGACATGTACCATGTTTTAAAAACTAAAACATGGTAAATATGAAGTGAATGTTGATGTGAAAAGAGAAGGAAATGTATGTGTGGTAACTGCTTTCAGCAGCAACTAGGAAAAATAGGCGAGTTTAGCCAGAACATTACATCCATGGCAAATATCAGAGCTGTGTTAGACCGGCTCTATAAAACGCTACAAAAAAAACTGTAAAGACTAAATTGTCAGAAAAATAACAGTCTCTTCCCCTTGCACTGATCTCTTGTTGTCAGTTAATTTTTTTTTATTTTTGCCGTCCCTCATGAGGCATGTTTGGAAGACAAGATAACATGGCCATTCTGCTTCAAGTAGAATCACAATATGTTATCAGTGGAAAGAAAAGCGAAGCCATTGCATGACTTTGTGGCCTTGCAGTTTACGAAGGACTGAAGCTTAGGGGTTTGTTATACTGTCAACAATAGTCTATAATGTGCAAGCTTGAATATATTATTGAAATATAGGACAATTTCCTGCTTCCCTCAAGCTGGCTCATGTTCAAATGGTTCCCCATTTGTGTTTAAGTTTTATTCCATAAAAGCTTACATTAACACAGATGGGTGGATCAGAAGGGCTTGCATTGCTATGCTCTCATCACACAACAATTCAGATTTGCGAAGCAACACATCAGTGTTTCACTGAAGTCTAATGGGCAGAAAAGACCCTTAAGGGTCCATTGAGTGTTACCTTGGTCCACAGTTCGTGGTTGATGACTTGCCGACCATTTAACTTTCTTACTCCCTGCTGTCCCTGAGCTTTGTGTCTACCAACTCTTTCCTCACTGAGAGCTTGTTAATTCTTGCAGGTTGGTTCCACATTGCCACACCATCAAACTCAAAAACAGTGAGCCATTGTTCCATTTTGGTACATTCTGGAAGTCACTGTGTGGGCTACTTAGCCAACTAAGCCTCGTGTCCCCTCTTTTTAACAACTTTTACAGTTTTGAGTTATGAGGATGTATCCTTAATGACCAAACTGTAACATGCAATTTGTCAGGTGTTCGGTCTGGCTCTGTTGCCACATTGTAGTGGACATAAATGTCAAACAATAGCCCCTTATGAGTCACATCTACAGAACTCTAAACATATGAATAACTGTAGCTTTTTCTTGTCCTTTGAGGCGTAGTTTGGGCTCAAGGAATTCCGGCCTTGGCAGCTCATCTTTTCTTAACAAAAGCTGACGCTTTTGATTAGGTCTGCCTTACCATTTATGCTCGTCGTAGTGTTACTCTCAGAGAACACCCAAACACTAGTCATTGCTTGATAAAGGGAATCTTGTCTCCACCTGTTTATCTTGGTTCATAATTTGAATTGTTCTCAGACCGGAATACACAGTGTGTTCTGCACACAGTACACTGGGAGAATTAGAACACAGCATCTATCCAGCAGATGCCAGGACAAATTTGCACTAAAAGGTGGAAGCTGTAAATCTTATTTTCTGTTCGTTATTCTGATGACACACACCCAGAATTTTTTTTCCTCCTTTTAGGGACTTGTATATTTGACCAACTACTTTCTTCATCTAAAACACTACTTTACATACTGCGTCATTTAATAAACCACCTGTACTGCATCCATTTCAGATGTCCAGATGAGTTTCATGAGATGTAGCTCTGATGAAGTACTATCTCATTAAAAACATAGGCTAGATCGGGATAATTAAAGACTGTAAAGAAACTAAAGCCAAAAATGATTTTACTGTGCGTCCCGCCTATCACATAGCTCCATTATTTTCCAAAAACATTGAGCCTCACCATTCTGCTGCTAAAAGTTTCCACAAGAGTATCAAATGTGTGTGTTTTTCGCATCTGAATAGTCCTTAACAATCTGGAGCCAGATTAAGTAATTAATGGATATTCTAAGTAGCAAAAAATAATTCATTTCATTCCACACCCAGCCACTGGGGTTGCAGTGTACTCTTTTTTGTCACAAGCCAACACTGCAGATGAGCCTCTGCTGTTATGTCCTTAATCTGAAGCATCTAAACAAAGATCAACTAGAAAGCAGAGAATTCAAAACTCCGCCAAGGCACAGCTGTATTAAGGTAGACATTAATGGGATCAGAATCAATTGGTTCACTCTATATAAAACTTCCAAAAGTGCCTTCATGATCCAACGTCATCATGACGTAAATTTTTGAGCACATGACGTAACGTTACCAGGTCCTATTCATTTCCATGTTACTATGTGTTTTCTCCCTAATCTTCATTACTATTGTCATAATCTTTATTTGACAACCTAACCGCAAGACAATTAAAGCGTCTTTAGTTCAACTAAAGCCCTATAGTTAGTTTGTTCTTTTAGAAACTTGTTCTTTGATCTCAATCATTTAGATGCATTTTCAGGTCTGTTAGCTTCTTTAGCTAGCTCAAGCTTTATCTTTAATGGTTTGCAATGGGTTTTTCCTCTACTTTACTGATAACAGCACACGCACTAAACGTAGCTTAATATTTGGTACAATGGAGGTGACGATTACTGAGTTATTGCAAAAATGTATGCGTTATTGCAAATAACCTCAAAGTGCCTCTGAGTTTATGACATCACCAAAATGAACTCTTCTCTAGTATTGTCTTTTCCGTAATCTCGCTGACAGACAAACAAACAAAGCTAAAAACGTTACCTCCTTGGCGGAGTTAATAAATATATCAAAGAAAGAAGTAATAAGATAAAAAGAGGCGAGTATTCAACTTGGGTCATAAGCTTGTGAACCAACTTTCAAGACCATCACACCAATTGACTACCCATGGTTTCCTAACAAGAATAACCTCATATACTAAACTCACAGTAGCAGCCTCTGCTCTCGGAATAAATGGCCATCTTACTAGAAAATGAACTGGCTTGACTCTCTTAATTTAAATAGTGACTACAAATCAGATTTATTTATTAATTCATAATCCATTTCAGACCATTCCAGACCACTTAAATCCTATTTTACATTATTTTTGGGGATTTTAAATGTAGCTCACATCCTACAAGTAAAACAATTCCAAATTTTATTCTCTCCATTTGACACATCCCTTAGTGGGCAGCCATCTGTGGGAGTAAATTGGGGTTCAGGGTCTTGCTGAAAGACTACACTACACTATTAAAGATGACTGCAAAGAAGCAATAGTGGTAAACCAAAATGTCTGTATTGGATTCTTATCAGACAGAATACCGCGAACCATAATCAAAGTGACTTGGAATAGCAGACTGTGACAGTTTGTTAGCTCTTGTGGCTTGTGTTGTGGCCTCGAAGTTGAGCAAACAAAATGTAGGATTTTTTTTCTTGTGTATCTCTAAACTAGAATGGCACTCAGTAGAACTCATATGTACATTTGCCAAGGCCTAGTAATCATACAAGTCTGTATAGCTTTATTCGCACGTGCCCTAAGTGAAATCTGTCCAGTAGATTAAAATAACAAGAGAAAGAAATGTATTATCTTGTAAGTAGACCTATGCCGATCCCAGACATCTAGATTATATGGTCAAAAAGTCCCCAATCCTCTGTTGTACAAGCAATTCCCCTCATCCCCTGTCTGAAAAAACGTTTTTTTGTAAAGTAAAAAAGGAGAGCTCCTCGAGTGGGTAAAATATGAGCTACTTCAGTAAAATAGGACATATACAAGATATATATTCAGGATTTGAGTCATATGCATCAAATTTGGAATAATTGGATCAATGGTTTGGTAGTTACGTCCGAATAATGTGTGTAAAAGATATAGGTCATCGAGTTGAGTCATGCACCAAATATGGACTAAATCGGTAAACGGTTAACTAACAAGTCACTTAACCATTTGTTTATTATTGTTGTAGCAAAACAAGACTTTTGGCGTCTATGCTCCAATCTCATCATTCCCTGCATATATTTATAGCAGATTTTTTGGAATTGACCAAATACCTTAACCCCTAGTCCGAGCCTCTAGGTGTGTGCTGGGCTTTTAAAGATTAGGTACTAATACTGATGCAGTGCAGTGATGCCTTGAGCAGAGCAAAGGGGAGAGATGGGATGTTGCAGCTTAAATTTGCCTCCAAATTTGCAGGGTTTTATTGGTAGGTGATTGTAGAGTGTGTAACGTTTCATGCGAGTATAGCGCTGCAGCTCGATTTGACTACCTGAACTATCTCCCAGGCATCGCAAAATGTAGGAATTGGAGCTTGCAGGCATCGCTCCATTTTTGTCTGAAAAACAATGTCATATGTTATTGGTATGCAACATCTATTTAACATACCAACAAAGATATGCAAGATATATCTCCTCAGTTGATTCATATGCCCCAATTTGGATTAAATTTAACCAATGTTTGTTTGATAAATTACCGCCCAAAAGCTCCCGCTAGTGTTGGGAAATATGCAGCCAACTTTTCCCAAAATCAAACTGGGAATTCCTTACCATAAGGTCTATGTGGGTATGAAATTATGAAAAGGATCCATGAAATAGTTTTTGAGTTATCACGTTAACACAAAGAATCATCGGTGGTGGACGCGCACACGCCGGTGGTGGCAATGAAAGATCCATAATATCCCCTACTCTTCAGATTATAATATGTCATATTATAACCAAGTCCTGGATCCGACCCTATTTCCAGATTTCAACCATTATTTATTGGGTCATTTAGCATTCCGTGCCTTATCATCCACCAAGCTGAAAAAGTAGTTTTTGCGTCACCCAGCCAACCAGTATGGTGAAACATGACCAAATTGGGAGGGGTAATTATTGATTCGAATAAACCCACCATGATCATGTCATGCAACACAAGTTTTTTTATTCATACTTGGGCACGGATTGCTCTTCATGAGCTCAAACAAAGACCTACGAAGATAACTATTTCAAGCTCCAGTCAGTATTGGATACGTTATTGCTAAAATTATGTGGATGACAAGTCTTATTAACATTATTGCCAGGATTTATTCGGCTAATCGTTGTCTTCAAGGAAAGATAACATGAATTTTCAGCCAGCTTTGGCGTGAGTCCCACGCTCTCCTGAAGCAATGCTAAGCAACAGCCAGCTTCATTTAGCGTGACATAGAAAAACAGCTTTTTTCCCTTGAGCACTGTCAGAGAAAGTTGTAAATCACATTTCAACTCAGTATTTCCAATACCATTACTGGATACAAACAGTGAACAAAGATGTGGCCTTATCTACTCCATCTATTCCTGTTTGTTAAGATTTTTTTTTTCCCCACTAAATCATGTTTTCCTGTCAGTTTGTACTTCGGCATTCCCTATACACTGTTTGCACTCGATGTGGTACTCACAGGGAGTATCAGGCTTCTAACCTCATTGAGGTGTAACTTCCCCCTGACCCAAGTGGATGCTGCTTCTTTCAGTAGGAAACACGAATGTCCGAGTCATGAACCAAAAGGCTATTAGGAGAATGGTTGTTGTAATATGAGTAAACCCTAGGTCGAGGTAAAATTTGTTGCAAGCAATGTTTTCTCTGTATTCCCATGAGTCATAGCGCAGAAATTGTCAACATCCTCTAAGGTTTTTACCTTATTTTTTCCCAGAATATAATGTGCAGGACATACAGCAATCACATCGTCCGTCCATCCATTTTTACCCTCCGACTGTAAAAAAAATTTCTGCAGGGTATAATTCAGTACAACTGTTATTTTTTATATCTCCGAACATCGGAGATATTATGAAATCGCCATTGCAGTCTCTCCTTACACAGATCCATTGTGTTAAAGCAAATGCTCAAAAGCTATTTCATTGGTCATTTTCATTGCATACCATCATAGAACTTAGTACAAGTAAGAAAAGAAGTGTTTTTGGGAAAAGTCGGTGGTATATTTACGACAATAAGGGAGCTTTTACTCCAAAAGTTTTTGGGCTATAATTTCTTAACCGTTGGTCTGATTTAGTACAAAATTGGTAAACATGAATCAAGTTTTGGAGATCTTGTATATATCATATTTTTTATTAAATTTCACATTTTACTTGCTAGAGTGAGCTTTTGTACAAAGAATACCGTTTTCAAACATAATTCCCGATTTAGTTAAAATTTGGGAAATATGAATCAACTTAAGGGGATTTATCTCAAATTTCATAGTAAACTCTAATAGATCATATTTTACTCGGTAGGGGGAGGTTTTTTATGATAAGTTTTTCGGATATGACTTAATATGACGAGTTCAATCCAGGAAGTTTCTTGTACAATCATAGGGATTGGTACATTTTCTGGGATACACTCTTGCTCTTGGGAAGCATAGGCTACATTAAAAAAGCCAATGTATTTCAGATATTACATTGACATCCCATGCGAGCTGAGTATATGTAAATGACACTGGCATGTTTTTTTTATGAAGACATGAGGGACATGTCAGTTTCATGTACATATACCAAGCTGGCATGGGATGTCAATGTAATATCAGAAACACCGTTAGCTTATTAATGTCTAACAGACATTAGATTTTTGATTAAAATAATTCTCACCTCAGTTCCAGTTTTGACATAAATCAACAAAAAAAAAAACCTGTTCGTGGTTGATTTTCAAACAAAGTTCAAATTTTAACAGTAATGATAGGACTATAAAAAATGTATTACTTATTTCATTTATGCAATGAATCCAAAATTAATCTTGCATACAATGCATGACTTCATCAAAAAAAGTCATAAATTATATCACTATACTATATCACTTAAAATAAGCAAAATTGTCTGCCACCAGAACAATATCTTTTTACTTGCCAATACTTTTTAATACAAGTAAAATTATCTTGTCTCAGAAACCGACATATATCTTAAAATACGTGTCGAAAAACAAGTAGACTTTTCGTGATGCCAATGTTTATTTATCAGTTTTCCAATTTTTTAAGGAAAATGTGCTTTGGAAAATACTGGCCCCACCATCTTTACATAAGGCTGTATGTAAGGTAATATATCTTGAAACAACACGTTTGTTTGCCGAGATACATATAAGGATTTGATAATTATTTTCTTCAAAATGTACGAAAAGAAATGAAAAGAATAGGATGCTCGAAATAAGAAATTCTGACTTTGGCAAAGCAGTTTTGTTCTTGTCATTGCTGATCAAATAGTATGATAATTATGGTAATTCTATCTGCTTGCATTAACTAACTCAGATCCAGCCCAATAAATAATAAACAAAGGAAATCTCAATTACTAGTTTTAATCCCTTAAGATAATTAAGTACCAAAAGACGTGAAAGAAGACAAATGCTCTAACATAGAAACGGACTGGTAAGAAGAAATAGCTTGTCAGAAAACAAACATATATAACCTTGCTTTAAGATCTTGTCTCGTCTTGTCATCTTTCGGCTTATCCGGATCCGGGTCCAGGTTCCTTTTAATATAGTTCGCATAATTAGATTTCAGTTTTTTGCAGTGTATATCAATATTTTGTGTGAAAAGTATTTTACAATGTCCAAATGCATTTAAGTGTATGGGTAATAGTCATATCAAACTAGTCCTGTTGTCGTCCTTGACAGTGAGAGTATATTCCTAGATCCCCAATCCCGTGTTGTTCAACCAATCCCCCTCAAATAAAATCTGTAAAAAATCTCTACAAATTTGGTAAAATATTAAATATTACAGTAAAACACAATGTATACAAGATATATCACATCAAGTTGATTCATATGCACCCAATTTGGACTAAATCGGTTAGGTTGGAAAAAGCAGTGTGTTTTTCTGTGTTTTAAAGCTCCCCTCAGTTAGTAAAATATAAACTATTAGTATAAAGTATGACTTTTTGGTTATAGAAATTTGACCCAACAAATGTTTTTTTTCATCAAGAATAGTCATCAAAAGCTCTTCTTATACAACGAATATGCAAACGTACTCACAATGAGTAACTTTCACTATGATGATTCAGTTAATAATAATAAAGATGTTTACTGCTTATTATGACTTTTTTTGCTTTTCAGAGTGCAATACATAAATTAATTCTGTGCATGTGTGGGCAGCTCCAGTGAAGCACCCAGGGAGCCACACTGGGGATTGTTCAAGGACCCTACCCAAGACTACATGCCGAGAATATGCCCGCTCTCCCCACAGAGCTGCAGCCGCCTATAATTGGTTAAACAGCGGAACAGCGTAGAGCTGTTGCATCATTTTGATTTGTGAGCCAGGACTTTGTGAGCAAAATAGTCATCATGGATCCTATAGCAGCACCAGAGTGTGGTTTGATGTCTCAGTTTGAAGTTATTTTACCTCCACAGATATTACTTCCTCCGCTGTTGCCCCAAAAGTGGTACAACTTGGTCTCCCCAATATGCCTCTGGTGGGTTTATACAGAATGTGGGGTTAATAAGAGAGCACCAGTCCCCCATTTAATAGGATGTGCAATATTAAACCGGTCCATGGAGCATAAAAGGTTTGTGATCCTTACTCTAAGTCTCCTAGAGCTACTTGTCCATTAGAGAGGACTTATAATATTCTCTATTGATTATCTTTAGTATCAGGGTTTTAATTTTGGGACATTGAGTTTTTCAAATGTTTTGTTTGTTATTATTATCCTTTTTCAGCAAAAGAAAGGTTTCCACCTAGTTAGTTGCCCAAACCACCTCAACTGGCTCCTTTCCATGCAAGGAGCAGTTGCTCTACTCCGCACTCCCTCAGAATGAGCTGGAGAGTGTTTCGGAGAGAGGGACATCTGAAAATCCCCTCTTAGCCTGTCGCCAGAGTGACCTAGCCCCGGAAAATGAAGAAAGTGGATGGATTGATGAATGGAAGGATGGATGGATATACTTCCCAGCTAGTTGTAGACCTATTGAGATCAGGGCAGAAAATCCTAGACATGGAATTGGGAAATATTTACGCATTGAGTTTTTAGTTTTTTCTCTGCAAATGATTTGTTGAGATTAGCATGAATAGGGGCATCAGTCAAAGCATGTAAGGTTAATGACAAGATCAAAGACATTGAGGATTTTTTGCTTTGTTACTCATGTGTTTTTTTAACCAAATTACTTTAGAATGAATATAACTTTCACACAGATGAATGGTAGATAGTTAAAAACTAAACATATTTATCATTAAAGTTCATTGAAGTATATTTCTTGACATTTTTGACCTTTAATGAAATTTTGTTTTGGAGCAGGGTCCACCTTACCTTATGTTAACATGGTAGCCATAAATAAGGGAAGGACAAACAATATATAAGGGGGTTTTCACACCTGCTTTGTTTATCCCATACTTCAGGACTTTTCAGTTTGTTCCGAACCAAAATTTCTGGTATGAAAAAACCTAGTATGAAACCAACCTGGTATAGTTTTTTTTCTTTTATAGCGTGAAATATCTTTTGGACTTAGGACAAATAGTTAAAACGGCTACCACTGTCAATGAGCAAAAGAAGAAAAGCAAATAGAACAGAGAAATGTTAAGTGAGCTCTGGTAGCACATGGGGATGTGAAGAGGTACTGAACAGTGATATGGTCCGACGAAGAAGCCAAAGGTCAGCTCGAACAAGCACAGATAAACACTTAAAATCCATAAAGTAAACTGGACTTAGTTTTTTCACACACAACTTCCTATCTGTTGGTCCAATTGCATTTTTTTTCCAAAGCCGTCCCTAGTGAGTAACATATGAACTACAAAAGTAAATATGACATGTACAAGATAAATCTCTTTGACTTGATTCATACGCACCACATTTGGAATAAATTGGTCCATTGGTTGTTTGAAATATACGATGGACCTTTCCCAACATCAATGCTGTTCCTCCTAACACTAAAATCGATCTTGGTATAAAATTTGAAAATAATCTATTACATTGTTTGAGTATTGCCGTAACTCGAAGGATCTTCAGATAAGATGATGCATCACGGACGCCTATCCATAATATTATCCATATGATCCATGATTATCCAAAACATTCCTGTGTTTTGGGAGACATTATGACACATGACCTCAGAACTGTTCTAGAAGAAACTCCCTGTGATTCCTTGCTCTGGGTGTTTTCATACATAACCATGGTTGGCATGTCATGCAAGAATACAGTTTAAGGGAGAGCAATGGAATTGGGAAAAAGGGTGTGAGGTCTATGACATCATGTTTTACCTCTTCATGGCAAATGGCCATTATCAGATTAAGATTACCATCCACCCCCGACTGCTGACTTTCACACTATCCCCCACATCCCCTCTACTATCAACTTCACTGCCATCAACCGTCCCATTCCTCGCTTTAAATGAGAGGCAAAGGGGCAGAAAGGGTCAATGTTTGCTGCCATGTGTTGGCTCATCGTCATGGCTCTATCTTAACAGAGTGCAAAGATTTTATCAACAGCATGTTTTAGCCTGTTCTTTACATTTGATATGAGAAACGAGAGGAGATCGCATCTTAACTATCCCTTAAGGGATGGCAAAAGTACTTCAAAGTAGAACTCCTTGTAGTTATTAAGTTAAGAAAAATTTCTTATTCTCTCCTGCAGAAGAAGAAAGTATCCAGTCCTTATGTCCTCTGTTCTGAATATTTTCTTTGTTCCACCGCAAGTCAGCGGTACTGACTTGCTAGGCAGTGTGACCCCATTGACCCATTGTTCACGCATAGGCTCCGCCTCCCATTGCTTTCCATCAGCATCAGGATCGTACGTATGTTTCCATACCGTTACTCAGGCCTCAGCCATACCTACACACAACAAAGCGGTTAATTTTCTAAAAGTATGTTTTTCCACACAAAGTTGCCTTATGTTCTCACATTTCTAACTTATAATATGGGGGAGAAAAAGGGAAGTTTTTATATCTTTTTCTCTTTGTCTGAAGTCCTTTCATATGAGCTGTGACACATTTCCGGGGCCTTATCCTTTGAAGGTTGTGTTTGAAGGCCGAATGTGTCCTTTTCGGGCAGCGTAGGTCATCCCATTTTGAAGTCTCTGTCAATGGGGCCCAAACATGTAGCCTTTCTTTCCCAGTGTACCAATCCCAAGAGGCTTTGTGCTCCAGAAACGTTTGGAGGGTGCACCCGCATAATAGACGCCTCTCAGCAGCTGAGGAGTGAAGTTGAAGCATATCAGTGTCTTACAGGTACAGAGTAGAAACCTGTTTTCTTTTTAGAGTTAAGAGGTAGTACGAAATACAGTATGAGTAACTGGTTGAAATTAACCATTACGGAATCTAAGTATCATTTATGAAATCATTTTTATATCCTTTTGAAAAAAAATGGAGAAAAAGGAGAACAGGGCAGTGCAGATTTATCCTTTGGAGGTAAGATCTACTGGAGGCGGGACCTACTAGGTATATTAAATGCAATTGAATCTGCTAGTTTTTTTCATGTTAAAAACTTATTAGCAAAACACTGGAAATAATGGTCTAATGAAGGATTTCATCTATAAACAATCATCAACCAGATACTACGAAATAATAAAACAGAGGTGACGTGGGACACGAGGACCGCTCATACTTTATTTTCTCATCAAAGAGAACATCCACAACACCCTGGCATATTCAACTTCTGCTCTATTCCTCGAAAATAAGAGTAATAACATGAAAGGTGAAACTGCTTAGTAACAGAAAACATAAAATCAATTTATGCATTTACTGAAACAAAAACCATAAAACCAATGTGTTTATTAGTTTACAGGCGACAAGAATTTTGAACATTTGTTGTAAAAATATGTATTTGTTCATGAATAAATGCCTTGTGTAGTTGAAGAAGGTCATAATTTCTGACTTTTTGAGAATTACAAATCTCTCCGTCCAACCATCTGTACTAGATTTTCATTGCTGCAGCTCTTGCTAGGTGATAAGTGCATTGCTTTGGGACCCAATTGACAAAGTTATAGTTTAGCTGGTGAAATGTTTTCATTAAATGGTGATTCAAAACTATGGTGTCATGATCCGCCTGTCATTAGTAATTTTTCTTGCTGTCACTCATTGCTTCCTCTTTTGGTCCTTTGATTACCATATGTCTAGTTTCAGACTCCCTGTTCCTCATCTGGCTCTGGTAATTGTCATGTACCATCTGATAGTAAACACCACCGCCTTGTTAATTCCTGCTTGCCAGAGTATTTTTTATCCGTGCCTTTTCTATATCTGCCAGTTTGTGGTTGTACCATTGTGCCACTAGTTCCAGCATTCTATTCCTAGTGTTACTCCATTTATTAAGTTGGTTTTGACCTTTGCCAGTATTGCAGACTTTGTGCTTAATTGTTGTTTGTGCATCAGTTTTACCTGCCTTTACTGCCAGGGTTCCTGAGTCAGGGTTGTGAGTCCAAAATGTGGTATCCAGTGCAATACAAACTGGTCATAATGGGACCCAGTAGACTAAAAACCGATACATACCTCTCTCCATGCTCATGGAGAGCCCATTTGCCAACACAAAGAGCAGCTCTCTACCATATATAAAGAGTTTGAGACTCAACCGGCAGACACAATGACTTAAACATCTACACATCTATTGGAAGCCAAGTTACTTACCTCAACACTCTATCACCTAGTGACTAATTTGTATGAATTTATTCCCTCGTCTCCACTTGCAGTTGTTCCTGCTCAGCAGCTATCTCTTACTCCTGTGGAATCCAAGATGGTGCTCATGATCTTGCATCTCTAATGCTGAGCAGAGGCCATGGCTATATCAAAGTCAGCCAGGTTTGAGAGTTGCCATATTTTTTCAATGACACAAATGTCATATTTTGACCACATCGCTTATGATCTATAAGCAGCATGGTAACTGGCAGGGCTGTAACAGGGCAGTGAGCGCACTGCAGACTGTGCTATAGAGTTCCCCATTCAAACAGTGGACAGTAGCTGGAACTGTCACTTCTTCCACATCTTAATTTCGAGACTATTTGATAACACAAGACCCAATTGCTGATGGCTATTTGGGATGGTCATGATTATTCCCTATGTTCCCCTGGTGGACAACCGACAATCGACAACCAGCTTCATGAGAGAGAGGTAGTGGGAGAAGATCGGTACTTTATTCACTTCTTCTGGAATCAGAGGGCATCCTTGAGACACTGTTATTCCCTGATGTCCCTGATCCTGAACCCCACAAACCTCAGACTCTCCAGCGACTGCAGTGTCACTGAAATTAGGCGGTGCCAGACTGACTTTGGAGGAGTGAAAGGGCCACCTTTCAGGGGGGTTACTGCATTAACTATGCTTCGCTGGGCCATTTCATAGCCAACTGTCCATTACAAGACAAAGGTTCACCAAGGAAGAGGGGGAGGCTGGGGAGTATTACTTCCAAGGCGAGTAAAGACAGACTTGGCGGAGTGGCGCCACTGGCTGGTAGGGGGCGGACCAACCGTTCGTAGTCTGGACAGACCAAAAGAGCCTGGAATGCATCCACACGGCCAATTAGCTTAACTCCAGACAGGGCATTTGAGCACCTTTTTTTTTAATAGATTCGATTTTGTCCTTTCTATTATCCTCATTCCAAGAGCAGTAGGTCAGATGAACCCTAAGGGCCTGATGACACTTATCCAGCCTCTAAGACGTCAGGCTTTATTAGAATATAATGAAAAAGATCATCGTGTTTCCCCTAGGTTTTTTAATAAGAGGATAGTGTGTGAGGTTAGAGTAAATAGGACTAACTTTTCAGTGCTAATGAGATGTCACCTGAACCCGCTGGGTGTCCCTTTGTCCATGTGTCCTCAGATCAACAACTGGGTTCACACCTACTTCTTTTCGTACCACCTGGAAACCCGCAGGACCCACCTTGGCTTCAGATATAATTTACGGTGGCAGTTGATGGCATACTAGCTTCCTGCCATGTTCTGAACAGAACAAGATCTCATGATGTCCCCTTTAATGCCGGCTCCACCACCTCTATTTGTCACATCGTCCCTGACCAAACATCTCCTTGGATATTGTGACGGGCTTTCCAATCCTCAGAGGGTAACACTACCGTGCTCACCATTGTTGATAGGTTCTCGAAAATGGTCCATATTCCTCATGGTAGTGACCTGGAGACTTTCCTGGCATGTTTAACTGGGAGAATACCCCAGTGTTGACCCAGAATTTGCTGGAGAAATTATATATCTCATTTTGCATTGGACCACCTTGATATCCATTGACATGAGCTGAGATGCATTGCTGGGAGCGAGTTATTTAAAATACCTTGATTGGCCTGCCGACACTATGATTATTCCAACCACTGTTCTTTATTTAAATTTAATGAAGGTGTTTCAGGAGCTCTGTCTTGATCTCTCTCTGTAAAGGCAGCGGTTATAGTAACAGAGGCCAATCATACGTCAGTGGAATCGCATAAGTATTCAGAAGTCTTGCTTTTAGTGGGAGATAGCAGGGAAGACAAAAAAGAAGAGAATAAACAATTACTATTTGCAAATTGGGAGACAGCTCTAAGAATGGCGCTGTGTTCAACACGTATGTTAAATGTCCCACTAGGTGCAGCTGTGTTGAAGGCTGCTTTGCTACTGGAATGCCTGCTTGCTATTTAAAGCCACACATGGGAGTGGTGTTGTACCGACCTTGTCTTGTTAGATGTGAACAAACGCAGGTGTAATAGAAAACACCCTTGGTATTGGCGATGCTGCATGATCCCTGAGTAAAAAAGTTTATTGAGGATTCAAGCCAAGTTTAAACAGGAGAATACAGATGTGTTGAAAAAGAAGATGTCTTCATATAAAAAAAACCCAGGTAGACATATGGACAAAACACGCTCCTCCTTGAAAAACCCGGGTGAGGTCTGTCGTAACACTTTTAACCTGTATGTGTGGCTCTGCAATTGAGTTAAGTGTTTGCACACTGCAGTTTTACTCTGTGATTCCCAGGTGAGAATTCAGTTAATAGATCACTAGAAATTAGATCAGTGTAAAGGAAGCTGTGTTTTGTTGGAAATTTATTCATGGTTATATCAAGAGATAAGGTTTATAAAATCTTTACTTTATGCATCAGATCAGATCATCACACAAAGTAACGACGTAAATATCGTGGACTATATCCAGAAAACCATTTACAATTTTGTTACTGAAAAGGGAAAGAGAAATCTGCTATCCAAAACCCTTTTTTGTGCATCCCAACTAGGTGGAAATCCAATCCCTTTATTCCCGAGGCAATCTCTGCTAGTATCATTTGCACGTCATCGCGTTATATCTTCCCTCTTGGTACTATCATCATGGTTAATCAGATTAGCATCTTGTGTCATAACGTCAGGATACCTGCGCATCATTTCATTTGCTGAAATGCTCCCAACACCAGGAACATCTTACCATGCGAACGCCCATAGCAAAGACAGTGAAATATGCTTATACTTAGCAGACATGTAATACTGATCTTATGTCATGCTGCCTTTCTCAAATGCAAAGAAAACACATAAAAAAGAAAAAACGCTGCAAATTCTGTTTCTGTGGACACACATACTAAACACAAACACAAATTTTAACTTTGACAGAATTGAATACAACACCGACCATTCATTAGATTTTCACCACTGACAGGTGGGGTCAGAATAACATTGATTATCTCATTACCATGGTCATCTGACATTGGATGGGAGCAACTCAACATTTTGTTGACGTGTTGTGAAATAGGAAAAATGGGGAAGTGTAAGGATCTGAGTGACATTTTTTAGGGACACAACCTTTTATTGGCATGATTTTGCAGTTTCCAATAAAAGCAAATATTCTGTGCCACATAACTGTAATGTCTAAAAGACATCAAAGAATGGATGGACATATTTTTAAAAAAAAATCTAAAATAGAAAAGATAACAGAGATTGTTATATTTGGAAGTCCTGAAAAAGCTGAACGATAATGACACTGCGCTAGGCTGTTCCTCTGTCAAGAATCTCTGCGTTATTTTTTACAGCTTGCTAATATTTCATGAACAAATTAGTAAGGATGTAAAGGCCAGCTTTTTCCAACTGAGACTCTTAGCATAGATTAAACCCTATCTGTCACGCACTCACTTCAAATTTGGATCATTGGAACTCTCTGTAAGTGGTTGTAGAGCCGACGTCTCTACGACGGCTCCAGCTGCTCGTCCTTTAACTGGTACAAGAAAGCGAGATCCCATCCCTTAAGTGCTGGCCTCCCTTAACTGGCTTTTACTACTTGTTTATAACTTGTTTTTAAGGTTTTGAATGGGTTGGCGTCACCTTATCTGGCAGACCTTTTCATTTTAAAATGCATGCAAGGGTACTGTGGTCGTCCAGTCACTGCAGTCTTTCTCAGTGGCTGCATCCAAACTATGGAATAGCGTACCTTCTCTGATAAGGACTTCTAGGACCCAATCAACTTTTAAATATTTACTGCAGACCTAGCAGTTTTCTTGGGCTTTTAACTGGGTCTGGGTTTTTAATTTTTGCTATTGTTTTAATGAGAAATGGATTTTTTGCTTTTTGCTTTTGCTTGTTATGCTGTCTGTTTTTGATCTGCTGTTTTTCTCGTATGTCTGTTCTGCAATTTCAACTATGGCTGTTGTAAATGTGCTATGGAGTGCTAATTACCTACCAAAGCAAGGACTACTGGTCTGCAGTCTTAGGAAGGTCAACTGGTCAACCAGCAACAGGGTGATGGGTGCCCAAGTGTCATCAACGCAATAAAACTGTTGGACTATTTAAAGATTTTCACATAGTGGTGAACCTCTCCCTATCTTTGATTGTAAATGACTGATCCGGTCAAGGATGCCTCTTTCCCACTCATTATTCTAAAACCTTTTACCTATTAATGTCTTTACATGTTAACGTTTTTTGTAAAAAGAAAAGCTCCAGCTAAAGAGTCAAATATGACAAGAGTGATCTCCATGAGTTGATTATTCACCAAATTTGGCCTAAATAGGATTAACGGTTGCAAAATTTTGAGCCGACTAATTGGGGATAAAGCGCCCCCTAGTGTTGGAAAAAAAACCCGACCTTTCCCAAAATCGCTTCAATTCTTTCTGACACAAAGGCCTATGTGAGTTGACTTGTTAACACAAAGGATCTGCGGTGGCCATGACAACTCCATAATATCCCTGACCTTTCACGGATTTAATTATTTCATTTACCTTTATTCGTGTTGTATAGAGAGTCCTGATTTGGAATAAGGGTTTTATTTAAAATGTTGAGGAACCATGAATTTATCACAATTTTATTTTCTATTTGCCTCCTTACCAGTGCTGGGTTAATTTAGAAAAACTAAATATCACAACAATGTAACTTGTAGAAAAGGCTTTTTTGCGTCTTGACTGATACGCCAAGAGAAAAGTAAGCATGTCAGCACTTTTTGTTAGAGTGGTTCATCACATCTTGTTGTGGCTTGCCAACTCTGCAGCGCCAGAGGTGCTATGAGCCTGTCACGAGAAGGGCAGATAGCGGTGTGTAACTGGAGCTGCCTGGCAGAGAATTCCCAAGTACTTCTGCTGCTGGGTAAAAAATGCATGTGCAGCACCATGCTCATTGACATCGAGTGAGGTTTAAACGGGTTCAACAGGTCAAATAAAACCTATATATTATTGGTTTATCGAGAATGTTTCATTACGCGTTTGTATCATGTAAACAAGGTAACAGTGGGTGTTTGGGGAATAATCCTGCTCAAGAAGTGAATGGATAAAATTTTAAGGATTTCTGTTTGAATTTTTGTAGAACTTTCCCGGGCCTCTTTCCCAATCTCTATGAGAACTTGAAAGATTTACTGGCGTGTACTGTTGAAGCACATTAGTCTCTTTTATTTTTAATCTAAGTATCTACTAGCTAAAGTACTGGCTATATTATTGCCTTTCGATGTAAGTGTGCAGGAGACACTGGGTGAAAAATGCAGCCGACTGGTTGCCTTTTGGGGCTGTTTATCATTCAGCTCGCTATTTCCTAAAACAGTGTCTTTAAAGTGTGTTCTGTAAGTCCTCTCCAACTCTTAAAGTAAGGAATATATCACATGGTGCGTGTTCACATCTAGGTTGTACTCGCCCAGTGGTAAATACATCACATTAACTGGGCTGAGGAGCGTATAATAAGATATTAAAATTTATCAGGAGCCAGTTAAACACATATATTTTAGAGACATTGACAGTCTCACATGTTAAAATGTGTTATCACGGACTTATCTTGTGCTGATATTCAAAGTGAAATATCAAAAAATATCAATTGCATTGTCAAAAAATGTTAAGGTTAAAAATGTAAAACAGAATGATCTTGAACTAAACTGAATGCTTTCAGCTCTAATACTGACTGTTTATCAAAATGCTAACACATCGTATAACTTGTACCTGAACTTGGCCAGTGATAAATAAAGTATACAATTAATACAGTAATATACAGTTTAGTATTTAATTGTATTGTGGTGAGGAAGAGTAGGATATGGTGTTTTAGGCTTTGACCAGTAATTCAATAAAATGGCAATGAAAAAGGGGACTGATCCCAATTTTGTCCATTTACCATCCTCAACAAAGAGAAACCAATTCGCAAAAATAAATAAATTAGTACTTAAAATCTATTTCTCTGTCATAGTCTGTATAGTCATATATATAAACATGTTTTCTTTATGTCAAACAACATATGTTCATGCAAACTTGAAATGACTTATATCAACCACTAATCACCCATCATTAATTATCCTTTTTGGGCACCAAGATTTACATGTTTGCTACTCTAAATAACAACAGCGTGGTATGTAGGCATGTCAGTGTTATTTCCTCACTCCTTTTCTTGCAAAAGGAGCCCGAAATTGAATGAATTAGCTCGAACATTAATTTTAAATGTTTAGCTGAATAGTTTCATTAAGGGTTATGATTTTGGCAGAAAACAGTTCACCAGTGTGGCTCTTTGTTTCATTCATTCATTAGTGTCCCATGTTATGTTTTTAAACCAGCAGACTATGCGCTGTAGTTTATTCTATTTCACCATTTTTGTCTAAGTCAAACAAAACAATAACAAAAAAAAATCATCAAGTTGATTTATGATGTCACTGTGTGTCTTTTGGACTCTATATGCAGGTATGTGTATGAAAGTCTGACATTGAAGTAAAGTACGGGTGTTGTTTCTTTGACTGGTGTAGCGCGTAAGCCAGCTACTCATATTGAATATATTTTGGAAACCTGGGTAAAAAAATGTAATTAGGGCGCACTAAAGCAAAAAGGCATGAGTAGATCCCATCTCCTCACTCTCAACAATTCAAATGTGCCCAATTTGCCATTCACCAACCAAGGGAAAATGATAGCAAGGAGCAAACTGTTATCTTAATTCATGTAGCAGTTTTATCCCCCGGAAAGAGCAGCCTTGAGAAGAGGATTAGATATATGATAAGGATATAAGATCAAAACACATTACTCCAGTAAAATATAAGCATATTCAGATGTACTTTTCCTATATTTAATTTTGTCCAGAATGGATTATCTATCTATTGCTATATTGGCTTCATCCTGGCAGCTGCAGAGTGAAAGCATTGCTTGGCAGCTGTTTCGTAATCATCTTTAGTTTGGGTTGACATAACTAGCTGTCATAGATGGTTATTAATTAATTAATTTTGGTTTGATGTTGTGTGGGTTGATTATTTAACGAGTCACTACTGTGAAAAAGAATCTCCTAATAATACCTGCTATCTTTGGGTGCCTATTTCATATTATACTTTGTCAAATCTTCAAACAAATTTAACATGTAACAACCTGAGTATATACATAAATACATAACTGCACATGTAATTTGAGGATTCAGTCAGGGGTATTGCTTGAATAACACAGAGGATTGGGGGCTTTTTGGGGGGGCAACATTGCTGTTGGGGTCAACAGCAAAGGCCTAGTTTATCCAAACTGATGGATAAGAAAAACATAACATAAGCAACCATAAGGGGTTTAAATAGTATTTTCAGAATGCCTTATTGCTGTGTGGCTGTATTAGCATCCAGCATGCATATATGAAAGTCAAATACTTTATTCACAGGCCTATTCTTAGCTAACTTCCCTATTGTGTGATATTGGATCTGCTGTACTTTTTTATCTTTAATATGACTGAGGTTGCAGCAATGTTATGTGAAACACTGTTCACAGTTCTTAAATGGCGTATCAGCACATATGCAATTCATATATCAGCAGTCAGAATATTACTATTGCTGAAATAGCCCACCTCATTGTAACAACATTTCGCTCCTCGGCGTTCGTTCATGGATCTGTCTTCAATCTCCATATAGCCTAACCCCCTCACCTCCTCTTCAACATAATTTTGTCTCTGCGGATATAAGTTGTACATCCTTCTCCTCCAATAACGCATTGATGAAGTTGTTGAATGGTTTATAGCTTTTAATGGAAGCAAGCATCCAACTCTGACTAACTGCAACTGAGTCATGACTAATTTTCCACATTTAAATGAAATTCCCCCGAATATCTCCCCTGCCTATCCATTTTCACTCTGAAGGACATCACTTTTCATATGTTCTCTTTCTTTCTTTCTTTCTCTAAAGGCAGTATCATCTGGCCTTTAATATTTTTACAAGCTGTTTTGAGTGAACTCCAAGAAAACTAAAAACACAGTTTGTTTCCTTTTGTTTGACAGGACCCTCTCCAGTGTACCATCAGATTTCTTGGACAATACATGCATATCCTCTATTTGAAGGTCTAGTGTGTTAAATTTAGTGATATCTAGAAGCAAAGTTCCAAATTGTGACTTACTTTACAAATCAGCTCACATGTCGCTATCCAAGAATCTACTTTGGGTCTTCGAGTGCCAAAAATATGTCATGGTGTATCCAGTCAATTGATGAGGTCCTTTTAGATAGATACACTTAGAAATTGTAATAATTTTTTTCCTGTGATGCAATAGGTCAAAGCTTACGTGTTAGAAATTAAATATTATAACTTGTTCACAATTGTGGTAATGTTGTTGTCCTCGTTGGCAAAGATGATAAGAATGAAGAAACGACTCGTAAAACCGTTGAGAAGTAAACAGGTGAAGTTGGTCCAGTTCAGCCGGGGAATCAACTCTGCAAATCATGAACGGATGCACAATGCTGGAGTGATTGATCCTAGGGGGGAGAAATGGCCCAGCAAACACTCAATCCACACTCAGGCCACAATTCTGGGAAGGGGCACAGTTCAGGGGCAGGGTCCCTTTAAAGTTTGCTGCCAAAGCAGCCAGTCTCATTCCCTGTACAGCTGCCGGTTGCCTGTCCAGTTGCCTGTCCAGTTGCATCCCTTTGGCAGACTCTGTGGATCCCCACCATTTACCTTTAAAGGGTTTCACAAGTCAGGTTTTCACATTTGCTTTGTGTGTGTGTTCCTTCTACTGTTCTACTGTTCCTTATATATATATATATATATATATATATATATATATATATATATATACATATATATATATATATATATATATATATATATAAAAAAATATATATATATATATATTAAAAAAAATTATATATAGATATATATAGATATATAAAGATATATAGATATAGAGAGATAGAGAGATAAAGAGATATATAGAAATATATAGAAATATATATATATATAGAAATATATATATCTCTGAACAGATTATATTTCCCTAACTCTGATCAAATATGTTTGTGGGTCAATACAGTCCATCAAAGTGAATAAATAAGTTACCAAAAGTTTGCTTATTTCTTAAAGGTTATTTAATGTTGTATACGAAGGCAAGGTTAGGCTGAGGGATCATTCCGCTATTGCCTCAGACCCCAGAGGGTTAAGTTTTTCAATGTTTGGCATGTTTCCATCTCCTGTGATCAGTGAAATAGTATGAAATCATGAGCAGGAGCGATTTTCTTACCACATAAACAGAGTTGAAATTCACTCATAGAGAAACAGCTCCATAGAGAGAGAGCTCAAAAAACGTCCACTGGGAACCCTGAAGCATATCGCAACAGTTCTCATGCTTCAGTATCTCTGTTCCTAATTAGGAACTCCCCAGCAGAAGCTGCACACCTGGGAACAGTGTGACCCAGGTGTGAGGAGGTGTGTGGATGAGCCATAGCCTCGATATGATGTGCCCACCCCAGACATATATGTGTTATTTGATTTGGTCTTTTTTTTCTGCATATTGTGCAAATTTTGCTTGTGTAGTGCATTTTTACTCATGACTTCCCCATGCAACTGACTTCAGGGATCCATATAAGCTGTAAATCCTCAATTTGAGGATGCAGTACATGCAATTGTGTTTGTCACGTTGTGACAGCCCCAGGGCCTTTTCCAGGACTTGTTTTTTTGCTGCTGTGTTGTCTATGTGTCTGCTCTCAGTGATGCAGGTCTTGTTGGTTTGAAACAAGACTGTCTCCAGGTTATATAAGACTTGTCACAGTCTGGTAGACCAGAGGCTTCCTCTCCTGTGGCAGCACCTTGTCTTAAGTGTTTATTTTTCTGTCTCGATTGACCTTAGTTAGTGTGACATAGTGTTTCCATTAGTCTGAAGTAGTTGTAGCCTGTTTTCGTTGGGTTTTCAGGGCATTTTTATCACAGATTGAGTAGTGAAGATGGAGATATCTCATATACAAACATGAAGTGACCCAAGACATCTAGTCCGGTATAATCTAAGTCTCCAGCAGCTCTGAGATCTCTTTGAGATTTATTTTATAAGCTGAAGAACTGTAGCTTCTTAACTAAAAGTATTTGCATTAGGGCTATAAAATAAATCTTTGAGATTTATTTTATAAGCTGAAGAACTGTAGCTTCTTAACTAAAAGTATTTGCATTAGGGCTATGACATAAGCCAAGTAATTGCCATACAGCAGTCGTGACTCTTTCCCAGAGGGTTTAGCACATCACTGTTATGACTACATTTTTGTCTGTTACTTTTTCTTTGTTTTAAAAGATACAGGAGTGTGTACATATGTAGTGCATGTCCAAATTTGACCCTCGAAAGGTCATTCACCTACCGACCCTAGCTTTGTGATGTCGCACAAACTACGGTAATGGTTCGTAATATGTATTGGGCAGACAAACAATATACTGCAAAGTATATTGCAAAGTATATTTTGGGCTTGTTTTATAGATTATCAGTCAAGGAATCCTGGAAATATCGTAAATGCTCAATTATTTCCAGCTAACATTAAGATCTATTTTATCTTAAAATGTGAAAATAAACTGAAATATCATTTTCTTATCTCATTTCAAGAATGTGATAGTCTGGATCAGTGTCACAATTATACAATATTAAATAAATTGAATACACCTGAAATTAAGATGTTCACATTTATATTTACATGTACATTTTTTCCCCTCAATATTTATTTTTGAGCAGTACTTCAAGCAAATTTCAAATATTATGTATCTTAAGGTCACGGTCATACCTAAAGACGTAACAAATTTTCAGTTGTTCAAGTGGCTAATTTGTTATTTTTAGTTTCATTTAAAAAAAAAAAACTTATTACAAACAAAATACACCGTTCATTCAGCGTTTAGGCTATATCTACACAAAGTCAAGGATATAATGCAATGGAGGCTGCTGTACGACAGCGAAGATCCTTCGTGTTAAAGTTTTATCTTAAATGCTGTTTTTGTGGATCATTTTCAAATTTTGAAGTCCAATAGACCTTAGTTTTAGGAAGAACTGCATGGATTTTTGGAAAGGTTGGTTGTATATTTCCAATGCTGGGGGGAACTTAATCTCCAACAGTTTCCCAACCGTAATTTCTCCACCGTTGGTCTTATTTAGTCCAAATTTGCTGCATAATTATAATTTAATTTTTTTTTAATTTTTTTATATGCACTGGGCTATTTAATTTTGTGATTTTAAATGTTATTTTATTAAAACTCTATACAAAGACTAAATTCATTCATTCACATGTATCAGATAGCTTGAAGAAAACCGAACCATTCACTTAGCAACCTAGGTTTTTTTTGTTCAATTAAACTGATCACTCCTCAGTACAAGATCGGCATTTAAATGTTTTATAACTTAGCATGCGTATTGCAAAAGCAATAATAGTAGTAGTATTTGCATAACTGCATCAGTAGGGAGTTAGCAGTGGCATATTTAGCACCGCATCGCACAAGACATAAAATGAAACTGTAAATAATAACCAGATTGTTGCCCCTTTTTTCGTTCACAAATCTGTTTATCGCTGCCATCAATGGGGGAAAATGTTTTCAGTTTTGTTTCTCATTATCCCATGACGCTTGGCTTCAAGCAAGACATGCTTTTTTGGTCATTATTGCATACCATCTATTTATTTTGATGGAAAACTTTTCTCTTCATAATTAAATAAATGTTTATCTCCTGAAAACAAATGCACTCATGTGCTTCAGTAATTAAATGAATGGTACTGACAATGACGTCTTTGCATGATTTGGTTAAGATTATCATGCTTTGGATGAGGCTGGATGGCATTCTGCACTTATTGTACCCATCCGTCTACCAATCCATCCATACTTCCATCATCCATCTTCCTTCGCTTTTTCCAGTGTGGATTTGATGGCGGTAGGTCAAGCAGGATACTTTAGACATGCTTCTCCCCAGCAAAGCTCTCCAGCTCATTATCTGGGGGATACTGGGTGAGTTCTGGGACCACCCTGGGTCTGGTTTTCACATTTCTGAAACCAGGCTTCCTGAGGGCATCCTAATCAGATGCCCAAACAACATTAAAAAGACTCCTTTTGACTCGGGCAATTCTACTCCGAGATTTCTGAGCTCCTCATCCTAATAATATTTTTACTTATTTGCACTTACAGTGAAATTGGTTCTCTGGGTTTAACCCATCCCTGAGGAGTAGTGGGCAGCTATCGGCAGCACAAGAAGGGACAAGATTTGGGTTTCGGGGTCTTGCTCAAGGACCCCTTCTACATAAACGATGTTTGTGCTTGACCTGCTGTTCTTCCGATTGGGAGACGGATGCTCTACACAGTGATCATCCTAGATTTTTCTGCTGCTTCGATATTATCGATCATGAATGAATGTTGATCAAATGGTACATTATGGTTTTTCTCAACCATTATTATTATGGACGCAAAGTTATTTAAGTGATCGGAGGCAAACTGTGTATTTTAATGGAAGTTTCTCAGATGTGAAACATGTAGTGCCTCAAGGAAGTAGTCTTGAGCTTATTTTCTTCACTATTTTATAGAAAGGCCAGAATAACGAAGTATGGGATCCATGGGAGACATTTTGTCCATAATTAAAATAATTCGTCCATAATTAAAATAATTCACAAAATATCTATCACAACAAATAATCAAACAAGTCATTCAAGCTTGGTTGGTTTGGTTTTGTAACATCTAGATCACTGCACGGTGGCTTCGTTCAGTTCTTCATCGGGTAACAAAAAGAAAATGTAGTAGTTTCTTGGCCTATTGATAACCTATAGAGTAGCTGAACAGAAATTTATGACTCTGCAAAAAGAATCACCAAAAGAAACCAATGTCCACAAATATATGTCAAAATGTCACTATTGAAAGCACTATTGATTTGAAACTGTAGATTAATACAGCGCTCAGAATGTCAAAATTTGATTTTAAATAAGGATTTTAAAGATGAACTAAGAATTAACTATGATAAGTGGGAAACATTGTCTGTGGCAGGTCAGGATGTTAAATCAAAGACTATTTCTCCTGGTCACATCCTGCAGGTAGCCTTCCTGGCTCTTAATTCATCCACCTGAACTGCCGCCAATAGATGGGGTTGACTCAGACAGAAACATGTGGAAATAATGTGCAAAGAATAATTTTGGCTCCTACAGAAAATTAAATTTGGTCCAGAATAGAGCAGCGCATATTTCTCTGTCCTGTGGTTTCACAACAAATGTTACTAAAATGCATGGATGTCCCGGTTGGTTTGTGGTCAAAAACAGATTTCTATATTTGTTTATGGTGTTTCTTAAGAATGGTAAAACAACAAATTATCCTCTTAAATTTGACAATAGATTATCCTTTCAGCACAGGCACATTATTATTCAACAAGGCTTGCAGCGGGAAGTTGATTTACTTTACCGAAATCCAAGACCAGATCAATTAATTGTATAGTTTTATACAGAGCAATGCAAGAATGGAATTGACTCCTCATTTAATGGTATATTAAGAAACAAAATAGAGAAAGAAAAAATCACCGGCGTGAATCATTTATGTATTTTCTCCATCAATCGCTCTTTGACTCCAAATCCATTTTCCAAACAAAATATTTTGACTTGGGATCAAATGTATGTTTGGTTTTTTAAGTCCCTGAAAAGTCGAGGATATTCAGGAATCGCTGTTGCCGTGTCCGACGATCCTTGAAGTTATGTAATAACTGAAAAATATTTCATTAGTCATTTTTTATACCCACATGGACCTTCATGCGAGGAATTGCCTTAGAACTGAACTGACTATGCGGGAACTTTATCTCCAAGTTTTCTGGTCATATTTTCTCAACCATTGGTCCATTTTAGTCCAAATTCAGTGCATATGAATTTTGCATACATTTTTTTACTGTAATAATTCATATTTTATTATTTTACTAGGGAGAGCTCTTAATGAAAACAAAAGTTTTTAGGACACTACTTCCAAACCATCGATGAGATTTTGTCCAGATTTGGTGCATAACTTCCCATTTAATTTGAGGAGTTCAATTGAGAAGATTGAGGACTTTTTTTAGGGATATGCCCTTGCTCAGGGGTATATTGGGGAAACAGTTTTAAATTATGTTAAAATGTCCTATGTCGGACATAATATTTTTTAAGCAAATCTTACTGAAAACAATGTTTTAGTAGGTGGTACATCTCAAAGTATTAGCCATATGTATGTGGAATGTGCGTTCAGGGCACTCAATCACACACTATCCGATCTATAAATGCACAATCCCAGATACTCTTACACCTTACTATCAAAACACGCATTAAAATGTTCTGCTCGTGTGGAATCGGTCAAAACAGGCTACTCTTCACTGATAACATGCATCAGTGAGGCTTGAGCGTTCATGACTCTCTCGCCTGTTGACCAAATGTCAATCCTTATTCAACTACTTTTTGTGTACTTACCACTGCAGACTGGGTACACTCAACAAGACTTGCAGTTCTAAAGATGCTCTGACCCAGCTGTGAGTCAATTTGGACCAATTTGGTCAAAGTAGCGTAGATCCTTATGATCTTCAATTTCTCCTGCTTCCAACTCGCTGCCAAATATATTCCACTAAAGTGTCATTGCAACCAGATAATAATTGTTATTCATCTCAATTGTGAGTGGTAATGATGTTATGGTCGATTGGCAATCACATCATAACCACTGACAATGTAAAAGGAAAATAATGTTCCTAAACCAACAACAATTCTCTGTTGTAATCAAATACTGGCTCTGATGTTCTTGTGGAAAAAGAAAAGTACCTCTGAGATGTGCAGACAAGCACCCATGCACGCAAAAATCCGTCTTTCTGTGATTCGGAAATACAGAAAGCTGTATCGAGTTCTTAATTGAATCATGAACGTAAAAATGCACATAAATTATGTGATCAAACATATTTGTAGAAGACTTGTCAACATAAATTAAGATTCCATACTTATGGTAATCACATTGAGACTTGTTTGCGCTGGTGTATTTTGAATAAATCATAGTTAAATAGACATTTTTAACTGTTCTGTTCTCCTTACTAACAGCACATGTAGAAGACAAATGTTTCTGATAAAGTTGCACCTTATTCTAACTCCTTCCTGATCAATAGTCTGCTGCTGACCACAGAAACAGATGTTCTGCAGGTTGCCCCGCTCTGAATGGGACCTATTGTTGGGGATTTAAACGGAGCAAGTGTCTACAACAGGTCGAGGGTCGGGTTAGGCAAAAGGCACCAGCTTCCATGAGTCGTGACCTTTTAAATGAGTGCAATGTGATACAATGCATGGGTCAGCAGTCATGTGGTGAAAGCAGGCCCACATGTTGACTAAGACCCCTGACCCCCACTGCCTCAAAACAGTCCATGCCCCAGCTGTGACGTGTGGCAACTGAGACTCTGCTGGGATAACAACCCCCTGAAGCTTCTGGGTAATTATGGGACTCAATCACGCAAACTTGGTGCCTGACCTGGAATAAGGATTGGAAGGAGTCATGTTCTGACCATAGACTTCTAGCCTATGATTTTGATTTACAATGGAAATATCCTTGTTGTAGCTTTATTTACAGTAATCATGAAGGTTAAATACTTCACTAGCTCAAAGCACCAATCCATATTTCTGTGCTGTAGTTTGACAACCAATGAGTGCAAAGAGGGAACGTGGATTTGTGCATTATTTGAAGGAATGGGTTTGTTTTCTGACAACAGCATTAATTTTTCTTCAGATTCGTGCCTTTGGCTTGCAATCTATTGCAATTGCTGTAATGTTTTGAATTATGAATTACTCATTGTGTTCAGTATTCCCAATCCCACATTCATTGGGATTAGATAGTGAAAAAAGCCTTCATTCCCATATGCATTCATTTATGTGAGATGATATTTACCACTTATTGGGGACTCCAAGCTGACATATGATAAAATTGCTTGGTGTCTGGTGACAAATCTATTGTGTTTGTTAAGAGTTGAAGAAGAGCAGATACACTGTGGAGAGTCCAAAATAGCCCCACCACACTGGAGGCTTTTCTGACTTAATAATGTCAACAGCAGAGCCCTCGCAAAACCAGATGGAGCCAGTTTATTTGTTGGACTGATTGCACCTACTCAAGTTTATCTCCAGCAGCTCACGTGGTGGAGAGAGAGAGAGGAGGGAGAGATGTCTGGTCCAGTCGAATGTTGCAATTTATGAGGTGCTTCTCAATCCGT
Source organism: Lophius americanus (assembly GCA_037951165.1). Lineage (NCBI taxonomy): Eukaryota > Metazoa > Chordata > Actinopteri > Lophiiformes > Lophiidae > Lophius > Lophius americanus. Next base: position 9,339,241 of record JBBDHG010000028.1, on the reverse strand, counting down.
GGCAACTCTTATTGTGTGTAACAAAGCACATAAATGCACGATAACATCAGAGCACACTGCATAAATTTGAACAAATGAGGCCAGTTTCTCTCTCTCCTTTCTGTAGAGTAGAAACATGTGAAATAATGAATAAAAGAAGTATAAGGGAGGAACTAATGTGTTATACCTAAAATGTGAGTTTCATCTCTCAAAATTGTAACCATTTTTCACAAAATCATGAGTCGACAGAAACTCATTTCATATGCATAAACTACATGGAGGAACATGTATATTTCAATTATTGGAATTCCACTTTGGAATTCAACAGAAAATTACTTAAAGCTATTATATATGTTGTTTAATTTAAAACTGTAACTGCCAGAAGTTGTTACTTTGGAGGAGATTAAATCTATCTTGAAGGATCCTGAAAGAAGTGTGCTAGTCAATGTAGTTGTTTCATAATCCCACTGCAATCCTTTTGATTGATACTTTCTGGTAGCTCATTTTAGATCCTTTCTATTCTCTCATTTTAGTCTATGAAAGTTGTTCAATTATATTTTTGTATGTATTGTATTTTGTCCATTGAATTACTGTCAAAGTTTTTGTTCTGCTGTCTTGGCCAGGTCACCCTTGGAAAATAGATTTTTAATCTCAATGACAATTTAACTGCAAAAATAAAATATATATAAAAACAAAATGATGGAACATCCTTGTAACTAATAATTTACCTCTCACTGGACGTCACTGGTCGATTGTGATTAATATATATTGTTAAATTTTTAAAAATAATTTGTGATTAATATATATTGTTAAATTTTTTTAATAATTTGTATAAGAGGTGAAGAAAAATGGGCAATGGCATGTCTTATGTTTGACATGTTATATTATGAAATTGTGGTTTGGGCTAAAATGTTAAGGCACCTTATTTAAGAATAATATGTGTTCCTTTACCAAATTCTTCACGAAGTAAGATTTTAAGGTACTTGAAAGTGTTCTGTGTAAACGCCGGTAGTGGTGGTGTTGGTGGCTGATGACACTGCTGAGACAATGGAGGTTGATAAATCATGGGTAACAGGATTTTGAATAAAACTTTTTTTTTATTATTTATTTATTTTCATTCATGGTACAAAAGCATTTTAGGATAAAATTTGATGATAGAATTTAGAGCATAATCTTTAGGAAATTCCGTTGTTGCTGTGTAAATTTGCATTTCTTGGAAAGGACAACCACAAAAACAATGGGGGAGTATCTCATTTTGTGCACAACATCATGGTGTCTGTGGTCTGTATATGAAAAGGTGAGTCTTTTCCAGTGTCAATTGCTGATCCATATTCCTGAGGTTCATTTTAAGATTTTTACATTGGAAGGCATAAAGATTATATAGAAAGAAAGAAGTTCAGTCACTCTCCCTTTGTATACTTAGATCATAGTTCATTTCTTCTACCACCATGTCATTCGCTTGTCATGTCATTCATCATCTAGTCACATCCATCGAAAAGCACAGTGACAACGCTTGATTGTCATCTTGTAGTCAACTTTTGTCTGATTCTTCTTTCTATACTTCTAGTCCTTTCATTCTGCTAACATGCACAACCTTCAGCTCTCCATTACCACCCGGCTTTTGCAGATTGACCAACTTCATCATTCATCAAACTCATCAGTCTCAGCAGTGTCATCAGCAACCAACACCAGAAGTAGCAGTGTCTGGAATCTTATAACAATAAACAACTATTTTTACATTATTTATTTATCTTCATTGACATTGCCACATAAAATATAATACAAAACCCACGCTACACAAAAAGTTCAGACCTCATTGAGTTGTACACTGTTTCCAATTGTCCCTTTCCCATTAATCATGTCACACCCCTCAGGTTTATGTTTTGACCTTTTCACAAGGCTGACTCCTTTGATAACTACTGGACCAAACAAGCATAACCATGTTAAGTAGTTAAAACTTGCTCAACATGTACGAGCTATATGAGATAACAGTTAACCGATCAGAACCATCAATACATCAATGCTTCTCAGTCACTTCTCATTTTTACTCAAAAGCTCCATGAAGTTTCATCAGATATTTTCAAAAACTCCCAGTTTTACTTTGATGAAGTATGTTTTTCCGGAGCCACACATGATAATAAAATCCTTGATATATTGATTCATACTGGCTCATGCATGCTCTTCCACCCTGCTTGCTTTCTTAGCTTATTAAAAACACAATGGAACAATGGATGAGTATTAGATCACAGTAAGTCATAACAAAATCACTTGGAATAATACCCAGGATGAACAGCTGTGGGGAAAAAAGGATTCCCAGATCTGTCAAGATCAAGTACTTATACTTTTGATATTTTTTGTACATGTCATCTCAATATACTTTGATTTCAGACCTTTTACCTATAATTTTGCTTTAAAAAAAGGAAGAAAAAAAAGTGTGTCCAAGGTGACCCCGATAAAATCCATAGAAATCCATTCGCTTGGTGACCACATGTTTACTTGGGGAGTTTCGAGGCGAGTCAGTCTCCAGGTTGCCATTGCTCACACATGATTAACTACAAGAAGATTAACCCTCTGGAGTATAAATATTCAAATGTGTGTCTAAAATCCCGCCCGTGTGATCCTATACCCTAGTCCTACATGTGCCTGGGTTCAGTAAGGTAATTTCATATGTTAAATAAATATTGAATTAACAGGACAGAGGTAATATTTTATTGAAAAAAATATGCCAAACCTTGGCCTTTTATACATTAATTATTGTGATTAATAAAGGGTTATGGTTGTTTCATACAAAAAATGACCTAAAACACCCAAGGGTTTGGTTTGCAACAAAGATCAAGGTGTGTGAAGCAGCTCGCAAGCCTCCGGTAATGTTGTGACTGCTGGACGGTTTTGCTGAAAATACCCGTATGAGTGTTCCGTGACTGATCATTATTATGGACTTGGCTTGTCAGTGTCAAGGCCATGTTGGAAAAGCTCAGCTTTGTTGAACTGGACAGATAATTATTATGGACAACTCCAGGTGCTCTATAGGGTGCTTTCAGATGGCAAGATTAGAACACTGTGCTATCTATACAAGAGAGCTTAGCTGCCATGCTTGAGAGAGGGAGGTGAGTTTTTTTCTATTTTCCATTGAAGAATCAGCAGTCAGCCCTCTGACAATGCATTTCCCTCCTTCTTTCCATTGATCATAGCAATCATAGCACTTGTCAGCCGCATTCGAGCTACTGACCAAAGACAGTACAACTATACATAATTTGATTGTGTATTTACAAGCGCATACTATTCATTGCTAGAGGCAGAGTGGAACCTGAGAAAAAAATGTACTATAGCAGAATGAAAGACCATTGAAGGACAACCTACTGGATCAACTGTAACAGAAATCTCTATGCACAACAAATTTGATCTATTGTTTATTCTATATTCTAAAGATCCAATATACTTTACACATTATATCTAAACAACAACACCCTGCATGTGATACAACTCAAATAACTGCCCTGCAAGAGTGGAAATATTTCCATGAAGATTGAACAATCCCAGGTCAACATTGTCTACAAAGATTGTCAGAAAAACTGTTCTTCGTAAAAAGCCCCCCTTAGTGAGTAAAGTATGAACTATTGAAGTAAAACTTTATGCATACAAGACAACTCAAACCGCAAACTAAATCTCACCAGCTGTTGAGAAATTAAGAGCTCTATAACTTTTGGTAATAACCTACCCCTAGTGTTGAAAATATACAACTGACCTTTCCCAAAATCACTCCATTTCTTCCTCAAAGGATCCATGAAACAGTTTTTGAGTCATGGCGTTCACACAAAGGATCTGCGGCGGTGGACGTGGCTGCAACGCTGGCAATTCCATAATACAGTATATCTAACTCTTCAGGTATATAAATATGACATAGAAGCAGGTTAGCCAGAACCAAGGTGGGTGAAAGAAAAGGTTATTGGATTCAATATTTTTAACAATAAACCAATATTAATCAGCTTCCTATACATTAATTTGTGGCTAACCTAAATGTTTTACCAAATAGTTTTTCCCATATAACAAAAACTTTCAGACATTTCATTTCTTTGATGTGTTTGGGCATCCAAGTAAGATGCCTTTTTGAAATGCCTCTGGACTACTCTCCAGACTTCTGCTCAAGGTGGGATTTGTGCTTTATTTGTGCATTGTGTGTGATGGAGCATTGCCGACCCACTAGGATATGGTCCGAACCTCCTGATCATTAAGATTCCTCAAACCAAAGAAAAATTTCTCCTCCACCCTAAGTGTGGTAAGCCTAAAGTATCAAAATTCCACATGTCACCATTACCGTCCATAAATCAAAAGACCAATAAATTTGAATATCAGGATATGGATCTGTGTATTGTAAATGAGCTTTTTTCTATGTTAAAATACTATCAAGGAGAATGTCTATCTGATCCTGTTATTTGTGCTGTATTTTATTTTTTAAAGAGCTATAGAGATCATCTCAAAGGTCAGTAATTATAGAGCTATAACCGCAGTCCCTGGTTTCTAATATGATAGGATTGAAGTTTATTTATCTGGCTTTGACCAAAACCCTTAATCGTGTCATATTACATCAGTGTGTCTTGAAACCCAGCAGCTTCATCATGGCTTAATTATTGCGTGAGGAAGACGGTGATGTTCCACAAGCAAAAGAATGTTGACCTCAATGGGAAGTCGATTGTACTTCATTTTAAGTCCTTAAGAAACAGGATACAATGGATACTTTCTGCCTATAAAAACACAGTGGTTGGATCTGCTTACACAGAATGAAAGTCATGGCCAATCCCAACCTCTCCCTCTTTCTTTCTCTCGCTTTCTATCATATCTGGCCTTCTGCTGTCACTTTTAATGCATGCATTGTGCTATTTTGCACAAGGATTTTGACTTCCCAAAGCCAAGAGAAGGCTCACTCCCTGCAAGTATGACACGTTTACTTCATATTTATTGAAGATATTTCACTGAGGCCATGTGAAGGGAAAAAAAAAATGCAATACTTCATCTTTCTTTACAAAAACAATAAACCACTTCCAGGTATGTGGTTCCAGCATACGTCGAAGGTCTACTTTTTTCAAAAGAGCAGCCTGGTGCTGGCAGAGGCTTCCTTGTAAGCTGGTTTTGAAAATGAATGCCTTCATATTTTGATTTGGCCCCACTGAATAATTTACTATGTAATTACATACTCTGCAAAAGCCTCTGTGTCCACTCGGACCCATTTGGGATCTGTGTAGCATTGCAGTCACAACCAGAGTCTTGACCAAATCAAAACTAAAACCCACTCTCTAATCAAAAAACTGGAAAACTCACATCCAAATACAAAGTTTTATGTCTGCAGTTCACTAAATATCTTTACAATGATTGGGTTATAGTTTCAGATTTGCATCATAGCTTTTTCAATGAAGCTCTACAAAACATCTCTGAGATGCTGCAGTCTGCACCCCGCATTTCCATTAACATCTTACAGTATCAAAATGGCTTATGGGATTTTTGGTCATGAGAGCGGTAAGAAATTTCAACCAGTCCATCCCAGTGATAGAGAAGCAAAACTTTGCAGAGCAACATTTGTAAGAAGTTGAACTATTAGAAAACTGCCTAAGAGAAGGACTTGTAATTTTAACTGAATGATTAAACTAATAATATACATTTGATTATTAAATCAAATTTAAAAGTCTGGTACCTTAGCCACGCTGGACACATTCCTGGATCCCAATCGCACATTGCCTTGGAGACAAACCAATCACGCGCTGCTCCAAACTTCTTCAAGCAATCCTGAATTGTTTGTAGATACACTTTGTTTATTAAATGTAGTACAATTGAAAAGTCTCAATAAACCTCTAGTCTAACTAGACTATGCTAATTGGCTTTAACACTAACATTCTCGTAAATCTATCAATAATTAACAAGGGTGATAACTCTATTTCAACATAAAAACACTCCAATCCAGTTAACTTAGAGAAAAATATTCGATTAGAAAACTTTTTTGTTAGAATAACCTACCCAGATGGCGAGTTACTATGCTAACCCTGGATACATTATATATATAAAGCTCAAGACACTAGACTATAGATTAAATTAAGACCCACAATTAAGATTTTGTTAAATTTAGCATAATTCTATTAAAATTTTACTAAATCAGAATTAGAAAACTTTGCTGAGGATGTACTGGAGTGCCATATTGATGTCAGAGGGCTGGATTAGGTTGTTCGCAATTTAGGTCCAATATGTACTGTATATACAATATGTACAATGTACAATATGCACACTGAAGAAATAAAAAGATCTGGCGGCCACAATTTAATATGGTGTGGCCACCAGATCACCAGATAGTGATAGAGAACGTTAATTTGTCAAAAAACAGGAGTCCTGATGGGAGAAAATTGCATTGGTTCGGTACAAATACAACAATGGGGATGCAAGTAAAAGGACTAAGTTGAGCATTATTACAGTGGTTGGACCAGTTGAGTGACCCAGATTTTGTGTAAGGGTGTTACTGGGTATGATGATGGTGTGTGGACCACAAGTGTAAAACATAACATAGAGGACCCCAGTTCAGGAGTTTATCTGTATCCAATGGAATAGGGTCACTCCTTTGAAACAGTAATGTACAAATGCAGTCTGGAAAAAAATATGCATAAAAAGATCATTTGTTAACTAAGCAATCTCCTTTATTGAACTCTTCGAATTAAATATGATGTAATGTCAAAGTTTCAGTAAAAAATGAATTTCTGGAGTAAAACATGACATATACAAGATAGAGCTCCTGGAGAATTTGGTGTATGATCAAGCTATGAGTAACCTGTTGCTACCTAGAAATTTCCTCCCTGTGTTTGCGTTTGGGTTAAAGTTCTAACCGTTAACATTTAAAAGAAGAGCACGTTAAAATTCCACTACAGTCATGTCAGAGACTGTTCTTTAGATTTACAAGCATTTGATTGCATTTGTTGCTCCTAAACGGGGCCTGCTTACTTTAATGGGTTAAATTCATGTCTCACTATTTCATAAAAGATAATAAGTAGATATGCTCACCTTCCACTCCACAAACTCCTGCAATCAGAGTCCACACTATTTCCTTTCCACTGTTATCCTTGTAAAAAGGACAAGTGGTGTCATAGATGATATTGTGCTTCTCAACTTCCAAAATAAATTTCTCATCCATGGTGACTAGGTGATCCTCTGACCAACCACTGAGTTTTTTTCTCATATAAATCGAGACGCATTGTTGACGAATACGATCCTGAGTATCATATATTTATTTTGAAAGCATCTGGTCTCATGTATTTTGAAATCTGACTTGATGCTCCGTCGTTTCTGTGTTTGACATCCACGATTAATGTTATTTAATAATTGTATTAATGTATTTATAAATTCATGCACCATAAAGGCCGTCACACTTCACTTTGTTTGACTGATTCCAGACAACAACATAAATCTGGTCACTAGTACCTTCTGTATTTGTACTAGGTCCTAAATGTGGCAAATTCACAGGCATCTCATCCTTTAACGTAGAGTGACAACACCAAATGTAAAAGCACTCTATAAAATGTTTCCAGGTTGGCCTGCCTGCAAATTCTTTACCTTTTAATAAACCCCAGCATTAACCATTTGTTAAATGTTTGGCTGAGGACCCATCCACAAAGCAAAAATATCCCATTATGCTTCCACACTCCACATCTTAGAAAGTCTTTGGCTTCATGTTCATGTACAAATGGATTCATTAATTTTTTTTGGAAATGATTTAGACCAACCATTCATTAATTGACTATAAAATGACTACCACTTGTGTTCAGTTTTAAACAGTCCTGCTTATCTTGATCTGCAGAGTTTCAATTACTGGTCTGACATAAGCATTTGCACCATCTCATGTTACCACAGCATGCAGGTCCTGTCATGGTCCCATCACAGTGATACGATGTTAATGGAAACCCGCAGCTTGCTCATCATCACAGGGTTCACTGTGCTGTTGACGATGCTTAGCAACACAGTAAGCTATAGTGGGATGTAATCCAAGAAGGCCCAAGTGGATTTTTTTTCACTGTTTAATGATTTACATTTTGAATATTTCCAAATGAACATGAGTGATCTGGTGTCAGATTTTGACTTCATAATTGCTCCCCTTGAGCTCATACACCAATCAGCCATAACATTATAATTGCCTTCCTAATATTGTGTAGTTCCGGCATTTGCAGCCCGACTGGCCCTGATCCTCGAGACATGGAATCCAGAGGACCAAGACGTTAGCAGAAAATCTTTTAAGTCAAGTAAGTGCTGAGGTGTGGCTTCAATGGGTCAGACTTTTTTTCTGTCCAACACATCCTACAGATGGTGGATTGGATAGTGAACTGTGGAATTTGGAGGCTGAGTCAACACCTTGAACTCGTTGTGATACTCAAACCATTCCTGAACCATTTCTGCAGTGTGTCAGGGAGCATAATTTGCTGAAAGGGAATACAGTCTCCATGAAGGATCTACTTGGTCCGCAGCAATGTTCAGTGAGGTGGAACTTTTTGAAGCAACACCCTCATCCATGGCAGGACACAAGTTTTCCCAGCAGAACATTGTCCAAAGCATCACACTGCCTTCCTTGACTTGCCATCTATTCCCCAGGTGAGTGATACACACACCCTTGGGCGTCCACATGACGTCAAAGAAAAATATGTGTCATCAGAATAGGCCACCTTCTTTCTTGCTCTGTGGTCCAGGTCTGACACCGTCAGCAGTGGACATGGGTCCACATGGGCACTCTGACTGGTCTGTGGTTATACAGCCCTATACTCAGCAAGTCGTATAGCATTGTGGGATCTGATATCTTCCTATCAGATACCAAATTCATTTTCAACAATTTGTGCCAATAGTTTCCAAAATTAGTTCTTCGGTGGAATTAGACATCCGCTTCCCTTCGGTCCGTACGTGCATCAACGAACCTTTGGGACCAATGACCAGATCGCTTGTCCATGCTGAGACCACTTTTAGTAGATACTAACCATAGCAGACAGAATAAACTCAACAAGATCTGCACTTGTGAAGAGGCTCTTACCCAGTTATCTAGGCAACAACACCTGACACTTGCCATTTGTTTTTGGTTGCATCCAACATCAACTTCAGGACAAAATGTTCCCTTGCTGTGAAATATATACAACCCACTGATAGGTTTCATTGTAACAAAATATTAAGTTATTCTGAATTCAACTGCCATTGGTTATAAAGTTATGTCAGATGGGTGTATACGGATAAACCACAAACTTTTCCCACCACTTCATTGCAATGTGAGTTTTTGTGCAGCTGGGTGGATTTCAAGTGTGTCAAGGCTGATACTAATTACAAAAGTTTAGTGGAATTGTCAATGGCTCATATTTCGGCCGTCGTCATTCTATACAGTGCACACAAATTTGACCATGGTCATGTGACTAAAGAGTCAATATTTTATTGTTGACTGTATATAAAAGACTGAAACTGCACTACTCAATGATAAGTGAAAATCAAACAAATGAAATACTTTTAGTTTCAGTAATCCCTAAGGAGAGAGATCCACTGCTTTCACAATGTACAGTACCAACCTTCCCTTTAAATCAAATCCCTTTAAATCAAAGCAGCTCTTTATGAGCTCCTTCTATTCGTATCTCTTGTTGCTTTCATAACTGCATACTCATTTTCACACGTTCTCACATCTTTCTCACTCTTTCAAGCACATTATCGACTTTAAAATAGACCTTCCTGGAGCAGAGCCATCTGGTCTAAATAGATATACACATCACCCTCCCTCATGTCCTTGAGCTGTAAATTGGAGTGGGGGATGAAAAGCAAAGCAGAAATGTCAGACCCCGACCTGTGTTTCCGCTTTTCTTTCATATAGATATCCGATTCGCCTCTGTTACTACCCTTTGCCTCTCAGAAGTGGAACATTACAGACCGCCCCTTGAACATTCATTGTGATTACAGAACACTAGGGTAGGATAAAAGCACACCAGCCCTGCATATAATAGCCTGTGTAAATGGGACTTGTTGGTATGGGAGTTATTTGTATATATCGCTAACAAGACATGATGTGTCATCAAAGCGACCCATTCCACAGCCTGCCTCTGCCTTGTGTTCAGACAGATGTCTGTTTCAACTCTATGACTACCACCTCCATCATCAAAAAGTTGGACAGACACAGACACCAATGTCAAATACCCCCGTAAAGTACAGAACTTCCCCAGAGTCAGATTAATTAATTCAGCACTCAGTTTACTAAAGTGTACATAGTTTATTTGACACTAAGGGGCTCTGTAAATGTCTAAATCTAGTCTTCAAGACTCATTGACATCCTTTATCTGACAGAGGTTTATGATAGAAAGAATCTCTGGCCTTTGCCTGGACCATGAATAATGAATAACATAACAGGGTTGTGTATTGACGAATATTGATGTTTGTGTAGCTGAAGTTACAGATAGATATGTAATCCAGAGAATTAATTATTTATTTTTATAAATCTCTGAACTTTTACTAGGAATGCATATGGATTACAAATCTTTTTCAGCTATGAAGGCACAATTGCCAAAACGTAAGCAGGAGTTGGAAGAAAGATCTAACATATAGGTGAAACTGAGATCAATCTACTTGCACGGGTTCTTTCTTTTATTGCAACAATTTTTTTTTTTGTTTTGTGTTAAATTTGGTATGGACTACCCTTTTTAATTTCCAATATGATACAATGGCGGCTCCATAATAAAGTGAAATATGAGAACTGGATGAGTCTTGATTTTCTATGACAGGCCAAACACAGAGTGGTAAAAGACATCTGCTTTTAACATGAACAACTTTATCTGCACTTAAAAGAGTCAGCTGATATACCCTTGTTTACCTTCGTAAACAATTTCCAATAAGCTATCATTTAATCACACCTGAGGCAACCAGTGGAGTCAACCCTGATGGCCATCAGAAAAACTGCATGTTGAAGCACCAAGCTTCACTTGCTGCTCGGTTATCAGTGAAACCATCAACTATGCAGTCGTTTTTTCTTATTTTTGTGATGATGATATTGAAAAGTTACACCGCCCACTACTTGCGTGGAATACACAGTCCAAGAATTTCAGTCATTCTATTGGATCCATGTGTACAAAAATCGAAATATACACGAAAAATGTGAGATATTATGGAATCGTCATTATCACCGCTTCTGCGTCTGCTGCCGCGTACACTGCCGCGCATCCTTCATGTTAACTCAATAACTCAACAACCAGATGGACATGGATTGTTTTCAAATTTTACTCCCACATGGAATTTAGTGTGAGGAAGAACTGTATTGATTATGGCAAAGGTCAGTTTTTTATTTACAGGACTAGGTGCTTTGTTTCCGAACATTTACTGGCTATAATTTCTCAAAGAGGGTCCGATTTTGTATACATCATGTTTTACTCTAATATTTCATATTTTACTCTCAAGAGGGAGCTTTTTATGGAAAACACTGTTTTCCGGACATAACTTCATAATTAATTTGAGGAGTTCAATCAGGCTTGTAAAAAGCAGGGGAGTGGGTGTCTTTCGGGGATATACCATTGCTGTTGTGGAGAACAGTGTAGATCTAGTTTTCATGACTGTTTTTTGTGACAAATACTTAACATGAAATAGCCCTTATTGTAAGTTTAGGCAGAAAAACTAGGTGTTTAGGTTCGGATAAAGTTCAATGAGTTGTGCTTCCTTTAACGCAGGACTGGAGTCTCCTGGGTGAGACGACCCACTGCTCAACCCCAACTTCTACTCCTCTTGTGACTTTCTTCCTTTGTTAAATATACACTGTATTTATATGGACTGTACTTCTATAAAAATGAAATATCCCATTTTGTGTAGATACTCTCTTCCTCTTTTATTGATGGTGATATGTTTCCATATCCGGTGTCTCATTGAGACGGACAAAATGTAACTATGTGTCAGTATATAACGATTTGGGAATGAGACCAGACTCATCCAAAAGAAAATTTTGGAACTAATTCTCCCTTGATTTGAAGCCGGAGTAGAGCTTAAATTCTGCTGGGATGATTTGTGACGCTTACTTGGACTGCATTTGCCTTGTTGAAGATGTTTTTGAATGTGGGAAATTGCAGTGCCAGGTGATGAGTCTTCTGGCATTTAGAAGAAGCTGTGTGTGTTTTTTACCACCGCCCAAACAAAATGATTTATTCACCAAGAATTTGCACTTTTGGTGCACCAAATTTTCCCTGTTAATGCATGACAAAAAAGAGGGTGGGACCGAGGGGCAAGTATTCAGATTGCTGCATGAATTGAGATTTGCATTGCGAAAACAATGGGGAAAAATTCAATAAGAACTTCATGTCCTTTTTTTGATGGAATTTTATACTGCCTTTATTGCTGCTTGCAGTGGGAGAATCTTCTCCTTGTAATGTATCATCCTCTCTCTTCATGCGTCGGCTGAGATTTGCTGGATGCACCATTAATCCACCCTGCTTCTCTGTCCTGATCCTCTTCATTATCGCTGCTCAAGTTTTGCCAAAGACCCTCAGATCAATGTCTATGTTTGCTCTTTGCTGGTATTTTCGGAGGAAAAACTGACTCATCCAAGACATTTACTGTTTGGTGAAACATTTAAGCATTGGAAGTCCTCTTTTCGGGATCTGACCCCTTTCCACAAGCTCTGAAAAAAATCTTAATTACTCTTGGATGTTTACTGTTGAATGCAAAAGATGGGAAGTTATAGCATGGATGGTGGCACGTAAGAGAAACCGGACGAGAAGCCATGTTTCAAACTAATGCCTGATGACCATGTAAACTATGTTTTATATAGTCATGGAAAAATGTAAGTGAAGGTGGTACCATATTAGGGTTGTAATTACAATTAGTTTAAAGAAAATTAGAACGGTGAGCTCCATTTTGTATGACTGAGATTACAAATTACAGATTATTTATGGCATAAAACAGTTCTACTTTTAGATTCATGTGACAACTACATAGCAGCATAGTCTGATACTAAATGGACAGCAATGTTGACATTAAACTTCTAATGTCCCGCTCAACTGTTTGTTTCAGCACAATTTAAGTCTCTATTTCTTTTTGAAAAAATATTTGCCGCTTGACAGAACTTGTTTGTACTGTAATATGACCAAGTTGCAGTATATATATGCTAAAGAGAAAAGGGCCAAAGAAGGAGCCCTGTGGTGCACTACATCTCAAAGAGGCCAGCAAGGAGGAGGCATTAACCATGGCTATGGAGAAAGTCCTATTTGAAAAATATTTTCTATCTATGCTATTAAAGCATGTGAGGACTTACTAAACAGAAAAATATAACTTGTTACAATCAAAACAAAGTCTAAACATCAAATTGTTTTCTAAAAACATGCTTTACCAAAAGGTTGAGATATTTTTTCAGAAATGACTAAGTTTCCATGGAATACAGGCTTTCATCGTGAAATAATTGTATGACTGAAATAATTTTTCCATTCAGCCTTATAGACATTAATCTATCAACTAGTATGGCCATGTCTTCCAGAGGACATGTGAGTGTGATCCTCTGCAAAGTTTATCATTGTTAACAGTGCCTTCTAGTGGTCATCTACAACAAATCCAGTTAATCCCTCTCTATGGATCCTATTCAGACTGCAAAATGCAGGTAAAAAAGGCCAAATTGGGAGATGACTGTGGACTTTTATCAAGCAGAGAGTGGATATGGGAAAGACAACCAATATAGTTTCCTGACACTATTACCTAAGGAAGTAAAATATGCCCTGAGAGCTGGAGATGGAAATAACAGGCCCAGCTGGGCTGATTTAGATTGCATATGTGGTGCAAGCAGAGCACACAGTGAAATAATCAGGCATTAGTTTGTATTCAGGCTATAAAATAATAAAGGCCAGTTGCAACAAATTTGGCACACTGTTGCCTCAAATCTCAGCGTCCACAAAATCCTTCCAGTCATGTTTCTATTTTCTTATGTATGTGTGTGTGTCTGTGTGTGTGAGCGAGTGTGAGAGAAAGAGAGGGAACCCCACAGAGAAATGGAACATGTTGCTGAATTTCCCTTCTGGCCCCATTTGTAACACAAATGTTTCCAATGGAAGCAATAGGCACAGGCTGTAAAGGTGACTAGCAGACTGGAGTGAGTGTTATCTTTATCTCCAAACCTTTATATGATATAATAATGAAAATACATGCTCAAATGCAGTGCAACAAAAAGCTTTGCGAAAGTGCATTTCGCAAAAAAACAACAACAACAAGTACATACAAATTCCTGCACTGTAAAGTAATTCTACAATTTTTGATAGGTGCCACAGTGGTGTTAATGTGCAGGACCTTACTGTATTTTTTTTGCAACTGCATACATCACAATTGAGAGCTGTTAACTGTAGAGAAAGACAGATATGCTTTAAAGCTGTTCATAGTAATTTGCTTTAAAAATACCGAATCAACCACATACAAACCGTTTGCTTTCTTCAATAAAAGCATATCTCTGGTTATGTTACAACATCACATTAAAGGTTGGTAAACTACTGTATATTCTACTTTGAAAACAATATTGTTTAATGTACATACTAAATTTACAATCTTAATTCTGTAGGAAATTACGGTAGATTCTTGTTGAATGGTAATGAAACAAAATTTCATACTCTAAATCTGAAAAGACATATCAGCAAAATAATGTTTTCTTGATTTTAGTGTGTCTAATGTGGACATTTTTACTGCAATTTCTGCAGACATCTTTTACAGTGTAAGAAGATTCCATTTAACAAATAAGGACTCAAGTAGAGGAGTTTCCCTTTATTTAATTTTAATTTCCACCAACGAATATTGTTGTAAATGACGTTCCCTGTACTTCAATTAGACTTTAAGTCTACTTTCTACTTTCTGCAGTGTTGCACAGTTGAAGCATCTTTTGCAATGACCTGAAGCTACTTTACCTAGAGGTTAGTGAAAGTCTGCAGGTTTCGAGGAGTGCTATGTTGAAATGTTTAGATAAGGGTTGCGCTTGTCTGCCGTTGCCTCTTGCAGCTCGGCATCAGTTCAACCCAAAGAGATCCTCCTGCTGCTGGAAAAAAAAGTCTTTGGCTGTCTGCCAGGCCGTGGAACAAGTGCGCCTCCCTTGCCTGCTGTTGGCGTATTCATAGTTAGGGGTTTGGGCTCGACTGTTTTTAAAAAGGCAAGGCAGCCCTCAAGTTGATCAGTCTGCTCAGAGAACTTGTGGTGGAGAAAGTACTGGAGTCCAAACTCAAAGAAGGGGAGAGAAGTTTGCAAGGACCTGTCCTGTGGAGAACGGTATCCCAGGAGACATTGCTTGTCTATATCAAACTGTTTTGCGCGGTGCACTGCTGTAAGCCTCTCATGAATGTTTTTTTTCTTAATATATAGTAACACTCCTGGATAAAGACTGTTGGCTTTAGCTTTAAAAATCGGATTATCTGAGTGAGGCATCGTGCTCATTAGACCAGTTTCCCCCTCCTCTTCGCATTCGAGGTCTATGCTATAACTGAAGAGCGCACCAACAATGTTTCTGAGTTTTTGCCTCTTGGTGACATTTATCTTGGGGCTGTCCGGGTGCTTGGGCTCATACGTTCCGTGCGAGCCGTGTGACCAGAAGGCGCTGTCCATGTGCCCTCCAGTCCCGGTCGGCTGCCAGCTGGTCAAGGAGCCGGGCTGCGGCTGCTGCCTAACGTGCGCCCTCTCTGAAGGACAGGCGTGCGGCGTTTACACAGGGACGTGCACCCAGGGGCTCCGCTGCCTGCCGAGGAACGGGGAAGAGAAACCCCTGCATGCCCTCCTGCACGGCAGGGGAGTGTGCACCAACGAGAAAGGATACAAACCGGCTCACCCGGCCATAGGTAAGACGCGCACTGGATGTCTGAATGAATGCATGCTCGGAACCATAATGTGGCTGCAGTAAATAGGCATAGATGTAGCGGGGATAGAACTCTAATCTGTGGATCAGTGAGTGATGCGTTCTTGTTTCATGTGTGCTCATGCTGCTCGATAGAGATAGAGTAGGTGTGTATTAAAGCCAAAACATCATCTTATTGTCATTAATTTCAGTAGCAACGTTTTCTTTATAAGCGATTTTTGCCTCATCCTCGAGACGTTTCGATAGAGCCCGGGCACCGATGCTCTCTGGCAGATGGTTTGAGGCGCCATCTGATTAACTTTTATCTACTGCCTTGATTAAACTGGCTGCAGGAGCTTATTCCTCTTCTCCTCTCCTGCCGGGTCTTTGTGGTGACAGAGATACGCCTTGGGTCGTCTCGGCATCCAGCTGGAGGGGCACTTCAATCTCATGCTGCTCATTATTCATCTCCAGAAGCTGAAAACATTCTTGAACCGTCACCAGAGCTGTGTGCTAGGTGCTGGTTCATGTGTGCCTTGCAGGAGCGTCGACGCTCCGCGGCATAGCGCGCAGGCTGCGTTGAGACGCTGCTGATCTGATCCTCTCCTGCGGGGCTCTGGCTGTCAAATTGCGGTCCATCATGACGGAGGAGTGGCTCCTAAGTATTCCGGCAGTGTCTCCTCCATATAGGCTATATACTCGTTTTGGCACTTAAGTTCTCTTGAGTGGTTTCACCTTTTTCGGAAAAGTGCGTTGAATAGTCTACTTATAAGAATGATTATAAAATGCGCGTAGGCTTGCAGTGGAGATTATGCAAATTGCCCCTCATGTTACTATTTTTCATCCTGACACCTTTTTCATGATATCCTACATGGCCCTATTATATGGAGACACGAGATGACACTGTCCCAACTTTTTTTAAAGTGGCGTTTTGCAAAGATTTAGGTGTGCAAGCGTGGTGTTGAGTCGGATTAGACTAAAATCTGGAGTATGCGTTAGAGAGACAGAGAAAAGAGAGAAAAACGCAAAGAGAAACAGAGCTGAGCCCATTAGCCTCCAACGATTTAAAACATTTCTATAGCAGATAGGTTCCCTGTCACTCAACATTTTAGCAGCTTGTCAACAACTAGATAAGTAGGTGGTAACCACAAAGGTTTTAGCTACATAGCTCATCATATGAAATTGGATGTTTGTACCCAGAGAGCAATAATGAGGATTGTCCATGGATGGCATTGATCCAAAACACCCTTCAAACTGAAGAAAAACTAAACCTCAGCTATCAGCTGTTTGCGTTTTTTAAGTATGTGTTTGTAAGCAAGTTGGCTCTTATGATTCCTTGGGCTGGACATGGTGTGTGCATTGTGTGAGTGATGGCACCTCAGGCAGTTTTGTCTCACTCTGGCTTTAAACAAACACTCTAACACATAGAATCTGGCTTCTTTGTTGGCCCACAGAGGTAATCAGAGCCTCTGGCAGTGCATTCATTGCACGAGCGTTCAGTCACAAGGCAGTGATTCAGCAAAATGCCTCTGGCTCTCTCTTTGCTCTGAAGGGCCTTCTGTCAAACAGCTTCGCTGATGGGCATTGGTGAGGTGAGGTGAGCTTCTGGTTTCCTGCAGTGTGGGATTGCAGCTGTCTGCATGTTGCACCAGCTGAGGAGAGCAAACACAGGGAGGAGGAGCTTAAGTGTCCAGCAACACTTAGGAGGCCATGAGAGCTGCAGCCTACTAAATATTCACTGTGGCAGCCAAACAATGGGAGGGAGGAATCTTTGCTATCTTACAGGCACTCGCCCCTCTTTTCTTTTTTTTTTGCTCATGAAGGGAAAAAAACCCTGGCTATCACACCGCATCTGGGTTCACATCCCAGCGGTGCATTAATTCACATTTTGCTGCTGCACTGTGATCCCAGGAGATGTTTGGATTGTAAGGCACAGGAGGTGGCATGTGCTTTGGGGGCACTCAGACTTTGTTAGCCCCCCTGTGAGTGAATCAGACCCTTGAAATCTTGCCAGCAGATGTGACTTCATAGCAGCAGGCGCCTCGTCCTTCAAGCCTCTGAAAGGGCCTTATGTTTAAACAGATTGCTCTTTACCAAGAAACAAAAGATGATTAGGGAGTGGTTCCAAATCCACGCACACACGCACGTGCACACACACACTCACACACCAACACACACACAGAAATACTACCACCCTTATTAGCATAGAAAGAGGAAGGCTGGTTCTTCTTCTACTGACAACTTTAATAGTTTACATTTGTAGTGGCTCTTTAAATGTGTGCAGAAGTAGCCACATCTATATTTTGAATAGTTGGTGGTTTTTCACATCACTTGTCCTTGTCATTTGTATTTACAGGCATGAGTAAATCAAGCGACTTCATGCTTTTGATGTTTAGCGATTGCACAGGAACTTTGCATATGCATGCACCAACTGTTGGTTTCCCACGTAAATTCACCGGAAAGAAACACTTTTCATCATATACTTTTAGAAAGTTGTACGCTTTTCAGAACTGCCATCTCCTTTTTCCATGTCCAGTCTTATTGAGACAGCGAGGGTCGTAGTGGAGAAACCTAAGCAAGTAGTAAAGTGCTGATTTGTTCTGATCGTATACTTAGACCAATGACAACCAGCCACCATATTCCGTCTGCCGTGGACGTTGCATGCTCATAAAGATATACAAGGTTAGATATAGCTGTGGTGGTCACGTGTGGTCCTTGATGCCGTACAGCTTCAGGATGGGCGCCATTTGAAAGGAAACACTGTATTTGGTGTTTAATCCATCTCACCTTGAACAAGTAAGACAGTGCTGTTAAAGCATAGCATAATGAAGCTGATACACTTCAGGTGCAAGGGAGAAACCATTTACTAGGTAATGTTGTTGAGAGTTAACATTTGAACTTTTGGAAAAAGCTTCCATTTCACAGAAAATCTGATGCCAAAGACACAAGACATTGATACCATTGATGTAGAACTTACAATTTGAGGTTAAATACAATGACAGGAGCATCTAAATGACTTGAAATGTAGCTGGCAAACACATAACTTTTCCGGCACAGACGCTTGAATTTTCCTTGTAAAACTTTATTTCTACATCTTACTGGTCGCTGACACCGAACCTGCTGGTGGCAGCATCTGTTAAATAAATTCCTTTTTATAGTCTTTCTATACGAAAAGGGTTTGATTTGTAAAATAATGTCATACTTGTTTACACCTGACCGGTCTGCTTTAATCTCACCTCAAGCCCATCACCGCATTCTAGCATTGTGTGAGAAAGGACTAAATTCAACACACTATGTCTATGGAGCGGTTTATTAGAAAAGAACCACGATTCTGGTAACTTTTCTGAAGTGTTAGTGCTGTTCAGAATATGTATCTGGGGACTAAATAGTCTGGGAACTATCACGCCACATTTGCTAAACAAAATTTTCGCCACAAAATGAAACTTGTTTCCGAATATTTTTAGGAATTAAGTGTTTGTAAGAAAACGTTGCGAAAACCATCTTCGCCCAAATAGATCCACCAAGGCACAATTGTCCTATATCGCAATGGTTAAAAAAAAGTTATTGTGATGTCATATCCCCAAAATATATCAATATCCAAGAAAAGCTGTAACTGTTACTGTAATCTTGCTAACAAAAAGCCACATTACAGAAATAACTTCCTTGGCGGAGCTAAAAGGGGCCCTAAATCCCGTTTTTATGCTGTAGTATATTTGCCAGGCCACTAGTTGGCTGTGTAACTTTTCAAAATAAACACGACAAAATTCCACCATCCTCTTGCATACAAAGCAGATAGTCTGCCATTATTTTTGTTTTGTCCACATGTGGCGTTTAGGCCAATTGCAAACTTAATACAGCGTTGCCTTGGCTCATGTGTTCAACAAATCGCTCAAGATTCCGAAAATGTGTATTTTGAGAACCTTTATTGTTACAAGTCCCGTTAGGTAACCTCGTGTTTGTTGCTAAATGCTGCCTTCTCCTGAATACTTCATAATTAATGATCTTATAAATATCAACTCTCTGGCTGCATTCACATAACAAGCCTCTTTGTTCAATTGAAATATTCTTTTCTTTCTTTTTTTTCCCCGATTTGATTTGGTAAGGTCTTGTCTGTTCATTCGTTGTTACATTAAACAGTATCTATCTCTATTGTGAAAGTATATTCCCTCCAAAATAGCACATATGCACACACAAAGCAACTGGACTTGGGCTTGAAGATGTTTCATTCATCCAAGAGTCTTCTTCAGTTCTGGACAGAACTTTGGATTCAATCCTCATGGTTTAACTGCTTCTGCCCCTGCAAGTTTGAAATGACCTGGAGGAATGAGAATCTACAAAGAGATGTGCTTACACATCTTTGCATGTCAACAACATGCCGAATTTGTGAGACAGCTCTTAATGTGACGACATAATGTCATGCTGCCCGAGCAGGCTGGCGCCGATGGTGATCAGCCCAATTGTAAATGAAAAAGGGAAGAATAATTACAATTTGATCGTTTGCATTCTTAACCCCCAAATCAGATATGAACCCGATCTAGGACCAAAAAAAAAAAAAAATCAACAGAATTTGATGCACAAAAATCCATTTTGAGTCCCCTCAGCCTGCGAATATGAACGTAACATTAATTTTTGAAGCGTTGCTTCAAATGGTTGATATATCAAGTTGTATAAAGAGGCTATTTGCTCATTCTTGGCTTTGATTCACGCCATTATACTGCCCAGGCCACGGAGAAAAGATTTTACCCTGATTAATGTTGAGCTTCACTTCTTCCTCACCCACTGTGATGATTCTCTTTTATGCTGCTTGGGGCTCTGATTTTGTTCATAACGTGCAGCATTGCTCGACTCTCGCCAAAATAGCTGCTTCTGCCCCTGGGGAGTTAGAACACTGTCCCACCCAGCAATTGTGCTGTGGTGGCCCTAAAAGAGGTTTGCATATGTCTGTGTTGCTTGTTGAAAACCTAAACCAGACCCGAACTATGCATGTATCGCACAGGAGCAATGCTTCTTGTTCTAATGATGCATTTTTTAATTTTTAATTTTTTTTTTACAGTTGACAGTTGACAAATGGACTGAGTTTTTCTTTGCGCTGTGAAAGCTTTAAATGGGTCAGGAAGTTTGCTCACCTACTGCAGCATTTCCCTCTTGGAAAGCATTTACATCCTCTTATAAGCACTCTTTTCAATATTTATGATCCTTGAATTGTTCGTGTTTCTATTTAAAGCATGCATTGAGAAAAAGGAGGAAACTTTTTGATTGCAATGAACATATTCTTCGTGAACAATACCGTGGGAAGAGTTATTTCCTGTATCCAGCTGTTTGAAATCAAGAACAGGTTGAACAACAGAAATTGTATAGACAAACCAGGTTATACTTGTAATTCCATTGCACTTGGCGGTGGTCAAATAGAAATAAACCTTTATGACCAACTACTCTAAAATGGAGCCCTTTAAATGATTAATCTCACAGGTTTCTAAAGCCCGAGGCACTGCTTTCAAGTCATACACAAAGGATGCATTTCTGAGATTGATGGATCAATACTCATGTCCCCAAAAAGTAAGGGATCCATCTTTTATATATTGTATTTTACTCTAATAGTTAATATTTTACACACTAGGGGGAGCCTTTTTACAAAAAAAAGCTTTTCTTTTTTGTAACTTCATATTTAATATCGTGTGTTCAATCGGGGGGGATTGCTTGTACAACTATGGGGAATGGGGGCTTGTCAGGGATATACCCTTGATTTCAAGTTGCACTGTAAATGCAACTGTGCATGCACATAGGGATACTAACATTTTTATCAGTTTGCTTGCTGCCAAACAGCTGTCGCAGTGGTCATTACTAGTGTGAAAACTAAAATGTTTCTGCTGCTTTACATATTCTCCGGGAGTTGAACAAGTCCACTTGTTTTTCACACCTCCATTCCTGCTCTAAAAACTGGAGGGTTATCAGGCCATGGCCTTGCTTTCAAATATTAAGCAGTTGAGGCAGTTTGACAGTGTAGGGTGGTTCTCTGACTAGTGCTTTATGTGATTCAAGCCTTCAGGCTTTTTCACTGCTCCTGCCTCCAGTTGAGATTCAACAACATTTTTAGACATTACTTTTACATCTTTTAAATATTGTATATCAACAAATGGGGTTTATTGTAGCGGAATCCAATGAAAGGCGAGAGATTCTCTGGTTCTGGCTATTTTGCTCTGTAAAAATCCAAAAAAGGAATAGTCTATCTTTTATGCTTGGACTTTTGCCCGTAAGAAACTTGGGATATTCATGAATGATAATTGTGCGCAGATGTTAATTTTTAAACAGAGAAGTATCAGGTGCACCTCCTTGGGCTGCTCTGCTCCTCTCGTCCTAATGAAAACTTTAGCTCGAGTGGAGAGACAGAAACAGATAGCAGCACAGCTTTGGGCTCTGCTGAATGAAAGAGTTGCACATGACTTGGCTCACTTGGCTTCTGTCCAGCATCTTGGCGGAGTTTCAGGAGTTAAACACAGACCCTCTAAGCCTCCTTTACAAGCTGGGTACCATGAGCATGGAAAAACTGAGTTTTTGTGGCTGGGCCAAAGAGCCTACTTCAGACCTGGAGGAGAAAAGACTCCAGACACCATTGTCTTTACAAAAGCTACATCATTTCTACAATAATGCAGTGTTTTGTATGCTGTTTCTAACATTTCTCAAAGTGACTGACTTGTGTGCTGCATGTAATTGATGTGCCCTGGCTCAGTCCTCAGGCCATTTATATGCTCAAATTAGATTACTTATGAGACAAGAATTCATGTTAAAAAACTGCCGGTACTTTCTGTAGCATGTGTCACTGCCAAATATGTGGCATTTCAATCAATCTCCTTGAAAATTATTGTACTGTGCAGCATAAATAAAGTTTTTCCACAGTGGTCACATGGATGGTGAATGCTTGTTTTACTTTATGTAAGCAATAATTCTAGGTCGAGAGACACAAGGATATATGTAAGCACTGGCCATGGCCTTTCAAGTCATAAGTTGTGAGATTAATTTCTAAGAGACAGCAGAGAAGCGCAGAAGCCAAAGACCCAATTCTGGTAATCACCCTCCCCTCGCCCCCTCCTCCCAAAGACTCCAGACACTCATGCTGTGTCAGGCAATTTGAACATCAGTTTCTCTGAGATTCTGTCCTTTTTGCATCTTTTTGCCTTTCACCATGGTGGCTCTGTACCAACTGGCAAGTCAGTGAAATTATGGCAACTTCTTAAATCACATTTTCCAACTTGTTCTCTCATACCCTTACACAACATTGGAAGTTGATTTGTCTTTGAGCAGCGGTTGGCCTGAAGCCCAGAGTCAGCATTCCTCTCTGGTTCAATGCATCTGGCCTTCTGCACCACGGCGGGTTTCCTTGTCAGATAAAAATAACCAGGGTCATTCATTGGCACCGTCGCTTAGGCCAGATAGGGCCTGGCACAAGACCCTACAATAACTCTGTACTTATGGTTCAGCTAAGCCAAGGGGCGAACCCAGGGCTTCTTTTTGTGGCCTCAAAGAACCTCTATCTGGGGGTCCTGGCTTAAGAAGTTGAACCCAAAAGATAGGAGATTGTGGGGGTTTGAGGTTGGACTTTGGGGGAAAGGTTAAATATTAAAGACCTGTGAAAATTTTATCAAGCAGGACCTTCAGATTCTCGGGACAACAGTGTCCTCTTGGGGAGCTGAGAGGAGTGAAAGAGGTGCAGAGAATCAGACAGGAATGTACCAGCATTTGTGTGAGTCAAAAGAACAACTAGATTTTCCTTAGTTTGATATTTGAATAAGTTTTCATGTGGGATACATCACCATAGAATTCCAACACTGAGTCTGTTGTTGTTAACGTTTAGCAGTCCAGATGACATGTTCATAAATCTTCCAGAAAGCTATGCAACACATGATGCTGTTTTCCAAAACTGCAGACTTAACAATGCTCACAAGTATGTGCTGCAAGCGTATCTGTCATATATTTTTTTTACTCACTCGTCAGACTCATATTTAAAGCAAGGCAAAAACAAAGGTCATTGTTCTCCTGATTGCAGCTCTACAGTCACTGTGGAGAAACCTCTATTGTTAAGGGTTGAAAAGTAGAGGTTGATTCAGGGGGCTGGAGTCCATCAGCTGCTGAGCAAAGCTCCAGCCTCCCTCCTCGCCTGTAAACAAATGGAGAGCAACAAATGGTTGCACAAACACTGGTCAAAACCACCTGGTATTGTATTCATGTATGAAAGACTAACAAGCTGTTGAACATTTATTAAAAAAATATCTCTAGAATCTATGATAACCAGTACTACAACACTGAACTACATACAGTAACTTTAAAATTTTGGATTTGTAAATCATGTTTCATGCATTTAAAAGGCCTGTCTCTTGATTATGGACATATGATACTAGCCATTTCATCTAGAATATATGTAATTTAATGAATTAATATATCATTAAATGACTAACCCTAACCCTAGGGCTGGGCGATTAATCGTAAAAAGATGGCAATCTCCATTCAGACGTTTACACGATTCTATTTCTTGAGTATTGCAATTCTCTAGCATTTTAATGTATAACGTGAGCTGCAGCAAAACTCGCTAGCTTAGCAACAGCTTATGTTACGGCGAGCGAGGACTGGGCTTTTAAAACCATGGCCTGGTATTTTTTGTTTCTGCCGTTGGGTATTATGAGAGATGGTCAGTGCTCAAATTAGCTTTAGCTTGCCTAAGCTCAGCGCTAACCTAAATGCTTAGTTAGCAACTTAGCAATAACTTGGAAGTCTACAGAGTAGTTTGAGAGCTTCACACAATGAAGAAACAGGAGTGGTAGTCTGTTTTCACTCCGTAACTCCTTCTTCATGTCTTTTTCTTTTTACCACTTTATATTTCCCTTGTTTCACAGTGACTACTAATCTCTTTCACTCGCATCAAAGTGGAAGAGATGCTCAATAAAGTGTAGATACCCAGCCAGTCTTTTTGGACATTATCAGCCCGGCCTGGATGTAGAAAACCGGGGGGCCCACCAGCTTTGGGCCAGGTTTGATGAATAGTTTCTTGGACTCAAACTGGGTATGGACAAATTATTTAGAAATGATGTTCTGGTTTAAGTCGGGCCCTGTCACGTCAAGGAGAGCCAAAGTCGGATTCGGTCACTAGCGCCAATTTCACAAATTCTCAATTAGTAGCCGAGCTTAAACCATGACGTTTTTAAAGAAAAGGTTGTTTTTGGTAAAGTTTAAAACTAATGAAAACCCCACAGGGAAACCGATTGTTTGGAGGGATTTTGTTTTTGTCCTGGATGTAGAGTCTAATGAATCAGTTTGACAATGGTAAGACTCCAGTTTAAGTATATGTATAACTGCTGATGACAGTGTGTAATGTTTTTGATTTATGGGTTAAAATAACATCCATAAGGGCATTGAGCCAAAAGAACTTATTTACAGTCTTTTAGTATGCTGACAAAAGGGTAAATAGACATGCCATAGTGATGGTAAAAACAACTTTATCACATCCCAAAACTCAGAACTTCAGCTAGTGTTCATAATGTATCCTTTATTGATCACATACAGTACAACACAGTTAAATTGTTGCTCTGCAATAGACCCATCCCTGAGAGATAAGTGGGAAGCCCCTTTCAGGTACCTGGGGACCCCACAACATGTAGACTACTTCTAGGACTCGAATAGGCTACCTTCCGATCTTTTGACTGGGAGACGGCCGCTCTACCCACTGAGCTACACTATAGCCACCACTGGGTACACTATTATTCAGATTTGTCCATTAATTTATGAGTGTTGGACATTGGTTCGGCATGAAAAAAGAAGGTCTGCTGGGCTCGGGCAGGGCTCAGTCAGTAGTCTCCCGTACTTGGTTGGATTTGAACAAAAAGACGCACCTGGGCCATGCTCGGGTGGAAAGTAGGGCTGTGGGAATTAATCCGGCACACATCTATCTGAGTAATACGCCAACAGCGCATTCAAAAAAATTATAGATTGTTATATCTTGAATTTTGAAAATAAAACATTTTTATGATGTCACATCATGAGGTATTGACATGTCACCAAAATGTAATCATGACAAGGATATGAAAATAGAAGAAGAAGAAATCCTTTATTGATCACATACAATCATACACAGTACAACAGAGTGAAATTATTTCTCTGTATATGACCCATCCCTGAGGGAACAGGGTCAATTTTCATAGAGATTTGTCCATGAATTTGAGTTATTGCCATAATACCCCTCAAGTGCCCTATCTCTCAATGGTTAAGAAAAGCGATTAGACGTCACATTCTGGGGTCATTGCGTAACGTCACCAATTTGAATTCCCACCTAGATAAGCCAGTAGTTACAGAGGAGTAAAATTCAATGCAGATCACGGAACCATTAATTTCTGAAATATTGCCATCTCGAAATGGTTAAAAAAAACACTTTATTTTAACAATCACACCGTGATTTGATGACCTAACATTACTTAAATGTAACCATCTCTAGGATGTGTCAAAACCAACCAATCTTTCATTTAAAACTATCCATTAGATTTTCCGTAATCTTGCTAACAAACAAACAGAAAGACAAATAAAGAATGGTAAACACATCAATGTTGGAGGTAAAAACTTGTACTATGTCGGTAAAGCAGAAGGCTCCTGCTAGTGATTGACTGAAGCTAAGCCAAAAATGTACATACCTTGATATTATTAATTGGAAAACTGTCAACCACACTTATTTATTAATGGAAGGTGCTGGAATACTGCCAAATGCATCCTTTTTATTTTCCTCTGAATACCTTGCTTCTTTTTCATCGTGAGCAGTAGAAAACTTTTCTTGAGGGATTCTGCTCTTCACTCCTCCATTCGCCAATCTGATGTAGCTGTGGTTGCTCCCACTTCAACTCTGCCAAACCAATGATTGCTGGTTGACGAAGAAAAACTATTAATGCATGAATGGTGCTACTAGCACAATGTCAAAAATCTGTCAATGCAGAGAGATTTACTTGTGAACTCATTTGCATGTAGCAGATATTCAATCTAGTTTTAAAACTAGTTAAATCTTGAACTTTAAAATTAGGTTGAGTAAGATAAAGACATGGGATTCTGAATTCAAAGTTGTCTGTTAAATGTGAACCACTCCCATTGCTCATACTAACTTGGTGTTTTTCTAAGTTAGTTTTTAATTAAATATTAAACCAAGCTTCAAGGTTAAGGGTTTTCTAAAAATGAATCTTCCCCAGAATCGTGCATTAAACCCTCGGATGTCTAAGGTCACATTGGCAAGAACCCTAAGCTTTTATTTTAGATACTGTTCAACCTTCCACTGGTTGGTATTTTTCTTTTCAACACAACATAACCTTTAATACTCTAAAAAAACAAACATTTACTAAACCCCCAAAAATCTAGCATTATCGTTAGAAGTCTTTCTGCTGTGATCTTAGAGTCCAGACGGTAAACAGTCGATGAAATGACTGAGTGAAAAGGTTCACGCGACTTTGCACATCCCCCAAGCTTTTCAAAGCTTTTTCCATGTTTCCACTCGTTCTTTTTGATTTTGTTTTTCAACTCTTTTTTTGTTTCATTCACATATTGGGACTTTCACTAAATGGCATTAAGAGTTAGCAACTGGGTGGTGAACATCATGCGGCCAGATCTTTCCCTCAGGAGTTCATGGAACCTAAAACAGATATAAATGAGAGGGAATATTTGACAAAGATTTGTAACAAGCACAGCAACCTGACTCCACATGAATGCTGGAATTGAATGGTAAGACACCACTCTTTTACTCGTATGTAATGAAAATATAGAGTTGCATATCCAGTCTGTTTGGTCGAAGTGGCGAGTGCATCAAAATTAGTCAGTCCTTTCAAATTACAGACAGTATCCAACAGAGGTCCCACAATGTGTAAGGAAGCAAACCATTTTGTCTCATTATGTTCCACTTATATCCCCCTCTTTTCGGGGATATAGATAAAATCGGCATTGTGGAATCACCATCGCTACTCCCGCTGCAGATCCTTTGTGTTAACATGATAACTCAAAATCAATTTCTTGGATCCTTTTCAAGTTTTATACTATTGTAGACCTTAGTGCAAGGAAGAACTGGATTCATTTTGAGAAAGGTCAGTGGTATAGTTCTGACACTGACTCAATGATGTAGATGAGTTAACCATATTTTATTGTGTCTCTTGTTCAGATCACGAGTCTCATGAGGACGCCATAACCACAGAGATTACAGAAGAGATGCAGCCAGCGAAAGTGCCACTACTTCCCAAGGACATTGTTAACAGTAAAAAGGTCCATGCACTGCGTAAAGAACAGAAGAGGAAGCTGGGAAAGCAGCGCTCCATGGGCTCCCCCCTGGACTACTCCCCCTTGCCCATTGACAAGCATGAGCCTGAATTTGTAAGTGTTACTTTGTTGAGTTTTACTCAATATGTGTAGGATTTCTGACTTTAGTAAGTCTATGTTCTAATATTTTGTTAACAAATTTGAGTTCCTGTGAAGTTTAAATTGTGCTCCTCAAACACTCAGTTATAACCCTGTGCTTTATTTCCTCAAAGGGTCCATGTAGAAGAAAACTGGACGGGATCATTCAGGGAATGAAGGATACTTCTCGTGTGATGGCTCTGTCTTTGTACCTTCCAAATTGTGACAGAAAAGGTTTCTTCAAGCGCAAGCAGGTGGGAAAAGTCTTTGTACTGATATTTTTGGCAACTACAGCCCAAAGTGATTGTTCAGTTAAATTTACAAAAGTACTCTCAAACCATGATTCAACAGATGCTATTACTATTAAACATTAGTTGGCCTGTGGTTAAACATTTCTTTCTTTACCAGCACTGTATGCAGGCTGTAAATGTAAAAAAAGAAGAGAAATTATATTCCATCTTGTTTGGCCAGGATGTTTTCTTTCATGTCATAACCTTAAACTTTTTCACTTTTGGGTAGATGGTGTAGATGGTGTTTTTTCTTTCTTTTCCTTATAAGTGTACTGACCCCTTAAATATTAGGTAATTTCAGTTCAAAATCCTGAGTATACCGCCACAGAGGATGAATGGTTCTGATTGTTATGAGACAGGATATGATGATAGGGTTTGTGTTAATGGACTTCTTGACTGACAGCATGCAAAGTAGTTTGAAGGGCTTTTGTGGCCAAGATTGACTTGTCACTGCATGAAATAGAATGGCACTCAGTAGAGTGCATACCTTTAACAAGGCCCAACACTCCCCTTTAATTCTATCAAGCCTTAGAAGGGTTGAGGACACAACAATACCCTATTAGACCTATTGCCCAAACATCTAGAATGCAACAAAACACATGCTAGACTGCTGTTCATTTATTTTTCTTCTGCCTTCAATACAATCCAACACTAGATCTTAGCCAATAGGCTGATGGAACAGTTTAAAACTTTGGTTTTAATCAGGGGGATGGATCATGGACTTTTTGACAAACCGAACACATAGGATAAAAGTGAATGGCACTTCTTCAGAATTATCTTTTTTATCCACACGCTCACCTCAGGCCTCAGGGCTGTGTTTTCTCACCATTGTTGTATATGTTTTACACAAACAAGTGCAAAAGTGAGCACACTTTTTATGAACAGGTTCATACTTTTGAACCTGTTGTGTGAACTTCTGCTGATGATTAAGTTATTGCGATACTGCTAAACTATGATATCAGCCATGATATTGTTACCAGGCTCACCTGGATGTCAACATATCCATGACAAAGGACATGATTTCAGATTTCAGAAACAATTCTTCCAATCATGAGCCGACCATCATAAAAAAAGAAACAGGCTGTCAACTGTGTGGAGAACTAAAAATATATGGGAACCATTAAAGACTCCAAACGGAACTCTCAGAGGAATTGTGACACAGTATGTGAAAAGGCACATCAGCATCTGATTTGTCTGTGGAAATTGTCTTGTTTTTACATTGACAAGACCATGTAGACCTTATTTTATCGTACATTTATTGAATCAATACTGTCCTTTTGTCTTGTTGTATGGTTTGGAAATCTGTCCTTTACAATCAAAAATTATCTTCACCAAATTATCAAATGGGCGAGCAAGCGTATAGGTGAGTCTCAACTTAGCCTTGAAGATATTTATTTCCACGAAGCTGCAGCGTAAGACCAATTATATTTTTCTGGATACTTCAGATCCCTTATACAGGGAGTTTCAGCTTATTCCCTCTGGCCATGATTTTGTTGCTCGAAAGGGGAGAACCTAACGCTATAGAAACACGGTTGTTCCTCCGGCTGTTGCAAAAGATCATGCTCTTTGACAATGTAAAGTTTTTTAAACTCTGTGTTTGTGTTTGTAGTTGGGGAGGTGTGCATGTGTATATGTGGAAGCACTTTATCAGGGTCTGCCTCATCATTGATGACAGTTTAATCTATTTTTATCCTGCCCTGAGATCCCTTGATGCACTTTATTAATTACCTATTTATATCGATGATGGTTGTTTTATGTATTTTCATCTTGAATGTCCCTTGTATATGGAAATTGTATTTTCTTGTATTTTATCTTGGGAAGGCCAAAGCTCCCGTCTACAACAACTAGAAATCACTCAGAGAATGCAAACTTTCTTGTAGATGTGTACATTAACTTATTAGTAATTGTCAACCTCTAAATTTAGCAGGACGTCCCAACAATCTTTCATATACTCTGGAACTGCCCGTCTCTCCTTTTTTCACTTGCGACTTCCACGTTGGCATATCTATTACATCGGCACCCAAGCCTACCACCAACCCCGACCCCTTTTTTCCTTTTTTTAATATGATAAAAAATAACAAACATATAAAAATCCCAGTTGCCATTGTTTTGTGCAGGAGGGATCAACTCTATCTCAATATCTCCATTTTAAATTTATCTATCGACACCATCCAAAACTTCGCCACAAGGTGATGTCATGGCTCTACTGGCTTTTTTTTAACTTTATTTTATCGTAGAAGTGCTGCAACACCGCGGAATGATTTAATGATTTGATCACGGCATTATGATATTTGGATGCAAAGGATTAATCATTCAAATTCATAACGCATAGATTACCCTTTCTCGCAATTCTTACAAAAAGGTTATTATGACGTCATGTTGTGAGGTCATTAAATATTGTCATTAAATTTTAATTCAAAACCGACCTCTGGGTGAACTTTTTTGGTAATCTTGCTAAAAAACAATCAAACCAACAATGTTATGTTAAAAACACAACCTGGTCACGAACAGACCCACTACTGTATTGATGCATGATATAGCCATAAAGACGGGTCCTGGCAGGTATGTATGCTCTGGTTGCAACAGGGAAGCTGTAGCTTATTAGGTAGAGCTTATGTACCCATATCAGGAGATCCGTGGTTCCAGATCAGGAGATCAGTGGTTCCAGCCCAGTGCTTGCAGCCTACATGTCCCAGAGTCCTTGAGCCTAGAGCATGGGCTCTCGGGTCCCTGAACCGATGCTCCTTGCTCGAATGCAGAGAAATCATTTCATGGTGTTGTATGTATATAGGTATATGTGATTAATATGGGTTACGTTACTATCATGTCATTATCCTGCCACCAATCTTGCTACTTAATGGCCTTCACTCACACCATATTTTATATTTTACATGTTTTAATGAGAGGTACAAACTTATTTTCTGTCTCACAGTGTAAGCCATCTCGAGGACGCAAACGAGGCATCTGCTGGTGCGTGGACAAATATGGCGTTCAGTTACCTGGAACAGACTACAGCGGAGGGGACATTCAGTGTAAAGACCTGGAAAGCAGCAACAATAACGAGTGAAAAGGGGCAAACCACCCTGCAACACCACCCTATCACCCTACCCCACCCCTAACCACCAAGTGATCCAGGGCCTCCTCTATGATACCTGTATGCTCTGCCCTCCGTTCTTTTCAAGAGGTTTTTTTTTTCAAAAAGAAGAAAAAAATCCTGACGAACGAACAGGCTGAAAAAAAGACAACTGTACTTTTTTTCTCTTTCCTTTTCTGTTCTTGACCAAGCACTCTCTTCTGAATGAGAAAAAAGTCCCAGAAGATTTATGATATTCCTTGACTGTTTCTCACAGGAAATGTGTATGTGGCCGCTTCCCTGGCTGCAGATCCATGAAAATATATGCACTCAATGGGTATATTTTTATAGAAGCTGGGGATTTCAGTAAAAACACTTAGTATGATGTAAAAATGAACAACAAAAGCATTGCAAAGGGAGAAAAAAAAAGCAGGCCTATTGATTGGAAACAGGGCAGTTTTAGGTTGTGGAAAACGATGCCACTCTGGATCTGAGGATTGGCAGAATAATTTGGGTTTTTGTTTTTTTTCAAAAAGAGAAAAAAAGTAACAATAGATAGGGATATGCTGTAACAGTTGACTCTATATTGGTATGTGGTTCTGTCAGAGCACTTATGATTAGGGAAACCTGCTTAGATATGTGTAACTTCACAAAAAGATGCATACATGAATATCTGTGTGTTTGTGTGTGTGTGTGTGTGTGTGTACAGTGCGAGCGCGTGGCATGTATTCTGGCTTATGACAGAATGAGCCTTTTACAAAAACGAATGTCCTTTTTTTCTCTCTTTTGTTTGATTTTGTCACAAGTATTGCTAGTGCTTGAAGTGGTCTTGGGGCTGGCCTTCTCTATAACTGTAATGTACGTCTCGAGACATGTAGCATCTAGAAACAAAAGAGTGAGCAGATGAACCTAATTAAGTGGCTCTTCGACAAAGAAGCGAGCCTGATATACCAACTGTGCCTATTTAAACAGACACTGCCATGCAGGGGGCGACACAGACCTTAGAGAGCGCTGACTCTGCCTGCTGAAATAAAGTGTTTTCAGCTTAAGTGATGGGACTCCAGTTTGACATGTTGATTGCATAACCAAACTTGCCAATCAGGCCAGTTGCTTCTCTGATGTTTCAGTTGTGTGAAGTGTAGTTTTGTATGGTTTTGTTTGTGCTGTTTTCTTTGCCTTCAGTGAAGTAAAGACCGGCCACTTTTGAGCCATGTTCCTTTATCAAGTGGTATCCCCTCAGTACTGCTACTACAGTGTAACCATGGTGTATTACATTACTTTTAACTATAGTTATTGAATGTTGTTTTTTCCTATAGAAACATAGTAAGACATCAATGTAATTTTGCTTGGGAAAAAAAAGATTTCAGCCTGTTAGGAATTTGAACAGGTCTTTGTAGCTTGTCATAGTCATTTGGGGACAGGACAGTCAAAGAAGCTAACCCTCTGGAACTATTCTGCTTACTTGCTTCCATGCAAAATGTATCCACCAACATTTACGGGGAGCAAATGACCAAAACCCAAAGTTTGCAGGTTATTACAGGGTTGTTAAGTTCTCTCTCGGTGCCTTCGTACAAATGCATAAAAATAGTGACGTGAAAGTGACATGGATATCAAATGGGGCTATTTCCTTTTGCAGACAGCCTGCCAGCTGGGCTGATAATTGACACGATGATCAAGAGATCCGGGTTCAAGTTCTTGCTTAGACAAGAAAAATTAAATTGCTGTAAATGGCATCAGAAATCCGTTTTAAGTCTCTGGGACGATTCTGGACAAGAATGATGTATGAGGCACTGTTACAGGTCCCTCCTATCTTTCTTCGACAGCTAATAAGCTAAGATCCTTGCTTTTTATGTGAATGCCAATGATTGCCAGAGAGTGGAAGCCAAAGGATGCTTAGGGGTAAATGTCCTTTTGCAGGTGCATCCTTGATGGATTCCAGTTGTGAACATATTATCAAGGCTCCTGGCCCCCACTTCCAACACCTAAATCCCCACTAACACTTTCGAAAAAAGCAGCTTGCGCTCATTTCAGTTACTCACTATTGATATTGACACGCAGTGACATCCTTAGGTGTGGTATCATGAAGTTAGTGGAACGAAAATAACAGCCACAAAAGCTAAATGTTGTGTAGTCTTGTGCTTACCTTTTTAAGGTGGTGCTTTGAGGTATTATATGTCGACAGGGGCTGTGCAGCCCATGCCTGGAACCTCCAGAAACGAAACAGCAACATCTTTTCAGAAATAGATTGAAAGCAACACACAGCTAGAGATGTTTTCATGGCAGATTACATGATAGATGAGGGGAATAAAGAGAAAGAGGAGGAAGGAAAGAGGAAGAGCGAGCGCCATGGGCAGTGGTTATAATCAGGGCCTAGCCACTTCCCCGATATGGGGTCACCAATTACATGACATTAGATACAGTTAGCAAAACAGGAGTCATGGAAAGCTAGGGAATGCAATACTGGAAGCAGGTGTATAGAGTAAACAATCAAATATCTGATATCTGGGATGTCTGGATAGATCAACTGTGTAAATACTTGATGCTCCAGATTAAGTTGCAGGTGACATCCAGGCTTTAAAGTGTCTCTACAGTGACTTCCTGTGCCCCAGACCTGCCTGCCAGTAGTGACTTCCTCAAGTTTCACATCTCCTCCTTGGTTTGAACTCACATTTCACACTTGAATAGTACAGTTAACGACAGTAAAGCTTTTTTCTGAGTACATATAACTTTCTGGATGTAATGAGACAACCTGATTGGTTTTCATAATTTGGTGTTCACTGGTATGTAAATTAGACCCATCGGTGGCAGGAGCATAGTGGGAAATTAAATGGTCAGTATTTGGAACAACATAAGACAAATAAGAAGAAAAAAAAGAAAGACAAAAAATCTCAAATTATAAAGTGAATATCACTGTGTAATATTTATTCAACTTGTAATTTATGTACTCTTTTAACCTTTGTCTTTTTTTTTGTTATGACAAAGCATTTATTTAAATAAAGTTATGTATTCATCTAAGCTTTTTGATGGTGGTGAGATTCTCATTTCTATTTTTCCATTGTTAAGCGCAGCCACTAAATTGGCTTGAAACACAGACTGAAGTAGAATCATTCTGATAGTTAACACTGACTAATCTCTGGGGCACGAGCGGATAAACCTCTTAGACATAAGTCTGAGACACCCAGGCAAGCCCACAAGGATCTCATGCGGGAATGCAGTATGGGACTTTATAAAGCCTCCCCCGAGGGCAAGTCACCTGGTTCTTAACACCATAGTCAAAAAGATTGCACAGGAAAAAGGAAGTTATTTAACATGAGTTTGAACTTCAAGGGGGTATAACATCAATTGGGACCAACTCACTATTCAAATGACTGATATATTGCCTGAGGGAATATTCTTAATATTATGGAAAACCTACCTTAATAAAGATTTGAAGGCAGAATGGACTCACAAATGAAGACACGTGGACATACAGACTGAAGGCGTGGACAGGATATCAAGCTGTTGGGGGACTGATAAATGTAGAAGTGATGATTTTAATACCAGGTAGTTTTGAAATGTCATACCGTTTTTGTCTTTTTCTGTTCTGCTCAAGTAAAGAGTTAAAATTATGGGAATAATAGCTCACAATCGGCTTGTGTTC
The DNA here is from genome assembly GCA_037951165.1 of Lophius americanus. Taxonomy (NCBI): domain Eukaryota; kingdom Metazoa; phylum Chordata; class Actinopteri; order Lophiiformes; family Lophiidae; genus Lophius; species Lophius americanus. The sequence continues at coordinate 9,304,049 of JBBDHG010000028.1, read as the reverse complement.
AATGTCCGTTGCATGCACAAAATCTTCAAGGATATAAAGAAGGAATTTCAAGATCGTCGCATCATAAAAAGCAGGTATGGTAATTTTTATTTACTCATGAACTCCAGGAAGTGACAGAAACGGGATTTTTCTGTTTGGGGGCCATCAAAATCATTCCCTGAGGACCTCAAGTCTTTCACCAACTCCAGATGTTGGTTACCAAAGGAGGGCATTAAAGGCAGTACGGCCCAGGAGTCCCTGCATAGCAAGCAGTTCAAGGTAACAGTGAAGGTTTTGGTGTTGTTTGTGTGAAGATGTATGGCGGATACACTGGGACTTCAGGGAGGAGGAAACATGTGTAGAAGATTTGATTTGTGAGGCAGTGAACATGACAATTACTATTTGCTTTCAAAGAAACTGACAACTGCAGTTAGGACTTCAAAGCATTTATGTCCCTTTTATTACATAATTAGGGCAACAACATCGGATGGCTGCTTCTAACATCGACTCACGCACCTCTTCCCATCCAGAACTCAGGATTTGCAAAAATGTTGCATTATCTCCCTCTTTGCAATTCTACGTATGAAATCAAACAAAATGAGAAATAGAGAATTGTTGGATGGCATTCAAGAGCTTCGGAGATGCTTTCACTTCCTTGTACATTAATTTGCCTGAAGCATAGATCATTAAATGTGATTTTTAAAAATGATGATGGGGCATTTAAAGACGGGAGAACAAATGGCATGCAGATGTTTACACTGCATAGTTTAGATCTCTGCAAATCACTGCTTGTGCTCTTGTATAATACAATCTCTCAAGGAGGTAATAGTGGTTCTTTTCATCACTGGGATGGGGATGAAAGGAGATTTGAAAGAATGTACAGCGGCTGAGAGTAAATCACACGACTTAGTGGTGAAATCCTCCAATGCTGGCGGTAAATGACTGTAGACAAGTGTCTGCTAGTTTTCATCCAAACCCTTTCATCAGAGATGGACTTACACCCGGAATCCCAAATGGAGGGGTCTTCAGCATGGATCGGATGTGACTGTGAGAACCAACACTGCCAGTTAAGTAAATCAACTTTGAGACTAAGATATGACATACTGCAAACCATTAAAGGAGGATTTTAAGTTCTAATGCTCCTGTTTGCCAGTGACTGTTTTGTAGTCTTTTAGGCAAGGGCAAAGGTGCCGTTAGGCTGCCAGAACCTTTTCATAGTTGTAGGAACCAGGACCATTGGTAATTTTAGAACAAAGTTTTTTTTTTAAGCTCCTATTTCTGATAGGTGCTCTTCCAGGACAAGGGGAACCTTCAATGATGTAAGTATAGCGTTTGGTCTAGATTCATGTGTGCAATGTTTTGCTGAAAAACGAGCCGATGAAACACCATCATGCCAATTTTCAAAGAACTGCGTGAAACATGAGCCACGTAAAAAACTTGTAAAATTAGCTTCTCACAAACAGAACATAATACATCTTTATCAGTGTATTGTGCACAGAATTAACTTTGCTAAACAACTGCGGGAGAACTCACTTTTCTCTTATGATTGCAAACAGAAAAAACGCCTTAGAAGGTTCGTTTTGGGGGGGGAGTCTCCAGAACTGCTCGGATCAAAAAAAGTTGTGTGTTAAGTCATGCAATTCACCAATATTGTAGAATTATTAAAGTAATTCTGACAGTGCTAAAAACCCAAGTGGTCAAACAGGTTGAAGACAAATCCTCAAATTGGAGTGATTATTGGCGGGGTAAACTACTGCAGTACCAAATGGCATGTATATTATTTTATTCAGTTTGACATCAAAGTAAAGATGGTGGTGACATGGTGGTGATGGTGGTATGGTGGTGACTCCAGTAATACATTTGCAGTATTTAAGTAAATGCAACAGGCAACAGGGATCACCCGGATGAAAAGTAACAAAAGAATTCATCCAATCTTGTTATGGTTTATCATCTTATTACCCCCTTCTCTTCATTCAGTTGATTCCACAAGGAGTATAGAGCTTTGCATCTGCCAAGTATATCTTGTTTTTACCTTTGTTTGTTTCTGTTTGTTTGTTAGCAAGATTACAGAAAAACTAAAGAAAGAATTTGTGTGAAAGTTGACCCAGAAGTAAGTTTTGGCACGTCCTAGAGATCATTAAATTTTAATAATGTAATGTCCAATTGTGTTGTAGTCTAGAAACTTCTTGTCCATTCCAAAGTTGTATTAGCTACTCCAGTGTTTTCAGTATAGTTCATCAGTATAAAGCTATGTTAACTGACGGAACGAATTGCAGAAGCTACGGTTTCAGCTTAACTCATTTTGGGCATTCAAACGCATTTTGGCAAAAAGATATTCTCTTAGTATATGCCCAAAAAGTCGGGGATAATATGGACACGTCATCGCCGCCGCTGCGTCCATGGACCGCCACCAAATTAAGTCAATGGCATTGAGTTAATGCCATAAGTCAAAAACACTTTTATTCATCGTTTTCCAATTTGATACCCTCATAGACCTTAGTGCAAGGAAGAATTAGATTGATTTTGGGAAAGAACAGCCGTATGTTTCCGACACTAGGGGAGCTACCTTAAAAAGTTTTAAGGTTGTAATTTCTCAACCATTGCTCCATTTTAGTCCACATTTCATGAATATGAATTATCCCAAGGAGATCCATCTTAGAAATTTCATATTTTACACAGTTCATAGTTCTTTTTTCTATAAAAACATTGTTTTTCTGACATGACCTCAAATTTTATTTGAGGAGTTTAATTAGGGGACAATACAGTGGATTTGAAGATATACCTGTGCTGTTGGGGTTGACAGCATATTCCTAATGCACTGTTAATGCTCTTTTTATCAATTTGTAATTACAAAGTGTCCATTAATGCATAATATGCTGTTCTGGTGTATAATACCATCAGAAAGAGAGCTATAATATCCCTTAAACTATCATACACTTTTTCTTTTTAATCTCTCACTCTACGCACCTAAAAAACAATAATGTAGAACAGGGGCCCCATTGTCCACATTTAGAGATAAATGTTGTACTTCCTGCTAACATCGGAGCAACTTGTCATTTCAGCAAAGATAAAACAACAATTATTTCGTTCATTCAACAAGTACAGCTTCCGTGGACACAAGCCCACCATCAACATATCAAGGGAGGTGGTTAAATGCTAACAAAAGAAATAGTAGCCTGAAAGTGGGGTAGATCTTCAGCTCTTCAGGCCAGTACACGCACATGTTCTTTTGCACATACACACACAGACAATCATGCGACGACACACATTCTCCTTCCCACTCTTATTCCCACTGCTTAACTACCCTCCTTCAACCCATTGTGCCCGATGTATCAAACCCAAAACAAAAGACTCTTGTTTTGATTTGTTTTCAGAAAAGGCCAAATTCAAGCCACCATTAAATGTGCTGAACAACCCTAGGAAGCCTGTGATCCCTGGGTGACACCAAGCCAAGCTGTCAAATTATTAAAGAAAGGTGCCTGCCAAAACCTCAGCATTAATAAGACAAAATAAAAAGGAATTAAAAAAAAAAACAGAGTCCCACAAAAACTGAACAAAGCTGTAACGCTGCATTTGAAAGAGTGTTTCTGAGACTGCCGCTCAGTTCACTGGCAGACTGGCATATGTATAAGCTTTCAGGGCCAGCCAGTGGTGTGGATTCATATGATACACTTTGGCCAGAACTTCATCCATAAATAAAATGTATTATACATCTTATTAAAACTCATGTCATAACCATTTCAATGAATTACAAATCAAAGTCACTCAATCCAAAATCTATAAGAAAATAGGCCTATGCTCTTGTACCTGATCCCTGTAAAGTCCCACATAACCTGAAATGTCCAAGAAATCCCCCTGATTGAACTTGTCAAATTAAATGTTAGGTAAAGTATTTTCTGTAAAAGCAGGTTCTATAAAAAAAAAGGATGTAAGCAATTAAAAGCTCCTTGACTCAATTCATATGCACCAAATTAGGACTAAATCAAATCGGATCATTCCTTCATTCATGAACCGTAACCGCTTATTCGGTCCAGGGTTGATGTTGAGAAATTTTAAGATAAAGCTCCCCCTAGCATCAGAAAAACAAAACTGATCTCTCCCCAAATCAATCCAGTTATTCTTCGCACTAAGGTCTACGAGGGTATAAAATTTGAAAATGATGAATAAAAGAGTTATTGAGTTATGGCATTAACTCAATTCCACTGAGTTAATGTGGAGGCGGACCACGGACACACCGACGGCGATTACGTCTTGCAAAGATTGCAAATGATACATTAAATTGTTTTTGAGTTCTGTTCGGGAAACAGTGTTTTTAATCAAAAAATCTAATCATATTGAAAATTAAATCAAAAATCAAATAACATCAAATCAGTCTAGTGCAGTGGTAGTCAAACTTTTTACACCGTGTACCACTTCAAAATATATCCGGCTCTACATCTACCACTATTAGGACCCATGTAAAAATATATTAGTAGAAGTATGAAACCTTATTCGGCTAAATGTGGTTCAAACAGGAGGCACATTTATTCCCAATAAGAATTTTATTTATTGTTGACTAGTCAGCCACAAACACAAAGTGCAAAGGAGTATCAGTAGAACTGGCATTTAAACTCTTTCACATAATTATAATACAAGGGGCCGCTCCTCACCCACATACAGTACACCACACACAGAGTAGGTGAGAACAAGAACAATAACAACTGTAAGCCGCTGTGCATGCCAATTTCAAATTTGAAGTAACCCTAGTCATAGCTCCTTACTGTTTTTTGCCGGTTGATGCTGTTGATTCAGGGATGCTGCTGTGTTCACTGTCTTCCACTCCAGTTTCTACAACGCTGATAATAATATTCTCCTCCTGACCACACTTCTTTTCCTTAAAGTTCCCGTTTGAAGCCAAGATTACATTGTTATACCACTCTTAATTTTAAATTCTTCTGCGTACTGTGTTCTTGTCCTCACTGTTTAGTTTGTAACGGCTTGCTGCGTGCACCACAAACCAAGTACGTAGCAGGCTGATGGACATCTGCACAACAAAAAATAAAGGAAAGTCTTATTATTATAACTTATTTTAAAGTCAATTTAAATCATCAAATGGTTGCAATATTTTCGTTTTATTCATGGTAATATTTTGATCGTATCATAATTTTTGAATCAATCTTAACTAATTTAGCAAAAGTAGGCAATTTCCGAGTTTTCTGAGTGTACCACTAGATCTAGGTCTAGTCAGTATGATATGAACTACTAGAGTAAAGTATGATATTTAAAAGTTAGATCTCCTTGAGTCAATTCATAGGAACCAAATTTAGACTAAATCTAACTAAGGATTAGGAAGTTATGTCCGAGAGCCTGTTGTTTATAAGATGTTATTTGTCAGATAAATCTTCTCGAGTCGATTTATACAGATCTCCAGTTGCTTTAGATTCAAACCACATGGATTACCATGACCTGGATTAATGAGAATCTATGCAGACATGTATAACTGAACTTTCCCAGAATCAATCGCCCCGTAGTGAGAACAAATATAAATTATCAAGTAAAACACACTATGCACAAGATATATCTCCTCCGGTTGTTTCAAATGCACTAAGTTTTGACTAAATGGGACCAAGGGTTGAGAAGTTATGGCTCGAAAACTTTTGGACATAAAGCTCCCCTTAGTGTTGGAAATATACAACCGACCTTTGCCAACATCAATCCAGTTCTTGTTCTCACTAAGGTCGTTGGAGAAATGTGCGGAGTCCAATCTTCAATCAACATCCAAAACAAAGGATATAATAATCGATTTTAGAAAACATTCTTACCATGTTGATCATACAACTATGAAATTTAAATCAGTGCAAATTGTATCTTCTTCCGAATGTCTGGTTTAGATGATGCAGTGAAGATGTCCACCAATAAAAGTGTGTAGAAAAAGTATTTTAAAATCAACGTGGGATCTTTGGGCTTCTGGAGATTCGTATTATAGATTAAAATCAGTATGAAGCCATTTTATATTTGTCTTGAAGTTTTTATTTGTTTTTAAAATGTTTTGTGGTTTAGGAATTTTGACTCAACATTTAGTAAGTGGGTGTTAGTAATGAATTGCAGACATGTCATTTTTGGATAAACTGTTCCTTGAGAATGTAGTTTAGCACAAATCTAAGCAGTGGTTGGAAGAACACTTTGGCACGGAACAAAGGAATGACTCAGGGGACCAATAACTACTTTTGTGTTGGCATTGAGATGCCTTCCTATGCAAATTGTTCTGGTTCATGTCTATAATATACTTTTTCTTTAGCTTGTGTCACACTTCATTGTCTGTTCAGGTTCTTACCAGTGACCTACAACACACACAAGTCGATAAATATTGTAATTGGAACTGTTTTATTTAAACTAAACAATGTTTTTAAAATCCATTGGATTAGAGAATCATCATCAAATTTATAGAATCATCATCCTGCACAACTCTAAACATCTCCACGGTCATTAATTTCTCCGACATTTATGAGAATATCTGCAATATTTTAACTCAACGAGGAAATGCTGGCCTACCAGAAGATTATGAAACAACTGCACTTAATCACACTCAAACCTTACCAAATACTTCCATGCAGAAATTAATAATATATATATAACACAACTTTCTGATTAAGCTGCCTATGTTGAATAATCAGATTTGGGATAATACATACTCTTTTGAAGTATGATAAAATTACATTAATGTCATCCATCAGTCATGATGGGAAAGTGGATTGCTTACAGCCCATGGACAGCAGAATTGTTCCAGCACAGCGTTTTAAAAAGAAACACTACTTTACAAAGCTAGACACATTTCTACGATGGGCCAGTCTCCAGTATCTTCAGGGGAATTTTTTTTTTAATAGCATGTTTGTATTCCTCTGTTCAGGCCTCACGTTGGTTACCTTTCTTTAAACCTTGATCTGCTGCACAAAAATGTCTCTGTTTATTCATAAACACCTTCATCCACTTAATATTCCATTTGTCAATGTCAAGTCAGCATTTCATTATTAACCCAGACAATACAAACATACTCATGAACACACATGCGCGTCCTCCCACACAACGGTAACAGGAATAGGTGGCACAAAGAGGTTTCCAGTGTTGTTACCGTAATTTTACATCTCTGAAACTTGTTTGGCGTTGACAAGTACTAATAAAAAAACTTGTGGCAAACACAAAGCCAACCAAGCTGATGGGTGTGGATTACCAGAAACTATTGGATGGTTTAAGCGATTTTTCTTTGAGAGTGAAACTGACATGATTCAAAAGGGGAATGTCCTAAAATGGAAGTTAAAAAAAAAGAAGCTCACAGTTGTTTAAAACAGTTTATTTTAAATGAATTTAATTCATTTAAAGCCAATACTGTGGGAGTATACTTGCAAGATAAAACCAGTATGGCATTACACATTCGAAAAACAAAACTACATAATGCCAAAGGTCATAGATTGTTTTGTAAAAGAAATAGTCCATTTGAGAAAACTCATAGATGCATCATAAAATCATTCAAGCACATACACCAGATGCTCACATGTAAGACTGTGAGCACCTATTATATGTAGGTTTATTTAATCAGAATTTCAAAAGAAAATTCTGATTTTCCCCACAAAATTTCTTGATGAACATGTCTTAAGACTTTGTTCCCTGTAAAACATGCAGATAACTTTTACCTAAACCCTAAAAGGGTAGAGACAAAGTTATTACACTAATTAAACACAGCAGTAAGAATTTAACCTGAATCACCTGCATGAGATCTGACTTTCTTTGTTATTCATTTCTTACGCAGCATGACGGTGAAGTCTGTATGAGTGATGGGTGGATTAAGGGTAGAGGTAGGACTCAACAAGGAGTGTCATGAGTCATCTGTGATAGAGACTGTGAAGACTGGTAGCAAAAGGGAACGGTTTCCAAGATGGTAGTGAGAGCAGCTCTGCTGTATGGTTTAAAGATGGCGTCTCTGACAAAAAGACAAGAGGCAGAGCTGGATGTGGCAGAGTTGAAGATGTTCCAATGTTTTCTGGGAGTGACGAGGATGGACAGGATTAGAAACCAACACATTACAGGGACAATCCAGGTTAGACGTCTTGGAGACAAAATACCAAGCAACCATCCAGACCATTAATCCCACCTCCACTACAACAACAGTTTAAATAACAACAAATTTGACTACAATTGAAATTGATAGTAGTACATTTCTATCTTTACACCACAATTTTTGCTAAGATGAATTCTACTACACAACTTTTATTATTTTAAATCGATTTAAGTGTGACTAATGATCAACTGATTAACTTAAGCGAATGGCCCTTATTGTGACCGGTTGTTGTCAACTGTGGTTGCATTGAAGTTGTATTAATTTTTGGCATTGACTTTCTGGTGTGTGAACAACTTCCAGTCTTGATCTGTGTCCCAGTTTAGGGGTCAAAAACTTCAAAGAACTTGTTCTATGAAGGCATGTTGGAAAGATAAAAAGGTCTGTAGGTGAGTAAATTACGATGGAACAATGGATCCACAAAAGAAGAAAAGGAGAACGCAGGATGGTAGCTGGAAGAGGGGACGATTTTAGAAGTTTTCCAGCATAGGAGCGACAACAACCAGCAAAGGAAACACTACTGAATGCACACGTGGAAACCTCTTATCCTATCTATGGATATCTGCCTATGGAGTCTTTCCATCGCACACAATGGCTGTTTCTTCCCAACTTCTTTTCGCAGTATGTCACTGCAAAGTAAAAAAAGCATGTAAGATTGCCACACTGATGACATTGTATTGGTCATGGAATGCCGCTATGTTTTTATTAGACAGGGAGACGATGTTAAAACGAGGAATAACTAGCATTGATGCTGACCGCCAAGGCAGATTTTATGTGTTACCAAATACAACTTGTATTGTTGACAGAGAGTTAGGAAATATGATACTTTCCAGTGTTGTTTGTATGCACAATCCATTGTATTAATCTTCATACCATATATTTAATAATAATAATAATACATTTAATTTATAATGCACTTTACATATATAATATATGAGTTTCACAGTTTCTGCATTTTAAGACAATTGTTTGATTTCGGAAACTATACATGTAAACCCTTATGGAACGCCAGAAGTCTTGCTGAGTTTCTGCAATTTCAGAGTCTCTAAGGAGATTTAATAGATTTCTAATGGGAAAATAAAGGGTCTAACAAGGGAGGGAAAGTCCAATAATGATGTCAGATAAGAACATAAAAATGTTTTTGATGGTCAACACTCATGCAGTCAACCTTGGTTTGAATCTGTAGTTGTGTTTATGTAATCTATATATACTTTTACTTACTTTTTACTTTTTTTTAATTACTTTTATAGCTTAGGTTAATGCAAGTCTTTTCTATTTACAGATTTTGGAAACAAATATTAACCCTTCAATGTCAGCAGCAAGAAATGAAAATTTGAGAAAAAGATTTCTTTACATATTTTTTTCTTTGTATCATTTATTGATTTCCTATCTAAAACACTCTAAGTATACCATAAAATGACAAATAATTTGGTTAAGAACGTCTTCAAACAGTAAAAAAAAAATGTAATTAGTCTAAAAGGATTTCATGATGAAATGTATTTCATGGAATATAGTCAAATTTAATAAGATAAGCTCAACCTTTAGGCAAAGCTTAATAAGGTGTTTAGAAAACTATATGACCTTTTTAACAAGTCGTCATACGCTTTAATATGCCAAAGAAAATATTTCTGATGAAATAGGACTTGCTACGGTAATAGCCACGGTTAATTTCTCCTCCTCAGTAGCCCCTTTGACCTTTGGTGTCCCCCAAGGCTACTATTTAAGATTGTAGCCTGTACTACTTCGTAAATTACTTCACTTATTTTATGAGTATACACCCAAGGGCTTATCTTGAGATGGTGTAACTTTAATTTTCAACAAACATGGTGATTCTTCATTAAGTTTGTGATTGTGTCAACTTTTAAACTTTCAACATATTCACAGGCCTTGAATGATTTTAAGGTTCATATAAAGCCACGGATAATCTTAACAAGATTATCAATCAGATAGAAATAAATATAAAGAGTTGCTCCAAACCATGTGGTAATATCCTCATCCATCGTTTTCAGATTTAGTACTTTGTAGCATGCTAGTCCTTGTCGTGTGAGTTGCAAATACTTTCTCTGACTTTTGTGTGGCAACATTTTGGATTAATCACTACATAAATTCAGTTGAGTTGTTGGAAGGCCGCTGTTGCATGCCAACTACAACTACTCATCCACCACTTGCATTCCCTAGGCATCCCTGCCATGGTCTTCATTGTGGCCTATAGCACTGCTTTAATAGTTTCCAAAGGAATCTGATGATCCAAAAACTGCACCAACTCAACACTCCCCCTCATCTGATCCACCTCATCCACAACTTTCTCAGTGACAGATTGCAAGCCCTACAGGTGGGCAAGCCGACTTCCCCTACCTACCACCCATCACAGCATATCTCAAATACTCTGATGTTACATCCATTCTAGCCCTCCTCACACTTCATCTAATGGTGTGAGGAGAACCATCTCCACCTCAACGTCAGTAAGACAAAACAAATGATAATAGCCACACCTCTCTTCATCTACCAGTCACCATAAAAAAATAATCAGTTGAAATAGTGCAATACTTCTAATATTTCTGGGTCACATTAGACAACAAACTAAGTTATGACCAGCATCCAACAGACTACCACATCCTTAAGCCCTCAGGGCGCCGGTAAGGAGCACTGAGGTGCAAAATGGCTCGCTTCGGGAAACACCTGATCACCAGCGTCTTGAACAGTAAACCCCGCTAAATAGACCAGAGTGCGAACTGCTCTCCATAAGCTGATTTCATCTTTCTGTTGTTGTCGTCTTTTTTTGTTTTTATTGTTGTAGTTCTGTTACTGTGCTTGTGTGCTTGATTTGTGATCTAGCATGTACAGTGCCTGGGAAAAAAATTATCCCTTGGGGACAATAAAGTCTAAAGTCCAAAAGCTTGAATTGAACCCAGATGTCGGCCATTTGAACAATTGGGGTGAGAATTTATGCTTGAACCAAACAACACAGCACTGTGACATCAAAGTATGATTTATTAAACAACAAACTTGTTCCTGATAAACACTTACAGAATACGTTTAAAGTGTTTACAATCCTCACTAAATTAATAACTCATAACAACCAATTTTCTGTCATCATTCATTAATAATTAAAAAACATTGTCGTTACAGTTGAACTGAGTGCCTTAGAAAATACATGTTTGCAGCAACAGCATCTGCTCTAGCTTCCTTTTTAAATTCTGTCTCCATGTTGATTTTACGAATCAAATTCTCTGCTCACAGTGAATATTGTTAGATTAGGTCTTGAAATTTACAAAGGTTAAACATTTGGCGTTTTAAAATAGGTGTACTGAAAATAAAATGTGTTTAATTTGATTCATGCGATATCTAAACTATATGTAGTACATTAGAGTACCTCAAACCCTCAAAACCCTTCATAAAAGTATGAAAAACTGTAAATACTGTGTTTGTAGCTTGTTTTACTACCCCCCTAGTGGCCAACAGATTAATTGATTGAGAATAAACTTCTAGAATATATATTTTCATTGTAAATTTAAAACTAAAGCACTCAAACATTGAGACATATTTATCGAAAAGCCCAAAAAATGGAAAAATCCCTTCAGATTCATTCTTCCTCGTCCCGTCATATGCTGGACCTGCTAGAGCGTCTCTGCTGTGGTGGGCATCGCTAGGAGCTCCTCATGGAACTGGTTACAATTGGGGTCCCCTCTGACTTTAGGCGTGGCTGGAATCTGGACCCCAGTTAAAGGGTTAACACACCAGCATTCACCCCGCTGACCATGGGTGGACATGTTGCACTGGAAAGAGGGAAGAAAAACACAAACTTGGCAAGTTGGAAAACACTGGAAAGAAAAGGGAGGGGTAAAGATGCACAGTGGGAAGTATGGGTTGCGTTAATGAAGCATGGCGTATGGTGATTTGAGTTGTGTGTGACTGTGTGTGAGTGTGTGTGTGTCCATTTGTGGATCTCCTAGTAGCAGGGGGTGATTGGATGAGAGTGAGGGTCATGTTTGGGTGGGACAACACTCACCCAATAACAAGCCATCCTGTGGTCATGCCCCCTACTAACAACCCATCAGCCCAAGTATAGACATGCCAGCCGACCAGCCCCCCACAGAGCCCCCTCCCAATCTACTCAGAAATGAGATCATAATTGAACTGGACACAGTTTACACCACGCATACGGAGCAGGCATGGAGGGAATGGCAAAAAGAATGAAGAGCTGGCGGGAAAGAAAAGACTTAAAATTTTCTTCCTTCGATGAGAAAGAACAAAAAAAGTGACAGTTACAGTAATTACCCAACGACAAGGAGGGACATCCTAAAAGGGAGCAAAGTGTTGAAGAGGTACAGTGTTCCTCCCTGGGAACCAAAGAGTCCAATCCAAACAATGCCGTTGTTTGTGACCAGTAATGAAAATTGGCCGAGAGGATAGGAACACTGCTTTAGGAAACGGTGGCGCCTATTCAAATCTTCTTTTCTGCCCTACTATCCGCGTAAGAAAAACACTGGACATGTGACCTTGTTTGTCCTCTGCCTGTCTGATTCATATGAATGAGCAGGATTCAAATTCAAGCTCGCAGTCGGAAGCACAGTTCGTTCCTCTGCTTAACAAAATTCATCCCATGAAGTATGCCAAACAGCCTTTTTATTGCCTTGTAACCTTTAGCTCAGGATCTGTTGCCTCCTTCATGATGAGAATATGTGTGAGTGTGTTTAAAAAAAGGAACGAGTAGAGTGGCCGAGGTTTAATTACAAAAAAGGTGACCGAGTAGTTGTGAGTTTGAATGGAAAACGCAAAATTGCATTGAGAAATAACCAAAACTAAGCCTCCGCTGTGGCCCCCGACAAAAGGGGTATATCCCTCATAAAGCCCCTTATCCACTGCAATGTACAGGCAATGATTGAACGCCTCATATAAAATGTGAATTTATGTCCAAAAAAGTGTTTTCCATAAACAGACTACGGCGGCTGACTGTGGAAACGCACTGCAACTTAAAAAAACATATGAAAATAGACAAAACACAAGCAAATAAAGAAAACATCATCATCAATTTGACAACACACGCATGCAGTAAATAAATAAAAGATCTTCATCATTAAGAAAAACGATCTGAAAAGCCACAAGACAACGGAAGTGTTTACGGAGGACAATTAAAAGATATGCATCCAATGACGCTATTCTTATGCTTGGGGTAGTGAATAAAACGGATGTAATACACAAATACTTCGTCATATTTTGATTAGACGTGCTACTTTTGCTTAACATCCATGCATGTAACTTAGAATAAAGCTTTAATCAACATCATGACAAAACGACAAATACATTTAATAATGACCCTATCATACACAGTATCCAAAGCTGCAGTAAAAATGGTGTATTATGCCTGCTTAAAAAAACACTTAACCAACAATACCGTACAGTGACTTCAGTTGTCGCCATGGCAATGCGTATACAATGGTCAGATCGTCACACATAAAAAACTAAATGATCCAAAGCTAAGACAAAATAGCTGGTTAAGGGTTTTCTGATGCAAGAATAATTCACCTTGTTTACTGCTACTGTTTACTATGTTTAAGTCTCAGTCAGATGGCCGCACAACCCAGAATTTGTTAAGTGATGTTAACAAGGCAGATAAAGCTATCATGAAATGTTTGTGACTTATATCTGTTTTATTTTACTAAATGAGACATCAAAAAGCTCGCCCAGGATTGCTTTTAAATTTCTCCCGTAAATGCTTCCATTGTGTTGTGGTTTTTGCAGATGATTTTTCTAAATGGGTTCTTTTGTGGCTTTTACGGCACTCTTATGTTGTCAAATTGATAAACATGTTCTCTTTATTAGTTTTTGCTTTATCTATTAGTATGTATTTTCTTAAGTGTATTTGCCCCTGTCGACTATTGTAAGAGCTCTCCCTAGTGTGTAGAATATGAACTATTATAGTAAAACAAAATGTTTACAAGATAGATCTCCTCAAGTTGATTCATACAATTGGTCTAAATTGGACTAATTCATGTCATTACACAATTCATATGCATCAAATTTGGATTAAATCAGGCAAACAGATGAGAAATAATGGCCTGAAAAATTTTGAAGGTCCATCTACAGATGGAAATATCAAACAGACCATCCCAAAATCAATCCAGTTCTTCCTTGAACTAAGTTAAAATTTTAACAAGTTGGAGTTGTGGCAGACACGGCAGAATGCAGTGAGGAATGATAAATTGGTGATCAAAATGGATCATCTAAGTGTCACAATTGTAGGCACTTGAACCTAAACCATTTCCTTTTGGGGTCACAGCTGATCATCTGCTTTGTTTTCTTCTACTCCTGTCCTCTGCAACTTCCTTTGTTACGCCAAACAACTGCATGTCCTCTCTCACCACACGAGAAATCTCCTCTTTGGGCTGTCTCTTTCCCTTCTGCCTTGGTGCTCCATCTCCAGCATCCTTCTACTAATATCTACTCTCCTTCCTATTCTGATGTCCAAACCATCTCAGTCTGGCCTCTCTTACTATGTCAATCCGATTCTCAAGAAACACTATCACAGAAACCGGGTATACCCTTGGCAAGTCCCAAGTTCATTATAGGGACAACACCTAGAAAGATGAAATATCGTTCCACTCACATTCATCTATACAAGCAATTCAAAGTCGCCAATTCATCTACAGCGCACGTTTTTGGGTGAGGGAGACACAGACCTGGAGCGAACTCCACACAAATATGGGGAGAACATTCAAAATTAACACAAAGGACACAATTTTATTTTATTTGAACCCAAACTTATTTACTGTGAGACAACAGCGCTATCCTCTATGGCTGGCTACATTGCACACAGTAAGACATCCTTAGCGGGTAAGTCAGGTTTCGGTCATCGGATGATAAAGCATCAGGCTTCAGAAAATAAACTCTGTCAAGAACTGCATTATATGACATTACAACTACTAAACATGAATTTACGATCATAACGTCGCCTCTAAGGCTGTATCATCTGGAGCGGTTTTACCTGAGGCAACTTTACCTGACTTTCAAAATTGAAAGAGATGGAGTGAGACAATTAAGCCATCCCACCTCAAGCAGTGATTTGAGATCACAGGTGGTCAGCAAATTATCAGAGGAACTTTAACCCCCCCAGTCTCATCCACTGTGGCTTTATGTTGAAGACAATTATATATGAGGACCCAGTTGAAACTAGTTGTCAAGGACATGGATGCCCCACTACTAGAAAAACAGAAGGAAGTTGAATTGTATGGCTACGGGAGCTCTTCTTACTGTACTGTAGGATATTGTAAAAGAACATAGAACAAAGCTTTCAGACACTAATTGATTGGATTCGTTTGGAGAAAGGTCAGTTGCATATTTACGGCAGATGGTAGAGAATTTGATGCATATGAATCAAAATATGTCAATATTGCAGTTTATCATATTATACTCTAATAGTTAACATTTCACTCATAATTTACATAACACCTTGTAACACCTCTTGTGTTTGACGTTTTTTTTCCTATATATTTTATGTGTTTCATGGATTTTCTTAAATAATGACAATAAAGCTATACTATTCTATTTTATTCTATTCTATTCTATTCTATTCTTCATATTTTTGAATTAACTTGTATTTAATTTAATTCATCTTTTATATTCTGTACTTTTTTATTCGTTTGAGTTTTTTAACGTTAAACATCAATTATTAGCACTTCGTTTTGTGTAATATATTATTTTAATGTTATTATTTATTTATAGTAGTAGTAGCCATATTATTATTATTATTATTATCTTAACATCACATTTTATTGTTTTATATCCATAAACCTTTCTCTGTGTTCATCGGTCTCTAAATTCATCTTTGTATTTTTTTCTCTATTTCAATAAATCAACTAATTTATTTCATTTCCATCAATCAAATGCACTTCATTCAATGAGTTTCTTTGATTGATTGATTATCCTTTATTAAAAGCTGTTATTCGACCTGAAATAATAGGTGACTCCATTATCTAATGGCAAAATGTGTCGCTGGTTACAGTTAAAAGTTGAAAGTTAAAAAAAAAGAACACTGGATCGAGATCAGAAGGTGTAATCAAAGTCACCAGAAGATTTAACAAGCACTTGAAATCTCGACATACCACAGCGCTCTCACAAAATATAACATGGAAAGTTAAATTCTATGAAGAAACTTGTTTGTGATCGAAGTCTGCTTGTCGTGCGTGGTTCAAGGTCCTGGCAGCAGGTAAACAGCGAGGTATGCAGAGTAGTCACTGGTGGTCTAGCAGCAAATTTACACATGTTTGATGTGTCCTGGATTCTGGATTATGAGCTGTCTGACAGAATTTGCATTTTGAGGAATTGTTATTTTAAAATAAAAATTCAAAGACAGGATTGGCTGATGGAGGACATAATGTTATGGCTGATGCAGACATAATGTTATGGCTGATAGAGGACGTAATGTTATGGCTGATAGAGAACATAATGTTATGGCTGATAGAGAACATAATGTTATGGCTGATGCAGACATAATGTTATGGCTGATAGAGGACATAATGTTATGGCTGATGCAGACATAATGTTATGGCTGATGCAGACATAATATTATGGCTGATAGAGGACATAATGTTATGGCTGATAGAGAACATAATGTTATGGCTGATAGAGGACATAATGTTATGGCTGATGCAGACATATTATTATGGCTGATGCAGACATAATGTTATGGCTGATGCAGACACATTATAAATTAAATGTATTATTATTATTATTATTATAATGTTGTGGCTGATGCAGACATAATGTTATGGCTGATAGAGGACTTAATGTTATGGCTGATAGAGGACATAGTGTTATGGCTGATAGAGGACATAATGTTATGGCTGATAGAGGACATAATGTTATGGCTGATGCAGACATAATGTTATGGCTGATAGAGGACATAATGTTATGGCTGATGCAGACATTATGTCCTATATCAGCCATAACATTATGTCCTCTATCAGCCATAACATTATGTCCTCTATCAGCCATAACATTATGTCCTGTATCAGCCATAACATTATGTCCTCCCCTGCCGGTTTATGCCCTATTAGCATGGGATTGGTATAATCTGGGGACCTGATGTGATTTGTAATAATTACGGAGGACGTCTGTGATATTAATCCTGTACGAATGCGCCATGCATGGTGTCTCAGTGATTTTCTGTTGGAGTTCATATAAATTGTTTCCTCTGCTCTCTGCCTCTTTCCTGATCAAATTATGACAATTATTCTCTATTAGGGTGGATATAATAAGATACTGTTTTAAAACTGGTTTTATGGAATTGTCAATGATCAGTTTGTTCTGCAATTTACATTATAATTATTACAACTTGCTGCGTTCTTCATCAACACATCGCACCCACCGCTGAGGTAGGTAAGGGGCGGTGGAGGTTTGAGTACCCGGGATTCGTGTCGGATCTGAGGGAAAGGATCTTGCATCTCGGCTGCGTTAGGGTCATTAAGAATTCCAGCAGCTCCTGTCCAGTCGGACTGGGGATCTCCAACTCCTTGCCTGTCTGAGCACTCTCTAGAACCCCTGTGTGCCTCTCAAAACTACTACGCGCCTGGGACAGTCCAAGACGTACCTCCTGGCACTGACAGCTGGCTGCAGCAGCGAGTTGTTAGGCAGAGCCTTGACTTCATATCAGTGGGGAAACGTCATTAAGTTCCACTGAAATACAGACTTCACTTATTCCGTGTGAATGTAGCGCGTGAAATGCATACACGGGTCTGTAATTTCTAAATCACACGATGTTTTCAGGCAATACGAGTCCCATTCATACGACGTGTTGTCATGGTTACAGAGACACCAAGCGATTTACTGACATGGATTTGAAAGTATTAAATCACATATGTCAAAAGATGCACTGTGCTTTGTTCCAATTCTTACATTTTGTTCATAACATAGCCACTTTGCAACCACAAACAGACCCCGTTTTCAAGCGAGTTTATTTGTTTGGTCTGAGTTTGAATGAGCATTCACACCACCCGAAACGTGACTATCTGGGGAAGCTAACTCTTGTTAGTTTAAAGTGGACCAAACAGCTCAAATGTGTACTTAGTTGAAGGAAGAAGTGAATTAATATTAGGAATATTCGGTTGTATATTTCCAAAACTATTGGGAGCCCTATCTCCAAACTTTGTGGGCAACAATTTGTCAAACGTTGGTCCAAATTTGGTGCATATGAACCGACTCGAGGAGATCTATCATATAAACATATTATATTTTACTCTAATGGTTTAGAATTTACACAGCTAAGCTTCTTAACATAAAACACTGTTTTTGGCAATAACTTCTAAACCATTGGTCTTTAGTTTATATTTGGTGAATATAAATCAACTCGAGGATATCTATCTTGATATCTTACTTTATTCTCATAGACCATATTTTATTTTTTATAAAAAACACTGTTTGTTCAGACATAACTTCACCTTTATTTCGAGTTCAATCAGGGGAATAGCTTGTAAAATGCAGGCGATTGGTCTTTTCGGGGATATCCCCTTTGTGTCGGGGACGACAGCGTAAGTCTGGCTAACTCATGCCTTTCGCAGCACTGGTGAAGTGGATTGGTAAATAGAAACAAAACTCATGACATATTGTGGATCCTGCCAATCCTGCAGCGGGTCTTTGCACAATACTTGGCATAATATAAGTGAACAAAACTAAACTGAGTGATAAAGTAGGTTCAAAATTATATGATGATTGAGCAGACTGGCTTCATAAAGGGGAAATCACCTGATTTAATTGCTTAGCTTCTCCTCATATTCTCAGAAGCGGTTTTGTTTTGCAACCAGTTTAATAAATCTCTCCTTGTGTAACTCATTTTCATATGAGGCATAAATTCTTTGCTATTAATGATATTTTGGATGTTTTTATTATTAGTAATATTTTTCAGTCTGGTCTGGCTGCACTGATTTTATTTCCTCCACTATAGGATCACTTCATTTTTGCTGAAGATTTTGCAGCTTACCCTTAATTAAATGTTTGAAAGCGCTAATCTAATGTGCTGCTTGATTTTAGGCCATGCTGTTGGTTACATATCATTAGATTTGTGCCAAATAAAATCTTTAATAAATTAAGAAAATCATCAATTTTTTAAAAGTTGTTAAAGCTTAATATGTTTTCCAGCTTTAGCTTCTTAAATTAATCATCTTCTACGCTTTTTCTCCTCGTGTGCAGAGATGCATTTAAAGTACATCTTGTATGGGGTCTCTTTGAACACAATAATCAATTTGACTAACGTGAGTATGTGTCCATAGCTCACCTGTTTGAGGTTGTATAGTCCATGTCTGTCACAGTTTGGAAATTTGAGCTCATACAGGCTTTCCAGTGGGCCTCTGTTATCCTCAGAGGTCATCCTGGAGATCTCTTCTAAGACTTTGTCAAGCTCCATCTGACAGGCACTCTGAAAGGACAAAGAGGGCCAGAATTATTAACAACAATACTAATATACTTTTATAAACTCAACCGCACTCTGACACAAATGTCCGCCCAAAGCATCTTATTGGATCCCTGAATATTCGGAGAAATTATGCGAGTGCTTTCCCTCTTAAAGTTTTGCGTCATTATTTCTCAAGTGTTGGTCTGATTTAGTCCAAATATGGTGCATATGAATCGACTCAAGGAGATCAGATTTGAAGCTGTCATATATTTGACTCTAATTAACTCATAATTAATTTGAGGAGTTCAAACAGGGGGATTGTGTGTACAGTGCAAGGGATTACGGGCTTTTCAGGGATATACCATTGTGGTCGGGGGCCACAGCGTAGGCCTAGTTCTGTCCATGATGTCATTGTTGCTCAAAAGCATTAGTCCAATGATGATTTCACCCTCAAAACATGACTATAATAACCTAGCTCTAGAATTCCAAGAAACATTAGTTTCATCAGATCATGGTTATTCAAGAGAAACTATACTTCACTAATTGCAATTTTCTAAATCTATCTATCTAATAATTCCTTTGGTGGGACTTCCATCCAAGTTCTTAGTATTAAGTATTTTATGTGAAGCTGATATTAAGAAAAGCGGGAAAAACTTTCTGATTCCAACACATATCCAATCCAAAATCCACTCCAAATTAAACAGAATTGCCATATCCTAAACTGGCCCTTCTAAGAAGTTTCCTGGAAATCCGTTGAAAAAATTCTGTGTAATCCTGCTGAATGACAAAAACACAGGCAAAAACCTGAACTCTTTGGCAGAGTCCATACCTCATGACATCTCTTACTGGACAGGCAACAGAACTCTATCAATAACAGACTCATACAGCTTTGCTGTCACAACGACCAACAGTAAATCATTTGTGCCAAAAGCAGCAATGTTTCATGATGCCAAGCCTCTGTTTGAGAGAAAGTCTCCATTTTCACCCAGTCCACAGTTTTCTTAGTTCGCTGTTTACAATTTTCCACAATATCTGTGCAGAGCGATTTCATCATACTTTATTTTATTGTACTGTCTAACCTTGCATGCTTATTGAACTGCTTTATTAAGTAAACACTTTTTGGGTTCTTGTGTTTGTTTGATCCCTTACTTTGTTTTTGTTGTTGCAGTACTTCCTGATTATTTTCACAATCATTCTGTTTACTGGTCTGGAGTTCACAAATTTGAAACAAAGTCTTTCTGTTTGCCCCTCCATCTATCTACCAACCAACCTACCTACCGTGTCTACCCATCTACTTACCTTATGACCTAGCTATTGCTTACCTACCTTCCTCTACCTACCTACCGCATCAACTACCTGCCTTATTACTTACCGTAATCTACCTACCGTATTACCTATCTTACTCTACCTACCTTATTACCTACCATACTTATCTGTCTACCATACCGTACCTCCCTAACACACTCTACCTTCCAACCTTACTGTACCAGCCATACCCACCTACCCATCTACCTTTACTAATTTTCCAACAGAACTCTACTTACTTATCTTACTTACCTGCCTTACTCTACCTACTTGCCCACTTTACTTAGTTGCCTCTCAAGCAACTAACCTACCTACCTACATTCCTGACCAATGCCACCTACCTATCTACTAACTAACTGCCTAACCGACCGACTTATCTATCTACCTACTTACCTAGTGTTACCTTCCTTACTCTGCCTACCTTACAATTACTGCCAACTGCCAACATCTTGTCATTCTTTGGAACCCGTCTACCAGTCAAACCAACATACCAACACACCTAATTACTTTACCTCAATACCTACCTCCTTATATTTCCTACCGTTCTTAACTACCTTTTGGCCTTCCTTTTCTTCCTAGCTACCTACCATACAATGGTTCGTTCGTGACCCTTCCAACCCAGTTTCATGCCGGTCCCTCAAATAATTATCTCTAAAGACAGAAAAACAGGTTAAATAGTGTGAAAATCTCCTGCGTCTGCCCTATGATTTGGAACAGCTCCAAAAATAATTGGGTACTTACTACAAAAGTTTACTGAAACTCCCTCAAAATATATCTGTAGAATAACCAGACAAACTGACCTGATTATAACACTACTTCAAATAGGAATCAAAATGATGAGCGAAAGAGGAATAGAGTCAGGGTGTGTTAGAATTATGAAAATAGGCAAGACTTGAACTCAGCCCAAGAAAAAGAGAGGAGGAACACTCCTATGTCTAGTAAGGCTGTCACAAATAGACACATTTATATTTAATACTTTTATGAGTAGATAAGCAGAAAGTTAAGCCAATATTATACTTGTGAGTCTAGTGCAGGGGGGATATGAGTGATGAAATGACCTAAATCAGCCAAACAGTCACCTTTAACATTATTCCTTTTGCCTGGATGTGCACCCACTCACTCAAGCCGTATCCATGAGCACATGCACAAACATCAGCCGACACACAGTGACTGAATCAGGCTGCTCGCGGGATGAATGGGGTCCAGTTATATGATAAGTTGGCGGAGGATGAGAAAAAAAAGGCAGGACGTAGCACAGTCAGCTGCAGACCTTATCAGACATCTGAACATATGAATGAAAAGTGCTCTGTCTTTCGCTGCTTGCCTCCAAAGTCTTTGACTCCTTCTGTTACACTCATCCTCTCATTGAAGACACACACAAATGCCCACCTCAGCACATTCACCCTCGACTTTCAAAGCTAGTTTACTGCTCTCATATATGAAAGGATATGTTCATGAGATTTTATACCATACTATACTTGCATTCCACATACGTGTTTCAAGAGCTATTATATCCCTGAAACGTCAGGGATATTATGGAGTTGTCATTGCCACTGCCGCATCTGTCGCCATGTGCAAGCCGCTGCTGCAAATTAGTCTTGTTGACACAATAACTCAAAAATTATTTCATGGACAATTTTCAGATTGTATACATGAATAGACCTTAGTGTGAGGAAAAACATGATAGATTTGGGAAGGGCAGTTGAATATTTCTGACACTAGTTAGAGCTTTATTTCAATAGGTTTTTTTTTCGCAACCGTTCGTCCGATTAAGTCTAAATTTGGTGCATATGAATTGACTCAAGGATCTCTATCATAAATATTTCCTATCCACTAATAGTTCATATTTCACTCTTTAGGAGGATCTTTTTACCAAAATCTATGTTTTATGAACGTGACTCCCTTATAGTTAGTCCAAATGTATTAGAATCAACTCAAAGAGACTTATCTTATACATATAACATATTCTATTTTATTAATTCATATTTAAGTCCCTAGGGGGAGCTTTTTTTATAAATACAAAAACATAATAATTGAACAAATGTCTCTCCAATTTTATCCAAATTTCTATAATATTAATCGAGTTTAGGGGATTTATCTTGTAGATATCTTACTTTACTTTATTACTTCACTCATTAGCAAGTTATTTTACATATTTAATAAATGTGAGAAGTTCAATCAGGGGAATTGCTTGTATAATGTAGGGGATCGGAGGCTTTAAAGGAAAAAGCCCTGGTTGTCGGGGAAAACAGTGTACGTGCAGTTTATTGCAGTAATTATTTCTCTTCTCCATTTTGGCTGTTTATGGCCTTTTGTCATAAAAGATTATAGTGAGAAATAAAGAACAGCATCTTCAACCTTAGACATGAGCAGAAATGTAATATAAGGAATTAGAATCGGTTCGATCAAATTCAAATCTTTTGAAGTTACAATTATTTTAATACATTTGTTAGCATTTCAACTTAAATGCTGTTTGCATAGTGTGCAATTTAGTCTAATTCGACCAAATTTTCATGATGTTTTCAGGAAAAGTAAACTCAATGTAGTCAAATATCGGTTAAATGTCTAAAAATGTTGAGGATTTTGCTGGCTATTACAGTTTCTCTGGTCAAACTGGTGATATCTTTTCTTTATTGGAATAAACCTTGTTTCCTAGATGTATGCTGAAACAAGCCTTCCGGGATTCCCCATCACCACTGTATTTCTTTGAAGAAATACTGAAAGATGTTGTTTAAGTGTACCTGTTAATGGCATACCTGAGAAAAATTTTCAAATCCAAAAAATAAAATAAATTAAAATTCTATCATTTCTAAACGTATAAAGCACATGATAGGTGTCTGGATAACAGTAGAAATGAATGAGCCCACATTCAACTTGTACCATGGAAACAGGTCAAAACAAACAAACATATAGTTCCTAAATAACAAAAAAAAAAAAAGGTATTTTGTCACTGATTGTAGAAGGTTCATTAAAAATATGAAACTATAATAATAAACATATGCTCAAACACTCGGCTGTTATATTTTGATGTGTCTTATATTTCGGTCCCAGCAAAAAAAAATTGTTTGTATGCTTCTCTTAACAAATTGGCATGCAATGTATATTAGTCTTTTTTAATTCCTAATCTTATTCAGTCAACGGATTCAGGGAGTACGGGATAAGAAGAACTATTTTTTCTAACTCCCTTATCTGCAGGAGATGATGTGCCCAAGAGAATAAGAACCACACACAGTCTGGAAGACAAAGTGGGAGAGCTGAGAATTGAATTAAAGTGTTTGAAGAGATAAAGAAGTACAAGTTGATTTTAAGAAGTTTAACTTCTTCAGTTCTCTGGGGAAGTATAACCTCTGCTTTGCATTTTAATAAATAATAATAAATTTAATTTATAACGCACTTAACATTTTAGCTCCCATTGGAGGTCCTGGGATATGATGGTTTCAGGAAACGAATCACTCCATGATGATGATGGTGGAGCCAAACAAGGTGATGGGTGTGGGTGGGATGGAGGCCATCCATCTGAGTTGGTGGGGATGAATCTGCATGGGCTGTTTTGGTTTGTAGTTTATGATCTGTCTGAGCCTTATCCATACAAAAGCCGGGTCGTTGGCGGAGAACTGTTGTTTTAGTCTCTCAGAGGGCAGTCATGAATCTTTCGGGCGACAGTGGCTCAGTTGGTAGAACGGTTGTCCACTTATCTGAAAGTCAGTGGTTCAATCCCTTGGCCACTGCAGTCCACATGTCGAAATGTCCTTGAGCAAGATACTGAACCCCAAGTTGCTCCCAATGGCTGTTCCATTGGTGTGTGAATGATTGCGTGAATGGTTACCGCTCATGATGAGCATGTGGTGCCTTACATGGCTGCCTCTGTGTGAATGTTAGTGTGAATGGGTGAATGCTGACTCACATTGTAAAAGGGCTTTGAGTAGTCAAGTAGACTAGAAAAGCGCTGTATAAGTACCATTTACCCTTCTCTCAATGCCTTGCTAAAGTTGGGCTTACACTGTACGACTTTAGAGTCGTGGCCGTTTGAGCTCACACTTTACGATTCAAACATTTGCGGAATCTAACGATTGGTGTGCTCACACTCACGGTTAGATCTTCCCGCACGACATGAGTGCAATCATCCAGATCATTAATAGCAGTCCTGAAAACCCCCCCCTGAATGGTGTCTTAGATCCAGAATGTTTCCCTTTCTGGTTGGACATTTAATAAGCAATCTTTATCTTGTGAGTCCTTGGGTGAGATTACCCTTGTTAAAGTCCCAAAGGAAAATAACAATGGAGAGTGGGTTTGACCGCTCCGCACTCAGTATCTAGTTGGAGAGTGGACACTGAGCCTTGTACATGTTTGCCTGTAGTTGGATGTAAACATCGACCAAAATGAATGAAGTGAACTCATGCTGTATTAATAATATGTGATAATTAGTCAAAATTCCTCGGCGCTCAGACCCCTTGATCTGTTCTATGATCACAGCAGGGAGATTGTGATCAAAGAACATCTGCCCTGACCAGCAGCAATAGTTATCCCCCCTTGGAGTATTTACACTGATGGTGATGGCCGATGACTCTGCTAATACTGATTGATAAAGTTGATGGATCTGTGAAAAATGGTTAGAGATGGAGAGGTGGACAGCCTGCGTGACAGCAGCATGGAAGAACTACATTGAAGGTGAGAATCATATTTATAAAAACAGAACCAAGATTATTGGCTTGTGATTTTGTGGTTTTAGACAGATGTGGCTGGCTGATAAGTGATTATCAACACTCATCACTATTGTATCAGCTTACAGTATATCAACTGACTTCCCAGGCCGTGAAGAGGGCAATTAAGACTGATCGTGCGTGAAAGGTGTAAACAACCGTGACATGTGAACTAAAGTATGGTAAAGTGCGCAAAGGCATAGTCTACCAGACTGAAACTTTGTTAGTGCTTGATTACGTATGATTCACCTGCATCATTACGGAGAAAAACCCACTGTGGTATCTGCATTTGATGCTACAGAGCTCACTGTGAAAGTAAATAAAATAGCTTTTTAAACTTTTCACACTTGTCTATTTTCCAGGAAAATTTAACCACGATTTAGCACTAGGATAGTCTGGAGCCATTTCATTAGATACCAGAGACTCTAAAGCCATGGTGGAGGATTGTGATTGCATTATAATGTTAAAAAGTCTTTGACAAATCCATAATAAGAAAAAAAGAAGCAGAACATTTTTAAATTCGCAAAAATTCATGAATTTCTTTACATTATATTACACCATCTGAAATATGTTCTATTATTATGGAAGTATATTATGCTATTATATATTACATTGTGTATAAGATAATACAAATGGCAGTCACAAATTCAGGGTTGTCAAGATAATCCAAAACCCAGCCACTGGTGTAACTGGTTCTTGTGTCTACAAAGATTTTGGCAGCAGTTTTCTTGGCTAAAAGCCTGTCTTTTGGCTGTAGGATTACAAAGAAGTGATTCCAAATTAGGAACTGGATCTGAACCAGCTCTGGGAGTGCTCTGGTGGAAGAGTGGTGACACTTTATTCCGGACCCAGTACCATGACTCACTGAAAGATGGCGGTACCATTCAATGGTGCTCATCTAGACAAAAATTACTAAATGAAATGGGCTGATACTTATTGTGCAACCTATTTCAATAACCTATTTCAGGCACTGATATATGCAATATACAGTATTCCACAACGAAAGGTCAATACCACCAAAAAGAGTGGACATTGAAAGGTGTTATGACTTGTGTGGCACACATATCCCCTTAAACTGAAAGTGCATTTCTTTATCATCTTGAATCAAACATTCCATGCACCATACCTCACTGAAATGAAAGGTAGGCAAAATCGCTCTTTCTGCAATGAGAAACTGACTTGTTCGAAAGCAATTATTATGGACATTTTTGAACTAGGTCTACGCTGTTGTTCCTGACAGCTAGGGTATATCCTTAAAAAGCTCCCAATCCCCTGCATTGTAAAAGCCAAAACCCTACTAACAGCTCAAACTAAATTAGAAGTTATGTTCAAAATACAGCGTTTTCATGAAAATGTTCCCTCTATGGGAAAAATATGAATTATTAGACTAAAATAAATATGAGATATATGTCGATTCATCTTCACCTTGCACTAAATAGGCCAAATATGTAGACTTAGAGTACATTATGATATATACAAGATAGTTTCCTGTATTTAATTCATATGCACCACATTTAGACCTAATTGGGTCAACAGTTGATAAATTATGGCCCAAAAACCTTTGGAGATAAAGCTCCTCCTACTGTCAGAAATATAGAACTAACCTTTCCTTTTCTTTCAATACAGTTCTTCCTTGCACTAAAGTCTACGTGGGCATAACATTTGAAAAGGATCCATGAATTGGTTTTTGAGTTAACACGTTAACTCGACAAATCTGACTTTTTGGCGATGTTATTATCAATTAGGTTATCATAAAAAAGTTAAACTTAAACAAGATATCTATCTATAAATATCTGAAACTATATATGAAACAAATGTGTATATAAGAGGCATGAAGGTAGCAAATATGACCCAACCTCAGCCCTGACAGAAAATAGTCATGTACGCTTTGCTGACCTCATACGACCACCCACTGTCTCTTTTGTTCCCTCTAATGATCTTGACAATTGTTTTGTACATTCCAGCTCATGAATTTTTATTTTAGCTTTGCTGCGAACGAATGAGTTAAGTGAGGGAGAAAACGAGCAAATGCTCAAATTGTAAGGGGTCATACAGGCGCCTCTACATGTGTAGTGCAGAACCCACGCTCATTTGCATAAAACAAAAAGAATGTTTGTGTTTGTATGCCAAGCCATTAAGGTTTTCCAGTAACTGTTTTTTTTTTTTGAGCAGCATCTGAGTCCTAATGTCAAGTAAGAGTAAAAGGGGCGGGGGAAGGTCAACCATAGACTGCATTTAACCATCAAGATGCATTCCAAACAGGAGGCAAAACAATACCCCTTTTCATCTTGAAGATGCTAATCAGCAGCGATGAACGTCACTTAATGTTAAGAGTTGGGATTATGCATGAGCGAGTTATGATGGAGCTTCTAGGATATTAACGTGAGTCCACCTGATGTCAGTGATTTTGTGACTGCATTTGCTGTTTTTTCTATCCAAATGCATATTCTAAAAAAAATTATTTTTGCTTCCAGTTAACTGTAGTTATAATTATGTTTTAATATGTTCTTTTGCCTATCCATTTTCTTGAGCCACTAATCCTTTTGTATGGATCCCTTCTTTTTGGGAAAGAGAGAGTTAGGTGTTGAAAGAGAGAAAACATTCATACGCAAGCAAAATTTACAGCTGTATATTTCATTTCCATAATTATCTTCCTGTTATGTGTCATTATGTTTTCGAACTGTTTAATTAAGAATTAAGAGTTAAAAAGCAACAACAACATGCCGGTTCCACACAAAAAAAGCCCTTGCTGCGATACAGCCACATATACATAATAAATAAGTAAATGTAGATCAATCTCATCAACCTGCATACTTTTATTCTTATCATAAATGATATGGTAAAAACAGAAACAACCAAACAAGAATAAAACATTTACATAAAAGAGGTGTCAACGTTAAAACCTCTCAACTTCCCATAAAAGTACATTTGCTGGTGGGCCTTTGTACATATAGCATCTGTGTTGGCATCAATGTGAGTTAGTTTTTCAATGATTATATCCAGATCTATGTACTGTAGTACAGCCGGGCCATCATGTGGTCACGTGACATCAATGATAATAATGTATTTGTTATTGATCACATACAGTACAACATAATGAAATTAATTCTCTGCAATTTGATCCATCCCTGAGGGAGCAGTAGAAGGCCCCTTTGAGGCGCCTGGGGAGCGGGGATGTCAGGGTCTCCGGCTATAGAACTCTACCTCTGCCGAGATCAGCCGTTTCCCTCCGATGGGGAAACGGCTGCTCTAAACACTGAGCCACATGCGCCCGATAAATACCATTGGTTTGGATTATTATTAATATAATTAAATATCATTATTGTAAAAATATAATTTAAGCAATAGGATTTTTTTCATTTTGATGTGGCGTCTGCTGATTGCAAAAAAGCATAATAAGGTTTAATATAGAAATATTTTTTTTCAATCAGACCCATTTAAGCATTTCATTTAAATGAGTGGCAGTGGTTTCACTTACTCATTGGGTGTTTGAGTGTGCAGGGGAGGGCACTTTTGTATCACATCAAACAGCAGTCTGCTGACCTTTGTCACTGCTTCTGAAAACCAGACCCTTCGCTGCACTCTGCCACACATAACTCCTGTAAGGCTGCACATCCCATAAAGCTGAGATACACCAGTGTGCAAATATAAACCATCCCTTGGAAAAAAAACAGGCCTGACAAAATTATAGTGCTCTAACACACTAAAATTTATTTAAACATTAAGTTACAGCAGTGTAGCCTGGAACATTTTTAATTAATTAGGAAGTAGTCTTGTTTTCTTTCAGCTCATAAATAGTCTGTTCCACGAATATCCTACAATATAATCAAGTTGTCTTGTACTGAGCAAAACAATCTGTCAGTGGGGGGAGTAGCAGAGAAGTTCAGAGACTGAAAGACAACTTGAAACTGCAAGCGTTTTAAATTCAGTTGCTTACGACAGATTAACTATTATTTTTCGTAATTAGTATGTAACTCTCTTATTGAGCTGACTAAAAATCTGACTAAAAATCTTACATTAATCTAATATTCTCTTGGAACTGGTCTCATGTCTCATTCAGATAAAGTTTGTTTATTCTTTGATTATTTAATGTCTTCCAGACATTTTATGATTTAATGTTTTAGACACTCTAAAATAACCATCAAGCTTGTTTTTTAAATAGATTGAAATAATCTGAATTCTAAAATGATTTCATGATGAAATTTTTAGTTATTGTCACTTTTAATTAGATTAACTTGACCTTTTGGTAAAGTATGTTTGTAGAAAACTATAAGACCCTTATTGGACTTTTTTGTTGTTGTATCATGTCATATAATTATGTTTAGTAAGTCCTCACATGCTTTAATATGCCAAAAAAAAGTCCTAATTATTGAACGGGACTTTAGTGATAGCTGTTATTAATGCTTCTCCCTCTGTGGCCCTTTTGACCTGTGGTGTCCCATTGGGTTCCATCCCTGGCTCTTTACTCGTTAGCAATATGCTAACTATTGTCTGCTGTCAATGGGTCGCATAATATACTTGTTCAGTCAAGTAGCACACATTTTTCAAAAAAACAGGGACTCAAAATGTACTCAATCAAACAGATGAGCAGAACATAAAAGGGTTTTAATGAGATGACCTTTTTAATGCATATATGGTTTACAAGATTTTTTTTTTCTTTTTTGAACAAAGAAAATAAGAAGTATTTCCCATAGACTAGGCTTTTTTACTTTCTTCTAATTCCATAATTGCATAGTTTTTTTATGGGTTTATATAATAAATTTTAATGTTAATTTCTTTCCAGTAAAATCCTTGGATTGGAAACTGCATTTTACCATGAAATGATTTTAACTGCCCAGATGGCAGTGCAAAGTCTATTTTTAGCAACATGTCAGTGATGAATCTTCAATCTAAAAAGTCATTAAAGCATTGTTCCTGACCTGGGGTACTCTCTGGGTTCGAGGGTCCTCCAGATGATTCAACTTCATCTTGGATTTGCGTTCATTCAAGTGTTGTTTCCTGGCGGAGTCCTGCCACAGCCTAGCATCGATGGGAGGTCTTCGGGTGGGTGGATTCTCAGTCCCGTGCACCTCTGCAACCCATCAAGCACAAACACCTACTTAGAGGCAGTTATCATTCAGTATCGTTTCATAAACCAGGCCCATGGTCTCATACCAACAGCAAGGGTATATCCCCGAAAACGCCCCAATGTTGTTATTGAATTACTTCTCCAATTAAAACTTTTGGCAGATTAACTGTGTTTTACGGGAAAAAAAAGCTCCCCCTAGTGAGAACAATATGAGGCTCAAATATGATATGTACAAGACAGATCTCCACAAATTGATTTATGTGCACCACTAGGACTAAATAACAACGGGTAGGAAGATATGTCCCGAAAACACTGTTTTTCTTTAAAAAGCCCTTTTCGAGGTTATAAATATCACTAAAACCTTTCAAACCAGCTCTGTTTGTTGAGTATATCCATACATACATGGCATTAAGCTCTCTAAAATTACTTTCAGAGAAACTGATATTAACTCCAGAATTGGATTTATTCAATGGCACATTCCCAACTTTTCCACCCAGTTTCATGTAAATCCATCAAGCACTTTTTGTGTAACTGACAAAAAAACAACATAAATAGCTTTAATTGCAAAATTGAAAGAGAAAAAGACAAATATTAAAGGAACCAAGCCTAAACATCCTAGCAAGTTGCATGGAAAGCAGTCAAATTGTGTTTGTAGGAAAGGAAAACAGACACATGGAAGGGAATAGATATTCATCTAGGTGGACTTTATGATACTGATGTGTTACATTTCTAGGGGTGGGTTTTCATGGTCAACGAATCGTGTTATAAGGGTTACGCTATCAAAAGAATCTTGATTTTAGGTGCAACAACATAATTGTGAGACTGAGCTGCATTGGTGGACCTTTGCACTCTCTGAGGACCGTCTGTACTACTTCCAGTTTGCTGTATAATTGCAGTTTCTGGAGATATTTTCAAAAATTACCACGGCAGACACCAGCATGTATCTATTGATATAAACAAGACAAGAAAGACAGAGAATATAAAACCAGTAAGAATGTATGTTGGTGGGGGGCCAATAGTTTTCACAGAAAGTGAACAGTATGATGTGAAATCTTTGTGCGAGTATTAAGTGCTCCTTTATGTATCAAGCTCTCTATAGAGATTTAGGAGTAATGAAGCTCAGCCAAACCTCAGTGAGGAACTTCTCTTTGCATATGCTCTCTATATTACATGCTATTTCAGGCTCACTAGCAACAGTAATAACATCATTAATCTTCATTCCTCATCACCACCACCAGTGCCTTGGCGTCTTCTTCTTTGGTCGGATTCCTTCGGTGATCTACTGCCGTCCCTTTTCTACACCCCAATGTATATTCCTTCTGTTCACAATAAATGTAATCTTATTTCAATTTCATACATCCATTACCTACAATGTCTTGCCCTATGCAGTTGTGGGGGTGGGGGGCTCCGTCCCGCCAATTATGCGGTTGTACCCAGGAAAAGCTCATCTCAGGACCAGCAATTTTGTTGTTCATATATGTTCTTCTAAATATTATATTTTGTTGAAATCTACAAGAAAGCAACAGATCCCTTTTATTCTACAAGTCCAAGAAACGTTGGACATTGGATGTTTCGTGGTCTTTTAGGATTGTGTTTAATGGAAAGTGGCTGCATATGTGGGCCATATTTGGTAATACTGCACTTGAAAAAAGAAAAGAATTCCCATTCAAAAATGAGTGAAAAAACAAACAAATCTGTCCATGGGATTGTGTATAGGTTTCACTAACAAAATTTTTGAAATGAGAAATGATATTTGGATGAAACAGCTCTTTAAATAAGCTGGGCAATCTAATTTTGAACGATATTTCACGAATATTAAGATTTGCTTTGTGAGTGATGCTCAAAAATTTGCATTTTTCTTCTCTCATAAGCATTTTTTAGTTTTTAAGTTGTATACTAGTGACAGTGATGTAGATTGAAGGACATCACGTTTGGAAATTATATAGAAAGGGATATTTAAGTATTTTATGATCATGTTGTTGTTAGTTAACTGGAGATTGAGCATTTGAGACTTTTTCAAGATTCTTTGACCTCACACGATGTTCATAATGGATCGCAAGTCGCTATATCTCACTGAAATATTACTTCTAGGGGAGTGTGTCAAGACCAATGGAAGATCAATTTTATATAGATATCTATATATATATACATATATATATAAATATATATACATATATACACATATATACATATATATAAATATATATACATATATATACACACATATATACATATATACACACATTAGAGTAAAACTTGATATATATATATATATATATATATATATATATATATATATATATATATATATATATATATATATATATATATATATATATATATATATATATGTATATATATATATATCAAGTTTTACTCTAATTGGTCCCATTTTACTCACAAGGGGGAGCCTTTCAATTAAAAAAGACTGTTTTTTGGACTTAATGCAACGTATGGGATAGGGGGCATTTCTGGGATTCACCCTTGCCGTCTGGGATGGCGTAGGTGTAGGCCTAGTTTTACTTGACATTAGACAAATATAATTAGTAATGTTTTAGTTTTTGCAGTGTGCTGGAGAAAGGCACCCAGTTACAAAATGAACTGGGGACCTGATACATTCTGTGTTGAGATTGCATGTTCTCCCAGATGATGTGTTCTTTCCAGGGTATAGCCCTCCTCTCAACCAAAGTCAACTGGGATGCCTCCTCCTCAACCACTTTTCACACGAATAATACTCATGTACATTCACCTATATCTATGTATTCTTTAATCTCAAGCTGCTATTAAAAGCAAATATTTTTCTAATAACAAGCCCTTTTACAAGTCATCTTCTCCTCAGAATTAGAAGACAAAGTACTTCTATGTCCTCAAGGCATCCTGTGTCGCTCTTACCTCATGCCACTAATTCTATACTGGACAGTCAAGTTTGGTAGTGGCTATAATTACTAAGGCGCCAGTGTGATCAAATCCACTAATGTGAAATAGCAGAGTACAAAATCCAGCCAGTTAATTAACAAGATAACTTTCCACAGTTCACCCAGGTTCTACTCTGAGTGTTTTACTGCTGCTTGTTGATTATTTAAGTGAAACAGGGATGATGGGAAACAAACACAAAGCTAATCAGTTAATTTGTAACAGACAGAATGTAAATGCCAGAGTTAAAATGTGACTTTGACTGTATCATTATTGTCACAGTCATCAGAGACATGACGATCCAAGGCTGATCCATTTCA
Organism: Lophius americanus; assembly: GCA_037951165.1. Classification (NCBI taxonomy): domain Eukaryota; kingdom Metazoa; phylum Chordata; class Actinopteri; order Lophiiformes; family Lophiidae; genus Lophius; species Lophius americanus. The sequence goes on along the minus strand of JBBDHG010000028.1, from coordinate 9,270,289 downwards.
ACAGGAGACCAAAGCGATGACTGAATTAAAGAGCTGAGCTCCACCGACAGTTACACTCATGGGTAAGAGACTGTGATGAGCGCTTTTGATGCTGAGTAAGGATATTTTCACCTAACCCAAAGGCATTTGTGTGTGTGAATGCATCTGTAATTAGCATTAAAAAACCAGAACTCAGATTGTAAATCACAACTGAGAGGATAATACCCAACCCCCACTGAATTCTCAATAGCTGCTAACGCACGCTACGACAGCGCCTGAATGATTTAGTTCATGCGTGTTTGTGCATGTGAATTTCAGTGCACACTCTACCACTTGTAAAAAAAATAAACAGGTAACATTGGAACGGATATGTTTGATAAGTTTAAATTAGGCTTAAACATGATTTCTTAACAAAGTTTTTCAGTTTCATGATTTTTTTTAGTGAAAAGGTTTAGACCTCAGCACTCTCGAGTAAATTTTAACAGATCATCTTAAATGGACCCTTTTAGATTCTTCAACAAATGGTAATATGAATGTGTAATTTTTCAAGAATAATGTGTAAAAACATTATTTGGTCCAAAATCTACAAAGTTAATTATTTTGTTGTTGTAATCTTTATATCCCCAAAAAGAAGGGGATTGTACGGAATCGTCATCACGTCTGCTGTGTCAGCCGCAGATCCTCTGTGTTAACGCGATAACTCAAACTATTTCATTGATCATTTTCACATTTTATACCTACATAGAGCTCTGGTTGTATATTCTCAATACTAGTGGGAGCATTATCGCCACAGTATTTGGGCATTATTATCATTCCAATACTGACGCATATGAATCAACTCGAGTAGATCTATAATATATATAACATTTTACTTTTATAATTTATATGAGGGCCTAGTTTACATTTCATGTGAAAACACGCTTTGTAGTAATATTGTTTTGATGCTCTAAATGGAATCACCAATATCTTATGTATTGTTCTACTTAATTAGGGGCTAATAAATGTATAATGAATGAATAGAAACATATTTTGTAGTATTGTTTTTTGAGTACAACTGGAAACTTGCTCTTACTTTAATACTTTCATCAAATGTTAGTGGCAATGAAGGTAAAATTGGGCTCAATTCAGTTATTATAAATAAAGATCCCAGAGGAAAAAGACAGGCAAAAAAAAACAGTTAAATATGAGAAAGCAGATGACTAATATGCTGAGCTCTTCTTGGCTATAAGTTGCTGTGAATCATGAACAATTTTGCAAAATAAGTAACATTGGAGAATAGAGTTCACCACACTTCTATGCCTTTTCATTGACAAGCTTTTAATAGAAACCTTGAGAAAGCACCATCTCTAGACTTCATTGTTGCAGACATTAGGCCAGAGCAGCTATGAAAGTAGACAGACCAAAGCAGTTCCCTGTCCTGGCAGGGTATTTGGGTGCCCTGGGAAGGACTCTTGGTCATGACTTGATCTTTGGAACTTCCCTCAGGCCAGGTTCCGCAGCATTATGTAACCTTACCATGTCCCTTTAGCCAAAATGGTTTGACAGTGTTGTCCAACGGGTCATCCAGATGGAGGCATGACCTACTGCTTGAAAAGCTGGAAGACTTGTTAGAAACGCCCTGGCAGGACTTAAATAGTTGTGCTTCCACTCCAGCCAAGCATTTCATCCAGTTTATTAGGTAAGGAGAGTGTACTAAGGCCTCCTGTGTTACCCAGCAAGGAGTGAAGCATGAGAATTGACCAAGGGAGATCCCAGCTACATCATCCTATATTATGATGTGGTCTGTGGTCAGTAGGGTAGTCCTTGAGCTGACTGACCCATGGAGAAAAGGATTAGAGTCAGTCCATGAGCTTACACAAGGGTATTGCAAATAGTAGAAGCATTCAAACTTGGCTGTTGGGTGCAGAGAAGCTGGATGGAGGGCAATTTCACACTTACACTGTAAATCTGCTCATAAATCTTTGGACTGAGACAGGAATTGACAGACTTGACTGAGGAGAAACAACAGGAGTCCTGAGTGAACAATACCAAGGTCAGTAGCAGGTGCTGCCATGAAAATGTATATACAAAAAACTGGGGAAAAGCTTCAAATTACAAATCAAATTACACACACATGGACTGCAGTGTGACAGTAAAGGCTAAATATCATAAATTCTTTCCAACATCCAGCTGAACACGCAAGAATAGAAATTTTGTCCAAGTTGTATAAATTTATGCCCAAAAGCAGAATAATCTCTCACGTATTAATGAGCTCTCTCATGTATTGAGAGCACATTAATCTTGACATTATTAATTTAAGCCTGGTGCCCATCCTTAAAATGAAATATTGGTGAAAATTGTATATTTATATATATAAATATACATATTTATTTGCTGGTGCACAGAATTGACACAGGTTTTAAATGTAATGCTCAGTGGGGCAGGAATGAGGACAGTCTTTAACTGTAAACAGGTAAAGGTGTAAAAATCCAATTTTCCCATTTTATTCCTTCAGACCTTGTTTTCTATAGACACTTACTCTATAGGAACCCATGACAGCATGTTCCAACGAGGAAAAGAAAACAACACATCTTTAGCCAACGGCTGTCATCTAAACACTGTGTTGTTGATTCTGTATCCAGTGCCATAGAAACTACCTGTCTCAAGCTGTTGGGAGTGTTGGCTTTAGGTATTTCCTTTGAGCAATGCTTTCACAAGTCTCTCATAGCACTGAATGAGTAATGTCTTTCCAGAGTTTCTTAGCGTTAATGCATTTTCACTGTTATCGTACAAGGTGAAACTCTGTCTCAAACACTTCACTGCGTTCTAAATGCCAAGAAAGGGGCCTTACGGTACTATTACTCAAACTATTGTCATCATAAATGGTTGCTCTTAAGTCCATGCCACTTCAAACACCTTACAATTGGAAAATAAGCAAAAATAAATTAAATAATAGAGAAGGCTTTGCCAGCTAGGGATCCCCGTCAAACGTTTTACTGTTAGCACGTTCTTTCAAGTCTGGATGTTGCTTCCATGTGGTCATATGTGTCATCATAACCAAACTAGCAGGCAAACTAAGAGCATCTGGAGGTCAAGGTGATTTTCTCTTTCAAAACATACACCTTTACCATCAACATAACCACTTATACTGTAGGTTGACAGAAACATTTAAATGAGGTTCTCGTGAAAATTCAACCAGGAAGTCTATGCATTCTTGGGCCTTAGTTTTATTTCTCATTCACAGCTTTAACATAACTCTTAATTTAATAATCGTTCTGCATTTTAACAATCCAAGAGGAGCAGTGGGAGGCTCACTGCGAGGCACCCAGGGAGCAAATTTGAGTTGATCTTGCTCAAGACATTAAGAAATGTAGACTCCATGGACAGTTCAGGTTTCAAACAGCCAACCTTCGACTGCTCTTTGCTCTGAGGCACAGCCAACATCCCAACTTACTGCCATCATTGGCCGTTTCTCAATATAGGGACTTCTGCGGTCCTGCGGACTCATGGCCTTTTTATACAGCATTGTTTGAAGCTCATGTACTGATCCGATTCTCAGGTTTGGATCGACCAAGTACCCAAGGAAGTGGACTTGCTCCTTCCATTTTATCAAGTCTGCCTCGGTGCTGACTTGTTGGGATTTGGGACAGTCACGTAACCCTACATGCTTTTGGAAAGAAACATGCAGCTGTAAGTTATAACCCTTTAAAAAATGACTGTTATCATCTTAATTTAGAGTTAACATGTTTTAGGCAAGAATGTAGTTGTTTGTAACTTAGACATGTGCTTTGTTTATCAACATTGATGGAATTTAAAAATGTGCTATGGCGTCTTCTGAGGTGTGACCTCCGGCTTGCTGCCTAGTTGATCAGAAAGTCAGATCTTACAGTAGACGCCGACATTCAACCTATTAATTCACGAATTTAACTTTTTTAATGAATTGCTGAAGTTTACCACAATTGCTTAAGATACTAATTCATTCAGATGCTTCAATCAAACTACCAGTTATAATTCCAATTATAAACACCTCCAATCACCTCTTCTTGTGTATGTCTTTTTTAATATTCTCTTCATTCATCTAGTTATTTCATGCTGCTGCCTTTAACCTCCCAATCGCCACCGAGCCTTTGCAACCTCATCATTCTTCAGCCCAGAACAGTCATCAGCCGCCACCACCAGTATCTCTGTGGAGACTGAGCAACAAAGACTATATCCCCTGTTTATATAAACATTTATCTTACTTCATTTGGTGTATCTCATTATTGAAGTAGCTAATAAGCGTTGTAGAGTAAAGAACCAATATTGAGAGGTTTAGTTGTATTGTTTTTGTTTGTATCTGGTCTGAATTTCATTGCATGTGGTTCTTCAACATTGTTTTATTTTCTTAGGGTTAGGGTTAGGGTTTGTTCCAAGTTTCTTCCAGGGGTATTAGAAAAGGCTGATACTATTATCAAATGCAATAATATATTTATTATTATTTTGTACTGATTATCAAAATCACTGTTTTGATTTTGACATCCCCCAACATGTTATGTCTGCAAGCTATTCCATCTGTTGGTTGGTTTGTCAGCATGATCAAGCAAAAACTTCTAAAATTATTTTTATGAATCACAAACAAATCTTGTTGTTTGTGATTCTCTTGTCTACAGAAATCAGTGAGGTCCTTGGATGAAGGGTGAAACATGTTCAAACCAAAACAGAAGTTCAGTTGTGGAATCCGCAGATCCTTTGTGTTATGGCAATTACTCAAAACCTATTTCATGGATTAATTTCAAATTCTATACCCCCATAGACTTAAGTGCAATGAAGAACAGGAAAAGTTTAGTTGTAAATTGCTGACACCAGGGGGAGCTTTGCTATAAAAGTCTTTGGGCAATAATTTCTCAATCATTGGACTGATTCAGGTCAAATTTGCTGCTTTTTACGAACAATCCGTTTTTCAGACATCATATCCAAACCATCACTTCCAAATCGTCTTAAGGACATATCTTGTATATATCATATTAGACTACAATAGATCATATTTTACTCAGCAGGGGAAGCTTTTGTGTATAATACACTTTTGTCCGACATTGGAAAAAAATTTGACTGACTGACCAAATCAGTCTGAACTCATTGTCAAGTCTGAAGGTTCGATATTTTAATTACATTATACGTTATATTTTGAAAATTTCATGAAATAGTCTTGAGTTGCATTAAGTTACTGTAGTATTACGTAGCCCGAATCTATATTTTAAAGTGCTTCAATGGCTGTTAATTATGGCTCATTAATGTTGTAATCACATTTTATGAGTTTTTCATAATTAGAACCTCTCATGGGTTTTCACATTATTGCAGGCACCAACGTGCCTCTCCCACCCAAAGTGAGTTCATCATTTCCTGTTAATGTGGCGTACATACATTGTACACACACGTCTATATTGAGTAATTAAAGACCTGAGAGAGCGAGTGCAGGGGTGGGAACATGTTTTAGCAGATAATAACCTGTGGGGAAATAAGGGAAGCTTTGGACCTAACAAGAAAAGAAAGAATAGAGAAAGCAATGGAGTGATAAATACGGAAAGCAAAAAAGCAGATGCTACAGGATGGTGGTTTCCTGTTGGTTGGAGGAGGGGCTGTTGCTAGGAAATTGGTTTTCTGCATAGTTATTAAAAAAGAATAAAAAATGTACTGGAATGAGTGGTTTGACTGGCACATCCAAACTTGTCAAAGTTGCTGTAAAATTGTTCTGATTCCTTTCCGGTAGCAGTGCACAGTATGTCATATAATTGGAAAAGCTCTACAATTTCTGGAGCTTGTAGAAATGTGTTTTCAATATATTTCTGGCTCTTAAATTTCCATATACCCCCAGTCTCTTACATTATTTTTTACTGAAAATCTTTCAAAATGTCACAGAGGGAGGAATGTAACTAAAAATAGCCAAACTCTATTCATCATTCCCTTTCATGATCCTGGTATTGTGCATGCTGAATAATTGTTATAAGACAATTATCCCATAATGTCCTGCTGAACTACTTGGTTGAATTCATTTTTTGTCACTACTTCTTACTGAGGAATGTGTACCACCTGAATGAAGTAGTTTATAATATGACCCAGTGGCATCACATACATTCTAAATAGTAAGGGACCAAGGATGGAACCCGTGGGGACACCACAAGTCAAGAGGGCCACCGAGGAGGCATTATCCATGGCTACTGAGAAAGTCTTATTCGATAAGTAGGATAGAATTTTTTTTTTACAAAACAGAATTATGTGAATGTTGATACAACCAAAATGTCTAATAAGGCAAATGCGAAGAAATAATTGTCCCATAATTTTTTTTTCTTTTTGAGGATATAAAAAGGGATAACACACTGAAGCAGTCAGTATTGTTTTTAAAGGTCTTGGGTTAATATCAGTGCTGGCTGGTGAGTTTAAAACATTGAGGATCGTGAAATTTATTAAAAACAAGTTGGAAATTAAAGCATTCTCTAACTACAAGAGGCATTCAATCATGATATGAATAAATGTTCAATCTCTTTGTCTCCTGTGCACTGGTGGTCAAGAAGAGATCGATTCATTGCAAACTACTTTCAAATATTACACAATAAATATATTTTAATCAGGCCTTGTCCAAATACATTTCATTTGTTCAGCTTTTGCTGTTTGCTTGTAAGCTCAGCGGTTAGCAAGAAGTCCTGAAAGATTATTGAAGACAATGGGTTTGGAACAATGTTTCATTTTTGTTTTGTTGATTGTGTGCATGTTGAACCATTGTTTTATGATATTTTTGACACATGCTCATACTTTGGAACTACAAAAAAACATAACATGCAGGTCATTTAGGGCAGGGGTCACTAGCTGCCGGGCTGGCACTCGATACCGGGTGGTGGATCATTTGAATGCATCTGTTTGCCACAGAGAAAGAATACATTTGTTTGAAATGATATTTATTTTATTTACATTAGTCTTTTAGGATATTTTATTATGAAAAAATACCACTTCCATCCTTGCCTCACTCCTACGCTTCATTCAGTTGCAGTTTTTTTCGACCACAAGTAACTCCACAAGCTAATCCTCGCTAAAATGACCCAAATACGAAAAACCCAAAAAGCATTGAAAGCCCTGTTTCCATTTACAACATCCTATCTTCATGAAGCGGGGTTTTCTGCAGTGATAGCAACCAAAACAATATTACGGACTAGACTTGACATAAAGAACACACTTTGGATGTCAGTGTCTCCCATCACCCCTAGCTGGGACGGTCTAGTTGCAGGGAAGCAAGCTCAGGGCTTCCACTGATTCTGCATTATGGTGAGTAACATTATATTCCCTATATTCTAGTGTAATAATTATAGAAATAGCAAAATATAATGTGTAATAATTATATTTACACTACATTTTCATTAAATTACATGTTATGCACGTTGTTGTGTTTTTTATTGTTAGTTATGTGCAACCCCATCAGACTGAACAAGGATCGAATCCTTACTACACTCATGAAGAAGACAGGAGTGGAAAAAAAAGTTTCCATTTGGAGGAAGTGGCAACCACTGGGGCAGATAAATCAATAAATCAATCAGGCTGCCAGTATAATTCTATTTTTATTTTGTTGGCAGAAGGCGACAGGCCCCAATATGTTTATGGAAATTGTTCATTTGCTTATAAATTAAAATAATTCTAGGATTTCATGGAGACTTTTTCCTGCTTGTTTCATGTGGTACCAATAGTTCATTCCGCCAAGCCAAGTGTAACCCAATCACTGTGATTATTTGGGCTTCCAGAGCGACAGTCAAGCTCACAAATATTTTGCTGAAAGCCAAACTGCTGCTAGACCCATGCAAAAAAACATTTCAGCTTTTCAAGCACAGCATATATGTGTTGAGTAGAGAGGATGAATTGCTCAACAGAGTCACTTGTGCATAAATACAGTTCATGTTAAACTGTCAGTGACTGAGGAAAGAATTCCTGTACCGTTACGAGTCCATGTCATCGATATACGCACCACACCTGCCATGGACTGAATGACTTTATGAGAAACAGTTAATTAATTTTCTTGTTCCAGGATTTAAATGTTTTGATTCCTTTAGGCACCAGACTGAGACAGAGAGCATTTCCAAGTTCACTCCCATTGCAAAAATAGTTCAAGTGGAATACTTCAGATGTTGTGCAATGTCTAATATTACAGAGTTCAGATTGGAAGAAATCAAACCATGGACTGAAAACATCAGCGCTGCTGTTTTCCATCAGTCACTTAGAAATGTCGAAATTGAAATGTCATGCACTGTAAAAAATGTTTTAGTTTTATGTAAACTACATTTTTACAGTAGTTTAATGTTTAGTTTTTTTTCCATTACATACTTAAATCTTCAAAATTATGAGCATTATTAAATCCCCAAAAAGTCAGGGATATTATGGAATCATCCTCGCCACCACCTCAGCATCCGCCGCGGGTCCTTTGTGTTAAGGCGTTAAACTCAAAAAGGATTTCATGGATCCTTTTAAAATTTTATACTATGGGAAACCTTAGTGCAAGGGAGAACTGGAGTGATTCTGGGAAATGCAGAGTGCATATTTCTGACACTAGGGGGAGCTTTATCTCCAAAAGTTTTTTGTTATCATTTCTCAATCATTGGTAAAGTTTCAACCAAATTTGGTGCTTATGAATCGACTCATATAAATCTTATTTTTGTATATCATATGTTACGTAGTTCATATTTTACGCATTAGGGGGAGCTTTTTACAAAAAACGAATTTTTCGACACTGACTCTCTGACCGTTGGTCTGAATTTTTTTTATTTGGTGCATATGAATCTACTCAAGGAGATCAATCTAATAAATATCATATTTTATATTACATTCATATCTAGAGGGAGCTTTTTCCGAAAAATTCAAAAATGTGTAATGGATAATTTTCAAATGTTATACCCACAAAGAACTTGGTGCCACGAAGAACTGGAAATAGTTTAATCTCGGTTGTATATTGCTGACGCTAGGGGGGGCTTTATTTGAAAAGCTTTTTGACCATATTTGCTCAATCATTCGGTGCATTTAGATCGACTTGAGGAAATCTATATGTTATGCCTTGTGTTTAACTCCTATAGTACATATTTAACTCACTAATTGAGCTTTCTTTCGTTTTTACGGACATCTTCCTAGCCGTTGGTCCAACTTTGTTGAAATTAAGAGCAAATGAATCAAGTCGATGAGATCGATCTTTTATAAATAATTACTTACTCTAATAGCTCAAAGTATACTGAATTTTTTGAACTTTTTGTCTGAAAAATAGTTTGGAGATGACATGGGGAGTTCAATCAGGGGCGATTGCTTCCAAAACGCTGTGGATTTGGGTGTTGTAGGGGATACACTCTTGCTGTTTGGGAAGACAGTATAGGAGTAGTTCCTTAAGTAATTATGGCAAATATGGCAAATTACATTTATACCATTATAGAAAAATAACTATATTAAATTTTAAATTTAATTTAAATAATCAAACCTAGTTACATGGGAATCAAAAAGCCAAATTCCTTTGCTTCAGGAAGGCTATCCTATTCAACAATGCAGATGGAAAGATCCGCCCCTAATTGGGAACAACCATAAGATATATAATTATATCCTCAAAAAGGCGGGGATATTATAGAATCGTAACAAGGGCTGTGTGCAATGATGCTTTAGGTCTTCTTAACACAATAAGGTATGGACATAACTTCACGTTTACAATCAGGGGAATTGCTTGTACAATGCATCCGATTGGGGGCTTTTCAGGGATATACCCTTGCTGTCAGGGACTACAGCACAGTCCTTATACTGTATGTAGCTGGCTATATCAGGATGAGGATAATAAAGATTCAACATTTACATTTTAGCGGCTAATTGAGATTAAAACAGTACTTTAAAGTGTGCTTCTGTCACATGCAAATGCAAATGCAAATATAGCTTCTTTTCCATACATCAAACATATTTCAACATAACTTTTTGATCAATTATCTAAGACAGGACGGCACCGCAAGAAGCTTCTCACAGCTGGAATGTTTTGTGTTTATAGCCATTGATTTCTCTATGATGAACTGTTCGGGATTGACCCTGCCTTTACATGCCAACAGTTTTGATCCAACCATTTTTTTTTTCCTTTCTGTTTTTAAAAATGTCCCGATTTCATGTGGCAAAAACTTAAAAAGCTGTATGGATGCATGCCAGGCCAATAGTTGGCGGTACAACTTTTCAAAATCAACACAGTAATAGTAAATGTCAGGTGGAAAAACTAACATCAATGCCTGTAGAGAAGCTTTATAATAACAGTTTCCACATTTGTTTTTGCAAGTTTAGATTACATTCTGGAACCCATTTTGAAATTTTTGTGTCTTCAGACATCAAAAAATGCAGTAGTCATGTGAACAAAAGCCATGTATGTCTGTTCTCGCTCAAGTACACAACAGTGTGGTTATCTAAGCGTGAGAACGTAACCTCCACCAATGACAGGAAACAACTCAAAAATGTGTATTTTAATGATTCAAAGAAGACAGATGCTGACATCTGATAGCCTGCAGTTGCTCAAGCATGAAAAGTCTAGCATTACACAGTGAAGTGAGGGAATATCACATTCTGTCCTAATGCTCATTTCCAGCTTTTTGCTTTTGTGACTGGCTCGAGCACCAATGATGGTTACTCACAGAGGAGCATCACGCTACGCTTCAGTTACGTAGTCTTGAATGGGATCTGTTTTTTTCTACCCTGTCCTCAAGGAACCTCAAGAATAATGCCAGAAAAAATTACCTCTTTTGACCTCACTGTCTAAAAATAATGCAATAGAAGTTATACAGAAGAAAACATAATTGATAGAGAGACTGCTGCACCTGTTCAACACACCATTCTAGAGTGATGTGCATCATCTGAGGTCAAATTATGTTTGAACTTGAATTAAATGAGTGTGAGCTTTTAATTTGAAATAAAAATGCACCTCCCACAAGTGCCATTGACAATAGCCTACTTCAAAATAAGACACTCCCAGTAAGAGATGTTTGAGCATAACAATCCTTTTTTTTTCGGCTTACAGATATTGGCCTGCAAAACACATTTCCTATAAAAAAAAAAAACTGTAGATTTTTCTCAGTAGTCCCAAATAATTGCAATGCATGACATTTCCTAATGAGTAAAATATTATATATATACACAAGCCAGAGCTCCTTGATTAAATTCAAATATACTAAGTTTGAGCTAAATTGGACCAACTGTTGAGAAATCATGGCCAAATCTCCAGGAGATAAAGCTCTTCTTAATGGTGGAAATATGCAACTCGCATTTCACAAAGGTCTTTCTCACACTAGGGCTTATGTGAGTATAAAATTTGAACATGATCCATGACACAGTTTTTGAGTTATTATTTAACACGAAGGATCTGTTGCAGAAGCTGTGATGAAGATTCAATAATATCCCAGACTTTGCGAGGATATAAATATATTTTCATCTTATGAATTAAAAAACATTTTGTTGTAAAGTATAAAAATTCAAAAGTAAATATTTCATTTTGCTGAATTCATAAAAAAATATGATCCACAACAACATGCAATTAAATATCTTAAAGATTAATCTCGAATGGTTAACTCAATTATTATTACTGTGACAGGACAAATGAAAATGTTTTCACTCACAATGAATAAACAATTTCTTCAGAGGTAATTTTAACAATCAAACAAGCAATTCTAAAAAGGATTATACTACATATTCATGTCAATGAGAAACAGGGCAATAGAAACGTAAACGTAAAAAAAAAAAAAATGACACAATAGAATTGGAAATATAACTAATTCCACTCTCACAACAAAATCATGAGTAAATATAAAACAGCAAATAACAAATGCTATTTTTAACATCACTCATCTTACACTGCACCCTACCATTGATGAAATATTTACCAAAAAACAAATAATAAACTACTTTTTCCACTCTCAAAGGAAGTCATAGGATACACTACAGTGTTTATTCAAGACGGAAATGTTAATAGTCAATCCCTTTGCCATCTATCAGTGTCTCATGACAACTGCGTTGCCTACCCGCAGACTGAGCCACCGCCGTCTTATTTATAAGGCTATTCTGGGTCTACTTCAATCAAAAATCACAGGATATATTTCTATTGGCGCCAAATTTGGCTCAGTGGGTAGAGCAGTCATCCCCAAACCAGGAGACCAGGGATCAAGCCCAGGCCCTGATGCAACATGCCGTGGGTCCTTTAGCAAGACCCTGAACCCTCAGCTCCCCGTGCGATTCACAGGGGCCGCCCACTGCTCCTTCAGGGACAGGTTAAATGCAAAGATTGCCTTTTAACAACATTGTACTGTATGTATGTACTGTGTAACGTGATAAATAAAGGACAGATTATTATTGTTATTATTTTTATTAATTGTCCAAAAAGTTCGGATTGAGCTTCGAAAAAGCAATTTCAGTTTACTACTTTTTTCTGCCTGGAATCAGTTGCATAAAGATCTGAATCTCAAGGAGGTGGTCTCACTGAATACATTCCAGGTCATGGATGTAGAGACATCTGACTGTAGATGTTTTGCCTGATATACATGTCTTTGACAAATATGGAATGTACTCAACTTATGTTTTAAATTTAAAATTTTAATCTTATTCCTATATAAATTGTTATCTGTTGAGTTCTGTATGTTTGTAACTCTGTGTGCTGCTTCCTTTCTTGGCCAGGACACTCTTGAAAAAGATATGTTTAATCTCAAATAGACTTTGCTTGTAAAAGAAAGGTTGAATAAAAATGACATTAAACAAAATATCTTTATTTTTCTTTTTGGCACCCTAATGTACACCTCATCACAAGAATCTTAGAATATAATTCTATTAATATACTTCTATTAACTATTCATTAGATCACTAGAAAATAAGCATTGTAAAAGCTGTCTTATTATTCAACTAAGAGTTGTCAGCTGAATTTTCAGAAGGTAGTGCATGCTTTTATAACTATACTTAGACTTACTACCTGTCAACATAAAACATAAATGACAACATAATAAAAATGTTTAAATGTTTGACAGGACAAGAGCTGATTTATCTCTCAGATATGGTGCATCCTTACATGTTACATCACATGTTGAGGTCATTGAACCAGCAGCTTTTAGTTGTCTACCACTCTGTCACAGGACACGAATGCGGCGTCAAAACACATTGGGCTCTTAATGTTAATAGATTTTGATTCTTGTTGGAGATGGTAATCAATGTCAGAACCCAGTGTTAGCTCCAAGATAAATGAAATATTCATTGAATAAAATCTGTTATTTGTCAAAAGACAAAATATTTCTGTTTTCTGTGGCCTCTTGGAATTGCCCAATGTCCCAGCTGACATTATATGGAAAAGTCTCCCTGCCAGCACATTGTTTTATGTTACTGTCCCCTAGACAAAGTGACTGACCTTTGGCGGTGTAACTTTTCAAAATTAATACCACAGGGTAACACCAACACAAAATACCAGATAGTCCGCCACATGGCTATCAGGCTGCAAACTTCCATTTGGTAAGATGTGCAGTATCGTCATTGTATATTCAGTATTACATTTTGCCGGTTCACACATAAATGATAACGGTGGCATTTTCAAAATATTACACTCCGGAACCTGCGATTTCTGGCGATCAAAATCCTGTTGTCATGCAAATGTAAACATTGTGTAAGTCAGCAACTCATAACTCTATTCGTGCGCGTTACCCTAGCTGACAAAGGAAAACGATGCACTTGCATTATGACCCAGAGAGTAAGCATTTTGCACAAGGGACCATATGTATAGATATGATCTATTTAACATTGGAAAGACAGACAATAGAGTAATAAAACAAAACACAGCATAATTGTGAATAATGTAACTAATGTAAACGTAAAATTCAAAACTTTTAAATTAAGGTATAACATTTCTTGAGAGTGACTCAAGACTCCCTTCGTGTGATATTATTATTATTATTACATCTGAAACCTATCCTGGAGACTTATTTTAAGACTTTTCAGTATGGTTGAATTCATTTTGAAGATAACAAGCATGATCACCAGCATGGAATCTTTACACCATGAATCAAGACAACAAACCTCACAATTTGTAGCACCAGGCCAAAATAAGCCACAGAGCAACAACCAAAATTGATTTCAAAATAATGAATTAAATGGACATTTAAAAAATATTCACCCTGCATTTCATGCCCCACCGACACTGGGTTTGAACACACACATTTAATCTGTATTCTAACAATGACCTCAATTAAGTTAATGCTAGAATAGTAGGTGTTAGTTCCAGAGCCAGTTTGTAGTTGGTTCAACTTCCAAACATGTTGAGAACTGGTTTGGTTTTCCATGGACTACAGAGCCATGTCAGTGCATCACTACAAACATTTTGGATATATCCGTGCTTTCCTGCCCATGCTAGGGCTGATACAACAACAACAATGGTGGCCACTGTGTAATTACAGTTTGTTGCTTCTTGCATTATGTGCATACACTGGCATGTAAACATGACTGGTTCAGCAGATTCAGCCGCTCTTCAGAATTGGCCCCAGCGGACCTCAGAGGTAAGATACAAGTATTATCCTAGTATTAGAGTAACCGGTAGACCCATTTCGACATCCCCAGATCCAAGCCTTCGAAGACTCAGATTGAATATCATTCAAATTTTCCCAAATCCATCAAAAAAAATAAACCCTAAGAGTAACTAGAATTTCAATAAATCCACTAGATTGTCATCCCTGCCATATCAACTAGGCCATCTTATGTAATACTATCATCCAACAAAATCCAGCTTTTGATTCCTTTGGCAGTGGACTGCATTTTCCTGTCAGATGTTTATTGAATTTCCATGACAACTTTAAGATGCAGAAAATCCTTAGTATATTTATTTCTAGTAAAATTCTGTATCTCTAAAGGATGACAATGTCTGTGCAATGTTCTTTAAATTTATTGTAAAAGCTTTTACATTGTGCTGCTGTATTGATGCTGAAAACCGATGAGCGCAATCAGAATGAAGCAACCAATTAAGTTATGGGACTGCAGAGCCAAATCAATGAGTTTGAAGTTGCTAAAACATTAGTAAAATTCCCGCTCTGCCCAGCCTGCTTTGAATTCTGTGTTCTCATTGCAGCTTTAAGTTACCATTTGTATCCTGGTGGTCCATACTTGTCGTATCATCCAAGTCCACTTTTTGTCCACATCTTCCCAAGCCCTGGATGAGTTGTTGCAAAGGTATCTCAGACTCCCTGCTTGGATAGCACCTCAGGCCATTGGAGCACCTTGGCGTGTAGACTCCACAAAGCTCCCCTTCCTGCCTGGCACAAACAGGACAGCAGCCACAGCCAAGCTCCCTCACTATTTCTGGACATAGTGCCGTGACTTTGGGACATGCAGCCAGACGCTCCGCGGTACAACTTGGGCATCGGAAAGCCAAATCCCCGAGTAGGATTCCAGGTAAGGCAGAGCATGCAAACAGCAGCCCGTAAGTAAGATATATGACCATTCTTAGTCGTTGCAGGTTTATTTGTGACTACTAAAAGTCAGAATGACCCTTGAACGATAACAGAATGAACCTCAGGGCCCAGAAAGTCAGCTGTGTGTGGGTAAATATTGTAATTGCACTGACAGGGTCCTATCTACTCTCATATTACTGACTGACTGTTTATCAAGAGAACATGAGAGCCCATTTTTGTCATTCAGGAATGATAGATTTTTATTTTTGCTCAATCTCTGTGCCTACAAAGACAGGAAGAGACATACTGCAAAGAGTGTTACTATTTTCCAATCAACCTGAAAAACGAAAAATGCTTTCGTTCTTCCAATATTTTATCCAGGGGTTTTTTGCTTGATGGTGAATCAAGGTCAGTCTCCTGCCTGTTTGAGGATAACACATACAGTCAGGGGGAGGCGACTAACACAGAACCAAAACCAAAGTAGAAAACTAGGCATACACTGTCATCAAAGACAGCGAGGGTATATCCTAGAAAGGCCACCAATCCCATGCATTGTATAAATGTGACATTTTGTCTTAAAAAGAAATGAAGCTCACTATAGTGGACATGGCGGCTGACTCGGCCGACGCCTGATAACTAATGTCTTTACCCGATAACTCAAAAACTATGCCATGCAAGCCACATGGCATTTAAACTTTAAACAAATTGAAAAATAAATATATTATTAAAACCATTAATTTGCAAATAGTAATAAAACCATTATAATCTCAGATAAGTGCTCTCATGTGGTTGAAAGCTGTACTGCATTTGTAATTAAAACAACGTTGGAATCATAGATGGTTTGTTTGGCAACCTAAAAAAGTTTTAGGGTTATGATCAATTCTTGCGAACCTTTTCTTTAGACTCTTCCATGTTACTTCAGTTATTACTACTCCTTCAGCATTTAATCAGTTTGTTTTAGAATTTTCATAAAAACCCTCAGTTTCAACTTTATAAGCTACTACTACAATTCTTATCAATATGACTATTAATACTATTAATTCAACTGAAATAAGCAGTCAGCATCCAAACTGCATTTTTCAGTAGTTATGATTGTAATTCTTCTAAATGCAAAGATGGAATGGAGAATTTTTGTCTTTTATCTCTCTGTGTGGGAGAGGCGGTCTAACTCTTTCTACCTCCCGAGTGTGGTCCTCTCTTGTTATGAGTCTCTCGTCACCTCTGCACAGACAGCTGCTCATTCTGTCTTTCTTAGTATTGATTGCAAATTGAATTCAATCCCGCTGCAGTCTATGGTGAGGTAAAGTATTACAAGCAATTGAGGCTTAAAGACTTCACACGAAGCTTATTGGTACTGTCATTACAGGCCCTATTGGCGGGAGGAGGGATTCCCTGACTTAGTCCGTGTATGCTGTCCGTTTTCAACTCCCACAGGTTTTGACACTTCCCGTGAAACATACCACAGGTCAAATGAACACGCTGTACCGCCAAGGACTCCTCCCTGCACCATTTTCCACAGACCTCTTAAGAATTTGAGAGGACAGTATTTGAGATAAAAATCATTTTTCTCCCAAGTTCATTTTTCATCATTTTTCTCCCAAGTTACTCCCAAGTTGAAGAAGAAATATCAAATGGATTATATTCACTGTACTGACTAAAGCCTTAATAATCAGTGGAAGACATCAGTCGAGTAAATTATTAGTTTGTTAGTTAGTACATTTATTTGTGTGTTTATAATGTCATGGACAATTCAAATTTATAAACAATAACAGTAAATAGCTGTAGTCCCTGGCAAGTTGACATTAATAAATTGAGGATTTCATTAAGGGGGATTGCTTTTACAATGCAGGGGATTGGGGACATTTGGGGCTATACTTTGCCATAGTGGATGACAGCAAAAGCTTAGTTAAAAGAGAAGGGGAAAAAAGAAAGAGGAGAAGAAGACAGCAGTGAAGTTAAAATTAAGCATTATGCACATTTGTTTCAGGCACTGCCAAACATTGGTAAAGAGGGATGTTATAGCATGTTAGCACATATCACACAGACACCTGTTTAAAAAGTTTTCTTTGCCCACATTCAGCAGGATTTGGATATATTTTGGTCAATATCTGCTTTTACATCCATTTATTCTGTTTTAGTGGGCTAATAATTTGTATGATTTGCCAAATCTTCATCAACTAAACACCTTGAAATGTCATTCCAGTTTTAGTTCATGAAATTTGTGTCATATTAGTATTTATTCAGTATAGTAAAACAAAAAACAAAAATTTATTTTTCATTTTATTCCTTAACATATTTCATTAAATTAAGATTTAATATTTTCTCTTTATCTGATGAAAATAGGTAAAATGATTTATAGCAAATTTTGCATAAAATATTTTTTGTCTATATTCTGAATGTGTGAAGGAATTTACAAGGTCCAGCAGGTTTAACTAATATGAACGGAAACACAAAACTAATCACGACCATCAGTAATAATGAGGAGCATAAGGCTGTGAATGCTAATTACATAAGGACATATGATGTAATAATGACTAAGGCGCAGTCCAATGATGACGCATTTGTTGCACCTCGTGGAGCGTGTTCTCTAAAAGGAAGCTTGTCACCCATTACATAAGGAAGATATTAACCTAATTTTTGTCTGACCTGAGGATACATGCACGGGTTTCCAGCTTTGCTGTGCAGCTACAGTGCAACGCATGCTAGTTAACTGTACAACATGCTTCAACCAGGCTGATCTATGTATGAAGTAACGTCTGGCAAGCTCATCTATTCTCACTTTAACTGCTTCTACCAGCTACGTAACATTTCTGCATTGGAAAAAAAAAACATTTTGCCAGAGGACTAGTTGGAAGAAAAATGCTCTTCAGGGTAGATTTAATCATTTTTAGGATTTGGAGAGAATTACCGGTATAATGATCATGAAGATAAAAAAAAGTATTTGCATACCAATCTGTAAAGATTCATTTGAGTTATTAAATATGGTGTCACATAATGAGCTTGGATATTATGAATGAAAATATAGATAAATATGTTGGGTTAACTATTATATGTATTGTGTTAAGATTTCTTACCACCTATTGTTTGTGTGGAAGACATTTCCAATTTTTCAGGCCATACCTTCAAGATCTTTAATCCCTTAGAAATCCTTCCACACCCACGTTCTGTATGCAGCTGCGAGATGATGGAAGACACGTGTTCCATTGAACAATTTTAAGGATATTTCTTTCTCAATCCCCAAAGGCTAGTGAAGAATAGTTGCACGCATTTATTGTATCACTGTTTAAATTTGCCAGCTTTACAATTTAAATTTGTAAAAAAAAAATAAAAAATTGTCTTACCAGTCACCACATCCAAGGAGGTGGGAGGCTAAATTCAGTGAATACTGTTTCACATTCTTCTGGTAGACCACATTGCATTGTTTGTCTTGTAAGAACCTCACAGACCAGAGGTGGAAAAGAAGGCCTGGTCCATTCTGTTAGTTAACCCCAACCCCCGGCTCTCTGAATTCAAGATCTTCCCTTCTAGCTCTCGCTTTAGATTGCCCCTTTAGAAGCATCTGAACAGCTGGTCTACAGAACCTCAGGGAGGGCATAACTGTCGTTGAGGATGAGGTGGTGGGGTGTGGACATTTTAATTAGGTATATTCTTTTGTGAGGACACTGTTTTTTTTCTTATATAAAGGGTTTTATAGGTTACCTGTAATCTTGTACTTTATAATATATTATGGTTTAATTATTTTCAGGTCAGCTTGTGACCACTGCACTTATCTCAGAATATTTAATTCAGTGCCTCCCTCCAAACAACAACAAATAAAGCTGAGTTGAAGTTGAGTTGCACTACCACACATTATTGCATTGAAAATCTCCCTTTGTCCTCTATTGATTAATTCCATTAAAAAAAAAAAAACTAGGCCTCTGCTGTCATCACCAACAGCAAGGGTATATGCCAGAGAAGCCTCCAATTCCCAGTGTTGCACAAGCACTCCCCCCTGATTGGACTCCTCAAATTAAATATGAATTCATGGCTATAAGTGTTTTACATTTAAAAAAAAATAAAATGGAGCCCCCTAGTAATAGGAATATGACGATTACAATAAATGATAAATCCATCCATCCATCCATCCTCGTCCTCTTATCTGGAGGTATTCTAGACATCGTTCTTCCCTGCAAGGCTATCCAGCGCATCTTGGGAAATTCCAAGGCAACCCTGATGAGATATGTAATCCCTCCAGCAACGTGACAAAAAAGAAAACCTCCATAGGGAGGTGCAATGGGGGCATCCTAGTCAGAACTTTGAGATTTGATCCAAATGTAAAGTGCATTATTAATTAAATGTATTATTATTATTATTATTAGATGACCACACGTTCTCACTACCTGCTTCTGATGCAATGGAGCAAATCTTTATTTCCAGCGCCTGTCTTCGTCTTGACTGAGCCAACCCAACCTACGAAGGAAGCTCATTTAGACTGCACCTAGAGATCAAGTTCATGGTTCCCAGTCAACTGCCATAATTATAGATCTATACACGGATGAGTACGAATGATTAGTATTTAAGTAATAAGTAAGTAAGTAGGTAGGTAAATAAGTGTTTCTAATTTATCTTAGGAATAGTATTAACTATCAAATTAAAAGCGACATGTGCAGAACAATCTGACATTTGTGTGTATGATGTATAGTGTCATATTTGTATACACACATCAGTCCATCACTTAAGAATTTATTAACTGCCAAAATATTGTTATGCAAACTTTTATTTTCTATACCTTACTTCCTCCTTAAATCATATCCATTTAACTTGTCATTTTTCTAAAATAAAGACTGACAAATACATTTTAAATAAATAACTTGCAACTGTATTTCCCCAATACATCACAAAATTCTATTATTTCTGACTACTGCAGTTTCCATTTGTTGCACCCTAATTTATGTGACTCCCATTTTGTTGCTACGACCTGCTGTAGACAAGATGTATAATCTTGTCTACAGCAATCTAAGTGTATTTCTAAGTGTATTTCTCAGAGGCAAAGACCTGGAGTTCTCTAATATTCCTAGACTTATCTCCTGCAACAGCATTCCTCAAATCCACTAGAGGTGTTCTGTTAAATTTAAGTAAGGTTATTCTCCAATGTCTCAGGACTGCTTCCGAAACCAAGCAAAGTTGTGATTAGGATCATGTCCAATAGTTTCCAAACATTCAACTTCCTCAGAGACATTTTCTTTTAGGATTTCCTGATGGAATCCATCTTGCACTCTACATGCTGCAGGTTTCCAGCCAAAGGAAGCAAAAAGGCCCTGATGCATCACCGTGGGTAGGATCTACTTTTTAAATCACACACACACACACACGTTGAGAATTAACCTGCAGTGGTGTGCAGCATAGCACAGCAAGAAAATAGTTAAACAAGTTTCTCACTGACTCCATTTATTGCGAATGAATACCCATCTTCTATCTGAACATAAATATGTACATGGATAACTATTTAAAATAAATTACTATCTGCAAATTAATAATCACTCTAAATATCTTATTTCAAACTGAATAAATAGAAATAAGTAAATCTTTACATATCAAATTAAGTTAACATTTGTAAATGATTAAAAACTCTAAATAAATATCCTTACTCCATTTCAAAATAAATAACCGTTAATAAAGAACTATTGGAGTCTCTGGGTCCAGACACAAGGTTGGCAAAACCACAACCACCTCCACCAGTTCAAGAGGCATTCCAGGACAGACTTGGTCTTCTTAATCAGTTTTTTCTGTCCGCCACTGAGATGCCACTACCCAAGCAGACCACTTCATGGGAGATGGCGAGGAGACTACTCTGGCCTTTTATGTACAGTTCAACTGTTTGCTTTGCCCAGTCGAGTTTATTGACAGGTAATCACACTGGTACTTGTAAGATGTCAACATCTCAATGTTGATTTTCTGGATGTTCACCTTTGAAGTGGGTGGGGATTGTGTTGAGTAGAATCTCAAGCAGCAGCCAATGTATGGGAAACACTGATATGTGCATGTATGTATATATGCATGTATGTGTATATATTTTGCAGCTAAATTGCACCTGCTTCTATGACAACTTAGTTACCCCACATTGATTAATGAAGTTGTCTTTCCATCTATTAGATCACATAATCAAACCAATATATGCATGCAGTTCACAATGGAGTCACCACAATTTATCATGTATTCATAATGTTATTTCAAAATGTTTATAAATACTTCTATTGATCAGTCTCTCAACCTACTACTGACGTAGATAGCCCTAGCAAATTAGCATGTAACTGAATTACAATCACACAGAAACATTCTGTATGTAAAATGACAACGTTTTCGACTCACCAAATTAGTCTATGCTGTGTCTGGGGTTCTCTTTCCTCCAGCGGAGCCTCGTGAAGTTCTGGCTCAGACTCAGGATGTTAGGAACTGTGGTTGGAGCAAAGTTTGGACCCAATTGGAGACACAAGGCAGAGGCAGAACAGATGCAATTGAGTGATTTAATTATTAAGTCTAGAATCCAAAACTCAATGTCCAAAAACAGGCAAGGGTCTGAACAAGGTGAGCAGTCCGATAAAGCAAACAGTCCAAAATCAAAATGGAAGAGCCAGAGGTAAGTAAACAATCTAAAGTCAGAACCAAGAAAAACCACAAGAAAAACTTACAGGAGGAAACACTAGGCGCTAGCTGGGACACACGACAAGAAGACATCAACGACGAACTGGCACAGAAGGAAAGGTGAGCACAGACTATATACTCTGAGGTAACAAGACAATGATACACAGCTGGAGGGAAAACACAGTTGAACATGATGAACAATGACACAAGAGGAGAACAGAAGCAATACTGGAAAAGACAGACACAGAGAGGGAGAAGGAGCAAAAGTGAAACACACAAATACGACATTAAGAAGGTACAAAGAAATGTAGCACAATAAACAGATAAACACACTAAAAAGGCGAAACAAAGGAAACTTGAGAGGAAATGTAAAACTAACTAAACAACATACATAACCTTTAAAGCAAAACAAGAACACAGAAGTAAATGATGAAGATGAAAACCTTCAAAATAAACCAGAGAACCAAACACCGAATAAACCAAGAAATAACTCAGTCGAACATGGGTTAATATATACAGTAGCATTTATTTATGTCCGTGTTGTCTTCCTTAGTGCGCACCCTTGGAAGCAAGGTTGGAAGGGAAGGCTGTCTAGTCCCGCCCCTTCAATCCGGTTGCTAGAATGACAGTCAAGCGTGATGGAAGATAATTTGTATTTACTTTTTATATTTTTGCTATAAAATGATAATACATGATAATAATATAATGTAATAATAATTATATTATATAAAGAATAGCTATTTTGTAAAGAAGCATAACCCAGATTTAAGCCCCTACCTCCAATTTCAATTATTAGGTTTACAAAACATGCCCTCACTGTTCTCCTCTTGTTCCAACCTGACAAAATATTTTCCATTACTCTCAGCACGGGTTTGTCCAAACTGTCCAAACAGCATGTGCATCTACTAGCCGTGTCTATCTTCTGTGTACGCTGTTTGCTCTGTTGCTTACACTGTTCGCCTCTCTATTTAGGGAAATGGAAATGTTTTCTTATGACCACTCCTCAGTATTTCTCCACTCACAAATGCATTGGGACTGTGGTATTATGTGTACCTGTTGCTTAGCAACTCCAAATGAATGGGCTAGTGCGGAACAATGTTGGAACGTTTAATTTTACACTTAAGCAGAACAACCTGATAGTGCAGTGCTGAGAGATCTTTTAACCGGCCTCCTGAATGATCCATCTTTCAAAGAGTCATTAAGTCGAGACAAATGGAATACCACAGACAGGTGGTCACATTTTCCATAGTAAGACATTTTCCTCAGTCATGGGTATAATTCAAAGGAGAGGAGTGAAAAGTATTTGGGTTTTCTGGGAATTCTGGGAGCGACAAAAAAAACAACAGACTAATGAGATTGTTAAAAAAAAAAAAGGGAGAGGGAGAGGTCGGTGCATGTTTCCTCTGTTAGGGTGATCTTGATCTTTATCTCCAAAGTTTTTATGGCCATAATTTCTCATCCTTTGGTATGATTTAGTCTAAGATGGGTGCATATAAATCAACTTGAGGATATCCAATTATTGCATATCACATTTTACTGTAATAATTCAGATTTTACTCAATTGGAGGAGTTTTTTTTACGAAGAACAATGTTTTTTGGATATAACTTCCTCGCTGTTGTATCGATACATTCAAAATATGATGCATATGAATCTGCTCGAGCAGGCCTATCTTGTTTATTGTGTTTTATTGTGTTTTATTTATTATTATGTTTGAGGACACATAGACCGATGGGGCTGTTATTGAACACAGTGGATGATTTGCAGTTCACAGCCAGAAAACAAATTAAAGGGTTCTGTCAAATGTAAAACGTTTTGGCTCAAGTAAGTGGGAATGTGTGTTCAGTCAATGAACTTAAATCAAGCAGTCTTGGTAAAAGGATTATGATTTGGTTGGGTAAACTGAAATAAATAATCCAGGTTGTTTTACATCATTCATATATTCTGTAGTATGTGAATTGGGACTTCTGTACAAGGAGAGGTCAATCATTCAAAACTATTACAGAATAATATTACGACATAATCAGAAGAAAAAGCAAGAGTAGTTGGGCCTTGTGCACACCTTTATTTAACCTCTGTTTGAAGCAAAGTTCTAAAGGTAGGGCCGGGCAATTGTGACTTCAACTTGGCTACAGTCTGGACTTTAAATATGCTGAACTAATACAAGCTGGGATATTTTTGACACTGAAAAGGTTCAGGTCCTTTTGGTTTCTCTCTTTTTCTCTTGAGGTCCTCTCAGAAAGCAAATACAGGACAATCATTTCTGACATCATAATAAGGAAACTTTGTAGTAAAAGGCCTTTCAATAATGTTTGTTTGTGAGGCAAAATAAGGATAATTTATCAGTACGTTGTGAGCAAGGTCACTCCAGCCAATAAGAGAGATCTAAAAGGTTTGACAAAACTTTCAAGCAACATTAGACATTAAGCCTTTAAGCTAATGTTTGATTGCTGAAAGACTTGAAAGCCCGTATTGAGCATGTCTTCCCAACCACTTCTTCACTCGTTGAAGCACTTGTTAAATCCTGGTTTGTATGTAAGTATGGTAACTAAAAAAGTTTTCAAGAGATTTCATTGAAATATTGCGGCACAATGGAGGGAAACAGTTGGTTGGAGTTTCGATGCGTATCAGGCTTGGCGACTCAGCAAATAAAAATGCTTAACCATGACTTCACTATCCATGGTCCAATCTTCCCCAAATGGCATGTGTTGGATGACAATCCCGACCTGAACACATCCATACAGCTACAGCAGGAACAATAGCGCCATCTAGTGATACAAGTAGATGAAATTTTTAGTTTGACATACTCCTGCTAGCCTTTTGACCTCAAATTTGGTCAGGTAAGATGTCACACCTTGATGATTAACTAATAATATATCTACTCAAGGTGGACAACGCTGCCTTAGCTTCAGCCCCACTCCGAGGAATCTGGGATTTATTCTTATTCAGGATACATCCCTTGTTCATACATCTCCTGTATTAGCTTCCCTTCATTGGCTCCTAGTAAAATCCAGAATCAAATTCAAAATCCTTCTGCTCACGTACAAAGGCCTTAACGGTCAGGCACCAACGTATCTGAAGGACCTCATAGTTCCATATTGTCCAATCAAAACTCTGCGCTCCCAGCATGCAGGGTTACTTGTAGTCCCTAGAGTCTCCAGAAGTAGAATGGGAACCAGAGCTTTCAGCTATCAGGCTCCTCTCCTGTGGAAACATCTTCCAATCTGGGTTCGGGGGGCAGAGACCCTCTTTACATTTAAAAGTAGGCTGCTGCTGTGGACCTGCTCGATGTCCAATGATCACAAGATGCTCATGATGATGATTATTGTTGTTATTATTATTATTGTATAGTATTTCCCCATAAGCTATTGCTAAATGTTACATTAATATTAATGTTATTATCAACCTGGGATCCCTGCTGCTGCCGCGGCTTTGGATTTTAGCTGATATCTTTGCTGCTTTTCCGCCATCTGTATCTCTCCTCACCTGTGTCTCTCTCTTTCTCGCTCTCACTCTCTTTTTTTTCAAACCCGACCGGTCATGGCAGTAGGCCGTCCACCCTGAGTCTTGGATCTGCTCGAGGTTTCTGCCCGTTAAAGGGCAGTTTTTTCTCGCCATTGTCGCCAAGTGTTTGCTCAAGGAGGAATTTGTTGGGTCCTGTAGATAATTATATAAAGAGTCTGGTCTATACCTGTTCCTTCTGGAAAGCACCTTGAGACAACTGTTGTTGTGAATTGGCGCTATATAAATAAAGATTGATTGATTGATTGATTGTTATGTTGAATAAGGGTATCTGCCTATCATATGTAAATATAAGTCAAAGATTTGTTCTTTAACTACCGCCTAAAACAGTTTTTTAGAAAATTTTGTGGTTAAAAAATGCAGGCCATGCATTCAGTTCATTCATTTACACTTCCAGGCTATTGAAATTCTCCATCGTCAGGCTATCAAATTAGTCTCTCAAGCCTCTCCAGCTGATCCAGAAGGCTGCTGCATATGTGCTGACATGTATTCCACTGCACTGGATCCATGTGAAATCAAAAATCTATTTCAAAATTCTTCTGCTCAAGTACAAAGCCCTCAATGGTCATGTTATAATGTATCTTAAAAGCTCAAAGGGGTTACTTGGAGTCCCTAAGTTTCGAAAAGTAGAATGTGAGTCACATCCTCCAGATGTCAAGTTCCTGTCTTGAACCGTCTTCCAGTCTCGGTCTGGGAGGACACAAAAACCTCCCTACATTTAAGAGTAGGCTTAAAACTTTTCTATTTGATCAAGCTTTTCATGAATGCATGTTACTAACCTTGTGCTTTTTTATCCTGCTGGGTCCCACAGATCATGGCTGGACCTACTGCTGTGGTTGCGGTTGATGATTTTGATGATTATCATTGCTTTCTTTACTATCAACACTATCATTACCAAATACATCACAATTACTAATTGCAATCTTTTTATTACTATAACTGATATTTTAGTTGTTGCTGTACATTTCTGTGTTTCTTAATTGCATATTAGTAATAATAATACATTTAATTTATAATGCATATTGAGTCAGCACAGCCATAATAACTTAATGAATCTTCCATCCAAATACTATTAGTTTTCAACAAATGGTGTTGCAGCAACTGTTTTGCTTACAGCTTACAGCTTTGACAAACTTTATTTGCTGGATAAGATAACTGCCCTGAGGACATTCACATGCCCATATGCAGTTACTTTGATGTCTCCACCTGCTGGGAATAGGAAGTAACAAACATAATTTAATTCATATATTTATTTAATTAAATATTTAATGACATCCGAAAAAGTGTTTTGCGATAAGAGGCTCTCCCTAGTGAGTAAAATATGAACTATTATTGGAGTAAAATAGTATTATTATATATATGATACAAGATAGATCTCTTTGATACTATACATATGTGCAAAATTTGAGTATAATGTAAGGCCGAAATATGTCTGGAGATAAAGCTCCCCCTAATGTCAGAAATATACAACAGACTTTGCTATAACAATTCCATAATATCCCTGACTTTTCGAGAATATAATTTACGTGGGTTTGAATGTCAGACCTTCTGTTTGTGTATTTGCTAGCCCTGCAATATCAACGTAAAAAACTGTTCTAGTAATTTCTTTATCTTTTATTCTATTACAAGAGTACAGTCCACTCCCCCAAATCCACTCTGACCATGAGGAAAAAAGATAGCAACAAAACATAAACATTGGCATCAAATATAACTGTGGAACAAGCTGGCCTGATGATGAGGCCTCTAAGTTCATGAGCCTCTGGGGTCTGTGGTTGGACCATGTCTCTGGGTAGCATGGGAACAGCCAGACTGAGTCTGGGAAAGGAAGCAGGCTGTCCATTCGTTGCACAATCCAATTATCTCCCTGTTGAGCTGATAAAAAACTAGACCAGATCGCATTGAGGCTTTTTGTGACTGTTAGTTGGCTGGTAAACCATCTGAAGCATCTTCAACTCAGGTTCTAATCTGGAGTTTCTCAGGCTTCTTGGAAAAAGTAGCGGGGTATGTTCTTGATTTTATTAATTCTTGTTGTAATGTCCTTAAGACAATATCTCACTAAAATACTACTGTTTGTATAGAGTGACTCTATTAATTGAGGGTGCCTTTCTCTTCTCACTTTTATGATTTATGGTCTCATACAAGCAGAGAAATAACGGGTGCACCTATTAAAACAACAAATCTTGCCGAAATTTCTGGTAACATCTGCTGTCAGTGTCTGCTTCCCAGGGATAAATTCATTAATTTATGGGAACTTCCAGGAAGCAGATGGTCATCATGTCTGTGTTTTATAAAAATCCCCATTTATTTTTCTTTTCAAAATGTGTAGCTGGAGTGAAACATGTTCAAAATTATGCTCAGAAAGTGACAGAGCTTAGGGATTCAAACAGTCTGTCTCGTACCACAGAGCTTCTTTTGATAGGGTCTGTTTTTATAAACTCCTGCATGACCACTGAACGAAGGAACTATTTGTATGTGTGTGTACGGGGGGGTGGGGGCGGGGGGGTTTGGGAATGATTTCCCAGATGGAGTAATTGTATCCATTAGCTTAAACATAAAATAATATAACAACTCATAGCTAGCAGTTATCTTCATTAGGTTCAATGATATCACTAACTGTGCGTTAGCAATTTATTTATTTGAATAATATGATATGTAATTAAAAAACATGTTTTAAATAGATGGTGTTGACTGTATACCTGGTGGTTCTTCTCTTCATCTGTACAGGTAAGCCATAATTTATTTTTATGTATATATATATATATATATATATATATATATATATATATATATATATATATATATATATATATATATATATTTATATATATGTGTGTAAGTGTTGGACCACAAATAAGTTTTGACCTATTTAGTATGAAGTAGAAATTCTCACTGTAATGATATGCCAGATCAGTACAAAAATAGATGCATATGTAGTTCACCATTATTAACAAATTTTGAAAAATTTAGCCCAAAGGTTTTCTCTCTTGAATGCGGTGATATTTGCATATCCTTCTTGTTAAGGGAATATCTTAAAATCTATTTCATGCATCATTTCAAACTTCATAACACCATTAACCTTAGTACGATGAAGAACTGTATTGATTTCGAGAGGTCTTTAGTATATTCCAGCCACTAGTTGAGCTTTATCTCCAAAAGTTTTAGGGCCATCATTTTTCAAGAGTTGATAGTATTTAATCCAAATTTGGTGCATATTAATCTATCTCATATAGATCACACTTTACTTACCCACTGGGGGGAGCTTTTTTTTAATGAAAAACATATTTTTTTCAAGACAAACTGAACATTTCATTTGAGGAGTTTAATCAGGGTGATTCGTTGAGTTTTGGAGATACTAAGAGTAAAGATTTCTACCTTCTCTGGAATTTGATGAGACAAGATAGCATTCGGCCCAAAACAGCAAGCAAATTCATTTTGAGAACTCACCAGCATTACCGCTTGCCAGAAATCAGATTCTATGGTAACTTGTGAACGTTATATTTACTTAATATGCTAGGCTCGTCAACTAAAGGGCAGTTTACATGACAATGAAGTTTGCATAAAATGCTAGCCTTATAAAATCGGTAAAACAGATTACAGAAAAATTTTTTCACCACTGCTGTATAATCTTATAAAAAGGAAAAAGTGAACTATTAGAGTAATGTTGTTGTGATGACTTGAAAACAAAAGTAGTGACAATATTTTGTGTACACAGGACTCCTGATGTCATTCTGTGGTGTTGATTTTGAAAAGTTATACTGCCATGCATGCGTCTGTGTCCGCCGCTGCATATCCTTTGTGTTAAATTAATAGACCAAACGTTATTCAATGGATCAATTTAAAATTTCATACCCACATTGATTTTGGGAACGGTCAGTTGTAAAATTTTGACACTATGGGAAATTTAAAAGTTTTCAGGCCAGAATTTCTCAGCTGTAAGTCCGATTTACTCCACATTTGATACATGGTAATCATATGAATCGACCCCAAGAAATCCATCTTGTGTATATCATATTTTACTCTTTCTATTATTACTTCTTCTATTACGACTATTACTATTTTTGATTGTTCACATTTTATGGGCAAGCTATTTTACCAAAAACATCCGATTTAGTCTAACTTTGTTGCATATGAATTGACTCGAGGAAATTTATCTCGGAGCATATTTTACTCTTATAGTAAATATTTTACTCAGAAGGCTATTTTTGGAAAAATACTATTTTTTGGACATGACTTCATTGTTTAATTTGAAAAGTTCAATCAGGGGGATAGCTGGTACAACACAAGCGACTGGGAGATTTTCAAGGATATACCCTTACTGTTGGGGATGACTGTCTTGGGTCGAACTTTTTCCTCTCTCTCCGATTTATGTTCTAGTGTGCTCAATTGCTGTACTACTGTGCACTATTGTTGTATGAAAGCTGTACTTTTTTAAACCACAAAGATAAATATTTTAATTTTCATCAAACCTGTTGTCATGTTGAATGTGAATGTGGAGTTGTATTCTAGATCACCCTCACAAACATGTGGATACATTTCAGTTTAAACTACATTTTCAAATTTGTCTAGATAGCAAAAACTTAAATTCAATCAATCGTCATTTGAGTGTTGGCTTATGTCATTTTTCGGGATTAATTTGTTTGTATACACACAAAACATTATTATTTAATTCTATTTATTTTTATTGTTGATGTTTGCATTGAGCTGTCTGGAGAATTTTGAATTTGAAATGTCCTTGCTCTACAGGAATGGCAACAAAGCTTGTTCAACCACCATGTGACCATCACATGTTTGAAAGCAATGTTGACAAATGCCTGATGAATTTCAGTAAGATCCTGGAGGCTGGTGGATATCAGAATAGATGCCCATGGCCTGCTGTGAAAGGGTAAATTTAATTAGTTGTTGATTTTCATTTTTGGGCTCTTTTTTGTCCATCAAAACGTAGCCAAATATCAACTAAGTTGGCTAAATAAAGAGTGTCCGTACAAAGTAATGGGGATTAGAAGCGGGTCGTACTAATCGTACAGTTGGATGTGATTGAAACTGATGAAGAGTTTAAATATATGCTTATAATACAATAACAGCTTACACGCTTTGGCTTTCTGGTTCCAAACGAGTATATAAACCAGAGTATCATTTCCTAACATCTATGTCCTCAATTGTAGCTTCTTAATTCTTCTACCGATAAAACCTCTGAGGTGCAAATTACTGATCTCCAATTTGATGAATAATGTTTTTTCATGTGTTTCAATGTGTTTTTGTCATTTCTGTAATGTTTTGCTAGTAAGTTTGCTATAAAAGGACTGGAAAGAATGGCTGCTTAAAGCCAAAATTTGTGGATTTACCTTATTCACTATACAAGACAATAGAAATATAGAGAGAACACAACACCTACAATGCATTCATTAGATTTTTTAAAGAAAGATGTATGAATACCGACACGCATCTATTATGTGAAAAGTTTGTTTTGCTTCACATGGCAATTTTTCCGAAATCAAAAGTCACTGATTAATTTCATTTCCCAGAGCCTCACCTTTTCAGTAGCTGTATCCTCCGGCCCCCGAATCCATTGTAGGTAATTTTAACATTTTTCTCTCTCTTGCTCTCCTCTTCTTCAGCATCTACAACGATCTGAAGCATTGTGTTGATGACTGGGCGATTGAATGCTGCTGCAGGGGTCATGGATCCCTGATGGACGACGTCTTCTTGAAGGTCCATCAAACATACTTCTCAATCTGTGGACAGGTCCAGGACCCCCCATTCACTTCTCTCATCATGCTGATATCACCTGTTGTAATAGCGACACTTCTCCTGCCGTTTATCTGTACAAGTCTTGCCACTTTGAACTCAGAGAGTACTTCTGATGTGCTGCACTGATTATAGTATTTTTACATTGTGACCAGTCTGGGTTCCTTCCATTTCAGAGAAATGGGCATTACATCTAATAAATACACTGATCAACCATAACATTATATCATGCCACAGATTAAGACAGAAGTGGATTTTCTGGCCACAATGGCACCTGTCAGTGTGTAGGATATATTAGGCAGCAAGTGTACATTTTTTCCTGAAGTTGGAAACAGGAAAGATGCCCAAATTTCTGTGCCTCTCTTTCAGATGAAGCTGGTATAGCATTATATGTTTTCCAGTTTCTTTACAGAACTGACAATTTTGTTTTAACTATTGTCTTAATCAAGTAATTTTTACTTTTTGCTGGCTCTAGTATCCAAGGCTGGATTAAATAAACAAAACGAATAAGCCATAACATTAAAGTCCTTTCTGTAATATTGTATAGTAGAAGAAAATCCTTTATTTATCAAATACAGCCATACACAGTACAAAATAGTGAAATTATTTCTCTGCATTTGACCCAACCCTGAGAGAGTAGTGGACAGCCCCTTAGGGGGAGCTAGGGTTTCAGGATCTCGCTCAAGGACCCTACGACCCTTCGAACCGGCTACATTCAGACGGTGGCTCCACCCACTGAGCTACAGACGCCCTTATATAGACACCATCTTTTGCCACCAAAAAGCTATGCAATGCACTTACATACTTTTTTCAGCAGTTTTGTTTAAAGTAGCTTTTCTGTGGGTTCAGATAACATTAGCACATGACCTTATCATTAGTTAACTAGTTGTTGGACCTAAGACCAGCTCTGGTAGTTAATAACCACTCCAGACAGGTTAAAACCTAATATGGCCTGCAGTTCTGGAGATGATCTGACCAGCTTGTCTTGCCATCAAAATTTGGCTGGTCAAATATTTACTCTTGTCAATTCTTTTCTGTTTTGAACGCATCGACTTCAGGAAAAAGTGTTAACTTGCTGCTTAATATATCCCACTCACTGCTAGGTTCCATTGAAATGAGATAATGTTAGTCTGACTTCAGCTATCAGTGGTTATAATATAATAGGGAGTTGAGCCTCCAGTGATCGTTTCATTCAAGGGCTATGCCAGTAATATTGCACTCCAATGGACTCCAGTGATGCACGTATGCTACTTTGATTCTGCTGGATGTGCTAAAAAAGTGATTTCCAAACTATCTCATTAGCCGATAAAATAAATTACTTAATTCAGTCCTTAAAGAGCTTTGACATAACTACTGTTTTTCATCATGAAGAACTTTGGTTGCAATAACTTAAAAACTTAGTTCCTTAGGGGGCATTTTACAGAATTAGACAAAGACTATCCAGAAAGGTCTCTTAGATCGACCAAATTTTGACAAGACCAAACTTATCCTACAACATTATATTCATGTAGCATTAAAATCATACCATGTTCTAAATTTTTTTTAGAGTGAATAATCCTCTTAAACAGGCATGTAATGACTACCATAATGCTGTATTTCATGTGTTAGAACTCCCCAGAAGTCTCAGATTCACCAACCAATGATGTTAAATTAAAGGAGGTTGAAATAACACAGCAGAGACTTAGTTTTGTATGGGTGGTCTGCCCTGCAACAAAGGTATAAGAAGGCGACGGACTCAGAACATTAACATGAGACGACTTAATTGATGGGTCAAAAAAATAACATTCTTTTCATCTTGCATTCTTTAACCTAACTCCCAGACAGGACAGACTGGCAGCACCGTACCTTTTATTATCTTAAATAATACCCCTAATATAACTTTATTCCCCTGTGTAAATACCGAATGCGTGTTTCGCCAAGTATCGGCTTCCGGCTCCCTCTTGGCTGTGGACTCCACACATACATACACACACACCAGTTCTTGTCATTACATGGGCACTTGGATGTGTTGAGCTGACTTGTATACTCTATCTCTGGGGATCAACAGACACCAAGTACTTAAACGTAATTCAGAAGACATCCTAATCTTTATTTGAACAGACATTCGGCTTCCACCTTAATTTTGATCGGGTCAAAAGGTTTCTGACACAACAGTCATTGGTGATGTAAACCGACTCTTTATTTCAAATAGCAGTAGTAGTATTGTAGTAGTAGTAGTAGTAGTTTACAACTTAAGGGCACTGGGAGAGTGCATACCTCCATCAAGTGGATTTATGAATCATACTTCATTCAGACGACTCATGATTGAAATGTTTATTATTACAGCAGTGGAAGATTGTGAGAGTTTGTCGTCATTCCCTGCAGAAATTTTCTGCAGAGATATTTAGGGAAGGGAAGCTTACTTACTGAACCCCTTTTAATGGAATCCAGGTGAATGTTGGGGTGGTGGGGATGGAAGTAAAGGCACTATTGTGCGTGAAGTGTAGTAGAAGCGTGGCAGAATGAGGGGGAGATCTGAAGTCCCATCCATCCATCCATTAATTTCCTATCGCTTATGGCCTGTTGCCGGCCTGGTTGTGGTGGCAGCAGGCTAAGACGGCTATCCAAAACGTTGATCTCTCCAGCAACACTCTCTAGCTCATCTTGTGGATTCCTGAGGCGAGATGGGATATGTAGTCTCTCCCATCAGTTATGGGTCTGACCCGGGTTCTCCTCCCAGGTAGACATGCCTGAAAAACCTCCAAAGGGAGGAATCTTGACCAGATACCTGACCCACATCAGCTGGCTCCTATCGATGTTAAGGAACCAGGCTGCACTCCATGCTCCCTCTGGATGTTTGAGCTCCTCACCTTATCTCTGAGGCTGAGCCCAGAATTCCAAACAGGGAAGCTTTTTTTCAGCTGCTTGTATCTTTGACCTCATTCTTTTGCTCACTACCCAGAGCACCTGCCCATACGTGAGGGTTGGAACCTATATGAGCCGGTTAAGAGAGAGCTTTGATTTACGACTCAGCTGTTTCTTAACCACAATAGACTAATGCATAACCATTATAACTGCTGATGCTGCACCAAACCGCCTCTCCATCTCAAGGTCCATTTTTCCCATTAATTAAGAATAAAATATCAAGACACTTCAACTCCTACAATTGAAACTCCTCAAATTAAGAGCTGAAGTGGTTGCAGCTTAGTAGAAGAGAGCTTGATCCTGAATGAGGAGCATATGTACAAAGCGTGCAACTCAAGTTGTTTGCCTGAACTAGCTTGCAGGTATTCATTCCAGTAACCCTACCCTGCATCTGGTTTTATTGACATGATGGGGATGTTTGTCATGTAATCCGTCATGGGAACAATATATCATTCACATGTTTAGCTAATAGAGGCAGAGTAGTGCAGGTCATGGCGTCACCATTGTAGTGAGGTCAGTTTTAAATTTGTAGCACAAAATCCAAAATGTGTTATCTCGAGGTTCTTTGCAAAACAATTTGCAAGTCTACACTTAACTGTTTATATGCCTACACGATTATCTTTGACTCCTAAAAAATAAATCAAAAGATTTTGAATTTGCCTGCCTACAAACACTCACAAACAAACAAATGTTCTCCACCTGTGAGATAAAAGTTGGTTTCTTCATTAACATAACTTTCTCTGTTTAAGGTGAAACTGGAGCAGATGGTCTGTTCATAACAAAGAGTTTCTATATCACATGTCAAAATCTCCTCTTAGGGCAAAATAATTTGGCGTCCTATTGATAGTATGGTAATACTCTCAATATGGTTATATGGTATAGTAGTACTGCCCTGTATATGTGTTGACCTAGAGTTGGATGTATGAGCAACATGTCATCGCACTATGGTTCCTGTATTATTGGATGATAATGTTTCTAGTCCTCTGAATGATTTTTTAATGAAACTGCCGTAGAACTTTTCTGACAAACCTTTTCTTTTCTACTCCTGTGAAAAGCTTGTTTGTGTCTTATATTGTATTTTTTTAAAATTTGTATTAGTGTCTTTGTGTGCTTGATTTCCTTCACAGATAATCTTCACAGATTTTTTATAATCCTGTCTTACTCTTGTTGGTGGAGGTGCTGGTTTTGATAGTAATTAACCCTTTAATTCCCTCACTGAGTAAAACAATCATGGAAGAATGTCTTTGTAAGTTCTTATCAATGGGCATTTATCAATTTCATATCTTAACACTTTAAACCAACCATAAAAGGAAAAATTGTTTGTTCAATCATTTTCTTAAACAGTAAAGAAAAATGCATGGCAAATAGTCAATTTCAATTAGATTAGCTCAACTTCAAAGTTACGGCCATTAAACGTCCCTGATTTTGCCACACGCAGATAGAGTTTGTTACTTATAGTGTCTGACAATATTATGGAATGGATCCCTACAGATATAGAGCTTTTCTTAAAGAGTAAAATCCTTGCTTGTTTAACCAGAAACACATTCTGTGAAATCTGACAGGAATGAAGTTGTTGCAGGAAGATGGTGAAAACAGGGAATGAGTGAGTCAGAGCAGGCAGCATTGCATTATTTACATAGTATTGATTGCTTACTTATATAACTTCAAATGTGAAATGAAGCAACTACAAATTTTTCACTATTTAATTAAAAAGTTGTTTTTTTCTCAGGGGAGTATTTTGAATATAATTTCAGATGCATACAGTTGCAACCTGGCAACGCATGCTTTACTGGATGCAGCTAATTATAGGAGTTTTGTGTTTCCCATTGCCCTCCAAAATATGTAAATACAGGGATCAGGTTTTAGAATATATAAATTTCCCTTTAGGGCAAAGTTAAATCTTCAATCAGTATAATACTCCCAGTACATTTCAATGGAACCTTCTCATTACTCACATCAGGCTATGTCTTCAAAGATATACATTTGTTTGTTAGATTTGATGATAAATTTAAATGGAACTCGGTGGGATGATGAGTCTTGGGTAATAATATATTCCTTTATTTTTTGGATGACAGGTCTCTTGAGGGATTTCATCAGGACTCTTTTGAAATATTTAAATTGCCTAGACATTTTTTTGACATTTTTCCTTATGACAAAAAATCTCCTGAATCGATCAGCACTAAACTTTGTTGAGATAGAGCATGGTTAGACAAATTAAAACGACCAATACTGTACGTAGGATTGTTCAGCAGAGGTTTGTGAAACAGTCCTTGTTTTCATTTTTATTATGTCCCCGAAAAGGCTGGGATATTATGAAATCGTCATTGCTACTGCCGCATCCACTGCTGTAAGTCCTTCATGTTGATGCGATAACAGAAAAGATATGTCACGGAACATCTTCAGATTTTATGTCATCAAAGACCTCCGTACTAGGAAGAACTGGTATGAATGGGAAAGTTTTGTTGTACATTTCTGACACAAGAGAGAGATTCTGAAAAACTTGAGAGGCCATCATTTTTCAACTCTTAGTTTGATTTAGACCAAATTTAGTGTGTATGGACCAACTGAGATCTATCTTAAATATATCATGTTTTAGTCTAATAAATCATATTTTACACACTATGGGAAGCTTTTTATCTTTTTTTTTTAACGCAAAACCACGTTTTTCCCCAGTATTTTTTCACTATTATTACCAGTTACCAATAATTTGTTGGCTTACAAAGTTGGTTTGTCCTGAGTTATTTAAACTACATCCATACTCCCTTGCAGCAAAATCAACATTTGTGTAATAAAAACATCTAACACTGACTCATTACGGACATCGGCTTTGCTAAAATCTGACAAGCAAATTCTGAAAACGATGCCATGAACTCAGTGGGGAAAGTACAATAAAGATTATGTCTTTCCCCTCAAGTCACTAAACCATAAACATGGTTGAAAAGGTCCATTAACATCACAAATGGAATGAAAAGAAACTGAGTGGTAATGGAAAGCACATTCAGTGACTCGTTATCTCGGGGAGCAGCAGGATTAAATACAGACTACAGTAGGTGTACGGTTCACATCAAAGTCGGGTTTCATTTCTGAAGAGAACATTACTCAGTTAGCGTAATAGTGCCATAGCTCCTCATTACAGAAAAAAAAAAATCACATTCTCTTCTCTACATCTCCATTTCTCCATTTTATAACACAGAAGCCTGGACTGTATGCTCTATACTTTTACATAGAAATCCTGGACTGGCTTGATCGCTTTATTTACACAAAGAGACAACAAACTAAGGACTGGGAGGCAATATTTACAGAACAAAGGTCAGTTTCCACTGAGACAGAGTTCCTGTTGGCTCCTAATATGGGTCACTCTAAAGCGTACCAAAAGAAAAACTACATAACACCGCTGACCGTTAACTTAGTCACTTACAGAATGTCATAATCTGTGCTTCCTTTTTTTAGGACTTTGGAGTTTTAAATGATTATATGTTGAAATGATTTTGTCTTTTTTGTCAGATTGAATAACTATTGACGGTATTTACCTGCACATCACTATCCTGTTATGAGGCTTATCCTAGTTTTAATCAGGAAATCATGTTTGAATGGAACATGGAGACATCTGGTTATTTTTATCTCTTTATAGATGATGAGTACTGGTGTCTCATTGCTGGTTGCGCCTGGGCTGTCTCATAAAAAGTGTCAGCCAGAGAGTTTTAGGTTAGAAAAAAATGCTCTGTTCTATTTACACATTTGTTTTTCCTTTAAAAAAATGAAAAACAGGTTGATGTAACTTAAGGGTTAATTTCTGTTTGGTAGTTTTTGAGGAAATGCAGATAGACTACAGACAAGGGTAACACCATGTCGTCTTTTGTGGGGTCATATAAAGAAAGCTTGATCCGTGCCTTTATTTCAAGCTCACTTTAAACAATAATGCTTTACCAAATCGCTGCAGCTCAGCATTAACAAGAACCAAGAGCAGAGATCACACTTCTCCAGCTTCCTTTTACATCTAGAACTGACTTCAAGGCCTTTTCCTCACATACAAGGCTGTCAATGAGCTGCGATCAAACATTTTTACTCCCTTGTGCACTATTTACCTTCAACAACACTGCTATCATCTGCCCCTGGTTTACTGCAGATTCTGAGAAACAATAAAAAGGCAATCATGGGTCCAGCTCCAGTCAGTTATGGCCCAAAACTGTGAAATACACTACCAATGCATATCAAGGAATGTATCTCATTATCTTTAAAATGAAACCTTAATCTCATTTGTGCACATATGCAATCATTTTCTTTCCTGAAATAAGCTTGAAACTCAAGGACTATTCTCCACTACTGCACTACTTTCAAAATATACTAATTTACTGGTGAAATAAACATCAGCAATGCTTTTTTACAAGCTTTTTTACTGCCTCATCAGCAGGTTTCTCATGGTCACAAGTTTCTCACCATACAACATGTATGCCTAATGTATGCCGAAGACTAAACTAACAATCATCTGCAAACGAGTTCCAACTGCTTACTCTTGTCAGCCAGTAATTTGGGTTCCAAACCAATCCTCCAGTAAGAAATAGAGCTTGGTTGTTGCTTGGCAACCACGGCAGCTAACTTCAAGCAGGAATAAGATTGGAAGCCATGCACAAGAGCTCTGTGCAGCTGAATTACCTGATCAATATTATTATTACATTCTCATATGATATGGCCATCTTAGCTTTGATAAATAAAGGTAATAACCCGTCTTACCATCATTCAGAGAAAAAGAGGTTTGTAAAATGGAGAAGATGGTGTTTTATACCAGGGGAGCGGGTGATCACATGCTTATGTGGTCATCCAAGTCAAGTTTATTTATATAACACATTAAAAAACAACCTAAATTGAACAAAGTGCTTTACAAGGACAAGGAAAATCAACAAGCAACAAATACGATCTAAGATAGACAATAAAACATCATTGAATAAAACAAAGACAAACTAAACTGTGCTTTAACAATAAAACCAAGGTATCTTTCTAAACTTGGATGGAAAGCAATCTCACAGGTTTGTCTTATAAATAGTTGAACATTTCATTGATAATTCTTTAATCTTGAATGCACATGTGGAAAGTCTTTGTAGCAAACTGCAACAATTGCATTTTCTGCGACAGCTTAGACTTCATGGTGTGGGTACAAAATGTATGTCCATCTTTTATCAAGTGTTCTTGATAAAAACCTTATCGGATATGGCATTACAGTTTGGTTATCAACAGGCAACATTAAGACAGGCAAGTGGAATGGTTAGAGATCCAGCTCATGTTCTCAACTCCGTGTATGAGCTGCTGCCTTCTGGTTGGAGGTTCAGGGTCGCCTGTTGCAAAGCTATGGTGTTTGATATTGGAGAAATGTTACTTCCAGTGTTTATTAACCCTTGGATATTTTTATCTTTGTATATCTGCTGTGTGTAATGTGTATTTCATGGCTGCAACATGGGTGAAAAGCCAAGATAAGTTTCGCAACTTGGGGGACAATAAAGTTTGTCTTGATCAAGTCCTGCTACTTAGCTTTCTTCAGCTGGTGAGTCTGTACTCTGAGTTCTGCTTTTTGGGTTAATTTTTGCTCCTGTATAGAATAACCAAGTCTGGCAAGGCTGAGGTTACCACCCATCCCCACTGGAGAGACAAGTCTCTTTGTCTGGTCGACCTGCATTTCCCGATCAGAATGATTCTGATCGGGAAGTTGTTCTTGTACTACGGGCCTCGTCTCCATGCTTTTGGAGTCGGACAACTTCAGGTGGTGATGCCTTTTGCTCATTGGTTTTGATCCAATTTGCTTCCATCCATTTGGTCATTTCTGATAGAACTAAGTCATGCCTTCACCTCTATCGATCTTCTACCAGTGCTGCACCAATGCAGCATTGTTTCAACATGTGCCGCAAAGGGTCGCCCAATACCGCATTCGGGGTGGTTCTTTGCCCTCGGTCTTTAGATGTTTGGAGTTGGCAAGAGTTCATTGACCGTACGCTGGTGGACGGTCCAGGTCCCCCTGTCCTTGCTCCATCGCTTAATGTTGTAATTATACATATTAAACACATAATTATTCCTCTTTTATGCTATTCTTAATTTATTTTAATGGTTATCAGTCGCCATTGTTTTTATCAACCGTATTTTAACAGTTTTTTTTAAATTATATTATCACTGCATCTCTATTTTTACTATTATTATTAAGTTTAGATTCATTATCTGTCCCTTTTACTTTGTTAATGTTTTGTCTGGGTTTTTTTTGGCATTTGGCATTTTGAGCTACTTCTCTTGTATGAAAGGTGTTATAAAAAAGTTTATTCGTATTAGTATCATAATATTATAGATACTCTCAGTGGAATAGTTGACTATTTAATTTCATCATTCAAGTCACAGTGGATCTGTTGGTATCCACTCTTTGCCGATTGTCATGGAAGGATGGTAATTCAAATTATATAGTGAACTCACAGTATAGGAAGCACACAGATGGTACATTATAATTCCACGTTAACGGTGTTACTGTAAAATGCATCATTCATACCAACACTTAACTGTTCCCAAGCACAATTGGGAACCGATAATTCACTGATTATTCAAGTGAACCTCACTGGAAATACTGCAGAGGAAAAAACATTCCATAAATAAGGACTTAATGAACATGTCATGTTACACAATAATCTTTTTATTTTATACTTAGTACTATAGAATTTTAAGTCAGTTGGAAGATAAGCAACATCAGAATCGTACATGACATGAAGTACAAAAATAAGGTTGAGACTGTCTTTGCTATTAACTTGTACATTCAAGGTCACAAT
This sequence comes from Lophius americanus, assembly GCA_037951165.1. Classification (NCBI taxonomy): domain Eukaryota; kingdom Metazoa; phylum Chordata; class Actinopteri; order Lophiiformes; family Lophiidae; genus Lophius; species Lophius americanus. The sequence goes on along the minus strand of JBBDHG010000028.1, from coordinate 9,229,325 downwards.
AACAGGTCAGTGGATGGGAATTGAACACTTCAGAAAGTAACGTCACACCCCCTTTACAGTTTTTCCACCAAAGCAAACGGGCTGGCTCTGCGCTGCTAAAGACTTGGCTCCAGTCCCTTTGTGGCATCAAAAATCATTTTGGTGTTGATGCAACAAGTGAATCCACTAACAACCGGTTTTTCCACTAGCTAGAGAGCTACTAGACACTAGACTCTAGTCACTAGAGCCAAATTGTTATATCACAGAGGCCTATGAACAATGACTTTATCCCACAGGGACACCAGAGCCCTGCCTCAATGTCACTGAGGCATTCGAGCCACATCGAAATGTCCCAGAGGTACTAGAGCCAAGTCTGTTTTCACTACCCTGCCACTATAACCATGTTTTTTATAACAAAGAGGCTTTAGAACAATAACTTTATGTCACTGACACACCAGCCATTTTCTTTGTCTCAACACATTTCGACACTTACATCACAGGATGGCATTGAAGAAACTTAAAATTTGACCACAACTAAAATGGCGATGGTAGAGGAGGTTATGACGGTGTGGCTTGTAAATAAAAAGTGACAGAAGCAAAGGGCATGATGCACCGGGTGGATGCCTGTAATGCTAGTAACACATCATAATTTACTTTTACAGTTCACTTTTTCTTCTCCGCAATGTCTGTTGACATTTGTCATGTCTTGCTTGGTTTGTGACTACAACACCCCCATGATTTCTGGTGGTACTGCTCCATAAGGTCCATATCTCTATGATCTCCAAAGTGGTTATGAAACGAGTGAAGGGTATGAACAAATATATATTTTCTTTTCTTTATCGTTGATCATAAATTAGCTATTTTGTGATGTTTATTGTCAATTCAGTTGTTTTCATTTACATGCTGCTGTACTATGTTTTAAAAGTTTGGTTGGTATTGATAAGCCTCCCAGCCACTGACAAACCAGTTTTTGTTTCCACATCAACAAGGTTTTGGTTCTACTCTAACAATGATGGTCCTTTGAAGAGAACCCGTTCTTGTGTTGTGGAACCCATACCAATTTAAGCACTGCCGCTGAATCAGCCCTTTAATAGCTTTGACGGTAAAGAGATGCTGGATGGTCTTCACAGTCCCAGTTCACTCTGTCATCAAGTGGGGCAATTGTCTACTAGTGGACTATTGTCATTATAATTACTAAAAATCTGGATAGAAAGGGAAAGAAAAACTACTGAACTCTTTCACATCCACCCATTGCTAGAATAAGTTAATCACTCCACTTTTTTTTCAGTATCTTACTGACATCTGGATGTCCTAGAGTGGAAAAGATTTCTTAGCGTGAATTAATGTCTAATCTCTACTTTTCACTGATTTTGTAAGCGTGCTACATGGAAACTTTTTATTATGTACGATGTGAACACACGCATGAGGAAATGGCAGCATAGCTACGTAAGCAGTGTAATTCAGTGCTTTGAAATTTAGGGTCAATTCACCTAAAAACTAACACATTTTGATGAAATTGACCCAAATTACCATTCTTTTGACCAAAAACACAAAACAAAAGCCTGCTTTGGTCCATGACGTCACCATAATCAGTGCATTTTTGCCCAAAACCTGCAGAGTAATTAAAGGGACGAAAAGTTTTTTGCTAGATTTGCATCATCCACGTCAGTTGTCAGGTCGGTAGCTCTGAGCTATGACACCATGAGATCTTCAGGGAGTTCAACACAGCAGCACCGCACAGATCTAACATTAGGTGTGCTCTTTAGAAACTGGAATGAACAAAGGTAAAAGTCATCATCTAGATACTGCTTTACAATACTTTACAAATATCATAAAGGTAGCCCCCCTCACTTTGTCACCAGCTCCCATTGAAGTTTCCAAGGAGGCGTCTTCTGATTGGTCAGAGCTGGATGATGGTGGACATCATACTGACTGGGTCCAATTTTAAAATTTATACAAGCATGTGGATCTCGTTGTACTCGTCCCGTCCATCTTCATCGAAATTGGGAGAGTCCTCATCAGAATCCAGCTGTAGCAGAACAAAAAGGCTTTGTTAATTTTAAATGACGGTTGGGTTAAAGGTCTAAATAAGGTATACTAACAGGATTCACTCAAACTTGTTCACTCAACTTGATAGGTTAAAGTGAACCCTAGTGGATGGTACCACGTGGAAAAATGTCTCTCAGTTTGTGGTGGATTTTATGTATGGCTTATGTTAACATTTATTATAAGGTTGGAGTACTGTTAAATTTGAGAGGAAGACTTTGATATTTAGGGTAACATGAGACAATTACACTAATTAAAGAGAGAGTCAAATGAAATGATTGATATTATGGGTTTACATACTAAGAAGCTAAAACAAGCAGCCTGCTAAGTAGCTTTTGAAACAAATACTAAACAGTGAAATGGCTTACCTAAATAAGGCTAAATGACATGATAGAAATGAAAATATTCCCTGTTCCCCACTTGTTTTGAAGTCTTTCTTTATGTTATGTCTGGAGAATGACATTCTTTGCATCCTTCAGACATTCTGTCTGAAGGATGCAAAGATAGCCTGACCTGGTTTATATCAATAAAATGGGGCTTCTGTAACTGGCTGGCAAGATTCCAGGATGACACACCTGAGCGTACTGAGATTTTCTCTGTTATGACAGATCTGTCTGTAATAAACACACATATAAGTAAGACGCCTGATACTCCTCCAGTTACAACCTGTTCCTCAAATGATTACTAGACTAGAATTTCTTCATCACAAGACTTGCATCAACCTATGAATTCCAATCAACACAAAACACCTTTGTTAAATCGATACTAAAATCAATAACATGCAGGAGGGGTTATGTTCCAGAATTCTCCCAATCATTGTGCCGAATTTATTCCCAAAATGTCAAATTATTTCCATTTTTGTAGCTAATATTATTTTCATTATCATTTCGATAACAGTCCCAACTCTCTGGAACAATCTCCTTCTTAAAGCTAATTTAAAAATATATTTTAATAAATGTTCTTTTACTGGGGTCAAGGCCTGACTTTTATCTCTAATGTAACTTCTCAAGCCTTCTTATGTTGTATTCTCTCTCCTACCAATTGTGTGCTTTAACTTTTTATATTGTCAAGTTAAAGTTTTTATACCTAAGTTTGAAAAGGGCTGTGTAAATTAAGTTTATTATTATAATTGTAAAAAGCAGTGTTGAATTTGAGCAGCACTTTGTTTGAAAACAAGGAGCTAAACTCCAGATCTGAAAGCATCGACCGTTGCTATATTTCTGATTCGAAGAAATTGAAAATAATTTGATAACTATCATATTGAAGAATGATGGAGAAAAACAACTAGACCAGCATTATACGGAGATTAAATATCGACCCTCGTCATTTGCATATCAATGGAGAAAAAATAAACTTCATATATAAGCTGGTTCATTTAAGTGTGAAAGACAACCTGACATTATGGCGACCTAAAACCCTAAAGTTAAACTCACCAGCTGAAGATAATTGTACGCTACAATGCTTTTGGTTTGAAAGACCTTTGGGTGAACTTTGCCTGAATTGTGCTCAAGTTAAGAACAAAACTGTTTATTTTAGCTCCTTAAAAATTGTACATTTGCAAATGGAAGGTTTTAATGTCACAGTGTTGGCATTTATGGGTTTGGGGGATCAAACCACGATAACATCACACCCCACACACAGGATGGACTCTGAATCTTTTTTTGGGTAAGAAAATAGGGCAAAAGTCAATATTTGCTTAACGTTGGATAATATTTGGTTGAGGAAGCTGTTCAGCATAACAGGGAAGACAAATTGTTAGTGTTTGATGTCTGTGAATTCATGCCAACATCCATCTTATGTTAAATTTGGTGTAAAATAAGTGAGTCAAGGTTATGTGGGATACGGTTGTCGTGGCAAAGATTTAAACATTTCTGGAATATCTCTGCTGCCCAACCTACCGCCTGCAGCTCACGTTCCTCAAAAATCCTGGCGAGGACAAGGCGGCGCAGCGGCACAGTCATGATGAGGACGAAGGGAAACGCCAAGGACGCCACGGTGGACTTGACTACCCACAGAGTCACGATGCACGCCAGCTGCGTTAGGGTGAACATGTTCATCCGCCATGTTTTCACCTGAAACAACACACACAGTGGTTAATGGGCACAATACAGATACCTAAAAAAACATTGAACACACGGATCTCTAAAATGTTGGATGTTTTATTGCTCCATCTAGTGGGATCTCCTCCATGGAATGCTTTCTTTGAAAAATGTAAAAGTTTTGCTCACATTGTGTACCACATACTTTCTGGTAAAGAAATTCCAATAGAAATGTCACATGGAAAATGATCAGTTTTGATACCCATTTAATCAACTAATTTCAGTTTTCCATAATTTGAGCAGAAAAAAGCCTCATTAATAGGCTTTACTAAAAAATATTCCTTTTACTATTTTATGTTCACTTCTTAAACTAATGCAAAAAAAAAAAATTGTATTTGATGATAAATGTGGTAATGCTAGAACAAAGATTCCTTTGTGGCTCCTTTTTTGGTATTAATTGATCCATATTAATAGTGATAATAATATCTAAACCATTATGATTATCATATCCCCGTAAAGTAGGGGATATTATAGAATAGACATTGCCAGCGCGTCCGCCGAGTTGGTGGTATACAGTTGGTCAGATGAAATACATCCGTGTAGTGTTACACATTATTGAAGGATAAGAATGAATGCACATGATGCTTTGTGATGAATAAAAAACTATATAAAAATAAATACATTTAAAAGAATCAAAGCTGAATCTGAGACTAGTTGAACTGATTAAATATAAATCCGTACAGAAAATTCAATTTGACTAAAATTTTATAAATAAGGGAAATACATTAAATCAATTATTATAATACAAACACTTCAAGAAATTTGATCCAGTGGTTTTTGAGATCAGATATGGACGGACCAGACCCGGCTGTTCAGAGGGACAGACAGACAAAGATAACAAATGTCTTTTTTTGCTTTTCACCCCTGAATATTGTTCCCCTCTCTGAGCCCTTTACACTTCCAATGTACAGTATGTGATGGTCCATGTTGTAAAACCAGAGCAAGCACTGCAGGTTTGTGCCCCCTTTGTCCCAGACAGGAAGATCTAGCAAAAAGAAGACTAATCATTATTTTTCTCAAAACTTGTCAAAATAAACGTCAAATGTTTATAAACGTCAAACGGAATGTGTAACATGCTAAAAGTTGGGTTTTTAACACTGGACGCAACTCACCCTCAATGGGTGAGACAATGGACACTTCTCAAACTCATTTTGACAACTGAGCAAGGAGGAGGAGGGGCTTACAAGACTAATACATTTTATAAAAATGGTGACGGGTGGGTAAATGTTTACATTTAGTCAAGTGAAAAAGCCGTCACGCAAGTTGAATCTTCTGCTTTCATTGTCTGGGACTGTTAAATGAGAGATCTAAAACCACAGGGACACACCTTCCATTTGAGACAATCATCTTGCTGCCGTCTTTTTAAACACAATTGTCTCTCATGCCGCTTTTGCAATCCAGCTCTATGCCTTAGCTAAGTCTTCTGAGATTCACCAACTTTATAATTTCATCAGCCTAAGTAGTTTGAGTGGAGTCATCAGCCACCAACCCCTTAGACTCCATATAACTATCTATGTTTGGTGTATCCTCCTTAATCACAATATGTCTGAAGATTTTATGACAGACTATCAGAGTTCACCTGTTTTAATAAACAACTATCTAAAATTCATTCACTTGTCTCTCCTGAATGAAATACACAACTACAACTCAGATGTGGTGTGCAGGCTTGTGGAGCGTGAGTTGGTCTGTTCCTCCTGGAGATCATAGTTGACGTCAGGAGGAAGGGACCAACTCACACTCCAATAAGGATCAACAACTCCGTGGTAGAGTGTCTCAAAGGCACCAAGTTCCTACTGGTACACAACATTACAACCTGGCCTGGACTCGGCACACCTCAATTCTCACTGAAAGAGTTCAGCAAAGCCTGCACTCCGGCAGCGGATGAGGAGAGCACATCTTCTCAGTATGCCAATCACCTCATGTATACCTCAAATTTCCTTTCATAAATACTGTAATGGCCTTTTACCTGGATTTCTTTTACCTTTGATATTTTGTTTTGGAGAAAAAACATTTAATTCTACTGTGTACCTGTCTAGTGGATCGTCAATTTTGAATCTTTTCTGTACACTTCAAGCTTTTGAACACCTTCAACAGTATCGCATCAGTATCAGCGTTACTAGACAGTGTTTTACTTGGTATCGAATCGGAAAAAAAAATCAGTGGTAGCGTATATCAGTAGTACTCAGATAGAAAACAGTCATCAGATTATTTAACCTGGAGCAGCTTTATCATAGCAACATTGTTTGTCAGCAAAACCAAATCAATGATGATAGGATGCAATGAAACATTGAAGGCTGTTGCCATCAAGAGAGAGGATACATTAAGTTTTTCCTCATCTACTGATCAGATGGAGAAACTAAATCTAGCAGGGCCAAGCGGTCAGAAAACAACCTTTGTTTATCCTCAGCTGTTTGAGGTCAAAACTTCAGCGATATTTTCCTTCGCAGTGTATCCAGCACTAGGAATCTCGACTGTAACTCTCTGTTGGTAAAGAAGTGACAGTTTTCTGGATGAAGAGGAAAGCTGTAAAAACCTGAAAAATGTTCATGTCTCATGTAAGCAAAGATCGGTTACAAACGGCCGTCTTGCTTCTGCTTAAGTTACCACTCCGCTGGTTTTGGCTTGTTCATCTCACCACTAATTATAATGCTCGATGGCATGCAAACATTGATTTTGCATGCGTTACCTTGGTGACGTAGATATGGTCAGGGTGATGCTTGGCAGGCGTGACCATGAGTGTGATGCGTTCATACAGCTGGATGCCTGTCAGAGAGGTCACCCCCATGTACAAGAAAATTCCAAAGAGCACAGCCAGCGGGATGAGGCGAAGCACGTCGGTCATCACCATGGACATACCTGATTGGGTTAGAAAGGTTTTATATATTACTGTGTGGTTTTGAGATGTATTTACTAGAACTGTGCAGATAATTTCTCTCCAATGCCTTTATTCACAACATTCACCACTGTTTGAACCTTAATTAGTAAGATCCAAAAAAACATAAACTTCTCATCCAACAAGTATCTCAAATAAACAAAAAACTCACCCATCATCGAGTTATTGTGGCTGCATATCCAACGGGATAAAATGATACCACTTTGGGGACCGTACCGTAATTATTCCAAGCTATTTCTCTGGTAAAGTCATCAGCGGATTAAAACAATATTGCAAAACCCGACATCTTGAAGTTTCACTTTGAAATTACTGTTTTAAATTTTGAAGAGACTCTGTTCACATAGTATAAGAGCCTTTAAGCTTTTGCAGAAACTTTCCAACACCTAACCAAGTAGGTTATGTTTTCATCTGTTTCAGTCTGGCTTTCATTTAGGCTTTTTGATTGGGTTACAGAGGAAACTACTCATCCAACTTCAATACGGTTTTATAGGACCTGTGCCGAGTCTCGAACCACGTACCTCCGCACTTTTCCACTTAATATAATGAAAAAAGTGACACACAAACAAACTTGTGAAATGTAGTGTATTAAAAATACAAACAAGCTATTAGTTGGTTCTCTCATACTGGGCGAGACAACAGTGCAAGATATTAAAGTTATTTCCATTTTCCATCAAACAATTGGTACGGAGCCCAGGAGGGGACATGGACAAAAAATAAAATGTTTTAGGCGTGCACATTAGTAGGTAGTATGTGGGTTTAGATTAGCCATACAACATATTCAAGCAGATATAATAGGAGAGCTGTTAGGTTCAAGGTGGGATTGGGTTTAAGATGGCGCTGTGCACGGAGGCAGCGGCTCCTCGTTGGAGGGAGTTTTTGAGTGTTTCGTCCATCCCAGATGTTCCTTTTACAAAAATTTATAATCAGGAAAATTTACTTAATATCAGGGAAAAGATTAAACTAAGGACGGGGAAGACAGCCGAGATACATGCTAAGCTAAATGTTAACCCCTACATTTGCCAAGAGAAACACGTGGAGGGGCTGCTGTGTGTTAATTTTCACGGAATCATGGCTCCATGACAGTGTTCAGGACAGAGTTAAATACCTGTCAAAAGTTTGTATACGGACGAAACACGATTCACAAATCACAGTGTGACTCACGTGAAGAAAACAAGCTGATTTCCAAATAGAATACACGATTCAAAAACTAATGCTTTCTGTTCTACAAACACAAAATGTGCGTCAGACAACTACAGCATGTCTTACAAGTACAAATATGCAATTACATGTCTAATCAATAATCTATCCTACAAATACACAAAAGGAAAACCCTCACGTGACTTTTGGCACAACTCTCGGGTGAGTGTGCCACTACTGAAACACAAAGGTCTTCGATTTGTTCACACACAGTTTTTGTGTGGTTCACCTGTTAACTTAAACCGATCAACAGTGGTATGGTGGAGACAGTGGACAACATGATGTTTCTCAGAGTTCAGATCTCTGACGAACTCACTTGGTCGAGGAACATCACGGGAATCATGAAATGGGCCTAGCAGAGCCTGCAACTTGCAAGGAAACGGAAACAAGCATCTGTACCCACCAGTACCCTCATCATTTTCTACAGAGATGTGGTGGAGTGCTTTCACATTATGCATCTCAGCTTGGTACAGCTGCTGCAATATGGCAGACATGAAAGCCCTGCAGAGGGTAGTGAGAGGAGCTGAGAGGGTAATTGGAGTCTCCCTACCCTCTGCACAAGAGTTTTACCACAGCCCAAGTAGGAACAGGGCACTGAACATTGTCAGGGACTCTTCAAACCTCTACCATAAACTTTTTGAACTGCCGCCACCAGGCAAACAATACTGGAGCATCAAAAGCAGAACCACCATCTGCTAAACAGCTTCATCCCTCAGGCTGTCAGAGTGCTTAACTGCTGATCTGGACTATGTCAAATTATATTGCACCTTTGGACTATTCTTGTACCGTTTACACTTTGTCACTTTAACTGGGCTTCAGTCACTTTATACAGGCACCTTGAAACACAGGGTACTTTATTGGGTTTACACTTGATACGTGGTGATGCATCATTCACGCACCTTCTACATATATATATATATATATATATATATATATATATGCAGAATTTCATTCTGGATCCCAAAGAAAAAATATTTCATTCTGCCTGCAAAATAACAACTAAGTTTGATTTGTTTTGGTGATGGGTCCCAACATATCAGGAATACCCCACACATATGTTGGTTGTTTTCAATACTTTGCCTTATGCGGATCCAGCTCCAGGAAACCGTTTAGATGTGGGGATATTACTTCTGCTACTCACTTGTTAACACTGAGCTCACAAGTTTTTATTTTCAGGAGGTAGTAACTCTTATAGTGTAATAATACATATAAAAGTTAGATCTCTTTCTGTACATTCATGAGAAAATTTGGACATAATCTAACATGTTGCTGGGTAGCTAGATTTAAAAACTGTGTTTTGAGTGAAATATAAACAATTACAGTAAAATATTACAAATGCAAGTTAAATCTTCTTAAAGCGATTTAGCCCTTAAAGCTCAAAAAGTTTTGAAGGTAAAGCACCCTCTAGTGGCAGAAATATTGAACCGACCTTTCCTAAATTTAATCCAGTACTTCCTCTGTCTATAGGGGTATCAAAGATGAAAATGATCGACAAAATTATATTTGAGTTATTTTGCTAACACGAAAGATCATAAACCTATTGGGGATTATGATTCCATAACACCCCCTACTATTCAGAAATATAATTAAGCATTTGCATACAGGTCTTATTTGTTCTATACTGAGGTGTTCATTTTTAAAAGTTACATTACAGACTACTGAAGTATTTCATTTGTTTTTTCAACGTGCATTTGATGCATGTCTTATGAGCACTGTTTTTTTTTCAATTAGAGAAAAAACTTCCTTTTTATTTTCTCCTTTGATGTCTCAACCCTGAAGAAAATCAATCTTTAACATATTTTTGTGTCTAGCAACAGTTGCCATGTTATGATTGCTAAATTGCTGTTTGGGGTCAACTGTTACTCAAACTTACCGACAAGAATAGCCACAAGAAGCCCAGTCAGCCTTTGTTCTTTCACCTCCTGTATCATGGGCTTCTCGCCAGGTGCCGTGGCTTTGCTCATGACAGTGAGGGCGTTGACATGAGTGACGGACCGCACAGTTGCCGCAGTGAGCCATGGAAGTCCAAAAAGAGGACAGATGGCGCCTAGAATGACGATGAGCAGAAGATCCAGGTGGAAACCTGAGCCTTTGACCAGCCGGCGCTCCTTCTTGCTGACAATCAGTCTTGTGGAAAATGGGAGATTTAGTAAATCAAACATTTTGTAAAATAAGCAAACCCTCCTATCACACACTAATTCTATATCTACAGCCTTCCCACTGTAGTTAGTTAAAGTATACTTACGAAGTTATTTGAGTTTCCATGAAAATGAGGATGAAGACTAGAATAGCGGGTACGATAGAAGCTCCCATCAGCCAGGTGGGAAATGGCTGCTTGTCACCAAAGGGACTGATGAACCAACCTCTCTTATCAGGAGAGGTGACCGAGAATCCTGACGGCACATTGAGTTTCTGAAATTAAAAACAAAACACTATCATTGCTCAACTGCTTTGAAAATCCAATTCCAAAGTTTCTGTGACTACAAGATCCCAGTTACCTGTGTGTAAGTGTCAGGAATGCTGTAATCAACCACGACTGAAACTAGAATAGAGATGGGGATACCAAAGTCACCAATGATTCTTCTGGCCTGGGGATAACGAGAAACCAAAAATTAGCTGAAATTTTGTGCATGAAAAATCACAAACAGTTCAAGTAAAATTATATAATTTTGATTCAAAGCTTTTTACTCACACAAACAGGTATAAGGAACTAAAATCTATATAATATATATATATATATATATATATATATATATATATATATATATCCAATGTGGTTTTGTATACACAAAACAATATATAAATTCTTGTTATAAACAGGTGGCCCTATGATACAAATAGTGATGATGGTGATTGACGAGATGATGAGTTTACGTGGATTTGTTCAGGTTTGGACTCTTATCCAACATGCAAAATTTGGAGCAGATTGGGAAATGGGTAGTGGAGTTGTAGCAAGATTGAAATTTGTCATGCCAGCATATGTAAATATGCCTCAAAACGCAATAGTCACTTGCCTCTCCCATAGCTCTACATTTCCACAAGATTTCATCAAAATTTACACAAAATATTTTGATTATTCTACTTAGAAACATACAAAAATGAAAAAAAATGAAAAAGGCAAGAATCGGTGATTGGCATAGGAAAACAGTGTTATTCTAAATAAAACTCCCCTTAGTGAGTAAAATATGCATAATTACAACTAGATATATCTCCTCAAGTCAATACTTAAATACAATAAAAGCTTGAAAGCTTTTGGAGATAAAGTTCCCTCTAGTGGCAGAAATATACAACTGACCTTTCCTAAATTCAATCCAGTTCTTCCTAATGGAGATATAAAATATGAAAATGATCCATGAAACAATATTTGAGTTATTGCCCTAACACGAAAGATCTGCGACAGACCCGTTTGGGATTTGGGAACGACATCATAGGCCTACATTAACAGACAGATCCAAACTGTAATATTAATACTCTTCAGAGATATAATGGATCAGCATACCTTGCCACCTAAAAAGCGACTGTTTCTGAATTTCCTGAGGAAGAAAGCAACAAAGAAAGTGCCCATCATGAGCACCAGAGACAGAAGAGCAGTGTTGGGCTGGTTGTGGATATACTCGATATCTTGAAGGCCGGTCACCGAGGAGGAGTCGATCGGGTAGGTTGCCAAAAGCGGATGTTCCTGAAACACCTAGAAATAACAAAAGGATCTCGGTTTATCCTGTGTTGATACTTTTTAGTGGCTTTTTGCAGACTTAGGAGGGCTTAAATCTGGTCCAGCTCTTATCTGCCTGATGCACTGTGTTATATCAGGTGTGGTTACCTTGATGAGCTTAGAAAAGGTCTCATAGATGAAGATGAGGGAGATGAGGAAAGCAAAAATCTCTTGCGTGAACGGTGAGATGTAGCGAACAAGAAAGCTGCCCTCTGCTGCCACAATCACCAGGACGATGAAGATGAGCCAGAAACCGATCCACACTCGACCAGTCAGGTATTCAAAGTTGTGGGTCTGACAGAACTGAAGTAACACATAGAGACAAATAAAATGGTAATACTGGATTACAAAAACCAGAACCAGAGAAATTAGCATAAAGTCGTAGGATTTCTACGCTTTCAGATGGATTACCTTATAGTAGGCTTCTTCAAACACAAGTAAAGGTCCTGAGAAGCCAATGATAAGGAGGGGTTGACCTCCAAGCAGTGAGAATATAACTCCAAGAGTTGCAGTTGACACAATGAGCTCAGTTACTCCCATCATGCCTTGTGTTTTCTCTCCTGCGCGTGTAAACAGTCAAACAACACATTTTAGAGGCATATAGATCAAAATGACATAGAAATCAGTTACACAGTTACAGCTTTAATTTACCCAGCAGCCCTCCAAAGGTAATAGTTGGGGAAAGAGCAGCAAAATAGATGAAGATTACGGCCGCGATGCACTGCATGTCCAGAGCGTCTTTCAAGTCGCTGACATAGTGTGGGTAGCGGCGGCGGATGTCATGGATAAGTCCTCCAAAAGGAATTCCTGAGCGCTTCAATGGGTCCACCTCCTGGTCTCCCTCCCCCTCCTCCTCTGGGCTTACGTCTACAATGATTGTTTCAAACTTCATTACGTAAAAAAAACACTGAAGATGACCATCAAGATAAAAAAAAAAACGAATACAAGACACAATCAGTGACAAAAACAAAAAAAACTTATAAAAGGTAAGAGGCCACAAAAAACTTGGCAAAAACACTGACAATATTTGATATTTGTTGCTATGTCTGAGTTTTCTGTTGTGTGATATCATATTCATTACATTATTATCACGTATAATATAAAAACGATACAACTGTTGTGTTGAATCATTATTATTACATTAGTATTACTTATAATCACTGACTTTAGTCTTTAGACGCCAGTCTTTTTATGTTGCACTGTTTGCTGGTCTTTGAGAAACAACATTCCGTCCAACTGCACATGATGTATATGATTGAATGACTAATAAAAATTGAGTCAGGTGGATTTTTCTCACATTAAAGTCTTAAATTGGAAACATAAATTTACCATCAAGGAGTCTGGATTGGACACATGAAACACACAGTAGCTTGACGAGCAACTCATTATTTCCACAAAATTATTGGAAGAAGATGAAGTACAACAGGGCTACCTCAGACAAAAAAATTATATTTCTATTAATTTAAACTAAATAGAAAAAGCAATCTGAAGATTAGATATCCTCCCCTCAGATCACCTGAGCAAATACTAAAACAGTCCGAGCAAGCAAAAACTCTTTTCTGTGCTCGAAAATGCATTTCCAAGTATGCTAATATACACATTTGCATGCAGAATAACAATGTATCCTGCCCAGCTTTCAGTCATTTGTCCCTCATAGATCCCTTCTCTGCGTGCTGGTTCACACCTGAGTACTTGCCCCATGTGTGTCTAATACCCTCTAACATCTGCACATTATACTCCCTCAACTAGGCACGGCGTTATGATGTGCAGCCTTGTGCCACCGCAAACAGTGATAATTAAGAGAAGAAATGACTGAAACCAAGTAAACACATATCAAACACATTAAGGATCTGTGCACATAGTGAGATCACATCACGTGGTAAAACAGCATTCATTTTTGTGGGTTAATTGTTTCTATAATTGATTAATCAAAGCAGATGTGTTATTTTGACAATCTCACTTATTGTATAATGGGCTGTGAGGTCAAGATTGTATGATGCCTAACCTTAACCTTAACTGCATTTAATAACATTTATTTAACATGCCAGTGTTTGGCATTCTGTTGAAGGAAGTATGTATAGATTTAAATCGTCCAATTTGCCTCTTTTCTACTGCTGTTTCGGATCATTAATTTATACCGAATGACAGGGTGGACTGAAGCAGCTGTATTAATGAGAATTATTAATGACACCGCAATAGCTCATACTTTCAGTGGTTTACTACACAAAAAATGGAATTTGATGGTTGAATTTGTTGTGTTTCGCTCCACCACAATGTCAAATACTATATCCTGCGACAGCAACAATTGTGCAAATAATCAACAGCAGGAAACACAATGAAGCTCTATTTTTTATTTTTTATTCATCCCCAGTGCCAATATGTGTGGAAGATGTCTTTGGTGCCCTCCGGTGGAAATAAATAAAAAAATACCTTTCGGCATAATATGCAAAGGAAAATTCTGCACACAATTTGAAAGACCTATGGGGTGGAATTTTTCATTACATCGAAGGACCAATTCAGATTTTCGTAATTAAACTTGCCTCCTTAAAGCGTAATAACGAAAGATTTGGCTCAGAGGAGGGACCTGCGAGGGATTTGACAAAGTACCTTTGTTGTTCTGCTCCATTCCAGATGAGGAGTGGTGTTTCTTCAGTTCTCTCTCCTTCCTCTTGCGCAGCATCTGCTTCTGGAAGTCGGCCACTGTCTTCAGGAGGTCTTTGCCCTCTACATCTGAGGGAGGAATGACGATGCTGCAGTCCAAGAATTCATTGATACCATTCAGGAGGTCCTGTCTGTCATCAGCAAAATAGGCCACCTCATGGAAACTCTGCAGTGAGATACAATTGAATGTATTCACCAGACCCACATCGAGTGTTTATAAATACAATTACGGTGTATTGTACTGAGCACTGAGAGGTGAAAATTGCATCAATGATTCACATTCATACATGGCCGTACTCAGTAGACCATGTAGCCACTAGTAGTCACATCTGGAAATAATTTAAGTTTCATGCAACACAAAGAGCTGGTTTTTCAATTATTTACAACGGAGGAAGATAATAAGCCTACAGTCCTGAGAAAAATAGTTGGCCTCTTCCTAATTATGTCTATATTTGGGGCATCTCATGGTAAACTGTATTTGATCTTCAGAGTAAATTTGATCAAAACAAAAGCGAGCTGAGTAAAATGTTTACACAAGCTTAAGATGATAATTATACTTAACGAGGTTAACCTAATTGTGAGTGTGAAAAAGAACTTGACACCCTGAACTTGATAGCTAGTTGTTCCACATTTTGCAGCAACGAGTGCAACCAAACGCTTCTGATAACAAGATAATGCTATGGTGGAATTTTGTCCCACTCTTCTTTGCATAACTGATTAAGTGCAGCAACATGAGGCAGGCTCAGGAAGTAGATTGGTGGCCCAAAACATAGAGCGATCGCTCGGGAGGTAGAGCAGCGGCTCTGGAAGTGGAGAGACGGCTCAGTGGTTCATTCCCTGGCCCCTACGGTCTACATGTCATAGTGTCCTTGAGCAAGATACTGAAGTCCAAGTTGCTCCTAATGGCTGTTTCATCGGTGTGTGAGTGATGGTGATGGGTCATCAAACTTCCGAAAGACATTCATGTTCCTCTATGTCTAGTCCAGTATTAAAGTAGTTTGGTAGGTTGTCGGTAAATACCTTTTTCATGCAGGCCCATTAGGTTTTCGACAGCCCTTTTTGCCCACCTATTATTTAAAAATTATTTTGCGTTACATTTTGTTTGAAGACGCGACACATTTTAGAAACCAGGAAGCTTTTGATCACAACAATGCTTCATTTGGATTTACAATCTATTTTCCTCATTTTCTTTCTTCTGTATGATCTTTTTAGTCGAGGTTTACTGATGAAAAATGCCTACTGCTGACACAAATGGCTTTCTAAAGTTTACTTAATCTCCAGTTTGAGACTCTATAAATAACAAACAGCCGACCTTCTCTGTCTTTTGTGACTTGAATCATCTGAGTGAGATGTTGTTTTTCATTTAAACCCTCTGATTTACCTTGTCAGACATCAGCGTGGCAAAGGAGCGTCCAACCTCATGATAGTCCACGTTGGCCTGACTCGGACCAAGCAGGACGAAAATGAAGCGCACTGGAACAGGGACCTCGAGCACCGACTCCAGGAGGACCGCCTCATTCAATCGGACGAAGGCCATTGCTGGCTGCTCAAGAAATTCAACACAGCCTGTCAGGAAACACCAATAAGTTATTGTCATGTGAATAAATTACAAATTAAAAATGAATAATTGTTTGTTTCAGTCATCATTACTTTGCTGTCGAAAATCGTAACAGAAAGGATCTGTTAAGATCTGGCAGTACACCTTCCTCTCCATCTTGTTTCTATTGTCTTCTTCCTCCCCTCTATGTGTTGTCTATCCATCCCAGTCTGTCTGTTCAAGTTACCTGTCACTCTCTCTTCACCTGACTCCACCTACCATAACAATTTCACACCTGGCTCCATTGTGGTTCACTATCACACCTGAAGACCGCTGCATAAAACTTCAGCCCCACACTCCATTTTCGTCAGATCATCCGTTTATCTTAGTGGTAACAAGGCTTTGACTTCCTCAGAAGATTTTGAGAAACCTGTTTTTGCCCACCTGGTATTTCTTGCCCAGGTTCCCCGTTCCAGCACTCCTGCTGCACTCTGGAAATAATCCTGTGTAGTGTCCAGAGATTCAGATTTGCCCAGCTGTCTGCGCTACTCCTGCACTACTGAGTCATTATTCATTAAGGCATTTTATTATACTTTACCTGGCCGAGACCCCCAATTTCTACTCCCACCTCTCCGGGTAAATGCACACCTGATGAGCTTTTGTACCCACTGATCTGAACCCCAACCTGAAATGTTAATTTCCACTATTCAACCATATACAAAAATGTTCCATAATTTTGTGCCGTTTTTTAGGGTTAGCTATATATATATATAGATATATATATATCTATATATATATATATTATGTTACTTTAATAGTTCATATTTTACCCACTAGAGGAAACTTTTTTGAATGAAAAAAGTGCTTCGGACATATCTTCCTGAGCGTTAATTAAATTTAGTCAAAATTTGGTGAATATTATCGACCCGAGGAGATCTCTATTGAATATATCATATTTTGAAATAGTTTATTTTGACACACCAAGGTAGCTTTTCCTTTTTTCTTTTTCTTTTTTTTTTTACAAATAACACTTTATGGGCTTGGATATAACCTTGATGTCAGAGATGCCAGCGTAGACCTAGTTTTCATTCTACTATTCTATGCATATGCTTGCGAGGTATTTTTTGCACTGTATTTGCGAATGTTAGACTGTCCATATATTAATGTGTGTGCAAATCTTTTAATTTGGACCAAGCCTCGCTTTAGGCCGTACATCTGAGTTTGGCTGTACACTATACAATTACAATAAATGAATCTTGAATAATTAGATGTGGGGTGTGGCAGCACTTCATCTTAGATGCTGCAGTAAATAATTCCGCTTAAAAAAGGCTAAGAAATACAAGACATCATTTAAATAACACAATTATTTTGAGGGCGGCATGGTGGCGCGAATGGTTAGTGCTGCTGCCTCACAGCAAGAAGGTACTGGGTTCAAATCCACATTTAACAGCCTTTCTGTGTGGAGTTTGCATGTTCTCACTCCAGCTTCCTCCCACAGTCCAAAAGCATGTGATATGGGTGACACAAAAATTGTCTGTAAGTGTGTGTGGTTGTGTGTCTGCCCCTTGATGAACTGGCGACTTGTCAAGGGTGTACACTGCCTCTTGCCTGATGTTAACTGGGATAGGCTCTAGCCCACCAGTGACCCTGAACTGGATAAGCGGTAGATAAAGAATGAATTATCTTGAGACTTTGGTTATTGTTGTGGGGATGGACCTGATATCATTGGGACACTACTGCCAACCTGGTTGACAAAGGTCAAAACACTCAATGTTAGGTGATCCCTTCTCCATGCACTATAAAATGTAATATATTGGCTTTACTTGGAAAAAAAGTTGTGAAACCAATTGTGTGTTTTAACTGTTCCAACGTAGCATCTAGTTAAAACCACAGGACATTTAACTATAACGCCTTAGAAATTTTTGGTGTTGTAAGAAACTTCCACACTGGTAGCATCGGGATAGGATGGACAACAATTGGAGTATTCATCGTTGAGGGAACATTTTAAACAGTTAAAAGTACAGTAAAGAAAAAAATATGATCAGATGCTGGTAGTTAAATTTGCAATGGATATGGCAAAACATTCTTTTTTTTTTTATATTGGAAGCATAATGGAAGACTTAAAAACAAGCAGATTCAAATCCAATAGCTTACCAACTAGAACGATGACAGCTTCTGCATCTTTGGGAATCTTGGCGAGGAGTTTCATGGATCTGGCTGCAGCTGGATGGCTGTCAGGAGGCAGCGGGTGGAGAGATTTCTTTGAGGAGAAACAGAACAAAAGATACATCTAAATGTTGCCCAAACCAACGTGAGATGACATTTCAACAAATCAAGGGACCAGTAATGGGAAATATTTGTGAAACAGCCATGTATATGCACAGTAATGTATAGATCCTGTTAAATCAAACGAATGGGTGATTGGCTTTTTATGAGGGGCATAACCTTTAAACAGTTAATACATTCATAGCTTTAACTAAAGCACCATAAACCAAACTCACAACATCCGTCAACACATGTTGAGCAGGGAGACATCCTTGTCTTCTGACCTCATGGAGGGGTGTTTCAAAGAACATGCGTGAGCCACAGGATTCACATGAGAAATCTAGTGTAATCATCCTTAAATCTATGCTTAACGCTGACTCTTGGAACATAATGCAAACCGTACACCAGGACAAGACAGCTCCACATCGCTTTTATCTCCGTCCACTTAGATAGCTGAGCTCAATTACCCCTGTGGCTTCTTGTCAAAGCTAGTTACACACTTACTTTGGCTTTGGTAGATGGTAATAACTTTGCTGTCTCCCTGCAGTGCTTCAACTGTCAGAGTCTATAATCAACCCGCATCTAGCATCTCACAGATCTTTGTCACCAGCGTCTCACGTAAAGTAAAGAAGTTTGAGGATTACAAATTGCATGCAGATTAATGACCTAAATAATCAAGAACAAGGAAACGTACAAACAGGCTGACAAAAACATCTTGTTTGGGGTCATAGGCGCCTCCTTTGCTATCGTGGTGCTCTTCTTGCTCTTCGGCCACCAGAGAAAGGTTGGTTTCCATGACGTGGTTGTGATTGAAACTGCCATGAAGACTGCTGGATGAGTAGTGGCGGTTGAAGCGATGTTTCAGGTCACTGGGATGGCTGCGGATAAAACATAAAAGATAGTGAAACTACTCTACCATGCGAGTAGTTCTTAACTGAAGAACAGTATTGCCTTGATCAGGGGCAGTTATAGATTTGTAGTGAGGTGGGCGCCACACAAGCTAAGCGGGGGTCCCTCGCTGCTGCCGTCAACCCCCCAGCACTAGTATGGTTTCAGATCAGACCATCATTTATTATATTAGACTCAGTGCTTTAAATTAAGTGTGTATAGCATAACATAATAGATGGTATATCATGTAATTCAGATAAATCCTTTTAACTTTAGTAAGACGAAGATAAAACCCGCGGTTTGAATTATACAATACGGGATTCCGTATTTATTTACTTACTTATTTAGTTTCATAATATCTGACTATGTAATAGCTTTAACTTTATAATGATCTCAGATAAGGGGCCTGTTTTTTTGTAATTGTTAATATTAGCAGAGTTCACGTTCTGAAAAAAATTAAAAACTCACCATTAAAATCAATTTTTATGCAGTCTAGCTTCTAACTCTGTTTTAATTAATTATTAATAGATTATAAATATAATATGTTAGAAATTCTGCACAAAAATTAACAGCCACCTATACTAACAGATTTTCCCCCTCTGGGCCGTGGCCACCCCATTCAAAAAATCCCAGGACTTCCCCTGCACTGAGCTCAAGACTTGATCAATATAATGACAGAAAACCTTTTATGGAGTCTCTTGCTACCAAATTAGAAATGTTAGGGAGGGTTGTAATAATTTTTCTGCAAACTACGCACATTATCATGATGAAACTTTATGAAATTATATCCAGTATTAGTTGCTAGTTGGACAGAAATGGAATATTGTTGCCCTATGTTTTATAGCATATAACAATCAACATAGCACTGAATTGCATAACTGTACAACCCTACATGACCGAGTGTTTTTTTAACACTCTATAATAGACATGATACCCCAGGAGGAAATTACACAATTCTGATCTTCACAAGACAGAAATTGGGTGGTGGGTCGCAGCAAGGGTGGACGGATACATTAACTGCAAGGAGCAGTATTATTAAGGCTGAATACACCTAGACAGACTCGACATCCGTCCAACTTATCCAGTCCATCTAGTCCATCAAGCATGAACAATAGAAAAATAAATAAATGTGAGTAAATTGATGCCTGCGCATTTGGGCCTCTCAGGGAAGATGCTGCCATCGGTGGCCATCCATGTCCCTGATAGCTAAATCTGGCACTGGCTTTGAGCTAAATGCTTACATATGCATGTTAGGAGCTCTCCAAGTTTGAACACAAGTGTACGGATACTTTTTCCCCTTTTTTGCCAAAACTAGTGACCGGTTTAGTCCAGTTTAATCCAAATTTGGTCCATTTAAATCTGCTCAAGGAGGTCTATCTTGCTTATACCATTTTTTCCTCTCACAGTTAAAATTTTACTTTACTTTACTTTACTTTTTTTTCCCAGTCTTAACATATTTTGTCCCAGTTCATTGTTTTTGTTTCAACTACACTAAATTTCAATGTTTTTAAAAATAAGGGTCAGATGGTTTTGGTTAGGATAATCCCAAACTGGTCACTGTCAAAACTGTCTCTTGTTTCTAGATTAGCAAAGTGACGCTTCCACACCAGTTTTCCTGGCCGAGACCCCTTTCTTTGGCCTTTGAAATCCGAATTAGACACTGGACATTAGACATTAGACTCCCAGATTCCTCCTGCCACTGCTCCTGTCAATGAAAAAATGCAAGATATTTCCGCCAATTTGTTTTAATTAAGACGTAGAAAAGTCACGAGCAAGTTCATGCAGTAATGCTCAAATATGATATTTGCATTAAATAATCAGACACAGTAGGAAACATCTAAGACCGATTTTCTCCTAAGGAATTTCATGTCCTTAGGAGAAAATCTTAACATCATCCAAGTTTTATATTAACACTCTTTAGAACACATCTTCATTACATCAGCCCATCTGTGACAACACATCACGCAATAGTCCCACAAGATCCGATAAAACGAATGAGGAGTGACATGGAAGTGAACAATAATGAAAGTAGTTTCCAGAAGATCTTTTATATGGTCTGACGAAACTATGAGCTACATTTTAAGCTAGATTGAAGCATTTTTTTCTTCATGTTGTGAATCTACTCATGACTCGAATGATAGGATTGTTTTTCTCCTTAAGGGAAAAGCCAGTGCTGCAAAATCTATGTGGAAAGTCTGAGTGATAGCACGAGGGGCTTGGTGCTTGGAATGCCAGATTTCTGGCAGAATTTGATAAAGTTGATGAGTGTGTGTAAAGTCCATCCTCTTCACATTCTATGAAACATCACCTAAATGCAACTAATATTGATATAATTTACGTTTGACATTTGAATCGACACCACACCAAAGAAATCCCTCAGGGATGGGTTAAATGCAGACTGGTCACTATTACTGGTCAAACCTGGACTGCACCATTCTTGCTCATCAACTTGGCATATGGGGAATTAGAATGCTATACTTAAAAGCTGTATACAGAAAATAAAACAATTTCAATATTATTGAAAATTTTAAAAATTTGTTTGCAAATTGTCGATAAAGGGTTTTTTGATACCAATTTCTTTGTGAAGTCAGCTATCTAAAAATATTTTTATTTAAATCAGCAAAGTAAGCAACTCGGTTTGACTACATCAGAGATGCTACATCCATTTCAAATCGATGTAGCCGTGGCCTGGAGAACATGTACAAAGACTCCCCTACAGACTGACATCAGAGTTGCGAACTTTAATGATTAAAAAATTTACCTTGAAGTAGATAATTTGGGGGTAAGGTTTGCGGTCCTCCACGAGTAGGCAGCAATGTAGCGCGGAGCACAGAGATGTAAGTAATCCTGTACTATATGGGCCACCCCCTCTTCTGTTACTCTGGTGGCATAGCTCATACGAGTGCTTGTGCTCTATCCACAAACTCAGAGTTATTTGTGATTAATTTGTCCGATTTCGTGATTCAAAATCTCCGAGCACCTCATCCACATCATTCACTTCCACTCAGTAACTTAGTTTCAATTTGCCACGTACGTCAGCTGTGGCCCTTTTTCAGTGCAAGTTTTCAAGATCTTATTCAAGATCTTATTCTTATTCAAGATCTTATTCAAGATCTTATTCAAGTCCACATGTGAACATATGGACTATAGAAAAACTTCACATGGGAGCGACCGCTCTGAACCAAACCTCTTCATAAGGGGAATCTCATCATGTGATTTCTTTTTATAACGGTTGTAATTTAACATCACTGATGTAGTCCAACCTGGACCAGGATTGACTGTGTCAGTGATCGGGTGAGTCAGGTTTGGGTTCCATCTTAAGTAGGGGGCAACTACTTCCTAGTTGAGTTTCCTAGTGGTTTTGCAACAACAGAAATTACATGATTTCATTCTGTGCTAAGCGACTAGCATGTGTGGTTCAGTGTGACAATTTATATATTATTATAAAACAGAAAACTTGTGCGCATGAACACAGATTCCTGCAAGTATTGATCATAACCTTTATCATAGGTGGTTGTGAGAAAACAAAATGACAAAAAGGGTTCAAATGTAACAAAATAGGTGAAAATAACCACATTGAAATAAACCAATGATAGACAATAATAAAATTATAAAACAAAAATGAATAATTATTTGCAGAGATGTTAGGGGACTTTCCCTGTCTAGAGCCAATATTACTCTATCTCTCGATAGTTTGCATTGGATCAAATTCATAAATGAGGAGGGTTGCATCAGGAAAGGCATCCATCCAAATCATGGCTTTGGTTATCAAATATGATCACCTGTAATGTTAACCGTCAGGTCATACACAATACCGCTCAGTTAAATGCAGTAATCTCTGCATTTGACTCATCCCTGAGGGAGCAGACGACGGCCCATTTGAATCGCCCATGGATCTAGAATTTCAAGGCCTTGCTCAAGGACCTACCCTACGACATGTTGGACATGTCGATGTTGGTCCTTGAGCAACCTGCTGGTTCTCAAACCTGCTACCTTCTGAACAGAAGATGGCTGCTCTACCCACTGAACAACAACCGCCCGTGGAAACAGAGGATCCACTGCTTTGGCAACCCCCAAAGGGAACAGCCGAAAATAGAAGATTATGGGCATTCATTGCTCAAATGATGGTATCCCATGTTTATTTATTGTTGTTGATTGCCGAGAACAGCCTTTCTCAATCAAATATAACCACAGCCCCTCCGACAAAGTTATTTTCACATTGCTGACATAGTGAAATGAATTAAAATTTGAAAAACAATGGTTATATAACTCACCATAAAACTGTAGATAATAACCACGTTACGCTTCAACAAGATTTCTCTCACATGCTCTTCTCCATGTCACAACATCTGACGGTCAGTGTCATGAGACCATGTTAATAGCCCACAGCAATGGTTTTGTTTTGTTTTAATTTACAAATGATGTATTAAGTGTTGCGTGAGGCACACAGACTAAAAGGTTTACAAAATAAAAGCCCTATATTCAGATATCTTTGCATCTGAGCCACAAATCATATCATGCAGTGCTCGTTAAGCACTGAGGATCATAGAGCAATAAAAAAGAAAAGAGTGCAACTGCGGGTACTTATGGTAGGGTTTCATCTTCAACGCAAAACCATGAAGGTGCCTGGTGTGTATTATGAAATTAACCCCTTAGATGTCCTACTCAGCTATATAGTTGAGCACATTTTGAGTCACTGTTTTTTATTGAAAGATGTGGGCCACTTGACTTAACCTATTTATAATATGACCCGGGGGCAGCATTTTTAAGCTAAAGTGTAAGGGGTCAAGGTTGTATATATATATATAGATATGGTTATAATAATCTGGCCGGCAGGTGTGTGTCTTTGGACCTAAAGATCTCCCTTGCGTTTAACATTGAATTTCATTGCTAATATTACAAAGTTGGTATGGCGTTTGTACACAATGTGGCGTGTCCTTGTGTTGTCCATCTCCAGCAACGAATAGAGATGTATTATTTCAAAGCAAGCACTGTGGATAGAGGTATCAGCTTACATTGTAATATTGTGTACCATGTTGTTTGTTCTTGGAATGGACCTGATAATATGGTATTTGTCAGCATTGAGAGGACACCTATCATAGGCCTGGAGGGGAAGGGCAGTAATTTGCTTACCTTGAAAATATGGTTCACAAGACTCTTTTTACAGTCTTGTGAACCATACCAGGAGAAGAGGTAGGGTGAGAAAAGGTTGGGTGACCTCTTCTCCTGGTCCAGGGCACATCCATTTTTTAAAAGGTTGAAACGAAACATCTCAGAGATAATCACACCAAAGCACTGAAAAATGTATTGGGAAACTTGATGATGGAACGAGAAGAGCCAAAGCATCACCTGTTTCTACAATTCATCCTGGTATTCATGGTCGCGATAAACTAAATTGAATGGTATCCAACTGTATAAAGTGCTAGAAAAAAAAACACGGTTTCACAAAACTCATTACGATTCATCCCCTGTGCATCGATTATATATATATTTCTTCTCCAGGCAATAACTGATGTGACATGTCACTAAAAAACAACAGAGGTTTAATGATGGTGCCTAACAAAATGTCAGGGGATGGCTTAACCTTCAAAGTCTGGACTACATTTCATAGCAATCCTTCCAACAGCTACAGCAGTGACCAGCCAAGTGAATGTTCCTGCCATTAGAAGTGAAATAGCAAAATAAAAATGAAATAAACTGGAGCATGGTTGAATTGTCCAAATTTCTGACAGGCGTGGGTTATCTTTAGTTAATTCAATGTGACAGCTGACATTTGTTAGACTTGTTTTTGTTCTTATGTAACAGTACTAATCTATAATTCACTCTGTGGAGAAGGGCTGTTCCATTGGGGCAGTTTAGCCAGCATGTCAATGTGTCAATCAATGTGTAAGGACTATGTGAGAGAGCTAGAGATACTGAGGACAGGATGTCACGTGCATTACATCAACAAGCCATTAATCTGCTGGATTGGATGTAACATTGCCTCTGGGGTTTGTGAGCGTATGAGGTCATTAAGGCCTTTTTGAAATAGGCCTATGCTGTTGTATCTGACAGCAAGGGTATATCCCCGAAAAGCCCCCAATCCCCTGCTTTGTACAAGCAACGGCCCTGATTGACGTCCTAGTCCCTCTAGTGAGTAATATATTTATTGTTTATTTCATTTATAGTAAAATATGATATTTAAAAGAATAGATTTCCTTGAGTCGATCCTTATCCAAATATCAACTATAACAGACCAAAGGTTGAAGATCCTGAACTGAAATCTCTTAGGGGAAAAAGCTCCCCCAAGGGTCAGAAATATACAACCAAACAATTCTGTCTCGCAGTTCTTCCTCACACTAACGTACATATAGTCTAAAATTTGTTGTTGTTATTGAATCGTTAACGGTAACTAATCTCTTGAGCAACATGAGCTTTTTTGATCCCGAACCACCGATATGCAAGTGAGTATGAGGCACATCTTGCAGTCTAGCAAAATTTCTGTTGTGTCAACCGATGCTGTTTGTTCAGTCGTTAATTTTATAGTGTGGTGACATGGCACATGCTGCATGAACTCTCAATATTCAAATGTAGTAGTCAATCCTACCAGGCGTCATGTCAGCTCACTCATGTGGTTTTGATTGGTTTTTACATAGGCACTGCCTTAATAATTGTTCAAACCTAACCTAGGTTAGCAGCCTCTGACGATCAAAACATAGTTTTTAGTTTTTTACTAAAAAAGGACATGCTTTAATTGTTTGATTTCATTATTAAATTACATTAAATTATAACATTATATTACATTACAGGCTGCATTTAAAAGGTATTCCATCTCTTGTAATCAATTGATATCTCTATTAATCACAACCCAATTTTTTGTCATCAAGCAATAAGATTTAAAACTGGTTTACAGTTGCTTTTAGCTCCATCCGTACTTTTGTTCTACCAATAACTTCTGTTTACTTTGGTGCGCCATTATATCCACACTCACAGCAATCCAGATCATATTTGTTGATTGTGGGTTACAGCAGTAACAAACTAGGACTAAGCCGTTATCCTTGAAAGCAAGGGTATAACCACTAAAAGCCACCTGTCCCTTGCATTCTACAAGTAATCCCCCTGATTGAAATCCTCAAATCAAATGTGAAGTTATGTCCATTTTTGAGTTATCACGTAATAGCATTTCATGTAGGAATACTATATATAAAAGGTGGTTTTATAAAATTTTATATAAATATCTTTTATCTAACTTAATGTAATAAAATGTATTAAAAAATCCTGTGCTTTTACTTTGATGTGGATTTTTAGGCAGAGGAGTGCCGTCTATTAACACTCCTCAACAGTAGGTGGGGATAATGCCCAGTAATGCTAATTGACACCCGGCATTTTCACAGCATAGAAGAAGACCTGCAACGCTTGTTTTCATGAGCAGGGTGAAATGTGAGTAAAACACCGACAACATGAGATATTGATTTTCATACATGTTTTTCGGTATTTACCTACTGATAATTTAATCAGAAGAAAAGTTAATTTTTTATACTTGAATCTTTTTGAATTGCACTTTTTGTTTAATTTATTTTGAGTTTTTGGATAAAAACTGCTACTGAAGAAACAGATTTTTTTCCCATAGTGCAGTGTTGGTTGTCATGAAATCAGTGAATGAGTATTCTCGGCTAACGCTACATAATTTGAGTCTTTTTGAAAATACTTCTCAGTAGTTGCACTTTTTTATTTCATGTATTTTGCATGAAAACACCAACTGTGTCTCTTAAAAATGGCTGTTATTGAAATGTTCTGATTGTTATGTCAGCTTCATGATTAATGCATGAATAAGTGACTGAATAGTTTTAATCTTTTTTTGAAACCTTGTGTCCCTAAGATGCACTTTTTTGGTTTTAATTCAAAAGTAGCTAATTGATTGTAAAAGGGAATATTTCCCTCTCTAGCTTCCCCACCTGCTGGCTGTCTTCTCGATTTGGGTCTTGGCTTGTCATTAGGGGGTGATGATGGGTCTCGATGCCAGACCAGTTGAAAACCACTGACCTAGGGGCTCCGACTGGGGGTTAACATATTTGCTCATCACTTCCCAAAAATCTTGCTGTATCTGCAGGCAGTAATGAGATCAGAGCCTAGATGCAAAACAAACCCCAATCTCAGAATAGCTGGTTAAAACAACCATTATTCTATCACTGTACATGACACATACTGTAAAGATCCACTTTAGTACATTCTTGGCTGCAAGTGTCAAAATGGTACATTGATCACACAGACATACACTGCAGAGCCTACAGCCACAGTTTCTGAACTTTTTTCAATGTATTATATTCCAAACAAGGACTTCTTGGAGGGTGCAATAATCCTTAATTTGCCCTGTGCTGGAACCCCTTCTCCCTCTACCACTACATTCAAGTGACATTTGCTTCTGCACAACAGCAACAAATTGTAAGGCATTTTTTCTCATTCCTAAAGCAACTGTTACAAGCTGTGTTCAAATGATTTACATTTGTCAAATGTTTTTAAAAGGAGGTTGATGGTGCTGCATGGTGATCAACCAGTCACAGTTAATTTATTGTATCACCGAAAAGCTTTAGATACTATGGAAAAATCTTCACATCTGCAGATCCTTTGTATTAATGATGCGTATCATAAACTCTTTGATAGATAATTTTCTCATTCTATAACCCAATAGACCTAAATGCGAGGGAGAGGTCAGTTGAATATTTCCGACAATTGGAGGAGCTTATTCAACCGTTGGTCGATTTAGTCCAAATTTGGTGCATATGATTTGACTCCAGGAATTCTGTCTTGTTTAGATAATATTCTACTCTAACAGTTCATATTCTAGATACTAGGGGGAGCACAGACAGACCTTCAGATTTAAGTTGAGGAGTTAAGTCAGAGGAATTGCTTGGCAGCTTTTTGGGGATAAACCACTGCTGCTGGGAAAGACAGCGTAGGACTTGTTTTATATAATAGCTTTACACTTAATTAAGGTTAAGGTCTCAATTAAGGTTACTGCTGTGCTGTAACAGTAAGTTGGAGTAACTGAAGTAGGAGTTTTGAAAAAAACCCAATAAAAACACAGCTTCTTTCATATTTTTTTCTCATGGATTAGGGTTCAATATAAAGGTGGTTTTAGAATTAAGTTTTTGGAACTATGAATAGTTTTCTCCATTTCGAAAACGTCTAATTACTTCATCTCAATGTCCATGGATCTGGGTGGAGTTCCTCTGGTGGAAATATGGCTAAAGGCTAAAATAACAACCGACTCCGTTGTTGAGAAACATAAAATGAATGGAATGGAGACATCAAAATAAGTCATCTTAAATCCTGGATTGAAGCTCAAACATAATATCTTACAAACTTCAAAGGACCTGGATTTATGAAAAGAAAAAATAGTTAGAATGGATGGTTTATGTGTTCTTAACATTCTTGGCTTTTTCGTTCTCCGTGTGTGGTTACAAGTCTGAGAATCTAACAAGCAACCTTTGGAGTATGAAAAAGAAGTAGCTCTGAGACAAAATAGGATTGAGATCTGCACAAAGGCACAGATCAAACGGTTGCTGAAATTATAACAAAATCAAACTGTTAATCCAATGTTTGAGGCCTTTAGATCCACTGCAGCCACAGCCCAGGTTTAACATTATAAACTTGGTCAACTTAAGGGAAATTCACCAGAAGAGAGGCCAAGCGTCACTATTTGGAAATTCCCTGTTCCATGAGTTTATCTTTTCTAACAGCCCCCACTGCAGGATGAAGATTTATGGGGAGGAAGGATAACATTTTTATTTTTTTATGCTGCCCTGCATAGAACTCATAATAGAAATATGAACAAAGCAGCCCCAGCACAATAGGCAGTCTGTAAGACATTAATTTATATATCAATAAATCCAAAAGATCAATTCATCCATTGAGTTGCTTTTCAGATTTGGAAAAACAATTGACAGAATTTCTGACTTTGGATGCAATGAAGAAGACTTTTTAGTTGTATACTGTACATCATTTTTTTTAGTTAGTACTCTTAAAGCTAAATTTAATTCTATATTCCACAAATCTCATTTCAGGCCAAGTTCACAATCCAGTAGTATTCTAGTATAGTGAATGTCCATTAATCATAAATAGAAATCAGATCCCAGTAAAAAGCAATTATTACAAATTGCTGATAGTTTTTAAAATCCTTCCTGTTACTGGGTTTACATGAACCCTAACATTCCAATTAAAATTGGTTTGAAGACCAAATAATAATGAACATGCTCCAAATCGACAACAATTGAGATTAAAAACATATAACCGTGAAATCTCATTTGATTACTGAGGGGTTTTACAAACCTGTTCATTAACAGCTCAAAAGAATAATTGTACCATGGAAACAATTGGAACAGATGATCAACTGGCTTTATTATCTCGGTTTTCAAACAACACTGGAACACAGCAGCTACAAACTCCCAAGAATAAAAAAATTACTGGCTGCATGTTAAGTGTGGAACTAGGAAATTAGGATTGAAACAAAGTCCAAGAACAGCTGAAAAAAGCCAGAACTACTGAACTAATTAAAAACTGATAGAGAATGTTTGTATATGGCAAATGACCACAACATTGAAAATGGATGATACACACTACCTTTTCTTCTTACTAAGGAATAGACGATCGCTGGAAAATGCCACTGATAATGGCATGATTTGTGTTCCCAGGATGAACTGGATGATCGACAGCGTAATGCTTTTCATGTTTGACTTACTTTGGCTGATGCTGAAACTAATGTTTATATTTTGGAAATTTAAGCGCACCACACAGCCTCACTCACTAACTGAATTTTAGGATATATTAGCCATATCAATACCACTCATAGAGATAACATTAAAGCTGGACGTTACATGAGAGTACAACTTTAAAACCATGTGCCTAATTGTGCAGGTACCCCTTTACCACCAAACACATATCTGTCAGTACTAACATTAACCATTAACTGTTTCGTCAACTAGGCCTACGCTGTCATCCCTGACAGTACAGGTATAATCTCGAAAGGCCCATGATACCTTCCATTATCCAAGCAATCCATCCAAGCAATCCCTACGATATAACTCATCCAATTAAATGTGAAGTTATGTCAGAAAAATAGAGTTTCTGTGGTAAAAAGCTCCCACTAGTGTGTAAAATATGAACTATTCTAGCTAAATATGATATATACGAAATGGAAATCCTCCAGTTGATTGATATAGATAGATGGATAGATGGATAGATAGATAGATAGATAGATAGATAGATAGATAGATAGATAGATAGATAGATAGATAGATAGATAGATAGATAGATAGATAGATAGATAGAAACTTTATAGGGGAAATTAAGTTGTTACAGCAGCTCCAAAAGAAAGATGGCATTTGACTATAATAGGACATCTTATAGAAATGTTTATATGAACATATATGTACAACTATAGGTTGATGAATGGTTGGTTGTAGAGTTCTGGGTTTCAGACACAACACAGTAGCCCTAGTGAGTAAAATTTGGGACTAAATTGGACCAACTGTTAGAATTTTGTGTGTAAAAAAAATCCCAAGATTTTTTCTCATAAACAAGCACCCACTAGTGATGAATAATTGGTAAAAATAAAAAGAAAGAAGAAGATATATATATATATATATATATATATATATATTCAAGATGTGCATCAAATCTGGACTAAATTGGAAATGATGGCCTCAACATTTTTGGAGCTAAACTACCCCGTAATTTAGTGAATAATAAAAACAAACAATCTTTTCCAAACTATAATCAGTTCTTCCTTACACTGAGGTATGTAGGGGTATAAAATTTGAAAAGCAAATAGTTCATGAGTTATCGTTAATACATAAGCAATTTGCAGCAGATACGGCGGTCGGTTCCAAAATATAGCTGACTTTTCAAGGATACAACCAGTGCTTTAGGTATGAATATGAGTGTGAATGGCTGTTTTTCTGGCGTTTATCTAAGCTGTACCAGCCTCCAACCACTGTCATCTGGTATAGATTCCAGTCCCCCAAAACTGCACAGAATAAGAGGTTACATAAAGTGGAAAAATGGAAGGATGGCTGTACTGTCTATAACCACATGAAGATCCCTTCTCATTCAGCCAAACCGTCTCCTTCCTCTATCACTGCAGGCGAGACAGAACACATAAGAGAGGTAACTGAATACATCAAAAAAGATTCCCCTCAGACAATGTGGGCATCATCAATAACCTCAACACTACTCCATGGTTTCCAAACAACCGAGTTGTGTTCTTCCCTCATTTAGCAACGGGCCACAAAAGCCCGTGAAGAAGCTACGAAAAGATGTCATTACCATCGACACACCACATTGTGTCATTGTTTTACTGGAAATGCGAACCTTTCTATACCATATAGGAAGCTGGTCACTTTCAATTAGCTCACTAGTGAGAGGAAACCTTCCAGATATGTCCTTTACACTGTGTACCGTCTCCATGAACCAGATAACTGATTGAAACCAGATGATACAAATGTTCTATTTGAGGGAGGTTCATCAAATCAGATATATTTCAAATAGAGCATTATACTGAGAGGCTACTGACCTGTGCTTGAGCAGCAGAGCCCGAAGCACGCTGGGTCTCTCCTCAGTTCTGATCTGATCAGAGATGATCAACGTCTCCACCACCAGATGGGCAATGCCAGGCAAAGAGTTCTGCTCCAGGTCGAGGAGGATGGCCCCTGGAGAACCAAAGAACAAGAAGACAGGGGGCCACACTGGCTGCTAATACCCTAGCTGTCATGTTTATCAATGTGGATTTCATTCAGGTGCTCATTGACACAGATAAACCTTATAGCCAAAGTTTACCCAAAACTGAGAACTTGAGTCACTTTGACCTCAGTTCTTTACTGATGGCTACATAACATTTCTATGACCTCACAGTAAAAAAGGCATCGCTGCATTTTCCTAAGGAACATTAATAAAACATCCAAGAACAAACATGAGATGACTCCATATTGTTGTGCAGCTTTGTCTTCAGTGTGGCATCCAGGCTAAAAGTGTGTGAGTTAAACCAATCTGAGGAGGATTCATGCAACTTCTAGGTATAAAGCAAACACTAGGATATGCAGAGGTAGCATTTAATATCACATTGAGGTTCATAAGTTTGGTTTGTGAATCCACTGTCATTTATTTCTTCCACTTAACTGGAGTCGGGTCCCGGTGGCATTATGCTAGGATTGGGCTTTCGGATGTCCCTCTCCCAGGCAACACTCTCCAGCTCACACTGGACAATCCTGGCGTGTTCTAAGGCCAAATGTGATTCACAGTCTCTCCCATGAGTTCTGGGTCCTGCCCGGGGTCACATCCCAGTTGGATGTGTCTGAAAACCCCCCAAAGGGAGGCGTTCTGGAGGCATCCTGAAAAGATGTTAACGACCTCGTCTTGCTCCTTTTGACTTAAAGGAGGTTTTGGGGATATTTACTTGTTTTCATGAATGACAGCTTAAGCCTGGTTCATTATTGTGACGATGGGAGAGAGAAGACATGAGAGGGCAGGAGAGCCACGTCACCTGAAGGTAATGAATCTATAGCATACTGTAAAGTTGTGCAATAAGAAAAACCCACTTACATCAGAAACATGCTGGCCAATCATCAAGAAAAGGAAAGGCAGACTGCTGATATTATGATGAGAAGATGTAGATATGTTGTGAGGGGTTCTTTGCAAGCACTTGCAAAACTTGCAATACGAAACCTAAACTAACCTTATCAAATGCATTAAAAACCCAACCCACGATTCTGGGAATGCTTCAGACTTTCAGGAGTGAGAGCACTCTCATTTTTTACGTGATTCCTGAAACTCCTGTGTGCCTTCTTCAAATGGTATTGTGAAGATTTCAGCTTGCAAAAGGCGGAATTAACATCTTTTAAAAATAATTTTGGATCTCTGGTTGTCGGGGGACATGGATTATGTATTAAATAGCGGCATGAAGTCACCAAATGCTTGTTTTTGGTTGTTTATTTAGTTCATTAAGAGACTATATGACTTCCAGTCAGCATGGAGCTGAGAAAATAATTACAAAATTCTCATTTTGGGTGAACTGTTGCTGACTGGTGCTGGTGGATATCTGCTTTGCTGGTGCTTTTTACCGTGTGTGATGGTGCGGCGAAGCTCCAGTAGGCTGCGGAAGCAGAGCGAGGCCACATGAGGTTTGCCCCAGCGGTCCGTCTCCTCTTCCACATCCTCTTCAAACTTGATCCAGCGAGCTCGCTCCTTCCAACGCATTTCATGGTCCTTCTCCACAATCAACTCGTTCAGCTCCACAAATAACTGAATCCATCAATAAAGACATGTTTGACAATGCAGAATATATTCTAGCATTATTAAAATACATTCAAGTAAAACTTCATCTGTAAGGTTGTTGGGTTTAATCATGTACAGTTACTTTTCCTTTTGAAAAACAGCAATGGTTGTCCCTGTGTTGATGTTTTCAAAACCAACATGCGATATTATACTTTTAGGAGAGTGAATTCTTAAACAACTAATCCAATGACACAGTCACACACGTTTATTGGATCCAGATTAAGCGGTTTGGATGCAGCCATGAGTGGTTTGGACTAGAAAGACAACCAAATGATTTGGTGAGACATTTTGTCTCATTCTGACATTGCACTCATTCTTTGTAAAGTGCTCTCAGAGCAACACAAAATAATAACACTTGTGGTTATGTGACATACATTTTTTTCAAACCGAGATGATACATGAGGAGAAATTAGTCCCCCGAAAAGTCGGAGATATTGTGAAATCATCATCGTCGCCGCATCGGAACTTTTGTTTTAACGCGATAACTCGAAAACTGTTTCAAGGATCATATTATTCCCACATTGACCTAACGACGAGGAAGAACTGGAGTGATTTTGGGAGAGGTGGGCTTTATAGCTGAAACACTAGGGAGAGCTTTATCTCAAAATCATCAAGCATCATTTTCAAATATTATACCAACATAGACCTTACTCTGAGGGGGACCTGGATTCATTTTGGGAGATCGGTCATATATTTCTGACACTAGGGGGAGCTTTACTGATAAAAGTTTTGGGCCATAAATTCTCAAACATTTGGTCAGATTTTTTCAAAATTTGATTATTTCCAAATTTTTTTAAGTTTTAATGGTCTTTTTGGAGGAAAATGACTGGACGGTCCGTCAGCACTTGCCATGGAAATGGAACTTATAATTGAAGCTGAAATGCACCAGTATCCTCTACGACTGCGTTATTGGACCATTTTTTAAATAGAGAAATTAGGACAGTCCTTATCTTCAGATGAAGAACTGCTTTGGTGAGTGTAATTTTTAAGTATCTTAAATATATGTAGATTATTGCTTGCTTTTGATGGTTGTTGGTGTTGCGGCATGAATAAGCTCAAGATTCAATGATGTGATGGTGCCAGTCCTGATGGCACGTTTGATTATCCCAGTATCTTGGCTGGAGTCTGAGAGAAAACACTGTTAAATCCTACTTACTGACATTTAATGGTATTGTTGCTTTC
Organism: Lophius americanus; assembly: GCA_037951165.1. Classification (NCBI taxonomy): domain Eukaryota; kingdom Metazoa; phylum Chordata; class Actinopteri; order Lophiiformes; family Lophiidae; genus Lophius; species Lophius americanus. The sequence continues at coordinate 9,194,559 of JBBDHG010000028.1, read as the reverse complement.
TTTGTGGTCTTTTTTTCTGTGAGAATTAATAATTTAGTAAAGACAGTTATTGCAGATATGTGATATCTATTTGTGATGCAGCATCATGACATTCTGAGAAAGGTGCTACGTGCTTGATGGTTTCAGTGTGTGTCAATCAGAATATCACTTATAGCTGTTGAACCTCGATTTACCGCTTAATTCCACTGTATAAATGTTTCTTTGAAAATGTGCTTCTTATGTATTCTCACAACAGACTACAAATTTCTAAGACCATAATTTCTCAACAACTTCTCTGAATTAATCCAAATTTGGTATATATGAATCAACCTTAAGAGATCTATCTTGTATCTAATAGTTAATGTTCTACTCACTAAGGGGAGCTCTTTTATGAAAAACACTGTTTTTTGGACCTAACTTCACTTTGAGTTTGAGTAGTTCGATCAGGGGGATTGCTTGTACAACATATGCAGTTAGGGAGGAAAGTGAAAGACTATTTCTAAGTTGTGTGCATACTGAAGTATTTTCTCAGTGCTCCATATGCAGATGAAAGTAGTTGGGGGTAGGAAAACTCTGCAAACCTCATGAGTCTTCTTGTCTGCTGCTCTCTTCTTCTTCTTCAGGCTGCTTAGTGGAGTGGAACTGTTACTGGTCCGAGTCATCTGAAAGCGTGACGACTTCTTTACCAGGTGGCGTCTCACCCCGGGGTTGTCTTCAAATCTGTGACCTGAACAGTCACAAGAGTTTTAAGTCAAAAAGCAAAAGGTCACTATGGCTAAGTCATAATGCATAATTCATTTAGAACACGACCCTAACAAAGTATATTCTTCAAGAACGACTGTGATTATTTAAAATCCTGTCTACCTCACAGAATTTGCCCCATTCTTGAGAATAAGAAATCATATTTGTATTTCTGATTTTTCCAGCTGACAGAAGAGCATCCAGTAAGAGAGGGAAAGACTCCATGGGTGAGTGAGAATCTATGAACAGCATGGCAAACTAATACATACGAGGTTGCTTTGTCCTCATTTCAAAACTAATTAAATTTAATTTTCATTGACGCACAAATTGCTGTAATTGAATTTAGTATAATACGCAGTTCTTTTCATATGACAAAGGATCTAGTTCTTCTTACCCCCCCCAAATACGGTTTTATCTGTTTCCACTGGCTGCTTGGTCATTTGTTTATTTGCAAGCAGAATTACACAAAAGCTGTTGGGTGGATTTCCACATGACTTTCAAGAGGCATGGGTCGGACAAATCTTACAGACAAGTTTGTCCTTACTTTAGGTATGCAGTCTTCTATGAGCCGGGTCGAGATGGAGGTGCAAACTTTTAAGACGTTAGACATTAAGTCTAACCCTTCTCAGCTGAAATCCGAGAATGAACTCTGAGGTCCCAAACCAATGTGCTATACTAATCTTACACAAAGAATTACTTCATCTTAGGACACTCTAAATAAATTTAAAAAAGACAACTTGTTTGGTTAAGCATTCTTTAAAAACAGTCAAAAAAATCTGACATAAAATTATTTCATGATTAAATTTTGCATTTCATCTCATCATCTCTTATTAGACGTTTTTCTTGCATTTTCAAATTAGGTCTAATAAGTACTCACACGATTTAATAATCCCCAAAAATACTATTTGTCGAATAGAACTTTCTAAATAGCCATGGTTAACACTTCCTCCTCTCTGGCCCCTTTGACCTGTGGTGTCCCCCAGGGCTCTATCCTTGGCCCATTGTTCTTAAGCGTATACAGTACATTCCGCCACTGGCTCACATTATAAACCAGTTCAGTCAAGTGGAAGACATTTTCCAATAAGAGATAGTGACTCAAAATTTGCTCATCCGAAACAGTTTAGCAGAACATTAAAGGATGACGGAAAATGTATTTTTGCAAAAGAACGGTTGGTCTGCCATTTTCATTCTGTTCATGCCGACACTGTATTTTCAATAATCATGAATATTTTTCCATTGATTTGTTCAAAGCATTACAATTTGTATGTTACATTAAGTTTTTTTTATAAGTGATACAACAATTGTCAACAACTGAGAAATCCACCAATCGAACATTGGTAAAAGCTAGGACAAGGACATGGAGATGGAGTAGGCTCTTACAAACAACCTTGATAAGGTCAGGTATGTCAAGTTGTATCCTATTGTGGAAAAATGTCTGAGAAGATAAGATAAGATAAGATAAACCTTTATTAGTCCCACAACGGGGAAATTGCAGATTGCAGAGAAAAGGGTGTCTCAAGATACATTAGAGCGGGTCAACGTGAGACTATAGTGATTCATTGAGATTTGGTCGGCTGCGACCTAGGGGAACTTAGGGTTGGGGTTTAGCCATGAGCAAATGCATACCGCCTGCAGGGCTCTCCTGGGGAACCAAGACCGCAAAGGAAAGAAGATAAAATCCCTTGCTAGGCATCTAAAAGTCACCATTACTGGAAGGATTTACTGATACCAGCACCCTGGTGACATTTTCTCAAGGCAAAGGCTCCATCCATTTTTAAAGCTAATAATATAGCATCTGTGATATGATCAGATCTGAGCTATTCCAAGCAAGATCAAAAGCACAATGGTAAAGATCGAAGATAAGATGTATCGGTGGGTATTTGGTTATATAAGATTTGGCTATTAAATGAGGTAAGTACGATAGAAATCTGGGGAACATTTAAGAAACGCTCCTGCTGTTCCTGCTATTGTCAGACTAAGCAAGGGCTGAAAATAATTTCTTGAATGTGTGTGTGCAGGCGATTAAACAGCATGAGTTTTCTACTTTACTGCATCAACCTTCTTCAGGGAAATACACAGAAGTGGAAATAAAGATGAATTTAGGCTGTGTTTGATTTTGTAGAGACCTCTACAGCTGAAGGTCTAAATGCTGCCCTCGTATGAACTGCTCCTGCTCCAGCCGACCTGTTTGAGCTTTTCTTGCCTTCGGGTTTTTGTTGGTGACTTCTTGGGTTAAATCAGGACATTGCTTGTCCTCAACACCAGGACAGCAACCAAAGAAAAAAAAGCCAAGCCCAGGCCTCTTTGGAATATTCTTATTTATTGTAATGGAATGTTTTTAGACCATAAGCCCATGAGTATGTCGGGTTCATATGTGTGTGTTGTTTTACCAAATCTTGTGAGTGCTCCTACTGCTAATGTTAAAAGCCTCAGTGATGTGTTTTTACAAAATGTGTATATGCAGTACTTCTAATCTTGTATATTGTGTACTGAATTTTGCGTATTGAATCTGTGTAAGACTTCAGCATGTACTGAAGCACTTAATAGGGGGAACCACCGATTGTCTCCGGCTATTTCGCACACAGGGTAGAAGGACGATGGAGACGGCGCTGCCAAGCAGCAGAAAAAAGAAGAAGACCAAAGAGGATAATTTTCGATTTGGTGAACAAGGAAATGCAGTTAGCTGGTGCGAGAAAGTTAGATGCAGAGGACAGGGGAAGATGGAAACAGATAAAATAAATAGTTGAAAATGGATATAAATCCTAGTTCACTCATTCACTCATTCTAAAAATAGACTTTAGTGAGAGATTCATATTATTCCTTTCATTATTATTATATCTTCAAAAGAGAAAGTCAAAACTTTTTGCAACCCTTACATGGTGAATAAAAGCAGGCTAATGCCTGGCTTTAATTGTTGCTTGGGTCAATGATAAGACACACATGTTCTGGATTACATATTTTCTGAGGAAACAAGCTCTGCTAGTCTTTCCCTCTGTAACCAACCATTTCATTTAGAAATCAAATTAAGACCAAAGTCTCTAATATCAAAAATCGTAAGGAAATGAGAGATTTGAGTTGATTTGGTTAAGAAAATGTATTTGGAATGTAGTCCACATACTGGATCTGATTTATGTAGCTTTGAGCTCTTGGCAGTAGTTAAATCCAATTATTCTATTTATCTAATTTGCGAAAATATTTGTGACCAAATAATTTTATATGTAGTTTAGTTTTTGCCCAGTATAAAAGAGATCCAGTGTCTTTTTTATATCTATATTGACATGTCCTAGCAATCCATTTTATTTGTTCAGTTAATAATACTTTCGAAAAAGGACAGAGCATGTGTTAAATATTAGATCTGGCTTAATGAAAAATGAAAAACAGACTGAGTGTAAACATTATGACAAAACCCCTCAAATTTAAGAATTTTTTGTGGGGAATTAGAAGCCTAGTATGAACTGGATACCTCAACCTGAATAGTTTTGGATGGGAGGAGGCTTCAGCTAACATACACAGTTTTTATTTTGACCACTTTTTACTGTACATGAACTCTTTATATACAATCTGTACTGAAATGAATCCAGATTGGGTGTGTTTCCCTGTGTATCCCTGTTCGCACTTTTTGTTTAATAAATGTAGTTTAGTGCGGTATGGAATTTACTTAACCCATCCGGCTAAACTGTTTGGATAAACACATTTTGAGTAACTATTTTTCACTGAAAAATGTGACTGAACCTGTTTATAATATGGCAGCAGGCATTTGCATAAGCCCTTTGGCGACACCACAGGTCTAAGTGGCCACAGAGGAAGAGGCATGAACTATGGGTATAGGAAAATGTTTTAATCAATAAGAGGGATTTTTCTGGCACATTAAAACATGAAAGTATATAACTTGACATTTGTTCATATATATTTTCTTTTCTTGATATTTTTTTACCGTTTTAAGCCAACATAATTCTGCTTTTTATACAAAAATCTTCAGTCAATAAAAAGTGAGTGGATTTTTGATGAGTCAATAATTATTCTTAACATCTGTTTCTGATCCATTATTATTAAAATTTCATTAAATCTAGTTGAGAAAAAACACACATTTTTGGTTGATAGGTGACTTTTTCACGGCAGCTTGAACAGCAAAGACGAAAGGAATCTTATCTTTTCCAATTCAATAATACGCCACTTCCATATGTGGTCCTAAAGCAGACACAGTTCGGGTTTTTTGCAATACAACCTTTCAAGTAATCTTCCATCAACATTCGTCACAAAGCTGTGCTCACAGAACTAACTAAAAGTTTTCACTTTGTGAAAATGAAGGAATGGTGGTAGATCTGACAAGGATTTTGGGTGGGACCTCCATAGATGGAAAACTTGAGAGGTCTTTTGCAATTGTTTTGTGTTTGGGGATATTTCTAGACAAATGGTTGATCGGGGCCACAGAAGACCTAACAGTAAGAACTTAGCTGGCCAGGGAAAAATCAAGAAGCTGAAGGCAAGATTGAAAGAGGCTAAAAAATTAAACCAATGTAGTAGTTGCTTTAATGAATTCTTCATACTGGACTTTCACTTGGGCCACATTTGAAAAGTGATTTGAAAAGCTATACAAAAAATGCAAACTGAATTGTCCATAAAGTCTTGCAGTCTAAATGTAGACGCAGTTCCCCCTATTTTTTTGTTTCTTCTGTCTCTCTCTCCCTCAGTGTGGGTCGGTGGTTGTGGGCAATGACAGACACACCTGATAACCGGTCTGGCTCCACACTTGTCATCAATCTCTTCATCAGCCTGCTGTTAAAGAACCCCGGCTCCTTAACCATTCCTCACCAGATTATACAACAACCAATGAGGTTGTTATTGACTGCTACTATAGGAGTATAATCATCCCCAGTATTTCAAACTCTTGTGCCTTTTTTTGCCATGCATCCCTTCTCTCTGTGTGTTCAGGAAGCCTCTGCCTCCTCAAGTTCTAAACTGTACCAGCCCAGACCAAAGCCCTTTTTACCCACGGCCAACTTTCCAAACCCCACTGCTAGTCCCATAATCCACCTCTAAATCCAAACCAAAACTTAATAAACTGTATGCATATCACCTACTCAGTGGGGGGACCCGCCTGAAGGACCAATCCTAAGGAATCAGCCTGGTCTTTAATTATTCGCTTTATCGTTAGTCTTTTGTCCCTTTTACATGGTCAGACCACCGATTTGCACATCAGGACGACTGCAGGCTTCCACCAGAGTTTACTCCTGATAAATTATCGTTTCATAGATTTGCATGAAATGAAAGTAGTTTAAGTTTAAGAGTATATTTGGTATAGGCCAGACAACATTTTGGCACTGGAAAAAAAACCTTGCAGGGTCTTTTTAAGTTGTCCTCTGGGGAAATTGACTGTCTGATAAAATAATGTTCATTGTTATCAAAATATATTTCATTAGTTGTTCTGCAAAAATGTATTTGAGGTGAAGAAATGAGCACAGTGCCTGATGAATGTTGAAGGTAGAACTGCACCCTGAGCCTCATCATCTTGAGTTGTCTTGTGTGTGCAGGAACATATTTTCACTCAAACTGTGATTCTGAATGGGATAAAAATAGCAAAACACTCATTGCTGGTCGATTAGATTTCTTCCGCTCTCACTGTGTCTGACCCCAAAACTAAATGGGAACCACTAGATCGATGGGAAAGCAGTCAATTTGCTCAAACTAGGACAACTTTGTTCCATGTGTGACCATGAATGAACAAGCAGCAAACTACAGAATCAATTGAAGCTAGTGAGCTCCTGACTATTGATCACCTGTGTAAAAATGGAATTACTTGTTTATCCTTGATTATTTTCCATGGTGTTACGACTATCAAAACGTTCTAATCTTGGCTTGACATAACTACCATCATGATCTTAAGCTTGCAATGAATGGACAGAACTGTGATACCAGCCAGTAAGAATATAGAAACAACTTACGGACGGGCTCTTCTTCTTCTGAACCCAGTTGAGTGTGGATTGACTCGAGCAAGTCATAGTCATCAAAATCCAAAACAAACTCTTCAAAGTCTTCAAACCCCTCCACATTTGACAATGAGCCTTGGTGCTCAAGCAGGTGCTGCTTTGAGGTTGCAAAGCCTCTTTTGACACTGCTCCGACGTTCAGGACCATGGTGGTCAATACAACCCCTCTTGTCAGAGCTTCTCTGGGCCTGGTTCTCCTGTCCCTCAATATCTGTCATCTCCATAGGCGGTACCTCCTCCTTTCCACCTCTCTCCAAGTGGACACACTGTTCATCCAGGGTTTCCCACTCTTGAACGCCGTTGCTCGCCTGAGTCGCTGTTCTGAGGAGACTAGATCTTTGCAAGGACCACTTCCTGTATCTCTTGTATTAATCGTGTTATGTCCAAAAGAGCTAAAGACTTTTGAAATCTGTCCCAAAATCAGGTGTTTTAAAAAAAACTTTCCCCTTTGGTGAGCAAGAAAAAAAGAAGCTTTGTTTTGGAAGTCCAACTTCTGAAGTTGTTAGAAGCAAAAAACACACAGCAAAAAATATTCGAAGCAGAAAATACCGATCATATCAATAATTTCCTTTAAAATCCAAATCAAATGCAGAACAAAGCTTCACCCTGACGAAAAGGCCCCCCTTCTGGAGCCACAATCAGAGCAGTGTTCGTGCCATTCACCCTAACTGAAACTCCAACAGAAGTTATTGATTAGGGGTGGTCTATTTAGTGAGACTTGCCTGTCAGCTGACCGTGCTGCCCTGTTTTAATGATGTACCCACTCATTGATCATCATGGCTGTAGGGAAGCCAACAGAAAACGGATCAGAAGAGTGGAAACTTTAGTTTCCATAGTGTCGTCATCGCTTTCCAATAACGTGACGTGTAACTGTGCATAGGTATCTCCTCCCATACTGTGTTTAACTCTAAAATCCCTCATACTGTATTCACCAAAATGTTAGCTGATATAAACATCGATCAGCTATTACATTAAGCATCTTGCTTATTGCCAAAACAGCTCTTTGCTGCAATGTGCGTTCCTTTCTATCAGAACCAGCATTTTTTTTTCAGCCATTCGTACAAAATTAGTTCTTCAGTGTAGTAAAATCAACAACACCTAGCCTTTGCTCCCCTCGTGCATCCTTGAGCCTTGGGCACACTTAGACAACTTTAAGTAGGTACTAACCATTGCACACTGGTAACACCAAACAGGATCTGTAGTTTTGAAGATGCTGAGACCCAGTCACAGACTTCATATTTATATATGTATATTAGTCCAAAACACAGTTCACCAGCAGCCTGTTCAAGTTTCTCAGCAACACACCTACTGAGAAACCAACTCTTGTCATTGGCAATTCTATTTTACGGAACGTGGAGTTAGCAACACCAGAGACAATAGTGAAATGTGTTCCTGGGGCCAGAGCAGGCAACGTGGAATCCAATTCAAAACTGCTGGCGAAGGAAAAGCGTAAATATAGAAATATAGTAATTCTAGTAATGACACCCGATTACGCCAATCGGAGGCCACAAAAATGAATGTTCAATCGGTGTGTGCTTTTGCAAAAACTATGTCGGAATCCGTATTTTCACTGGACCCCTCCCCAATCTCACCAGCGATGACAAGTTTAGCCGCATGATCAACCGCTGGTTGTCGAGGTGGTGTCTCGACAACCAGCAGATTCCGGAGTTCCTCAGGAATCTGTGCTTGGGCCAATTTTTATTCACATTTTATATACTCCCTTTAGGCAACATTATCAGGAAACACTCCATACACGTCCACTGTTATGCACATGACAAACACTTATCAATGAAATAAGGTGAATCTAATCCCTTGTCCAATTTAGAGGCGTGTCTCAAAGACATTAAGAGTTCTGAAACTGAAGTTATTGTGCTGGGACCCAAGCCCCCTAGAAACTATTTATCTGATAATATAACTACTCTGGCTGGTATGACCTTGGCTTCCAGCAATACTGTGAGGAACCCGGGAGATATCTTTGATCAGTATGTGGGGCTCATGTTCTTTGTCTCCTACATTAAATTGATTTCTAGGACTGCCTTTTTTTCATCTGCATAATATTTTTAAAATACGGCACATTCTGTGAGCAAAAAGATGCAGAAAAGTTATTTCATGCATTTGTTACTTCCAGGCTGTATTACTGTAATGCCGTACTAGCAGGTAGTACCAATAAGTATCCGAAGGCCCTCCCCATAAGCTATTGCCAAATGTTACATTACTATTAATGTTATTATCAATCTGGGATCCCTGCTGCCGCCGCGGCCCAACCGTGGAGAAGCGGAGGAAAGTTGATTAGCATAAGCTGATATCATTGCTTGTCTCTCTCTCTCTCTCTCTCTATCTTTTCAAATCCGACCGCTCATGGCAGTAGGCCGTTCACCCTGAGTCTTGGATTTGCTCGGGGTTTCTGCCCGTTAAAAGGCAGTTTTTTTCTCGCCACTGTCGCCAAGTGCTTGCTCAGATAGGAATTTGTTGGGTCTCTGTAGATAATTATATAAAGAGTTTGGTCTATACCTTGTCTTTCTGGAAAACACCTTGAGACAACTGTTGTTGTGAATTGGCGCCATATTAATTGATTGACTGATATTTTGGCCCTTATGAAATTTGCTCCAATTCTTAGCTTGTCCATTTCTCCCCCACTAAACATCAACTTTGCGGACAAAATGTTCATTTCAGCTTGAAGCAAAAACCCTACCTGTGGAATAACGGGACAATACCTACAAAGGATATTCTAAAGCTCCCAGTTTACAGGAGCATCATGGAGCTAACTTTCAGGGCAAGCTTCACCACTCATGCCTCTGCATCCTCGTGAAAACTGGATATCCCAGAAGGCGTTGTGGCCCGATGACAGGTGCATAAGTGTTAACCTAACATTCGCCTCTCTAGAATATTCTTCACGTGTGAATACTGACTACGTGTATACATGTTTTCATTTTTACTGACTTACTTTATCTTTTTAATCAAGTTCGATTTTTGAGTTGAGATTAGTTTTTTCCAATCAAATAGAAATTCACACATCAAGGATGGAACTAGGAAACCCTGATTTAAGATCAGTTGGGAAGAATATCTAATACATACTTAGACCTTCACTTGATTATCCCATTTCTCATCATCTTGTCATGCATGTCATGTCATTGACTCTCATATGCTCATTTTTAATTTCCTTCTGTCATTGTCTGGGCCTGTCATTATTGGTATCAGTTGTTCTAATCAGCTTTCCAATAGCACACCTTCATTCTGGGCCCTCACTCTGATCTTATTGCCATGCTGTATTTCTAAATGTGGGTTTCTCTGTTCTTCTAATCCATCCATGCTGTTGCTATGTTCATCCTCCATCCACTCATCACCATTCAGTCTTTGCAGATTTACCAATCCGGTCGGCCTCATCAATCTCAGTGTCATCAAGCCACCAGCACCACCAGTCACAATGGTAGGGACTTATCCTGCTGGTGCTCCAGGCAGATGACCTATGACCATAATCTGCCTCAAAGATCAAAGCACCCAAGACTAACTAGGCCTATGGTGTCATTCAGACACCAAGGGTATATCCCAAAAAAGCACCCAATCTCCTGCGTACTAAAAGATATTCCAAGAATTTCCTGATTGAACTCCTCAAATTAAATATGAGTTAAAAATAGAGGACAACATCCCACCGCCCCTGCATCCCGCATAATATATGCAAGTTAGTTGAGTCGCTAAGAAGAAATCAGTGTTTTTCATAAAACACCCTTAGTGATTAAAGTACAAACTGTGCTTAAAAAGATGGATCCCCTCCACTCAACATTTGGTTGCATATCATGCACAACATTTGGACTCAATTTGACAAACAGTTGACAAATTATGATCCTAAAACTTTTGGAAATTAAGCTCACCCTAGTGTTTTCCAGGTCTTCCTTCCACGATGCTGTAGTTAGTTATAATATTTGAAAATGGTCCATGTAATTGTTTTGGGGTTAACACGAAGGGCCTGCGATGGCGACGAGGATCATTCTTGATGGTCCTTCACTCAAGTTGTCCATGGGAATTTGAGTCCCTTACAAACACAGATACGTTCAGCATGTGCACTGGCTGCGTTTGTTCCGTAAACTTGCATGCCGAATCAAAGAACCGTAGCAAACATTTTCAATTCAGACATATGTAACGTTATATTATATAATTACATCTGGATAGTTGCCACTGGAGAATGGCAGAAGACAAACAGGTTGCAAAAATTCCAATTTTAGTCGCCTTAGCAACCATTTTAGTCCCCATCTGTAGCCTCACTCTGATGCTCACGTAACCCTGGCCTCCTGTCTGAGAAATCGATAATGAATTTATCATATTTTACCGGAATTGTAGGTATTTCTGACACTAAGTGGAGCCTTTTAAGTAAGAAAAACAACCTTTTTTCAGCAATTACTGTCTGATTTATTTCAAATGTCAAGCATAGGAATCGAAAAAAGGAGATTTATTTTTTGTATATATAATATTTTAATCCATTAAAGTGTAGAGAGCTTTTGTACGAAAAAACAGTTCTATCGACTAAACCTCCCAACTAGTCTAAATTGGTGAATATAAATTTCCTCTAAGCCAAAACTTCTCAATTAATTTGAGGCGTTCAATCAGGGGGAATGCTTGTAGAACGCAGGGGATTGGAGACTTTTCAGGGATATAACCTTGCTCTCAATGACAACCGAGTAGGCCATGGAAATTTGCAGCGAAGAGTCAGGAGGACAAGAAGAGAGTACCTTATGTTATCTCAAACTATCACTTCTTTTCATTCACTGGCTTGAAATCACAGCTTAGGTGATTGTAAAATTTGTATAGAGCCTTCAACCATAGTATCACTACAACCAACGTGATTACAGATGATCAGTGGTGGATTGATGATAACTATGGCCTATCAATATAAACCATCGCTCCCTACAAATCCGATGAGTTACTCTGACTGGCCTGTTTTCAGAGCGGAGATGGTTTCTAATCAGTCAATGATCACTCTGCTCTGCTAAAGCAGGAAACGCCGGGTCGTGGTCGCTGCTAAAGGGGAATCGACTGCAACCTCTGTTAATTAATTCCCTTGGATGCTGAAAACATGAGCTTCTCCCTCCTGTAGCCCACTACTTTTATTTTCAGAATGACTCATGGTAGTGTTTAATTCTGTCCAATAAATTAGGGACAGACTCGATTTAAAGTAAAAAAAACAAAAACTGTCAGGAAGTGCAAATAACGAGAAATGCTGCGTCATTTTGTGTCTGAAATGAATATGCGGAAAAAAGCCTGTTTATCTGCTCTTCAACTTTAGCTTTACATTCTCACTATGTTACATGCAAGTGTTTTAACACTATCAGGCTGTTTTCCCATCTGACTGCTCAAAGTAGAGAGTTCTTGTGTGCTGATTGGATATTCTCTTGTAAAGAGGCGAGCCTATAACCATCACCATTTGGATGAATTTATATGAGGTATTATGCTGGCAGTCTTGTTGGCTTGAATTCTGTTGCATAAAATTCCACAGAATTTCTACAATTATAAATTATAATAAATAGTCACAAATGCAAAATAGAACTGACTTTTTCTAAATTCATTGACTGCGACTAGAGATTGCTGCAATCATGAAAATAATCTTACCAACTAAATTCAGTGAATTTAACTTATTCAAACAGATTATTCATGGATATATCTTGCTGCTTTAAATTGTTATTCTCAATTTGACAATTTACAGGCCTATAACTACGCATTTAAATTACACATTTGATTTAAATCAACATAGCAGGATGAGTCCGTCTTCCAACAAACAGTTTTCAAAAAAGTGAATGTCATTAGTTAGTAATGATGTGTCGCCTTTACTGTCTGTTGTAAGCGCACACAGCCAAGAGACTGAGGTCGAGTCCAGTGATGTTCAGATCAGGTTGCTGATGCAAGTGAAAATTCACCTTTATTTTTTTTTTAAATAATCTTCAACTCTGTCTTATTTCCCAAAAATCATTAAATAATTGTATAAAATAACCAAATATCTCATCGTTTAATTTTATGGAACTTCTATGTTAGTAGTAAAAGGTCAAGCATTATAGCAGGATTACGTTTTTGGTTGAAAACAATCTACAGTCTTCTCTGTCAATATGTCAGTTATATAAAAAGTAAACATATCACCTTTCAGCTATTATAACCCTTTGAACATGACATCATTTATATTAATCTTTATCTCTTATTACGCAAAATATCTCTAACAGTATATTTCATAATTTAACAATATGTCATACATCATGGCAGGAGACAAAATGATCCAACCCTAAATGACAGTACTGTTGGATTTCTGGCCATTTATACTTTTTGTGAGCTTTTTGCAGCATTCCTGAACAAACTTAAAAATATTCCTGTGTTTTCATGCTACAACCATCTTCTTCAATTCCCACAAAAAAATCTCTACGGGAGTATAATTCCAGACAACTCTGACAGTCTATGAAGAACACACCAAGACTTTTCTTGAAACCAGTTAGGCTCGTTGGACCTCAGGAGTCTGCTTGGGACTATTTTTCATTGAAACCAAAACTTCAGCTTCGTCACAGATGGTGAGATATAGACTTCTGTAATTGCCTGAACTTTGGTGGATAACATTTTACCGGATATATTCCAGCCTGAACTGTTATCAGAGAGGCCTGATAGTCACTAGCTCTCATAAGAACAAGGCATTCCCTGACCGATCTCCCACACACTTTGTGTGTTTGTGGTGTACGTGTCTGAAAATGATAGTGAAGTAGAGGTGAGTCATTTCAGAAGGTATGTTTACCATCAGAGCAGATCATCCACCATGAACACACCTGTAGTTTATATGAATGACGTTTTTGTAGTATGGGTTAAAACACAATCTGGACCAATGACACCCAAAGCCTTGAATTATATCTCCCTTACTTTTCATGTCATCCAAATCGGCGCTGACCAGCATCTTGGCCTCAGCCTCATCAGTGGGCACCTGCTGGTAGACGGCCATCTCCAGGGCAGTCATGCTGCCGATGCAGATCCGCTCCTTAAGATCATAGTTGCTCCGTTGGGTGCCTGTCAGACGGTGATGGATGGGCTTTCGTCGGTAACAACTGCGGGTTGTGGTTGAAGATGAGGGTTTGGATCCTTGAGAAATGCTAATAAACAGGAAAAAAGTCTAAAAATTGTTTAAAGTTGTAATTATGAGAAAGATGAGGTGTGTGCCAAATGGCTTTACAGCAGATTCTAACAATGTTCAAATGCCGTGTTGTGCCTCTTGGCTGCAATGCTTTGTAGTCACCAGCAGAGGGGGACAGAACACAACATGAACCCTCTGAGTCATCCCTGCACACTTTCTTTGAAGGCACATGTGTAATGGTGATAATTAACAGAGACTTAACCACCCAGCAGCAAACTCCATACATGCCTTTTATAATTGTAGAAACAATTTATTCTTAAGGTTATAGATATTTAGTAGCAAGTTGGCTCATGTAATATCTCGATATAACACTAACCATTGCAACCTTAAGAATGAATACATAAGAGTCTTAATGTAAACCCGGCTGACACAGAACCCCTCCCACAATACATACCTTCGCTAACGAGAGTTGGATGAGGTTATTTGATCGTTCCTATTTTTTGTTTGATTTTAAGCAGAAACTTACCTCTTATCTCTAAAAGTTTGGACTGGATTTCTATAAAAGTTGTGAAAAGGTGAGTACTTGAAAGGGAAGGGGTTCGGCATTTATATATTATGGCTCCTACTATAGTTAACCCATGACCCACCCAACCCTGCCACTCTTTGGTAGAGCCGAGGTCATCGAGTTTCCGTAGTAGGTTTGATAAATTTGTTTGGCAAAGGTATGCACTCTGAGTGCCATCCAATTTGTTTGGTGCTGCTTCTCAGAACACCTAATTTGTTTAATAGATCAGTTTGATGCAGAGGCAGTCGCAAATTTAGAATATGAATGTGAATCACATCATGTTCAGTCGAGCTTTATAGTCCACCCTTCTGACCAGCTGGCAGGAGGCTGTTCAATTTGAAAACCAATAAACCACAGACAAAGCAGTGTGAGCCGGATTAGTTAACCATGGTAACAACGTTCTCCATCATGAGTAAACCTTCCCTCCCCTTCTGATGAAATGGACAAAGTGGCAACAAACAACCTCAACAGCAAAAACGATATTCGGTCAACCACAATTGTTTTAAGGACAGTGTGTAAAACGATAGGAGTTGAAGGCACATATACCTAGCATCAAATCCAGGTGTAAAATCAGCTGTACATTTCAGCAACTTTGGGTTTGATGTTGTAGGTCTAAATGGGCTGTTTGATAAGTGAATGGCTTACAGCTCTTAATACATCAATATTCATGTGAAAATCTTTTTCTTTTTATGTTAAAACATTTGAGAGTCTAACATTTAATATCTCACTAACTCTACACTGTTTACACAGAAAGTGGCTTAAATGTTATGCACAGCGATGTTACGCACTATGTCAATGCAAAGCCATCGGTTGCTGTGAGTAGAAATAAACTTATGGCAGGCGAATGATACGAGTTGATAAATAATTTTCAGGGTTGAGATTTTACAGTCATTCTCCTTTTCATACACCCAACATCAGAAAAACATTGATGTGGTGAGGGAGAAACATCTTATCGGAGCTGTCTGTGCATGCATCAGGGGGACCATGTGAACCCAGACACAGCAATGTTTGGTTTTCTGATAACAAATGTAAGGCAGAAACTTTGGTCTTGTCTGGTGATGAAAGGAAATGGCAGAAATGAACATTGTTGATTTCATGACTGTTTATGCATCTCTTATGTTGTTGATTTTTACATCCAAAAGATGGCAAGTTCAGAGTCAAATGTTTTGCCAGCAAAAATGGCAAAGGATGATGTCATCATTTACTTAGCAAATAAAAGGAAGCAAAGATGGATCCAGCAATGTACATAGCAGTTGTCACCGAGGCCATTAAGAAAAGAGTATTTTTAACTTTTTAGCTTCACTTTCTCTTCTTTGTGGCGTATACAGACATTTGTAATGTTCTACCTGAATTGTTGCAATGCTTTTTGGTGGTTTATTCCATTTCGTTCATACACATATATATGTTTAAGCTCCTGTAAAACATGTGGACATATATAATATATAATTACAATATGAGTATCCAAAAGGCAGAATAAAAAAATTCAGTGCAAGTTGACTAATCTCAGTTACAGCAATTTATTTCAGGCCACGTCATATCTTATGTCATATGAAATGTTTACTAACATTTCAGCCTAGCGGCCTTCCTCAGAGCAAAAAAAAAACCTGGAGATCAAGATTTGACTCCCTGAAGTGAGGTCATTACTAGATGGACCAAAAGCCGGGAGACATAATTTTGACAATTGAGATGTTTAAAAATGAGCTCAGAGAGTAAATTCAAAAGACATATGAAAGGGATATTCATGATTAAAAAGAAGGAAAAGCCTACAACTGGCAAAACCAAATACAAAAGACAACTCCAAGTGAGATGGTTTTCCATGAGTATGCTCTCACCAGACGATCAGCCATTGTATCTCCCAGTCAAACCTCAAAGCCAACTAGGCTGATAGAAGAATTTTGTAAACTCAGAAGTTACCACTTTGAAAACTGCCGGATCTCCAGTTACTTTCTGCCCTGAGGAAGGCCGCTAGGCCGAAACGTCAGCGACCATGTTGATATAACAAGGCCTAAAATAAATTGGTGTAACTGAGTTTAGTGAACTTGCACATGAATTTTATTTGTACTCCCCTTTTGGATATTGTGAATATATGTTTTGGATTGATGCACAAAAAACTAATATACTGGGAAGGCACCTCCTGCTTCATGTTCTTATAATATATAATGTATAATCATTTACAAAGAAATGAGTGCAGAGTCCGTATTCAAATGTGTTTCTGAATCACTGTTACTGTAATTACATGTAGCCAGATAATCAACCCATGCAGACATCACAAATGTCATAATAGCCGACCTGCTGCAAGCTGCTTCCTCTCCCTCCACCTCCTCATTCTGTTCAAGAGCAGGAATCCCCCCTCCATGAGTGGGCATGATTTTGCTTGACAGTTGACGCTCTTCATTTTCCATGTGGATGGTAGTGAGAGGGAGGGGTTCCTCCAAGTCCTCTTGGCTCCCCAAACTAAACTGAGATGAAGAGGAAGATCAGTGTGAGGGAAGGAATATGTTAACATGTGGTTAGACTAAAGAGAGCTCATCTGCTATAATCCTTATGATAACATTTCGATAGCCTAGAAAGGTCTGTTTTGATTACAATGATTTTCCTGTAGCTCTTCAATCTTATTTTACCTGTGGTTGGTTGTCAGGTAGCTGTGTGGGTGGAGCAGCCATCCCGGGTCTGTCCGTCTCAGACTGTGCTTCCTCCTCATCTACCTCGTGAATGGTTGGTGTTACATCAGAGGGTGGCAAAGAGGTCTTTTTTTTCTTCCGTTTCTTTCTGCGCCTTCTGTCTGTACTGTGCACCCTCTTGCGTAAACATTGGGGCAAGGGCAGGTGGGTGGACAAGGGGTGGTGTGTGTGGTGAAATGTGTGTCTGTGATCTGTAATGGACAAAATGATTAAAATCAAATACATCACATGTAAAACATGTTAATTGACTGTATAGATAGTCATATATGCTTCATTCTTTTATATATAAAGTCTAGTGGCATGAATTGAAATTCTGGTATAGATACTTCTTTTAACAAACAGTGATATAGCAGATGTCACACTAAAGCACTTCTCAAGATGACAGCAGCCTCATCAAGGAGGAAAATCCTTCTGAGAAACAGTGCTGTGAAAAACTATTGACTTCTGCTATTGTTATGTGTATCTCATTTTCATCAAACTGAATTAAACATAAACCCAGAGTAACCTGAGTAAACACAAATACACATTTTAACCAGGCATACGCTGTCATCCCCGACAGCAAAGCTATGTACCCAAAAAGTCCCCTTCTCTCTGCGTTGTACAAGCAATCCTGCTTACTGAACTCCTCAATACAATTTGCAGTATTTTTTACACTATTTGTCCCGAAAAAGCGAGATACTTGAACTCCTTCTTTTGTCCCGACCCGGAGTGAGCATTCTACCTTTTTCCGGCTGAGAATCATGGCCTCAGACTTAGAGGTCTTAGAGACTCTAACTCCGACAGTACAAAACTCCCCCCAAAGGATGCCCCAAGGCACATGGTCGTAAGCCTTCTCCAGATCCACAAAGCACATGTGGACTGGTTGGGCAACTCCCATGTCCCCTCCAGCACCTCGAGGGGGTATAAAGCTGGTCCAGTGTTCCACAGCCCTACAACATCCAGTGCTATAGGATACTCAGGGCGGATCTCATTCATCCCCAGGCCGCTGCCATTGTGGAGTTGTTTAACAGCCGCAGCGACCTCAGCCCCAGTGATGAGCGGACCCACCTCCAATTCATCCAGCTCTGGTTCTTCCTGGGAGTACGTGTTGGAAGGATTAAGGAGATCCCCAAAATATTCCGTCCACTGCCCGATAACTTTCTCAGTGGAGGTCAGCAGGTCCCCATCCACCCCGTACACAGATTGGACGCTTTCGCCCCATCAGACGCAGACAGTTTGCAAGAATTTCTACAGGGCCGATCGAAAGTCTTCTTCCATGGTCTCACAGAACTTCTCCCACGACCGTGTTTTTGCGTCCGTGACTGCCACAGCCGCGTGTCGCTTGGCCAGACGGTAGCGGTCAGCTGTTTCAGGGGAGTCCCACAAGCCAGCCATGCTCTGTAGGACTTCTTCTTCAGCCTGACGGCATCCCTCACCTCTCTTGTCCACCAGCAGGTTCGGGGATTTCCGCCATGACTGGCACCGGCAGCCATGTGACGGCAGCTCCCAGCAGCCGCCTCGGCAATGGCAGCACGGACAGTGGATCACTCAGTTCCCAAGTCCCCCGCCACCACCGGAACGCGGTTGAAGCTCTGCCGAAGATGGGAGTTGAAGAAGATCCTGACAAGGTCCTCTGCAAGACCTTCCAGACGTTCAGACCCTCACTATTTGTTTTGGCCTACAAGGTTTGTCCAGCTTCCTTCCCCGCCATCTGATCAAACTCACCACCAGGTAATGATCAGTTGACATCTAAGCTTTTATCTTCATCCTAGTGTCCAAAACATGCGGCCGCAGATCAGCAGATATGACAACAAACTCAATCATAAATCTGCGACCTAGGGTTACCCGGTGCCAAGTGCACTGGTGGACACCCTTATCTTTGAACATTGTGTCGTTATGTACAAACTTTGATGAGCACCGAAGTCCAATAACTGAACACCACTAGGGTTCAGATCAGGCAGGCCGTTCCTCCCAATCACGCCACTCCAGGTCTCGCTGTCTTTGCCCCCCTGTGAATTGAAGTCTCCCAGTATGCCAATGGAGTCCCCCGTTGGGATGCATTCCAGCACTCGTTCCAAGGACTTCAGAAAGGGTGCATACTCTGAACTGCTGTCTGGCCCATAAGCGCACATAACAGTCATAACCCGTTCCCAAAACGGAAGGCGCAGGAAAGCCTACCAGGGGCTAATTGCCTCCGACAACACAGCTCCTAGGATCACTAGGGTACTCATACCCCTCCACCACGATAAGGTGGGGGTTGTTGGGGGGGAACATTTGTATCTAAACATAAAAAATGTGTCACTTTACAGGGAAACACAGGTCTTTGTTCTTTTGTTATTATTACATTTCAATTTTTGCTGTTCAAGCAGTAGGACTGCTTAGACAGGAGAGTGAGGGCTTTTCAGGGATATACCCTTGCTGTCGGGGATAAGAGCATAGGCGTAGTTCATCCATAAAACTAGGGTTCAGATTTATCTTAGAATTATGGGGTTTTATACTCGGCGTGGGGAAACTCCTTACATTCAAAGTCTTTCTCGGTGTAGTTTCGGCCCATCCTGTCTCCACTGGAAGCAGACTCACTGATGATGTTTCCAAAGCGTTCCACACACAGTGCTTTCTCTAGGTTTTTCTCCTCCTCTTCTTCCTCCTGTTCATCCACTGATCCTTCGTCACCTTCTTCATCCACCTTCACCTGGAGAAGGAGAGGAAATGTTCTTATGAAAACACTCGAAATTAGCTCAGAGAGGTAGACTCACTAAGGTGTGGTCAAGAAGATAGGTTAAAGTACTTGAAGAGGAGAGCATAAACATTTTAATTTGTTTGGGATGAATCACCGATGTTATGATTACGAACATCTGTGCTTGCAGAAAGTGAGTCATCTTTGCAGTCCTAGTTCATGAATTGATTACCAGAGCTCAAGTCATTAGCTTGCAAATCAAAAGTAAGTTAGAACTCTAGTGCCAAATCAAGACTGAAGTCTCAAGGCAAGCCCTTAACTAAATTTTTGCATCCTTAACATGTCACAAAGTGCTCTTCAGCAAGTATAAAGCACTTTTGATCAGGACAGACGAGTGAAAGAAGTAAAAATAATGTTTTATTGCAGCAGATGATATGTAATAATGAGTCTGTCAGAAATATTTGGTGCTTAGACTCTTCTGGGAGATTGTGATTGAAGGACATCTGCCCTGTCCAAACTCCCCCATGGAGTCAAGACACTGGTGGTGGTGGCTGATGATTCTGCTGGGGCTGAAGAAGATGATGTAAATATGAAGTTGAGGAACTAAGAAATTGCATCACTGAGCAGCAAGGAAATTTAGACTGACCATTCAAAAGGCGTGTGCATGACAGGATGTAATGAGAAATTATCGTTGGCCTTATTGTGCAAATGGATAGTGCAGGAAGGTGTTACATGACATTTGAAGTCAATGCATCTTTTTTTATAATCGTATGCACATGTATGCAGTGTAGTTGTCGTAGTTTCATTTCATTGAGCAATTAAATGCATCTTGTTGTAGCGTCATCAAAACAAAGAAAAAATTCAGGGTTTATGAGGTGGGCTTGAATGCATCATTAGGCCTTTCCCTCTCTGCCACAAACTAAGATACAGACAGAAGACAGATATAGCGCAAGTATAAATTACACCAAAACAAGGATGACATTCTCTGATTTATTTTTTTTTTTTTAGTTACAATTTGTTAAAAATACTTTTCCAGATTTACACACGAAACAGAAAATCTACTAGCATTTGGGACTTGGTGACATTAATTATTGATTGATCGCATTGATATTATGAACATATTACTTAAGAATAAAGGTAATGTAACTCCATGCTGATTTTTTATATACACAAGCCCACAATATAATGAAAAGATTCATGTTGAAAGAACACAGCCATACTCTAATATTATGAACAGTCATATCTAAGAGCAGATCTATGGTTAATAAATTTAATATCTGAATTCTAGATGGCCATAGAACATATGAATGTAAATTACTTCTAACAACAATTCTACAGTGAGTTATGTAAAATGTATGCAAGTCTGTAACACTGTAAAATTGCCTTATAGTGTATGTACATCCTGTACTTAATGTATACAGAACATTAGATCAATATAACAAAGTCCTAAGCAAGAGAAAGAAGGCAGTGGATATCCCCTGGAGACAGTGGAGCCTGAAGGGAGTTTGTTGCCAGAGTCATTTGGTGCCTCTGGTAGGTCAAATCACAGAGACAGACGCCTTCCTCTGCCTTAGATTGGTGCTGGCATGGTTAGCACGATGGCTGCTTCTCAGTGGTCTCAGATTTCTCTCAGCCAAGGCCCCATTACACACCAACTATCCGCTGGGATGAGAGGACAGGGCACTTTTTATGATCCGAGTAGCGTACTACATAGCAAGACAGAAAAAGTATCATTTTAAACTGAGTGAGCAGAAAAAGCATTGTTTTGCAGAAACCTCTGCAAAAATATAGCCCACTGCTTACCCCTTCTTATCTGATGCACTGCTTATCTGTGCAAAGAGCTTGAATTTAATGATACAAGGGGATAACACCATTCAGCTGGGTCAGTTTTACAGTAAGGGGACTTTTTATCCATCCATGCAGATGGCTCTAAATTTTGAAGAATGAGATGTGGACTGGAGACACACAGGGGGAGGTCTGCATGAGCCGTGGTGGTTGGGGCACAAAGTGAAAAGGATTTGAATGACATTTGCATATTTCAAGTAAAGTATTGCAAGTTACCAAATGTAGGCACCATTTAGCATGCTGAGGTATAATTAAATAAATATATTGATATATTTTTCAGTCCATTGATCCTGCATTCACCCAGGGAGACACACATGGAACTATTTTAGCATAAAGCAGTAACCTTTAGTTGTGTTATGACCATTCGCTCACACGATAACTACAGTCTGGGACACTATAAACATAAGTCTTTAAAACATGTATCATGTTCGAAATGTAATTGATAACATTGCAAAACTGATCCCACATAGTGCAAGTACTAGAGGCCACTACCGTGCAGGATAATACAAAAGTTGCTCAAAATGGGTTGGGCTTAATCAGGAAGTGCGGCATTGTTCTAGCCTGGGGTCTCCTCCCAGAGTTACATCTACAAGGAACCTCATGGATGACCTAGAGATTGTTGCTGGGGAGAGAAAATCCCTTCTTAGCCTATTGCCACCGTGACTCAAACACGGATAAGCAGAAGAAATTATATATATATATTATATTATATTTTATTTTATTAACAATTTGTATTTTACTCACTTCAGGTAACTTTTTTACAAAGAAATACTGTGGGCTGAACATTTAATCTGAGGAGCTCATTCAGGGAGTTTTGCCTGTACAACGCAGGCAATGAAATCTAATCACAAGTGGTAAGCGGGATACATTTGGAGACGCATGATAGACACAGGTGTAAACGGCGATGTGCCTCACTGTCGCCGTGTAATCTGATCGCCCAAAACTCATTTTAAAACTAAGTCTAAAAAGGGTCTTTTTTACTCTAGAGTTTGGCAAGATAACTGACCTTCACCTTTAGGTCAGACTCTCTCACTGGTGGTAGGGCTGCAGGATTTGGTGAAAAAGTCATATGTCGATGATGGTTGACAATATTGCTATTTCTATTTGATTCCGATATAGTGGTTATCAAGGAAAAGTCATTGATCATTTGGAAACATGATTTTTTTATAAAACATACAAAGTTAAACTGACAAAGAAAATTACAAAACTAAACTACTTGTACAGTACGGTTTTCAAAATAACTTACAATTTTAAAAAAATAAATAAGAAAAAATAAACAACTTTTTTTTAACTTTTTTAAATAAAGGTTTATTGCAATCCCTCAGTCCTAGAACCAAATAAAAATAAATAATAAAATTCTAATTTTGAAAATAAGATATTTTGAATGATGTTCATGCCGTTGTTTTTTGTGATAGCGTCCTGGTGCTGCTCAGACAGAGGTGTTTCAAGAAAGGGGCTTAACAAACTCTCTGCAGCCTGAGTGAATGTATCTACTAGTCTTACTGTATTTTCTCTGAATATTGTGTGACCAGGTGGCAGAATGATATTGTACACATATTTATTTTCATTTATGGGCAGCCATGAAAGCAGCTGATAATCACAGACAAATACAAGATTAATCCTGGGTGGACACAGAACTCGCTGGTGGAATTACATATTTCAACTGAGAACGCTTCGGAATCCCCCCGTCCCTCTGGGACATGCCAGAGAGGGTAGCGTGACATCAGCGAGCATCGCGACCACTGATCGGAATTAAACTTGACTGATAGCAAATAGATTCATGATTAAACTTCACCTTGGTTGTAAACATATGTATAATATCAGTCAGTGGTTCATTTCAAATAGCTTAAATATCAAATATTCACGTACATTTGAAAAAAAGATTTCATGTGAGGGACATCCAATGTTTGAGATGTTGAGATAGATGGCTTCAGATTGTCATTCAGATAAATCTTTGAATAAAACCACAGATAATCTGGGTATGATAAATGATTGATCAATGCCCAAAAGCAGAGTCTGCAACTCTGCTTCAGTCTCAGACGGAAGAGTTGGTGACAACGTCAGGCTTCCTTGAAGTTGACCTGCCAGTGAGCAGGTTACTCGCTGGTGAGTGAGTTTCGCGGTAACTCACTCACTGCTTAATGTATTCCGCTTTCTGGAACGGAAAACCCAGAGTTTCCCACATTCCGGGCTTAAACAGTCTCCACTAAGCCCGCTTCCTGAAATGCCCAAACACAGGATAATAATAATAATCTATCCTTTATTTATCACATACTTCACAGTACATACATACAGAACAACGTAGTGAAATTTATGTCTGCATTCAACCCATCCCTGAGGGAGCAGTGGGTGGCCCGTCTGAAGCGCCAGGGGAGCTGATGTTTCCAGGTCTTGCTCAAGGACCTACGGCTTCTTGTGTCAGGGACTGGGTTCGAATCAACGTCTCCGTGTTGAGGGACGACTGCTCTACCCATTGAACTAAAGCCGGCCCAAAATGTATGCTACGATAGTCACGTGACTGCACAAGACACTCACTTGCATCACATACACGGTATGTCCATTTCTTTATTTTTTGTGTAGACAATGAGCACACTGCACAAAATCTCTCACACATGTTTATTTCATTAAATCAAATCCTTATGCTGTCAAGTAGTCCCTTAGGCTGACATCACAATTGTCGTTTGCAATGAATTTATAGTGCAGCTCTAACTGGTGAGTAACATTATAAGGAAAAACTATATTTACTGTATGTACAAATATTTTTCGGGCCGCAAGGGAGGCTCTGGTGGACTGGATATAGTCTTTCGGCCATCAGCTGCCTGTCACTGGTGTACAGTAACATTCAACAAAAGGGATATCTTCAAAAACTGCAATGAACATAGCATCGCAGGTGCTGGTGATGTTTCCCTGGCAACCAAGACTCTAGATTAGAACACGGTGCAATCATGTCCTCCATAAACATACCCTCACAAGAAACCACTTAAAAAAAAAAAGATAAATTCACAGGTCAGACTGGCATCAATCAGCAGGAGGAGGTAGTGATGCAAAGGAGATGTTCAGTCTCTCTTTATGGACGTTCTGTGTTTGTGTTTATAGTTATAGATAATAAAAAATAATTGAGGGTAGTAAATTGAAGGGGTCATACATGTAGTGAAGCATTCAACCTTTTATTTCCTCCAAATCAGTTTCACAATATGGTATGCGGACAGCGGATGGCATTGTCCACACTGTGCGTAATCATAGTAGACAGCCATTTCTCTCAGAGCGCACAGGCTAATCTGTTTCACTCGAATAACAGCTAGAAACATTGCTACGTCAAGGGCACAAATTGAAGTATTTTTCCCAGATGTATGTGACTCAACCCTGTGTTATATTTGGAGGGAGAATGATGAGATGAAATGAAAATGAATAAAATTCTAAAAGATTTTATATGTGGATATGGGATCGTCATGAACAGGAATCATTAACTATACTAACTATACTGAAGGATAACAGGAATTCAGCTACACTAGTGGTTTTCAAAGAACTGGATTGCCTTTACATGTGCCTTTCATATAAAACATAATACATAGTGTGAACAAAATAATAAGTTGTGCACAATACATTAGATGATCCTGAGACACAGTTTGGTGCATTTGTTTCCGTATTATGTACCTCAACCCAGTAGTCGAGATTACTCCAACAATAAAGTTGAAAACATTATTCAAGAAGAAATAGTGACGCAAAATTATCTTAACTAAACAATTCAGCATGGCATTAAAGGGTTAATTACGCCAAGTAACACTTTTTTTTGGTGATATTTCGTGTTTTATGGCAAGCTGCAGCCAGCATTAAGGTACATTACCTCCACCTAGTTTGTATGAGTGTGAACCAGAATAATCCACTACCTGAACACTCTTGGCTATTTATATTCAATGCATCGGGCTGTATTGCCAAAAAAAAAATTCTCCTGAGCACACAGCTAAACAGCTTTTGGTAAAAGAAAGGAGGAGTTCATGTTTTCTTTCCCATAATTACATAAGCACCAATGAAACTCATATTGAGTTCGGACAGGAGGACTATTCCTTTGCACACAAAGACATTTAGTAAAACCATAGAGCCATAGAGGACCCTGCACTTGCACGAACTGTTCCTGCATCACATGCAGAAAGGCTGCTGCGATGTTGCCCAAGGATCTGCAACAAGTGCACCTCCGGCTGGATTGTACAAAAGAAGGTGTCTGACATCAGCTGCTCTAAGCTATCTACTGTCCTTCCAATGGTGTGTGTGTGAATTTGGAATAATTGTATAGAGAATGCATGCTTAAATAAATGTTTGAAGTGTGAGGTGTGTGTTGAAGTATGCTTGAGAAAGACGATGAATACCAGTTTGCTGCCAGTGACTGTTCCATTGGTGTATGAATGCTCCTGATGAGGAGGTGTCCTTTACATGGTAGCCTCTGCCATCAAAATACGAAAGTGTTTGATGGGTGAATGCTAGGTCGTGTTTCATCAGCTGGTCACATCTTTCCAATTGCCCATATCTCATCTTCATTGTTACCATTTCATGTTGCTGCTGTCTTTTTAAATATGATTTTCTCTCTTCATCTATTTCTTTCATTCCTTCTACCACCCCACCACTGGCCAATTTTCATAGATTCATCAAATTAAACATTAATCGGTCTCAGCAGATAAATCAGCCACCATCACCAATATCCAGACTCCAATGAAGGATAGATTTTCAGGGCAGATAACATCCAATCACAACTTCCTTGAGGATTATTAGCTTCATAGACTTTCTGAGAGACTAATCATAACTAGTCATTCATTGGATTTAACATTCAAATATTCACTCATCTCCCCTTGAAATACTTAACCTCATAGCAGATGACAAGAAAAAGGTAAAAGTGGTTCTTACCTGCTGTAGGCTGATCAACAAGTCAATCTCTAAGGCATGACCTCCTGTAGCCATGTGGCCCGGCGAGCAGCCAGTGGGTGAAGAACCGTCCTATGACGAGGTCAAGGACCAACAGAAAAGGCTCCTATTGTGGCTATAAATAAGAAATAACAGACTGGGTATGGATGTAGTTGGATGATGGGAAAGATTTGTGGGGGAGAAAGGTTATTAGATATCCTAGAGGTACAGTCCGTGAGGTAAAGATGAGAGTTGGGTGGGGTGCAGTTGGGAGAGGGGGATGAACAGGGACTGGTAGCAGGGACCGATGGGGTGTGGAGCCTCAGGAACCTTGTGGAGAGTGTGGATCAGCCTTTCTCTTTCACGGTTGGGGATCCAGGAAGCCTTTGGAGTGGCATAACCTATAGGAAAGAGGAGAAGTGACACTGAATTATTGGTTTTATTTCCAGAATACAAAGGATCCTGTTTGCGGTAAGAAAGGAAACATTATATATTTATACTGGCTGCTACTAAAGAATACATTTTTTAAATGTATTATTATTTGTGCAAAATCAATCAGTATATGTAGCCAGTTTTGTAGTAAATCAAGCACCAACCTCAATACATCATGCCATTTTGTCGCTACATCCCCCCCTTTGGTGATTTGTGTATTCCAAATGAATCTCTAATAGTCTGTAAGAATACTTTCGTCTTTGCCCTCATAGAAGGTATTGCTTATCGAGAATATTATCAGATTAGTGAATGCTTGGTACTGTTTATAAACATTAAACTTTTAAGAATCTGAAAATTACCTTATTATGACCAGGTTAGGCGTGCACTTTTAGTTACCACGGTGCTTTACCCTCCTTAAAGAGAGCCACCTACATTGAAAGCTAAACATTCCCTATTAACACTTAACATGCACTATGTATTATTATTATTATTACTATTAACCATGTTGATGCTAGCCAAGTGGCTAAGCTGGTAACCAACACCAAAGTTTCCACCTGTTGTCCGGACCCCATGCCCAGACGTAAGACAAATAAACCATTCCATCTCAAATATCCCTCGAGATAGCTGTTGCTCAGTTTCACTTTTATCTGGTAAAGAACATGATTATAGGCCTCAGGGCTGAAACAATCTCATATATACATGCGTGTGTGCACATATTCCTGAAATCATCATCAAATAAGACACTCTTTGCAAAGCTTCATATTGAATCTGTTTTTCATCAGGTAATAAATATTGTGTGAAAGGGAGTAAAATAACAAAAATATTGATTTTGGCTTAACTAGATTGAAGAGCTAATATTAACCTGGTGGCTTAGATAAGATTAAAATGTTATTGATTGTTATTAAACTAGTTTTTTTTGGCTATTTGATAAGAAACGACATTGTTGACATGATATGACAGAGATTAATAGGAAGATTTGAAATAGTGCTTAGACTAATTAAAAAACAATACGACAAAACTAGGCCTGGGTTGTCATCCCCATCAGCAAGGGTTTGTGTCTGAAAGGTCCCCAAATTCCTGCATTGTATGAACACTCACTCCATTGAACTGTTCATTTAAAGTGCTATGTTAGGTCCATAGTATTTTCTTGTAAAAACGTTCCCTGAAGTCAGACAAGTATGAACTATTAAGAGTAAAATATGATATAGTCAAGAAGATATCCTTGAGTTGATTCGTATGCACCAAATCAAAACTAAAAAAGCTCCCCCTAGTGAGTAAAATATTAACTTTGAGAGTGAAGTATCATATTTACCAAATTTAAATTAAATCGGGCAGATGGTTAAGAAGTTATGTGCAAAAACCAGGATTTATAAAAAATGACTACCTGTTCAAATGTTAATGATCTAAGATCTTGAATAGAATAGTTAACTTTACCTATCTGAGACGAAGAAAAGGTACCAGAATGTATTTTTTCTGGGATCCCTCCCTGATGAATACTGCGCCATACTATTCATAGTGCAGTATTTTTCCATTTAATATATAACTCATGGTTAAGTGATAATCACCAAGTATAAAATCAAGAGCAATGTTAAAATTAAATATGTGGACCTGTGTGATAATGTACGTGTGAATAATTAAAAGAATCAGAATATTAAGATAGAGCAATAGGGAGAGAAAAAAATGCTGCCGAATTACTATTATTATGTGGATATTAGCGGCTATGGACAAAAAAAAGTCTGATGGCTTTGATCCCTCAGTTACCAAATGTATTTGGAGCTGCTGTTTTCCCACGGTCGCAATTATTGTACATTTGTCAATTTTATTCTGATGACTCATTTTCTCCCTCGCAGGCATTTAGAGCTGACTCATATCTCACATTATGCACAGGATTCTGCCTAAAAGTAAGAATACTATATGGGTATCCAGAACAGCTTTAACTCTTGAACACTTCTTGCTGAGGACTACATTAACAACATACATGTTTGTGGAATATCAAAATGCTGATAATTAGACCATTACACTGGTGTTATTTTGGATAGGGATGTTTAAAGGGAACAGGCAATAAATTAATTCTTGTTGAAAACTTGCAGTTACCAAGGTATCAAAAGCTCCTGGACAAGGGTGCTTCTATTAGTTATTATCTAAGATTGAATAATTCTAATGTAGCTGTACTTTTGAATGGTTGGTGCTAAATTGACTCAGTTGTGGACGTCTGTGCTGTCCACCCCAGCCATCACTGTAGATAGGGCAAGATGTTTGAAAGTCTAGACAAACTTAATAAAAAAGAAAAAAGTAATGAAAATCAATCCAAATGTTATACAATAGATGTGCAGGGATTGCAATTTTCTTGGCCGATTACTGATTTTTAGAAAATCTGACCGACAAATACCGATTTTGGCCCATTACGATTTTTTTCCATCAACGTTTAAAAATTCTATCGAGTAATATATTTCAAGTGCTCTTATTTTGAAGGATTACATGGGAAATAAAAAGGTTTCTCTGCCTTTTGTAAAGTTGTAGCATGTATTCTGACCTGTTGAAATTAATGAACCCTCCGTCCTCTCCGCAGTGCGTTGCTCTGACCAATTGTATGACGTTTCAGAGTGAAAATGAAAATTTGTATGCCTTGTTCAGTCCGTTATATGCTGGCTTTCTTCATGGACTTCAGGGCTTGTGGATAGCTCTGAGCTCCCGATAGCTTTAGCTGCTCTGCTAACATTAACTTCTTAACTTGCTGTTCCTCGGGGGGATTCAATTTGAAGTGTGTGATTAAGTTTGTTGTGCCGAAAGTTTTCGGGGTTGAAGAGATGTCTTATTTTGTCCTTACTGGTGTAATAAATTGCAAGCTTTGTGTTTTTTTAGTTTACTTGTTAGAGGTTTGGAGCCATGGTTACTCATGCTTGGTGTGCGTGCAACCAGCCTCAAGTGACACTGATCAGCTTATTGCTGATTTCATCAAAGTAGGCCTCCCGTCACCTCTATTATACATGCAAAAAGTTTTATTATATTGGGTAATAATAGCAACCGTCATGATTCTGTTGATCTGTCTTATTTTGTCGTTGATTATTGTTAGTTTAAGGTTGTGTTTCCTTCTTTCTTTTGAAGGTTTAGTTTTGTGTTCGTTTCCTTGTACTTTCCTCTCACTAGGTGGGTTTACATAGGAAACTTTTCTCTTATCCAAATTAAACCTTAAGAATTGCAATGTCATTCGCCTGTTTAAATAACCTGTGATCTTTTCTGACCCGGTGTTTGCATGCATGGACTCATCTAATGGGAAACGGCTCTCTGATATGCGCAGATGATCCACACTCCAATTCATTAGGTCGCGATAATGCTACGACGAACCGGGTACCAACGGCCAACAAGCGCCCAGAAGAAGAATACGTCAGAAACGGTATGTGTGGAAGTGACTTTTTGTCCAACTAACTGTACAACTGTGTTAATAAAACCTCAGCCAGAGTATTACGTCACATCGCTGGGCATGCACAGATACAACATGAGAGCCTTCCGAAACAGTGTTTACATGCAGCGACTGGCTATCAGAACGGCTGTCCGAAAGGACTTAGACTACCTCCTTAAAAAGGAAAAAAAAATCAATCGGAAAAGTACTTTTCTTTCGGAAAGGGGTGTTTATATGCAATATTTTCTTTCCAATTAGGCGCCTCTTCCGAATCTATTTGGAATTAGGCTGTCTTTGTAAACCCACCTAATGTGTGACTAAGTATTTTCCTCCTGATTCCTTTCTTGTAGTTTATCAGTGTTGTAGTGAGTGTTTCTCTCACTACTTTCTCTCCTGACTCTAAATGTGTGTATGGGTAGACCTGCCTCCCAGCGTCCCCTCTCTGATAACTGAAAATTCTCACCTGTCCTCAGCCCTGACCTGTAACCTATTGTCCTTGTTACTCAGAGTATTTAAGTCTATTTAGTGTCTTCCTTTCAGTCTTTTTTCAGAGTGTCTGTTTTGCCTGTCGGAGTTCATGTTTTTGTTCGTACCTTCATATCTCCCTGCAAAACCTGCCTGCATTTCTGTACAAACTTGTCAGTTGTATTTGTTCCTAGTTAACCTTTCGTTGTTGTTCCTTATTAGTTAAGCTGTGCTGTTCTATTTGATTTTGTTATCTACTACAGGTTAAAAGAAAGGTTTTGGTTTAATATTCGTTTGCGTTCAAGAAAGCTTAGGCTTTGTAAGATTTCTCATTTGGTTTTTATTAAGTTACTTTGTTTAAACCGCACTGGTATTCTTTTTTGTTATATTTCATAAAAAATAACTTTATTTGACCACTACCATTTGGTTTTATGTCACTTCCCTTTTTGTAAGGTTAATGGGGGTTCGTTCGGGATACAATCTGGATAGTGATTCCCTGATTCTAAGCTGGTTTGAATAAAAATGTATGACTGTTTCAGTATTTTGATAGTTGATATAGTTTTTGAGTTATCAAGTTAACAAGAATTAATAACTACACAAATACAATTCTATGTTGCTTTACAGAAGGATGGTGTCCATAAACTACATATCCCACAATGCATCGTGTTTTTGCTACTTGTGCCCTAAGGCATCTAACTGCTAGGTGTTGGCATCTCAATATTACCGTTTCCAACAGCTGCACTTAAGCCAAGTGATGTGATCGGAGAAAAAAAATAAGACTATCAAAATGTCCAAGGAAAGTTGATACAGATGGAAGGCAATTTATGACAGATAGGAAAGAACACGTCTGTGCTTAATAGAAGACGACGCGGACTAATGTCTTTGTGG
The DNA here is from genome assembly GCA_037951165.1 of Lophius americanus. Taxonomy (NCBI): domain Eukaryota; kingdom Metazoa; phylum Chordata; class Actinopteri; order Lophiiformes; family Lophiidae; genus Lophius; species Lophius americanus. Next base: position 9,162,938 of record JBBDHG010000028.1, on the reverse strand, counting down.
CGGTGAAGTCCGTAAGGTATATGAAAGTTGGTGGGGCTCACTACCGATGCACTTGGCTAGGTTGGACTGATGAAAAGAGAACGTAAAAGTATCAAATTAAACAAAGTTTATGTCATATATTTTCATCCTTCCATCTTATCACGCTTATCCAGGGCTGGGTCGCGGGGACAGCCGGCTAAGAATAGATTTCCAGATATCCCTCTCAACAGCAACCCTCTCCAGCTCATCCCAGGGGATCCCGAGGCGTGTCCAGTAATAGCTTACTTGTAAATACTTATTTTTTGTTTGATCGTGGCCGTTGATGCTAAATTCATTAGCATGTCAATGGTAATTCTGATTATATGTTAGCATTAAGCTAATGGACCAAGTGCTAAATGTTTTAACAATAACCTTCAGCAGAATGAAAGGAAAATATTAAACTGCAGCCCTTGGCTGTACACATTGGTCTGCAGGTCTGTTTGTGTGGGGGAAAAAAAAGAATTCCTTTTGTTTACCTGGGCCCTTCTTGCTGTTAATGCTAACATATAATCGGAATTGCCATTGACATGCTAACGAATTTAGCATCAACGGCCACGATCAAACAAAAAATAAGTATTTAGTTTTGTAAATAGATACAGGACAAAAAGGCCTTGGGGGTTCACAGAGGCATGGCATTCATCAAAGGATGAGGAGAAACATCTTAAGTGCAGTACCTTATTGACAAAAGAGTATGATTAGACAATGATCTATGATTTTGACATCACTGGGGTTAGGTATATATATTTTTCTCAGATATATCCCTGCACAATCCTCATGCAGAGTGATACTTCCTCATATAGCGGTGTTGGGTTGTTGATTTGGGCCCATCAATTGTTGGTCAACTCCACTTCAAGAGATGTGTGAAGCTGCTGGATATTGGTAGAAATGGAAAATACTCTCATACATGTCCGATTAAACATGCATGGCACTGAAATTTTTCAGCCTACAAAGCTTCCTGGAATTGATTACATATCCTGACAACACAGATTATAATGCCGCAAAATGGAACAACAATTAATCAACAAACTGAACAAGAATTAGTCTTGGCCTGAGTGAGGAGACATCTTGCATGACAAACATGGACAAAACTTCAAGTACACTGTTGAGGGAGAGTGTAAGATAACAAATCCAAACCACAGACTTGTTAAACCACACATTTATCCTTGCCACCAGTAGTAGAACACAATGCCAAAGAAGCCTTGAGTGTTTACGCTGATTTATTCTACTCCTTTGCAGCAGACCCACTCCATGCCAGATCACGACATGCCAGATATGTATAGATATTATTAGATATCTATATTTATAGACAAGTTCTGAGCAAACCCAAATGCAGCGTGGCCCATAGTCCTGCAAAAGGCTCAAATCTACAGTATGCAAGTTCATATTCCGCAGCAAAAATCAAACATGTTTCTCGCTTTAATGTCAACAGACCCATTATTACCATATAAAACTATTTAACAATTAATTATTACCTCTGCCAAGTTTTCACTCAAGTCTGTTGATTTGATTTCTCCACAGGATTACAGAAAAATTGCAGAACAGATTTTCCATGAAACCTGATGGAATGAAGTGTCTTGTCCAAGAATACGGAAGAATATGGAGAAACACATTGGTGTAAATCTTGTCAAAAGAGTAGATAAAGGATTTTTAAACACTTCTTTCAACACTTTCCATAATATTTCTGTGAATAATTATTGTTTTTGCTCTATAATCATTTGCAGTTTAGTGCAGAAAACAAAAAACTGGTAACCTCAATCTATGGGTCCAGGTCAATATGAATCTGATTTTGAATAGGCCTCGATACAATCTTTGGTTGCTTGAATATGAATGAGTTCCATTCCAGTTGTAGAATCTAGTTTCAAAATAGAGAAGGAAATCTTTTTCAATCCAAATCTATTGAAAGATGCAAAAGCTAAGATTTGAGGCCTCATTAGAAATCCATTTTATTTTATTACATTCTAAATGTATGGAAGAAGATGCAAAGGACAGTGTATTGCCTTAAATATTTTAAAATGTATGGTATATTACATAATTATAATTTGTATGATATATTACATGATTACTAATAGAGGTGCCGAACGATTGGCCTCCTGTCGCCGGGAGGCCTAGTTTGATAAAATCGGCAATTGGCCAGGCGGCCTCACTTGAGGCTGGTTAAGTGCCGTTTACACTCATTCTCTGTACTTGCACACCAAGCATGAGCTACCACAGCTCCAAACACATCACAAGTAAACCAGAAAACAAAAAGCCCGCAATTTTTAACACTTGTTAGGACTAAATAAGCTGTGGAGGAAGAACCAGTAAAAACTTTTGGCATATCGAACTTAATCACACCCTTCAAATTAACTCACCCCAAGGAACATAGCAAGTTAAGAAGCTAACATTAGCAGAGCGGCTAAAGCTAGCAACAGCACAGAGCCAGCCTACAGCCTGCTATATTAATGCTGTCATTCAGGGTTTTAAAACGTAAGGACAAAAGAAGCTACGGCAGAACAAGCCTGAAAGCGTTTAGGGAACAACAAATTTAATCGCACACTTCAAATTTAATCACCCTGAGAAACATAGTCATTTTAAATGCGCTGTCATTAGCATTGCGGCTAACAACATATAACATTTTGTGAGGTTTTATATCCATTTCAAAATGCCTTACAATGGATTTAAAAAATGCAGGGAGGGAACACTAATTAGAAAAGGTCAGCACATACAGCATATACATATGGAATGCATTTTATATGTATAATATATGTAAACAATAATATTACAACATATTATATTTATTACAGTATCACATAAAATCCAATTAAAGTTAAAAGGAAACTATGTCCAATATGATATAATTGTAAATTATATCAATAATATATTAATGTAATGTATATATTATAATATTATATTATATCATATCATATTAAATGATATTATATTACCAATTAAAAATGTTGTTTTCATATCGGTATAGTTTATTTATATACTTGGTGCAAATCCATAGTGGTAATTACTTTCTCAATTAATGAACACTTATTTTACACAAAACACAAAATCGTTTTAAGATTTATTTACTTACTCTTTATCTATGCTTCTCTGCTTCACATATCGTAATTTTCACAGCAAACTAGCCTACATCCCTTAATTGATTCCTTCATCAAGATTGAAGATTGTCTATATATAATTTTGTAAAACACATATATGTATATTATTATATTCCTCTTTGTAACTGTTTTCTGTGACCGGCCGCATTCAGGTTTGTTATTATCACCCTTACACTGATAAATAATGATTAGATATATAAATAAAATATTTAAAAAATTGTTTTTCCTGTCTCACTTTTACCTTTCAGTTCATTTCTAGTTGCAACCCCTCGGCCATAGCTTGAGAATAGTGTTTACTCTTTCCGGCACAGACATTAGTAGTAAAAGGTACATAATAATCAATAGTTGCACTCACTTCGGATTCTTTATTTATAAAGCAATGCAGCTAGAGGGTGTCATGTTACTACCACTGCCATCTGCTTTCTTCTGCTCACCCTCCATCAGGCCATTAGTTCACTGTCAGCAGGCGACCGTTGCTGAGTCATCACTATGTGACCTTATCCACCTCCGGCTTCTGCTTCAACGTGAGTCTAACACTAGTCCACATGGAACAAATATCCACTACAGAGCGTCTGATCTCTTAAAAAGTCCATGCATTTACAACCTAAGTGAGGAGATCCTGCAGCACAACGACTACTATCAGCCCAGCGCCGCCGGAGCGATGCTGCCGCTCCACCTGTGCACAATGAACACGTAGCTGCACCCTATGGCATCGCAATACCTGGACGGATAGACTTTATAGCATTGATTTTTAATAAAGTTTTACGCTAAGGGTAGCTTAAACCTGAGGGGAAACAATTCCTATGCACACACATACACACATCCGTGCCTTTTGTTGCGTAAACAGCGACTCAGTATTATGTTTGCGTAGTTGCGCGAAAAGTCAAGGCTGCAACATTTGTAGCGCTTCGTGTTTGCGTCCTTACCTGCGATTTCAGAGAGCAATCCAGCGGTTACAAAACTAGAAGCAAGAGATTCTGCGATTTAAGCACAGAAGCGACACTGGTCCATACCCTAACCAACAGAGAAGGTACCACGCAGCCTGCTGCATCCGAGAAGGATGCTCCGCTCAGACGACCACGTGACACTGGACGACAACCTGCCCATCTGAAATCACTCGTAAACATTATCCTTATTAATGCTTTTATTCTTAAACCTTTATTATCAATAGCATTAACACCTTATTTCCTCATGCTTTCCGCCATCCTATTTGAGGAAAGGGTTAGGTCTGCCAAATAATATTTATTAATAAACATTTTAAACTTTAACTGAATTATGATTGTTAGACAGCAGTTCGGATTATAACTATCACATATTGTAACAAAATACTGTAACAAAAAAAGGATTTTACTAATTTTATATACGGTATATTACCAACAGATGTGGTTAGCAGAAATTTGCCCTAAAAATACAATTGTCACGTAAATACATTACTCTAAATTACGATGTAAACTGCACCCTGTTTACAATCACATAATTAATTAAAAAACTGTATTCAGATTTTCTTAAACCATAAATCAACATCATTTAAAAAAATAATAATAATAAAATATATCATTTTAGTATCTTATATCTGTACAAATGATGGTACACTCCTGTTACATGGTCATTGTTGGTTGTTTAACAAAACCTGTCATTTTGAGAGAATACCTTTTATGGTAAACAGTTGCCTGTACCATTATGGTAATAATCCATTCATTTTACCAAAAGTTTGTATTTTTACTGTAGAATTTATTTCTGCATCACTGTGAAGAAGTGAAGATATTCATTGTTTGTGTTTAACTTCAAATTTGCAATTTTTTTTTTACCACAATTTATATGGACAATTTAATAGTGTAAGGTATTAACCTTTTAAATACCATTTGGTTTTTTAGACAACAATATATTACATGCTAAGTAGATTTATTTTTGTGTAATCAACAAAGTGTGGAATATTGTCATTGATAACTAATAACAATCATTTCGAGGAATTTTTATATTTTGATCAGTATTTGGGGTATTATAAAGAATAAAATATCAAAAGACATTATTTTAATAGATTATAGAAGCTAAACTATATTGAGATCACAAATGTCATACATAATAAAATTCCAAATATTAAAAAATACCTTAAGTACTTGCTATAGTTATGTGCATGTATTCAGTTTGGTATAGCTAGAATTTATTTTACCAGATATACTCTAGAAGAGATGACCAAGTTGTTTTAGTGAATATTCCATTTCCGTGGACATGAAAAACAAGTGAAAATAAAAACGTTTGCATGTCACGTGCAAGCCATTACCGTATAAGTATTATTATGCCTTATTATGACTTGAACTTAGCAAGAGTATACCATTTCCATAGAAAAATCCTTGAAAAAAAAAAGGCTGAATTTATTGTAATTTGCTGTCCTTTTATGCAATCAACTATGTAACTGCAAACATGTTGACATATCTGTTATTCATGGTTATTTACAGTAGTGTTCTACATGGTCACCATATATATCATGGCAAAATTCTGGCAACAACAGATTTTGGTATTTTACTGCATATTATACAGATTTTGTTTACAGTGTGTATTACCTTAAAATTTCATTTTATTTTTGTTAAGACAGTTAAACTGACTTCAAATAATTTTAACTTGCTGTATTATTGACTTTATATAAGCTAAATAACATAAAGCTAGTTTACTCTACGTTAAGCTAGCTCATTTTGAGCTAGCTCACATTAGGTATCATTTGCTATTGTTTAAAATTTGTGAGCTAGGGCCCACCATAATGTCAAGATAGATTAGCTGGTTTGCTAAGACCATTATTGCAAAACCTAGCAAGTGATGAATGTTGTGCCAACATTATCCTATTTTATACAGACAATTTATTAGCCAGCAAGCTAACTCACTAGCGTTCCGTTATTTAAATAAGCTATCTAGTTATTTAATTTGCTTAAACTTCGCGCACAACTTTTTTTTTTTTGGATGCTTGGAAGATTAGTGTGTTTGTAGTGACATATAAAGGGAAGATGTGTTTAGAAAGTTCATAATGTTGTAAATTTGACCATTCTGGTGAGCTCTAAATGTAATTTAAAAACCGCCTTCCTCTATCCCACGCAGTTGTGCCATATGGATATTATCTTTGGTTTTCATTATAATTCATTTTACAGATAATTTCTTATACTTATTTGTTTTTTCGTTCGGTAAGTTAAAGTCTGGTACATTTATTTTGAAAGAGTAACGTTAATACCTGCAATAGAAGAAGACAAATGATCACACAGCTACTGTTCTTTCCAAAAAAAAAAGCAGGGCCGATAACTTCACAAGGTTCGTCAATATCGTGTCGTGTTTGGTACTATGATTTTCAGAGCGACTGAATAATCTTTTGTAGTCTTTCTCAGATGGAAGTTGTGTGTATGAGCTAGAGAGGAAGCAGGGTTGACTGGTAGTTTCTGACTCAGTCACGCTAACAAGCAATTAGCACAACTTTGTTAAGTAAAATGTCTTAAAAAAAGGTTTTATTGCAGAATAAGGAACAATGTATTTTATGAATGAATTCCAAGCAGAGATTTATTATTTTTTTGTAAACTATGGTTTGTACTTTGACTCATATGTATCACCTGTAGTACCATATCAGACCTAGCCATTTTTCTTTTGTTTTTTTGAGGATGGTAAAACGTTGATTTCTTTGTGTATTCCCAATGTGCTTACAGCATGTGTTTTTGGAGCTATCATAGAGTTTGTCCCATAATAAGAAAGCACTTTTATTTTCTTATTTTAAATTGGTTTAATGCTAGATTAATCTAAAATGTGAATGGAATATCTGATTATTCTAGAATGCCTTTTTGAAAGAATATAAATATGAAATCAGGCTGTGATCTTATACGTATTTATAGCACTTGTCAGAAAAACATATCTAAATAAATGCAGTAACCTCTTATTTGGGAATTTATCTTCAAAGGGATTTTGAAATTACGAAAGTGACCGCTCATGGCAGCTGTAGTTTTTTGATGTCTGTCTATTCATTGATTTACCTACATACCAAAATCATTTGAATTTTAACAATTGAAATGCTTTTCACAACAAGTATTGATCATCTCTTTAGATACATTTTTAATAGCTTGACAGCCCTGAAATAAAATGATAATAAAATTGTAGCTAGCTATATACACACTTGTTTGACGTAAGAGAAAAAGTGCCGACAGCACTTGGAACAAATGAAAGTGTTTGTTTTTCAGATGAGTAGATTTGCATAGATGGCTTCCTTCTCCTGGACAGCTTAACCTCTGCGAAATCTCTCCTTGGGCCACGTTCTGAATTCAACGTCAATTTAAAAAGGTGTTTGAGGTATGTCTAGAGTCATAGGTTTAGACCGCATTAACACACACATTAAACACTGGCCAGAGAGGAGTGGTTGGTTGCTGTGGGTGCAGGTACATCTACAATGATCAAACTTTGCGATTAAAATGTAATGTTTGACTTTAACCTTTGATTGCTATTTGATGCTTATAGCGCTCATATTACTTACTTTTCAAATCAGGCACTGGAGGGTGACCCCTGACCCCTTCAGTTCATCAAAGCTAACAAATTCAATAACATTTTTGTTAGATGAGGAGGGAAAACCATCTATGTGAAGTTTTAGGATGAAACAGTATGTAGTGAAGCTTGCTGCTACAAAAGCTTTTAACAGTGCTCCTTGAGGTGCTCAGTTGACCTTCCCCACCCACTCGTTCTGACAAACCAGAGCCTCTCCAAATAAGTCAGCGAATGGCTTCTCCTGCAGAACATACAGGCAGTGCTTAAGTATCTCAGTTTACAAGCACAAACCCAGCCACAACAGTTGGACATTGTGAATTTCTGCTTTTGTCATTGAAAAATACATCTGCAGTTAGACATATAAAAACACTTTGCCTAATATGGATAAAGAGATATATTTGAATGTTGTTACTAGCCTGGTCACAATTATTTAAAAATTGTCTGATCGCATTTATTTAATATTAGTTAATAATCTATTTAATCATTCATCCAACAATCATCCATTCAACACATTTGATTGAAAGAGTCATAATTCCTCACTATTTTCAAATAAAAAAAATTCTGCTTTGGTTAGAGAATTAAATTAGACTTTAGCACCTCCGAGTTGCTACCCTGTTATCAGGCTTTGGGATATAACAACATTGGGGCAGCTCGCTCAGTGGGTAAAGCGGCCATATCCCAATCAGAAGCTAGGCGGTTCAAGTCCCACCAGAGTCTCCTTGTCATAGGGTCCTTGAGCAAGACCCTGAAACCCTAGTTCCCCAGGTGCTTCAAAGGGGCTCACAACTACACCAGGGATGCATCAAATGCAGAGAAATTATTTCATTTTCTAGTACTATGTATGACTGTACGTGATCAATAAAGTCTTTCTTCATCTTCTTAGAACCTTAACTCTCCCATAAGTACATACTGATGTGCAGATTATGGATCATGTAGTCACCAAGCAAACAATGCTTTGGGAACATTTTGGTTTTATTCCAAATGGAAATGGAGAAACCCGTATCTTGAATGAGTAAATTGGTTGATTTTGCTGTAAAACAGTATCGGTCAACTGCTGAACCATAAATCCACACGTCTACGGCTCCACTTTTCTTCGTCAATGAGTGTATTTGTATTCATTTAATTAGACTGATACTACCACTTGGTGGGAATAAAGACAATTAAATAATTAATTGCAACTAATCCTCATCTAAAATTTCATATCGTAACAGATCCGGTTGGTATAATGTCATCTGTGACTAATAAAGGCTTTTTCTTCTTAAAATTAACATCATGTACTGCACACTGCTGATATTAAAGGATAAAACAGCTCAACAGCAAGATCATTACCGTTGAGCATGTATTTAAAGTAGAAATGAAAAATACTATTAAATCCCAGTGCGTGTGCGTGGAATTGTAGTTGGTGTGGTTGGAGATTACAACCAAATGAACACCCTCTCTTTCTGCAAACTCTGAATCGATTTATTTATCTCTATCAACGTTCATTGCAATCGGTGTACTTGTCAAGGTTACATGCTGCCGTGCTTTTTATTTTCATGTACATGCCCCTGGTCTAGAGGTGGAATAAAGTATGCAATGACACCATGCTGCTCCAGTGTGTAACCGGTGTGACCTTTAACAAAGCAGCAAATGCAGCTAGCGTGATATTTTCCGTGAATCATATACCAGCATTGCTTTGTACACAAGAACAAACAATTATTAACGTGCTTTCGTACATGGTGGTTGATCTTGTTCTCCATTTAAAGGGTATGAAGGGCAATGACATTGCAGTATCTCCCCAATTTGAAAACATTTCTGAATTTCTTTTTCTTTAAGTCAGCTACTTATCTTCTTCTAACTTTGATTTTACATCATCTGGTTCTTCTCAACACACATAATACTTTGTCAAAGAGGATTGTCTTTTTGCCTTGCGTTTATACAAATGACAGAATCACCTCTGTTAATATTTCCACTTACATCACAGAGGTGGGAAATATATAGATAATTTTTGAAACAGAATAAAGGCACATTCCACCTTGAAAAGGGGCTTATGGGGTCATCAGAAGTATCTTGAGGTCTGTAAATGGGAATAAAAAAAGAGGCACCTCAAAGAAGCACCATTGATATGGTATCAATTAATGTTATGTTGTATATTATATAGCTGTTTAAGTTGAAACAAGGCCCTTCCAGTATTGAAGGCATGAAACACAATGTAATATTATACCTCGAGATCTCAGGTTGATAGCATGGGTTATATTATAGCGAGGCTCTTAATGTGGAGAAAATTGTTAATATGAGACTCGAAGTCGGGATTTAGGTTAAAGACTGCACAAAGGTTTATAGCACAGGGTTTGCATGAATTATTGTGGTGTGTGCTGTTTTTCTCCAGACAGGACTCACATTGATTCTTACATAGCCAATCAAAACTACTTATTTGTTTAATCGTTCCGGTGGAAAGACTTCTGGAAAGGCTGCCCAAAGTCCCAATTATTTGTTTTTTGCAGATTATTAAATTGAAATAAATACATTCTGCAGATAAGAAAACAGTGAGACCTCATCAGCGGCATACTATTAAGCAGGTTTAAGTTCCCTGACAATGCAGTTTGCGATGAAAAAGTCGGCACAACTGCTTCCATTAGATTTACTAAAAATTTGCTTCAAATCTCTGCTCACAAAAATCTATTGATAATATGCAATATCATGGTAAAATATATGAGGCAAGGTTAAAGAGGAAGGTGTACATATGTAATATTGGCTGCCATCACTAGAGGGTATCCTAACTTTAAATATGAAAAGATATAAAATATTTAAATTTTTGTGGACTTAGGCATGTTGTACCGTCTCTCAGCATAATTTCCAGAAAAGCTTATGAAGCTCTAGAACTAAATGAAAGGCCGAAGCAATCTCCTCTGGAATTTGAAGAGTACAATCTTGTTGATGATGGAGAAGAAACATTTTTGTATTTCATCAAACTGTATCATGATTCTTTTTGCATTGTTTGTCTGATCCTTATATATGGAAACCGCAATTTAGTATCGTGTCAAAAAAGGACACAATAAGGATTACATGAAAAGCTTTAAATACGTGTCAGAAAACCCTGTGAATGTTTAAAGATGAGGGAAATTTAAATCTGCTAGCCAGACGTGTCACAGCTGGAAGATCATCCAAATGGAACATTTTCCACCGCCATTAAAGTGAGAGAGAGAACGTAAAGGGTGCTGCTTGCCCAATAGTGTTCACATTTGTTGATGAATATTGTTCCAACCTGCTCCAGCTGCAACAAAAATGCAACAAGATGAGCACCATCTGAATACTTTTTGAGTCAAACATAGAAGCAGAGAGAGGGATTCAGAGCAAACTAAGGGATATAGGGAATATAAGGGAAGATCAGTTATTCCTTAAAAGTTGTGGAACTGAGTCAGCTGGGCAAAATGCTGAGCACATATGCTGTCCAATAGAACTATTCTCCCAGCAATTAGATTAACTTACAGGATTTGTAATTACTTGTTTTGAGGTTCTTTCCTAGCAAGATCTCAGACTGACTTCCACGGGTGCTCTTGCAGGGTGTTTTTATTTGTCTCTTTTACCTGAGGGCAAAGATCTAAAGGCCCAGAAGCAAGGTAGTTTTGGCAAGTGATTACAGGTTTTGCTGAGAGAAATAACACTTTGAGAGCACCATATATTTATTTCACTTTGTTCAAGCACATTTCTTCTGAAAATTCAGAAACGACCAGTCCCTGTATTGTACTCTAAAGCAGAGAAGACCAAAGGCTTTATGGGACCCTATGCAGAATCAGATTAGGTACTGCCCACTGTACGGTCAGTAACTGATATTTTCAATCAGCAAATCTAGTAGTATTTGTGTCACAATGTCAGCCCGACACTTTATTACCCTTCCAAATTGTAAACTTTATAGTGTACTAGTGGTATTTAACACTTCCATTTTGAAAGTGTTCAGTCAAACACTAAGAAGAGTGTTGATTACAGTACATGAAGAGTATTGAAGAGTGTTGATTACAGTACAGTGAATACAGATCATTCATTTACTACAAGAACTGACAATTACACCATTTTAATTACTTTTTCGATAAAAAACAATATAAATGTGAAATAATAAATAAATGTATGTCCTGCCCAACTGTTTGGTTGAGCATTTTGAGGCTTTTTATTTAAAAATGTTTACCAACTATTACAATGTGATCCAGAATGTTTATGCTAAAGAGTAGGGGGCAGAGGATTGAGCCATGTGGGACACCACAGGTTAGGGGGCTTTTTGGAATATTAAAATTAGTGAGGACTAAACAGAATTAAGTACCTTGAGTCAACCAAAAATATCCAATAAGGGTCAAATATTTTTTTTTTAAAATGTGCTTTATCAAAAGGTTGAGCTAATTTTACTAAAATAAAAGTTGTCAAGTCAAATAACTTTAAATAAATATTAAAAATGATTACTTCTTTAATTCTTTGTCTTACAAACTAGCTCAATATCCCACTTTCTCAAAAGGACATTTTCTTATATGCTTTTTGCAGTCCTGGGGGCCATAAATGTGAACTAGCTTATTGTCGGTTCAATTATATGTTGAGCTTCAAAGTGTTTTCCTAGCAAGGAAATGCAAAATATTTTTTCACCAGTATCGACAAGTGAGAGAAGGAAATATAAATCCTTATTACATGAGATGACATGATACTTTGTCCGTCAAAAAGTCTCTGGTGTGGATATTGTTATTGAACGTCATCTGCGCTGAGCAGCAGCAACACACTGTATATTCCAATGGTGTTTGACACTGGTGGTGGTGGCGGCTGATGACTGTGATAAAATATTGAAGTTGGTGTATCTGGGAGGGGTACAAACAGAACCATATTTAAAAAGACTGCAGTAAAAAGATCGGCAATGATGATGCATCATTATGATATGTGGATAGTGGTGGTCAGCTTATATATGACACCCACAGACTATTTTCTGTTCCATTCTATTTTTTCTAACCACTGTTACCGTCAGGAGCTCCTGGAAGTAAACCAACAGAAGCACTGCTCAATTTGATCTGGACTGAGATCCAAATCAAACGGAGAAGTCTCAAATGCAAACCAAATGATGCGCGTGTGAAAAGTCATTAGGTTATGGGACACAAACATTCTACGTTATTAAAACGTCACATCCTTGTATTTTTTTCATACACACATTCTTTTCAAAATGATACACAGTTTTAAGAAAATGTTAAATGCTGTCATCACTTTATAAATCCTCAAAGTTTAAGACATATTTGATCTATGCAGGTTTCCATTACTTTAAGGGCGCAATGCATTATGGGTTGATGTTGCGCTTAGCCGCTGTAGTTGGTTGTTGTTTTCGTAGCTTTAGAGAGAGAAATTTTGATATAATGCCGCATTGTGCTGCTTTTGGATTTACTTTCCCAGTCAAAGGGCAATACGGGAAGGGATGCGAGGAGAAAACAGTGGGATGATGAAAACAGTGGGATGACGACTGAAAGTAAACAACTTCCAAAGGACCGGCGTCTGTCTTCGCGTCAATTCTCTCCTGATTTATTTGATGCATTTAGTCGACCACATCTGCTAAAAGAGCTAATGGGTCCTGGTGGTTATAAACGAAGGCTAAAAGAAGTTGCTGTGCCTACAATATTTTCAAACAAGGAGACTAAACGCCAGCGAGAAGCGAGTAACAACCGCTGTAGAAAGAAGAAGAAAGAATCCTTTATTAGTCACATAGTCATACAGAACAACATAGTGAAATTACTTCTCTGCATTTGACCCATCCCTGAGGGAGCAGTGGGCAGCCCCTCGTGGAGCGCCCGGGGAGCTAAGGACTCAGGGTCTCGCTCAAGGACCCTACGACATGTAGACCCTGGTGGGATTCGAACCGGCTACCTTACGATTGGGAGACGGCCGCTCTACCCACTGAGCCACAGCCGCCCCCAAAGCGACAAAAACAGGAGACTCTCATGCTAAAATCTGAAACAGATCACGGATGCAGAGAGTCTGAAAGCGGACTATCAGACACGATTAGGACCATGGAGGACATCATACAATGATTGTGGGATCTATGTGCTTACCTTCAACAGCTGCTGACAAAAAGCAGAACTCTCTACAGAAAACACTCTCCTTCATGGTTGCCATAGCAACACGATATCTGCGATTACAGTGATTAAGTCCCACTTTTGCTTCATCAGGTCTCTAATCATTTTTATTGTGTTTGCTCAGGGTCAGATGTCCCGGTCAGTGTAACCGTTTGATGACCCGACCCAGAATGCATTACAATGTAAACAGCAATGGCGACCTACTAGTTAGATCATTTTTTCAAAATTTGAAAAACCACGGGATATAGAGTAAATCGAAATTGAATTGTCAAATATGTTTTGAAGCATATTACTCTTGACAGTCAGGGTACGCTTTAATGCAAACCCTTTTGCCCATTTATCTATTCAATTTTTTAGGCCATGGCCCATGTACAAAAGAAAAAAGGAAAAGACATTAAGGACGTGTCCGTACATTAACAAAAATGATAGCATGAAAGAATTCAACATGGGGAGTCAATACTTATGCACAAAACACACTATGCCTCACTATGCGCAGGGATTTGAGGCTAATGGTCTGAGGCCGGTAAAATTAGTATCAACACAATATGTTCCTATTTAAAAAATGTGTTAATGCTGGTTCGTCAGGAGTAACGCCAATACATGCCTGTGCTAGAAAATGGTGACGCCAAAGAAGACATTTTGAGCAGGAGTTGGCAGGATGAGGCCTGTAAATATGCAGATGATGAAAAGCACATCCCTGTGGAGCCTTGTTCAACAGCGATGAGCTTCTTAAAGCAACAGTCAAACTATTAAGACCAACTGTGAAAAAAAGAAAATGTTATATGACAGTAAAGCCACAGCCCACCGAGGAAATGCTCCCTTTGAGATTTTAAAACGAATGAGGTAATGAGCAACATGATGCAAGGAGCACAACAGTGAAAGAGCTGTAACACAAATTAAGAAACATCTGTGTTGCTTCAGTCTTTACAAAGACCCAGCAGAGTAGAGAACAAGAGTGCTCAGTTGAGTTTCCTTCAGTGTTATGAGCAGACATGTCTCAAAGAGCAATCGGAACCCCGCCTTTGTCTCTGAAAAGTTTGACAGAAGTCATTAAGACATTTCTTATGGCTGCTTTGTTGCAAAAAAATATTACAATTCAGTGTTAAAGCGAACAAGAGTCATCCAGAGAGGACATATGCCCCACAAGTTTCCATGGAAACTACGAAAACTAAAATTTGCAATAAGCTAAAAATTTCAAAGTACTGATTTATTTATCAAGGTTAATGTATGTGTCAAGTTTGGTGAGGCTATAATGTATAGTTCGCAAGATATGCTTTGGACCACCCTTAAGTTTCACCTTAAAAATAACAAAAAATAGAATATATAGAGGAGTTCAAATTTCAAAAGTCACAACTGCTTCTGACTCCCACAATTCATCGTCAAGTTGCTCCGCAGAAGTGAGAAGTTGAAAGCCTAAAAGTACCAATTAATAGTCAAACAGAGGTATGTATATCTACTATACATTGAATTGTATTTTTTTTTACTTCATCATCTAAGAAATGACAGTTTTATGTTACTTTCCAATAAGATTTATTTTCCATTACAGTAAATTCCCTAATATTTAACGGTGAAGTAATGATTAAAATCCCTTTATCTAATATGAAGGACTTTTTCTTATGATTTGTTAAGCACACATAAATGTATGCATGTGAATAACATAAATTATTAGTTATTCACATGCACACATTTGCATTAAGTATAGGGGGGACAAGAATCAGACAAAAAACTGTTTAAAAAAAGAATATTAAGTAGTTCAATATAAATTAGACAGTTTTACTTTAATGAAACATCTAATGGCAAATAAACTTGTTTCTTAAATTGTGTATTAATCATTCCTTTAAAAGTTGTATTATTAAAGTGTAAAGACTCTCTAACCTAACCTCCTTAAAAACGTCTGCGTATGTCAGAATCTTAATGAGAAAAATTTGCTGATCTCGTTGTATTTTATGTGTGAACCTAAATTGTAGGGAACACTGCTGACAAACACTGGATGCTACTTTAAAGTGCAACATTTTCCCTACATGTGAGCCATACATCAAGGCATTTGCTGGCTTTTGACAGTCACTGGGATAGCAATAGAGGCCTAACTCCTGCGTAAACACACACCCTGACACATCTCCATAGAGGAAAACATGGCCTGCTGCCAGAAAGGAACTGTGTAAACAGTGTCAAAATAACCCCCCATCCAAATGATGTTGTGCACAGTGTGGCACAGTTTCCTTTGCTGCTCGGGCTAAACAAGGCTAAACAAGGAGTTGAATTACCAGCCTGACTCGATGCTAGTGAAGTCTCAGAACAATGTACTCATGTTAATTCTAGAAGAGTATGAATTAAAAGTCATAATAATAGAGAGCCAAGACATATTTAAGATTATTATTTTCAATTTTTATGACCTTAGGGCTGGTGTACGATCGCCCTACCCATTGAGCATCTTCAGCCCACAAAATGATCAATCCATCTATCCATTGTCTGATATGGATGGATGGATCTGCTTATCCGGTTCAGGATCATATGGAGCCTGGGGCATATCCCAGCTATTTTTGAGCAAGAGGCAAGTTACATCAAGTTACACATTCACTCCTAAGGCTGATTTAGAGTCACCAACAGACTTATATTGCATTTTCTTAGGACTGTGAGAGGAAGCCATAGATTCGGAGAGAATTCACGGAAACACAGGGAGAACATGTAAACCCCAAAATAATGCTGGTCATAAGTTACATTCAAACCAGTGATGTCCATCCAGTAAAAAATGTATCCAGTTTATCACTGATATCGGCTGTGTTTAAACACGAGTGCCCCAATTTTAAACTAAGGCAAAGCTGCAGGGGCATTACTAACTTGATCAACCTGTCATATTCAGCCTAGGGTAGTATGGACAGACCAGACTTCTGCTGTGCCAATGTGGATAGAAAACTTGGATCAAACCTTGGGGACGAGTTACTCCTCTTCTTGATCATGAGATGCTTTTTCAACCTTCAGCTTTACATTGTTTGCCGGACTCAGTTTTTATTGTCCAAATAATTTATTACACTGGGCGAAAGCACAAAAGCTGCTGTTATGGAAAGTCACGAGATACCCCCTGTACGGTATGTGCGACACAGGGCATCTGTTCCAATGGTAGACTCCTTGCTGCAACAATCATATTGCAAACATCTTTCTTAAAAATCTTTTTTAAGCCTTTCGTGGAAGGACAGCTGATCACTGCACACTCATTCATTGTACACACAACTTGAAATGTATCTAAACTTCCTTCTGGAAGACTTTTAAACAAACGTTTGCTGTTCAACAAAACAACGGATGTCTCTTTCTCAGTCATCCACACTAGAAGTGAGGGTAGGAATTAGGGTCAAAGTTGATGTAATTCATTCATTTGTTAATTTTTCATTCCATTTTCTTTCGCTTATCTCGGGTCGGATCATGGGGACATCAGGCCAAAAAGGGTAGTCAGAATGTCATCCCTTCAGCAGTGCTCCCCAGCAAATCCAGGGAGACCCCAAAGCATTCTATTTTCCGATGTGATATAGCCCTCCATCAAGTTCTGGGTCTACACTCGGTTCTCCTCCCACTACAATATGCCTGGGAAACCCCCAAATGGAAGAGCACTTGAGACATCCTAATCAGATGCCCTGAACCTTGTCCCTAATGAGGTGGCTCTTTGGTCCGGTGCAAAGAAGTTGGGTCGGCAAGCGATAGGGGAGACCTGGGTGTACTGACAACTGGTGATTTGATGAATTATCCAGATTAATCAGTAAGATTTAACACTTCAATGTTAACATCCGTTACACAAACCCAAAAGTGCTGCTATGCCCTTAAAATAGACAACCTACACATTCATACACACACACACACACACACACACACACACACACACACACGAACACACACACACACACACAAAATCCTCAAACCCACCTTCAACTCATGTATCTCGGCCAGATCTCGCTCACATTACGATTATTGGATCTACCACCTCATGGAGTGTTACTCAGCAATAAAACAGCAATTTATAGGGGGCAAAATATGAAGACAAGAGACAGTCCTAGCCCATGACTCAGCCTCTCAAGGAAAAAAAGATAATTAAATCAGCCATTCTGACCCAATGTGGTGAACAGATCTGAGCTCTGAGGTCATGGTAATGAAGCATTTGTATAGGAGGATTTTTGTCTCCACTGTTCTTTCTCCACCCCTTCATATGTGAACTGTCAATGCTTTGAGCTTGAAATGTGATCTGCTTTCAGACTTTTTTTTTCCTTTTCTACAAAAAAACTCCTGTTGAGTTTTTAGAAAAGTAGGATAGCATGATTCAGCTTTTACATTGTTGGGCAATGAAAGACTCAAATGCACATTTAAAAAAGGGAATATGAATTACTGTAATGTCAAAGTATGAATGAGGCAAATTAAACAACATGAGCATCCAGAATTCTAGATTGCATCCAGATATGACGTTTATATATTTACAAATCTAATGGCGTCAGAAGATTTTTATTTCCAAGGGTGATAGCCAGAGTCTGATGCCAGTTTGTAAGCGGCTAATGACATGTTTATTTGAAACTTCTGATTTTAACAATTACAGTACATGAGCCAGCAATTGTACCCTAAAACGGTTTCCAGCGAGTCAACTCGTAGAGAAGAATCTGTGCTCAATTGAAAATGTTTCAGATGTTCACATAAAGCAAGACTTATACACTTTTCTCTATTTTTTAATGTTATAGTAAAGAGGGAGTCAACCGTTTCAAAAATTCAATCAATTTAATCACGGTAATAATAATAATAATAAATCATTTATTTGT
The DNA here is from genome assembly GCA_037951165.1 of Lophius americanus. Taxonomy (NCBI): domain Eukaryota; kingdom Metazoa; phylum Chordata; class Actinopteri; order Lophiiformes; family Lophiidae; genus Lophius; species Lophius americanus. The sequence goes on along the minus strand of JBBDHG010000028.1, from coordinate 9,144,470 downwards.
CACATGCAGCCATTACAACAATTCTTTCTCTGCATTTGACCCATCCCTGAGGGAGCAGGGGGCAGCCCCTTAGAGGCACCTGGGGAGCTAGGGCCTCAGGGTCCTGCTCAAGGAACCCATGACTTATAGACCCTGGTGGGACTTGATCCGGCCACCTTCCGATCTTCTGATTGGGAAATACCCACTGAGCAACAGCCTCCCACGATGATGAACTTGTACCATAATATTTACTTGTACTTTTCGGAGCAGTTAAAACAGAAGCATTTCCATCAGAGAAGACAGAGAATGAAGAAACGATGACTGATGTGTTGTGATAATTAGTCTAATCAGTCTATTAAATGTCTAATTAGTCTATTAAATGGTGTGCGTTAATTACCCTATTAAAAGTCTTTGGTGCTCAAACTCTTCGGGGAGATTGTTATTAAAGACTCTCTACCCTGAGTAGCACCATGGAATATCGACCCCTTGGAGTCTGGATATTGATGGTGGTGGCTGATGACTCTGCTGAGACCGATAATTGATGATGGACCTGTGGGCATTAGTGGAGATGAGGAGGAGGAGGGTTCACGAACCAGCAGCATGAAAGAAGTAAACGAATGGATAGATAAATATTAAAATACAGTGATTGGATGGCAGAGGCTACCTGAATGAGCCTTGCTAATATCAATTAATGCCCCAGAATGTGAAGCTGGGAATTAAGACTGCACCTATAATGTAAATCATATTTACTATATTTGTATTTTAAAATCAGACTACAACAGGGCCTGTGAGAATCAACTCAACACACAGCTTCCCTTTGTTCACCTTTTATGTTACTTTAAGTTCAGAAAAAAAATACTTCATATTGATTATTGGACATTATATAACATATTCTTGCTCTTGAGTAACTGGGATGTTAAGAGTATTTTTGAAAGGGAGCTTGGGATCCAAGCTGTACTGAGAGAAGTGTTTAGCTGTGACAGAGAACTTCTACCTCCCACAACTACAACCAACGTGAGAGAATCACCAGCGGAGTTTGACTAATCATAGTCTAGACCTGAATGAATGAACCACTGAGATGCCGAAGAGAAACATGAAATGATCAGTTCATGCTAATAAAACCTCCAATGCGGCTGCTTTAAAGCAGTACTGCAAAGCAGAGAGGGCCAACATTCCACCACAGTGATGTCAGAGACTGATCTCTAGTCGTCGGAAACGTTGGGGAGGTGGCACAACTATCTACTAAATTAAGGGAGGCGAATAATTTTCCATCTGGAAAATGTAATTATTGGAAAACCTTTTTGCCTTACTTAATAAGCCTATCACTTAAAACGTGCATTTAATGTTTCAAGACCTGACACAATTTAATGTGAGATTGTCACAGAAATAAAGACAATCTAGAGGTTGTTTTTTTTTCACAGCGCTGTATATTTGTAACAACCTGCTCAACTGTTTGGTTGCACATTTTGAGTCGCTATTTCTTACTGAAAAATGTGTGCCACTTGGCTAAACCTGTATAATGCTGTATACGAAAAAAGAAATACACAACTTTGCCTTCCTTAGTGTTCTCAAATGGTGTTATTGTGGATAGGAATACAGCTGGATCACTTCAGCAGCAAACACCATCAAAATGAGACAAAAGAATGAAATTATTTAACTAAATTCACTCTCAGTGAATAATGTTTATGTTGCGCCAAGCTGCCCGCATCACCCATCAGCTTTGATTCTGCCTTTGAGATTCTGTGCCTGATGTAGACAAACTTAGCAATGGTTTATAGTGATTCAGTCAAAACACAGATGGTGTCATTACTCCAATGCAATTACTTTGTGCAACCAACCCTTGCATCATAATGATACCCTCAATCAAAAGAACATTCCTATTGCCAAATAGATTTCTGTATTTGGATAAACATTTTCCTGTTTGCGAGACATACATTTATGTGTATAATATAATGGTAGTAATTATTTCTCGTGGTCTTCAGGGGCTTCAAGTTAAAGAGCCTTCAAAGTGTGCTTATATGATTTATACAAGATTCGTACTATGCATCTACCTACATCTAAGTATAACTAGGCCTTTTCTGTCATCCTTGACAGGAAGGCTATATCTCACAAAAGCCCCCAATCCCCTGAGTTGTACACGCAATAGTCTGAGCAATAGACTAATAGAAGTTAGGAAGTTATGTCTGCGAAACGGTGTTTTTTGTCAAAAAATAAATAAATGAGAGTAAAATATGAATTATCAGGTTTAAACATGATATTAGGTATTAAGTCAAAATATTATATATGTATATATATATAAGATAGATCTCTTCGAGTAAATTCATAAGCACAAAAGTTTGATTAAATTGCACCAATAGTTAGAAAGTTATGACTGAAAATCAACATTTTCTTAAAGTGGGCTAATATGAAATATTAGAGTAAAAAGATCGATCTCCTCGAGTCGAGTCATAGGCACCAAATTTGTACTAATTCGTACTGAAGGTTGAGAAATTATGGCCCAAAAACTTTTGGAGTTAGAGCTCCCCTTAGTGTCGGGAATATAATATACCCTTTCCCAAAATCGATCCAGTTCTACCTCGCACTAAGCTCTATGTGAGTATAAAATTTAAAAATGGTGCAAGAAACTATTTGGGAGTTACTGTGTTAACGCAAAAGTTTACGGCGGCGAAATTATCCCAAACTTTTCGTGGGATAAAATAATAAATGTAATTACTTATTAAAAGGTGCCCATGAATGCCAAACTTCAAATGTCAAATTTGTAATCTGAAGAACATGCAAAATGAAATTATGAATTATTTTAATGATCTGAAAGTGAGTTTAAACACTTATTAAAGTGATGTGGTTTCACAGTTAACCTTAAAAATGATCCGCTGTGCAAAGGAAAATATTGAATATGAAAAGAAATAAGCTCCTCTTTGCAAGCTAATACAAGATGAGAAAAATGAAATAATAATAATAATAATAATACTTTTAATTTATAATGCACTTTATGCGTGAGTTATCTGTAAGAAAACTGAACACATTAACCATGCCTCATGCGTTCTCAAAAAAGTTGACATGCACACACAGATCAGTGTAGGTGGAGCTACACACTCCATACCTGCCGCAGCTGCTGCATGAAATGGTTGAATAAATAACCTTTTGAAGAGCTGTCATTACTCACCTATCAGCTATTTCTCTCATTACCTGCCTGAGGTTAGCCTTTCCTTCTTTATCACTCAGCTCTCTGGTAAAGGAGTTGTTCTGCTTTGAGACTCCTGTAAACATTAAGAGGTGTCTGTACGGGCATGTTACAAAGCAGGCAAGCAAGTACTGTTGTCATAGGAGTCAAGGGAGGCTGAGGTAATAACTTTCATAGCGCTGTGCTTCTGAATAGCTTACTATTATGTTTAACCCTGATTTTCTAGCATAGGTAAAGTGATGGTTGTCGTATTTCATTTAAAATATGCTGTATTTTGCGTTGATTGTATTTTTCTTCTACAAAGATTTCTTTGTAACTTTCAATTGTGAAATGCTTCACTTATATCCTAAACGGCTTTTCTCTCCCTCCGAAGATAATTATACATCTTTCGTCTTGACTCATAGACCTCGAAGTGATAAATTACTCTGATACATTCCAGTTTGGACTCCAGGAGACCCCACTCTCCAGACACACAGTGGTGGTTTACCCATCTGTGAAGCAACTGGATTGTGAGGGCCTTTATTTTTTCCCCCTTCACTATGGAAAGAAAAGGCTCACATCCTACTAAAAACGTGACATCACCAGAGTGCATGCATTGGTCTTCTACCTATTAATTATCCTTGTGTCGCAAACTATAACTTTCTCATAAGCAAAGTAACTGCTTCTCTCCTTTCACTTCCACTTAAGAAAAAAAAATCAATTATCACAACCATGCTTTTTAGACACCTCTCTAAAAAGCATCTAAAAAAAAAGAAGAAGCATCCTACTGCCAGGATTGCACATATTTTAATAGATTGTATAAATGTTTACTCCAAATCTCATTATATATAATATGTTAATAATCGATGAAGTTATTTTGACCTCATTGCATTCTAAGGAGAGAAGGATTTATGAGTTCTATGATGCTTGGACCTTTTCTGTCTCCGTATGCAGTATTACTCCCCAGTTTGTGGTCACGAGGGTTTGGATGAAACCGACTTCTGCTATTATACCAAATACTCATAAGTGAACCAGAGCTCTGTTCAGACTATGATTTCCAATCCAACTGAAAGGATCAAATTGCTCACATTGTGGAGATGAAATGGAAGGCATGATCATACGAAAAACAGCTTTCGTGGTTAAAAACATTGGTCCAAATATGAAATCCTTATGTTATTTTTAATTTGCCTGATTATGGACATCCATAGACTTCTGTGTTAGAGTACATCATTCTTGTTATAATCAGTGACGCGCAAAAGAAATATACAGTGTCATGTCTCCAGGATTAAATATGGCCAAGTCGGTTATATGTGGCAAAAAGTGGCACAAAATACTCAACAACTGTCATTAGCTGTTGTCACTTTTATGCTCAGCATGCATGAGAAGTAAAAAGGAAATGTATTTTAGCCCATCTGTTCTTGAGCACTTGTGAGTGTTTACCTGATAATGAAGCTCAATATTGTTTGTTTTTGCTCCTTTTTTCTATTTAAATGACCGTACGATCAAATACGAAGAGGTAAGGTCAAGTATGGATAATTTAAACTGTAATATAATATAAGAAAACATGAATCGTGTAGCAGACATCTTATTTTTCTCAGGATCCCAAGAGTGTACTTCTAACTGTGTCTATAATTTCACCAGGTAGAATTTAGCCAGGATTTTAATATCTGTCTGCTTTTCAGACTGGGATCCAGGCACATTATTAAGATCATCACATACACACAGGGTTATGCAGAAGCCCTTCTGCTTCTCCACAGTTTATTTTCTTAATTGGTGCCTTTAGAGTTGTTAATGGTCATTGGGGCATATCAGAGGTGGAAGACCACCAACCTGTCCCCCAGAAAGTTGAATGCCCCTTTGTAAAGTAACACCAGAAAACCTGTATTTAAAGGAAATTACATGGTTGTATTCATTCATGTTATGCCTAAAACATACCTACAAAAACTTTGCAACTTGTCCTCTACAACTCTCCCTTAGTATGAATGCTTTCATTGGTAAAAGTGGGTTGGACACACCTTAAATGCCCTTGGATCCAATATAGATACTTTCCTCCAAGATAATTGAAATAGGGTACCAAGTCTCTCTCAGTAGGTAGAAAAAGTAATTACAAAAAAACACAGATCTTTAAAATTATTGAAAGTGCTGTAATATGCGTGTAAGGCCAGCAGATGATTGTCAGCTTTCCAGATGAACACCAAGCACCTTTGTAAAAAGGCTGTGCAACATGGTGATAAGAATAACATTTTCCAGCAGATTGTGCTGGAGTAGCTCTTTGGTGGGATGGTTAGCCTCAGCTCGCCATGTGCATCTATGAGACTTGTGCATACATGACCATTTGCCAGTTTACCAGTTGTTCTTCCTTTGACCTTTTTTCTACATGCTAACCACTGCAGACCAGGAACAACCAGCAAAATCTGCACGATAGGACAACAATGTTCACTTACTGCCTGATATATCCCCCCACTGACAGTTCCCATTGTCATGAGATAATATATGTTATTCATGTCACCTCTCATGTGGTTATAATGACGTGGCTTATCAGGATGCAGTATGAGTACAGCTAGCATGAACAGGAATTTGATGAAGTGCCTTTTTGGAACGTGAGGTCAGCCTATTTCTCAAGTATTAATAATTCCACTTCAATTATTGTTTAAACTAACTCTCCATGGCCAATGTCTCGCTAGTTGTGAGACACACTGTGGCAGATTAAGCTGAAAAAAATGAACCAGGTATTTCTTCATCTGTTCATGTCAAGTCTGTGCCCCCATTAAACCTTAGGACATGTACAGCAAGTTGCCTGACAATTTCCAATCAGTTTGACAGCTATGCTTCAAGCCCTGAGGATATGTAATGTGCTTTAAGCCTGTATGAAGAACTGCACTCACAAACGTGCAAGTTCTGTCCTGCTCCAGATGAAAGGCATCTATTATGTTGCCAGAAAAGTTAAGCCTTTGCCATTCCTGATTTTTCTTCATCTAAAGCGGGACTTTTGCAAAGTAAAGCTTGGGAGTTTGTGATAATGTCGAGGACAATCAACTGACAGTGGTGTGTTCTTTAGTTAATGGTAATGAGGTATCGGTCAACAAAAGGACATATTATAACACAGATACAGGATGTCATAATTATGACCCAGTTATGACATATTGGACTATTCTCATTCATATGACTCTCGTATAGTATGACTTAATATCTTCAATGATGATAACAGCGACATTACTGTGTGTACCTAAAGACGGTGTTGGTTGAGGCGCAATATGTCAGCAGCATGCGTTGAAAACTGCTCTGTTACAAGCACGGAGAAGACACCTTTCTATCAGACCTACAATAATTTTCTGCGTTTGCAAAATGTAGTTGCTCTGTGAGATCAGACAACAAGGGATAGTCTTCACTCCCATCTCATATCATTTAGCTATCACGCCCTTGTCCCTTTCGCAAATTCTGTCCTTTCTTGGACACTTTTTTTGGTACAAACAACTGAAGATTCTTCCTTCGAGTCAGAGATGCTCTGACCCAGTCGCCACCACTACTTAGCCCCTTTCAAAGAAATTCAGATTTTTACACTTGCCAATTTTTCCTCTTTCCAACACTACAAGACAAAATAATCATTTGCTGCCGAACACAAATCCCATCGCCACGGGTGCCATTGTAACAGATAATTACTGTTATTCTGACTAACCTTGGTAAAGGTTATAATTTTAGGGTTGCTAAGTGTTTCATTTGTGCTCAAAACATCTTATTGTCCTGTAATTCCTGCTCACAGATTACAAGCATTTTTAATACTTTGGTAGTTATCGATAAATACAATTATCTCTATACCTTCTCAATGTCAGGAACACACTGTATGTTACTCCAGCTATTACTAACTCATTCGCACAAAAATGAAAGGAAAACAGGAATCCGTTTTTGTTTTTTTTTAGAAAATGACCTCAACCAATTGTGAGGCTTTGATTTAGTTGAGGACCCTTTCTCACGGTCTTGAAGACAGGCGTGGTTCAAAATGAATAAAGAAATCAGAGCGTAAGAGGAAACTTTATATGTCATTTACAATTAGCCAAAGTAGCAAAACTTGTTTTCTGCATTTGACCCATCCCTGGGGAGAACTAGGCAAAATGGGGAGCAAAGTTTCTTGTTCAAGGACAAAACACTTGTAGTCTGCTGGGGCCATGTATCAAACCATCAACTTTCCAATAAGTGGACTACCACTATGTCTTCTGGCCAACAGGGTCCCTACTTCAAGAGCATGTTTGTGTAGATTATCATTCATCCGGGTCTTGGTAATCCCTGAAACTGGACTTCTGATTAGCTTTTCCAAGCTTTCAAAAGCTCTTTAGAAAGCTTTTTCAAGCTTTAACAGAAGTCAAGTTGATTTGAATTCAAATCACATGGCCTACCACCAGAATTTATGCAATTGAGATTCTCATATTTAGGATCACAACAACCACATTGCAACAGCTGAGACTTGTCCTGGGTGAAGCATCTTCTTGAACTTGGTATCTCAACCTGCCAGGTAGAATGGGCCGTGTCTGGATGTATTCCCCCAAAACAATCATCATACCACATAATTTCTTCAAAGCTGCATTCTGATTCATTGAACCTGCGTTATCAAATAATCATCAAATTAATTCACTGTCAAATAAGCAAAATGAGGGTATCAAAAGAGAGTGTCAAAATCTTGTTTCATCTTGTCTAGAGGAGATTAACAGACATATTCAGCAAAACCTGAGGTTCTAGAAAAGTCTATAGTATAAACACTGAACTAAACACAAACACCACAACTAGCCTCTAATTCATTTTCCCTGACTAAAAAAGACCAGAATGTCCAGAATTTTGGCTGACTAAAATGTGACAGGATACAATATTATCAAGAATGGGGTCTAGTACACAAGCGGCTGAAAGGAGCTTTTGTAGGTTGGCTGTGCTCAGTCTTAGAGAAAAGGTGAGGCGCTAATCCACAACGATAGGAGCCAGTGTAGGTGGTTTGGTCATCTGATCAGGATGCCTCCATGACGCTTCCTTTGGAGATTTTCCAGGCCCATCCAACTAGGAGGAGACCCCGGGGTAGACCGGGAACTCCCTGGAGGAACTATATATCTCATATGGCCTGGATACACCTCAGAGTCTCCCAGGATGAGCTGGAAGGTGTTGTTGGGGAGAAGGACATCTGGAATAGCCTTCTTAGCCTGCTGCCACCGGGATTTGATAAGCAGAAGAAAATTAATGAATTAATGAATTCATTAACAAGGTCATTGGAGACAGGACTAAGATCAAATGGGGGAAAAAATCTGACTAAAATAAACTAATGTCAACATTTATCAATGAATCAGAAAAATTATTTTCTAAGATTATAATGTAGTGAAGGGCAAAAAAAAAAAGGACACGCATCATCCAAGTCGTTTCAGCTTGGGATATTGTCATTGTTTCCCAGTATGTTCCATCTTTCCTTTTTCAGACATTAAGATCCTCTGGCTAGCCATGATCTCATGTGAACTCCAGCCATATCATTTTTAATAAATAAAAAATATGAGAAGTCATTTTTAATCATTTACAGTACCTCATTTATGCATTTACAATACAGAAATGGTTAAATTTATATTTTTAATAATTTGATTTAATTTATTAGGAAAATGACTGTGCTTAGTTGTTGAGATAGGTGCAGCGAACTCTTCATCATACAATTTATGTGATTTGCAAACTAAATCTGTTGATGTAGTATCATAAAAAACACTATAATTGTGTATAACATGTAGTTGCTGTTGAAAGGCAAACAACGCCTTGTGCAGCACACAGTAATCCTGTCAGAGATAACAGGTAGACAGTCAAGCAACATGAATTTTGCTTTTTTCATAAATTTTGCACATTTTAAGGAACTATTTTAATGGCAATTGTAGCAGTATTTGATAAAGACAATTCCTTATAAGACTGAATTGCATTTCTTTCCACCATTTTCTCCCTTTTTTGTGCCTCTCAGCTACTCTGTCTGGAAAGTAAACAAATGTCTGAGTCCAGCGCTGAAAGGCAGGGCTTCCATCCCCCCTCAAAGATAGCTAGCCAATGACTCATGCTTAGTGGCCTCGGTTCTCCTCACATTTTCCACAAGGTGCAAATCATTTCCCCACAACCGTGTAAAACAAAACGTATGCGGCTGAACATTAGACAAATTCTTATACCACTTACTTGCTCTGGTTATTACAGTTTTGACTAAAATTGGTGCAAATCAGTTCTAAAGCAACCTCCCATATTTGAAGCTAGGTTTACACAATGAATGAGTTTTTTAGGTACTGATTATTATGATTGTAATAAATCTCATGTAGTATGGTTTTACGTTTAATTATTCTGACATTCTGACTTGAAATGACGATGCCAGGTCACCTTCTTTTCAAGTTCGATCACATAAATTCTGGTTCTCACTTATTTCAATCATAGAATGCAGGTTCCTTCATCATCTCTCCATGAGTCATCATAAATATGATGATCTCTAATACATTACCTGATATTAACTAAGAAACTTACATTCACCTGGGTATGGATGTCTTTTTCCTAAAGTTCTCCACTGAGTTGAATTTATTTTTTGGCCTTTGAGAGATTCTCTCCTTTCATCCTACATTAGCCCTCCCAAATGACTGAGGAAATACCTTCCCCAGATTCCTCGCTGTTCACCCAAAGGAGCTTGTCAGAGACTGTGACTGATGGCTGTTGTGATAGGACGTCTTTCATTCATTTTTGACTTGACATTCCTATTGATTTCTCTGAGAGGTTGTCTGGACTTGTTCTAAGAGATGCTCAACCGCCTTTTTAGCAGCAACAGCACTAATAGATTTTCCTGAATCCTATTAGAAAGGTAGGTCATGAAGCCGGGTAGAACCTATTCTATTTTGAAGCAGAATTGAATGGGTTCTTGTTTCAAACACTGTAAGATATGGCTTTTTAAATTACTTTTGATAATAAGACATGAAATACTTAATAGATCACCATGAAACTAAGTGGAAATGTGGGGCATGTGCCATGGAATTAACATTGACATTGACAATTTTTCTGGAATAACTATTAAATTAATAACTGATGTGATTTCAATTTCTCGGGGTGGATTCTCATGATCAAAGAGTCATGCTAGCATCATACTATGACGGGACTATCCGTTTTACATGCTATGACAACACAGAGAAACCGAGCTGCATTGGTGAAGCTTTGTGCCCGCTGAGTACTACTGAGTCTAGTTTGAGCTATGAAATAAAAAATATTTTTTGGAACAACGTCCAAGAAGCTAAAGAATGCTTCTTTTTATCTAAAAATTATTATCAAGGGCACTAGTAGGTTGAAATGGCGTTCCCTTCATGATGGCCTCGCATTCCTTTTTTTCGTGTCACTCTTTGCGTCAGGAGTTCAGCCATAAGACTGAGGAAACAATGAATTTCTCCTTGGAGCAAGGGAAGTCCCTGCAGCATACGGCATTCATATGTGGACAATGAGGAGTTCTCCTGGAGCAGGCTTCATAGATGCCTTCACTTGTACTCAAAGAAAATGTGAATCATACTAAAAAAAAAAAACATGATCCTGCAGTGCAAATGAGTTTTGAGTTATAAGAACAAATAGGATTATTTGGTGAAAATATAGTTTGATCCTTAATAAGGGCGACAAAAATAAAAGTTTAAGATGTAAATTAACTTTTCAATCCGTCAGAACTGTGACTGGATTTTTTCTAAACACAGCAGTCATTTTTATTGTAGTTAATGGCGCGTTTGTACTCAAATACATGTCTTTTATTGGCAGGTCTTCCTGGCTGATATGAAATACATTTTAGTTAAAATAAATCTGGTGGAATGTTGTGTCACCTTGTTTGAGTTTTATACCCACATGTGTTTCTTTCTGTTAAGAAAAATCATATTCCTTTGTTTCAGGTTGTCTCCTGTTAGTCTACTGGCCTAAAATGTCTTATGGGTTTTGGAAGGGGGATGGGGTGAAATGACTTTAACAGATGAGCCAAGACCACAAAACTGCATGTTAGGAAAGAGGGGAAAGTCATTGCAGACGTAGACCTCCTTTTTAAGAGGAAGGAGGATTGTTGAAGTACAAGTAAGAGATAGCACAGGGCAGATTTTTCTGCTGGTGGAACTCCTCTTACTTGACTTGTTGTGTGGGAGGACTCTGTCAAGCACAGTTTTGTGTATTTTTATTACATTACATATTTTATTTAAGACCTGCATCATCTGCACAAGCTTAATAACACAGATGTATAACTGTACTGTATAATACTATATCCACAATGAAATATTTCCTAGTCTTCATATGCTTAGCACAGCCAATTCATGTTTATCTCAACTACACAGCTCTGTTTACACTGGCAGGAAAACTTTAAATGGAGAACAATCCTGTTAAGAACTGGCCAGGCTCTACCAAACTAAGACAGATTTTTAGCTAAATTGAGAATTAACTTTTAAATAGGTGTCACGTGTATAAAAGTGTGGAATGGCTGGGCTCCAATGAAAAGTATGGACTGCTTAACGCTCTGGAATGTATCCATAAATCTGCCAATAAGTATAATAAGGTAACCATGAAATTATGTCCAGAGCTGAACTTCGGAACAGTCTGAGTCTAAAGTCTAGGTGTTACACTCTGGTGTATATGATATTATCATAAGTCTGGTGTTAGCCTCTAGTTGAGCAGAAGCTGTAAAATTAGGGTTTGTATTTTAACCGATCAAGAAGCATGCGATTGATGCACTCGCTACTCACCTGTATCTAAAAACTTGCCGAAATTATTTTATGTATGTCAGGAAAGTTACTGGCAGAGGAGAAACAAGTATGTTTAGAATGTTTCTTTTACCTTTACTTGGGGAAACAATGATGGATGATTATCATGAAGATTTTGGGACACAATAGGTTAGCCAAAACCAGCACTACTCCGACGAATGTGTTTGCAGATCGGATATCCTTCATCTACAACAACCACACAGGTAGTCATTTAGTAGGTATCCAAAATGGTTCCACACTGACGACTTGATGCCTTTCTTCGGTTGATAAAACTCTGGAGTTTAGTTCCCTCTGGCATTTCCATGCATTAATGTGCTGCGCACAGTCTGACCACAAAAATCAACACACAAACGGGATTCAAGACGGAAAAGAATACCTTGCACCGCACACTTAAACGTGTTACCCAAAATACCGTAGTTTATAGAATTCTAACGACTATAACACAGTGACTTTTTAAAATCTTGGTAATTACAAACACGATGAACCTTGATATCTCTACATGCAACCAAAGCATGTTGTGGTTTATAGGTAGATGCATAGAGAGCCCACTTTATAAATCCCTGTGGGGAAATTAAGGTATCATAGCAGCAGTTACAAACATAGGTAAAAACATGGTAGTATAGAAATTAAACAAAGAAAAACATTGGTAACGTTTGACCCACAGTTCTCCAAGTCACCAAAATATTTTATCAATCTAGCTTAGGATCCCAATCACTGGAAATTGCAATAAGTTGAGACAAAGAATGAACTGCTGTCTCTGATAGGCTTGGTATGATAATAGCATTTCTCACATCGCCCCTCATTTCCTGTCTTCCTTGCAATACCCTTCGGTAATGTTTTGTTTGTAAGATAACCAAAATGATTTTCTTTTTATAATGTAGTACAACTGAGTCAAAAAAATGAATTAGAATTTAGGTCATCTCAAGAGTTCTTTTGCTTATATGTGGTGTTTGACAGGGTCATATACTCTGATATAAGAAATGGAGTGGATATGGAGTCCATAAATACATACCTCCATCTGTTCAACCCTCTTTCTGCCAATCCACGGGTTTTGTTTTCAAGAAATGAACGAAAAAAGAATTCCTTCTTGCAATGAAATTCTGATCTTGAAAGGACTTTTTAGAGGAATGCTGAGCTAGCTGAGATTGTGTATGCTCTGGCTGTAGGGTTTGTTTATTATAATATTTTTGCAGGCGTAGCCTTGGATACTTGGCCGCAGCTGATTATTTCTATTCTGTTCGAGACTTGAATGTTACGAGGACTGCCAATACCATCAGATCCATGTGAACCTAAAGGATCTATGAATGTGCAGATGTTGCATGGTTTGTTTAATATATCTCTCCTAAATACCGTTTTAGTCTTAGGTCTAAGTTAGCCATGACTGCTTTGAATATTTTCAGTTATTTGACATGGTCAACCAACTGTTAGCAATGTCCCTGCAGATGCTGTAATGAGGAGGGTCCAGGACCGGTTCATGCACCACATAATTTGTTGCCAGCAAAGGAAGTAAAACCCAACCCCCTCCTAATCATGCTCATTGAATGTAAAATCTATGGTGGCTTAGGAAGACCATATTTATTAATAGTTAAGCACAGCAGCCCAACATTTGGACATATCATTTAATGCAGCAGTATTATCAACGCTGAGAAGATAAATGTTCTTCATCCACAACATTAAATTACGTTCAGTTCAAATATTGCAGTCTAGTAAGTAAATTCATGCAAACAAAATGTGGCATTAGAGAAAAGATGATGATTACCTCTACAAATACTGTTGTAAGGTTTGTAGCTGATCTGTGATCCATATGGACAACCCCCACTGTTTTGTGACATGTGAAACACAGAAAAGTTAACCATTGTAGATGGAAACTGAAGTTTATTTCCACTTATGCTTTTAAAGTATTAATATCCCAAATATCTATGTTGGGTTGAACTAACAAGATACACAGAGAGCAGTTGAGTGGTCACGTGTCCAGAGTTGCACAAATGGTAGACAGTCATTATAGAAATGGAAGAATTTGAAAAACCTCTTGCATCATATGTGAGCATTTTGGCTTCCCAGTGAAATACACTGATGACAGAAAAAAATTAGAGGACAAAACTGTTACAATTTGTGGGCACTGAGGAAGTCATTTTACAGTGGCAATAGATCTAGCATGGAAACACTGATGAAAACAACAACTCCTTACTGCATTATGTAAGCCAAATCACAGCAGGCTAAAGCCATTACCAAATCTAATGAGATATTTATTGCTAGAGACATGAGGCCAGACTACAATATGGAAAAAAAGTGTCTAGGAATATGGGGAAAGTGCTTGAGCCATGGCTCAAAATTCTCTTGTGAACCCATTCCTCTGCTGACCTCACCACAAACATATGAACCACCAGGGCAACAGACGGGTAAAAGACTTTCCGTTTAATTTAATATTTGAGAATGCCTAAACCATTGACATCTTAAATATTTTCGCTCATGACCGTGGATGAAAGTTTTCTTGCTTCAGGTGTTCAATAATTTCTTCAAAGGAAAGTTCTATCTTTGTCTGTTGCATTAAACATTTCTTCTTGTGAATTCATTCTACTTCTTCCATTATGTTTTACTATTCTGTAATCACTTATTGTGTTCAGGTTGCAAGCGTGGATTGGGCTGTAGCCTATTCCAGTTGACACTGTGTGAGAGATGGGGCACACCTTGGACAAGTCAGCTGACAGTTCATTACAGGGAATTAACCAAGAGACAAATGAACATTCATGATAACATTCAAATGAATAGGAAATCATCAATTTTCCTACATTACATGTTTTGGACTGTTGAAGGAGGTCCGAGGGAGATCATGTCAACTCCACACAGAAAGGTTTTGCAGAAAGCCGTTTTGGATTATTCCTGGACAATTCATTACATCTTGTTTGTGCCCTGGTTTATCATCTAGATCAAGGATCTTTCCAAGGAATTCATATAAGTCTAATGGAAAACTCCCTCCTTTAGAATAACAAATAATGATAAAGACTTGAACTATGACCATTGCAACTGAAACTGGGTTTATTCAGTAAGTTGCCAAACTTGATATATCTGAGCTAGATTTTGAGCACTGCCATTAGGGAAATTGTGTTTTTCTTAAAAGAATGATACTATTGTGATTCCAAATTTTTGGGCTAGGTTTTCATGCTTGAGGACTGATATTACAAGGGCCTTTAGATGCAGTGTCATAAAGTAAAAACTGATCTGTCTCGGTGGACGTTTTTAATTCTCTAAATGCTGTTTAGTTTGAAATTAAATATATGTATAGGTGTAACAAATAAGACCAAAAACAAATTTCCTATTTGAAGGTCTACATACCCTTAAATCTGATCTGGCCAAGACATACTAACCCTGCAGGCACACATTTTACAAAGGTTATTGCATATTGTTTCCAAATTCTGACATTGCACTAGACAGTATTCAGAGAGCGCAAACCTCTGCCAAGGCAATATCACCACCAAATCAATAAAGATTGTTCCTACCCTGAACTTTCAAAAATGTGCAGTTGACGGAGGAAGACTATTTGCACACGGTTGTCCTGTAGGAGAGCGGCTGAGCTCAGCCATAGATATAAGTTTAAGGGCTCAGACATTCAGAGGGAGTATCTGAGTGAAGCTGCTTCTGCTTCAAGGTCAAAGGGCATCGTTTTAGGATGCTTCCAGTACACCTCCTTTGGGAGGTTTTCCAGGCATGTCCAACTTGGAGTAGGCCCAGTGGTAGACCCAGAGGTAGATGCAAAACTCACTAGAGGGACTATTTATCTCATCTGGCCCAGGAACGCCTCGAGATCTACCAAAATAAGCGGGAGATGTTTGCTGGGGGAGTGGGAAGTCTGGAATACCTTTCTTAGCTGGCTGAATGGAACAACTGTATGTTATATCCCAAATCGCCTTGTCCTTCTGATCTTTCTCAAACGTTCAGTCTTGATTAACCATATCATGGTCCTTGGCTGTCATTTAGTTACCAGCCGTTCCTACACACAATGTTTATTTATGATCTTGCTGTTGTCCTTTAAAATTTTATTGTTTCTGTTCCTTTACTTTTTTCATTCCACTGATATCTGCACCATGCCACATACCATCACCTAGAGATCAGCCACCACCACCAGTGTCCAGACTCCATTGGAGGGGATCCATTGGAGGGGATCCTGTTGCTAATGAAACAGCAAGAAGGATACCTTTCAATCACGACCTTCCTGAAGAGCCTGAGCACCAATACTATCTGAGGGACTAATTATTACATGTCATCTGTCATAATAAATAATAATCCACTTATATCTCCAGGTTGAAATCTGGTCGAATCTCTTGGAGTAATCCAAGTAAGAAAAGACTTCCACAAAGACAAGTAGACAGACAGAGGCCAGCACATACATAACATCCTTCGCTGAGATAATAATTGTTATGGGGGATTTTGATGATGCAGAACATTTTGTTCAGTTACCTAAGGCTCCATTAACTCTGCATTTAACTAGGATCTGTGTATTGATGCTAGAATGATGGCAGCATTGATTATACCACATATGGTTTTGGTGGTTTGGATTTGGATTGTGTATTACTGTAAAGCTTTATATTCCTCTTTGTATTTAGTTCATTTCTTGTACAACTCCTGTTGTTCTGTTTGCTTACTTTGCCTCCTGTATGATTGTCTGTTCATCTCTGACTGTTTCCGCCAGATTATCTCCTCTGTGCGTTTAGTCCCTGTCTTGGTGTTCTCTTGTTTGTTTGTGTCCATTCTCCAAGATTTCCAGTTTCCCTTCCCATGTATCTTCTCCATTACTATGTGTGTTTTTTTAATTGTAAGGTTTGTTTCCCTCCTGACTAACGTAGTTTGTGTTTTTTTAATTGCTTTTCTCATTGGATTTTCATTTGTTTTTCCCTTTGTTTTTAGGATTACCCACTCTCTGCTTCTGTTTGGACTCATTTAGACACAAGCTCCCTACACTGAACTTTCTGCCACCTGGATTCTCTACATTTGGTTCTTTAATTGAACTCCGTATAACAGTTTTCCATGTTTATATCATATTGTGTTTATGGTGTATCGAATTCAGCTTAAAGGGAAAAGCTATAAATCGTGTATTGATTTTTGTAATTTTAGAGAAGGCAAGAACATTATTTCAAATCAGTGTGGCGTTATGCTACGTGTTCATTTTATTTATTACACATTCACAAGGATCTGAGGTTATAGGCTGAGATAAACAGTACATTTCTGTGTGTTTCAGCAGAGCATGGACTCTGTAGAAACAAAGTTATACAGCGCTCAGTTTCCTTCAGGCTACTCTGACTATAACATTCAAACATTCAAGGAGGGTCTAGGAGCATACCCCTTGGAAGAATATTTTGTACCTTTTAAATTTAAATGCATTAATATATGGTAAAATTAAGATGCTAAAGCAACAATGAACTTTGTGCTATTTACTCCATGCATGTTAGCTCCTCTGCTCTGCTTCCTTATTCTCCCTGAATACACTTGTGTACGTTTTCTTTCCCTCATGAATTATTATTTGGTACTATGGAATTGTAATGCATTATTTATTACTTTGTTATTTAACACCATTAATTGAAACTTTATTTTTTCATGTTTTTTATTTGTTACTGGATTTATATAATTTTTGCCTCTGGTTTAAATATAGTTTGAACTTTCGTTGTGGTCTGAATATTGTTTCATTATTAACCTTTATTTTGTTTGCGTAGCCTTTTTGACAGTGAGTTTGTGTCCTGTTTTTGAAATTAGACCTAATATTAGTGAGAAACACTGAATGTATTGAATATTTGCGTGTGGATGGTTGCCACTGACCACTGGCAGAAAAAAACAGGTCCGAAATTAGCCGCCATTTTTAGCCCTGATGTACACAGTGACAAAAACTACATCATCTGTGAAAAATGTTTCAATTATCAATCTATTAATTTATTTCACCATAGATAAGTGTTGAATATATTAGAGATGCTATGTAACAAGTATCTAAAAATAGCTTGTAGGAAAGTAATCTTGGCGCACCCAGGTGTCCAGTTAGTGTTCTGTATCGGCTGGGTGATGTAATATAAGGTCCATTCCCACGATAGAGGAGCGTAGGACTCATTACAAGGTAATGAAAGGAATAATCCATAATAGGGTGACCAGGCATTCTCGGCGCAAGCCTAATCTTTCTAATCTCTTTTAGAAACGTATTTTCATAAGGGTACTTTTACTTGGGTTCTGGTCTGAATTTTATCCCTCCCCCAAAAGCTTTTTTTTTATTACATTTCACGATTTACTGTCTATTTTTTATTATTAATTATAATTATTTTTTATATCATTATGATTTACTCTGCTATACGTTAATTAATGTCAGTCAATGTCATGTCTCAATTTATGATGTCAGTGGTGGCCACTTCAATATGCCACTGACTTCTTTTCATTCCTTTGCTGACCCCGCTATGGCCCGGTAGGTGGTCTGCATATGCTGCTCTCTATGCTGGGAATGACTCATTCCCTGTCCACACCTGTAGGTTTTCTTCCATTTGTACAATATTGTAGATGCATACCATTTAGAATTTTTTACCGTATTGTTTGAAATTATATCTAACACTATATGTAATTTAATAGTTTGCCGTTTACACTTCTTATAGTATTTACTTGTGTGGTTTGATAATCCTGCTCCTGTCCGGTATCCCAGTAACTTCATGTACAGACTTCTAATTTTCTTTTTTCTTTAAAAATCTATTATTGTTACTGCCATTTTTCTTTTCTTTTTTTTTGTTATGGAGGCAAAGCAACGTAATTTCATTCTGCTGTGTAACTGTGTGGTGGATAGTCGAAATCATGACGATGAAGCAAATCTTGAATTTGCTCTGATATATCTGGGGGCTTCCTGCACCTTACCAATCTTTTAACATTGACATTTAATGTCACACACCTTCCAGGTCCAAAAAGGGAGGGGCATGACGAGAGCAAATCTCAAGAGGTATAATTTTAATGCAAAACTACAGATATCTTCAAAAAACCCAACCCCTTTGTACCCATTCATATTAAATGATCAAGTTGGAGCAAGTGATTAGTATATAGTTGAATTTTCAAAAAAGGAAACCTTGCTAATAATGAGTACCTAAGGAGAGATTAGAGGTCACCAGTGTTCCAGTCGAGTCACCACAATAAAACATTGGGATTGTACGCTTCTGCAAAGTAAAGATGGATTTAATGCTTTATATGTACATTTAAATGTTCCTGCAATCGTTTTAACGATCAGATGCACTGATTATCACAATTCTATCTCAACGTTAAATTTTCTAACTGACTAATTTGAAATGTCTTTTCTTTCAACCCAGATTGCCTCGGATAAAACAAAAACAGATTGAAAACACAACGTGTTGTTTACTCTGTTACTATTTTGTTGCAAAGCTAGCTTGTACACAGACCAACAGGGGATAAACCCTGATATACACAAATTGATTCCCAAAAAACCTTTGCTCTCTTTGGCGACTTTCTGTTTCATGATTAAATCCTCAAATTCAGCTGCTGCTTCCTGTGAGTTTTGCTGCAGAGGGATTCTGAAATGGCTTCCCTGGTTTTAGGGCAGGGTTGACAAGAAAACAGCTGTCTTTCTCATTAGCTTTCAGCTTGTCTCTTGAACAATCCCCCCTCTCCGTCTCCCTCTCTCTACACACACACATACACACAGACACACACGCACACATACACGCACACACACACGCACACACAGTGTGATAGGAGCCAATCACCTGATACTTTTAGCACCTTGTGAACAGGACACAGCTGTTTCCTGGCATAGGGTTCAGGGGTAGATGTGTGGGTTTCAAATCTTTGGTGTCATCTAAAAGTACTTTTCTATCAAAATTAATTTATTTAACATTGCATTGGGATAGTTTGCTGAATCGCAAATCAGGTCAAACAGTCAGGATTTTTGGAAGTCACACGTGGAGTACCCCAGGGAACAGTAATTGGTCCCAAATTCTTTATATGTTACATTAACATTTACATATTCGCAAAATAAAATGTAAAAATTAAAAAAATTTAAAAAAATAAAATAAAATTTCAAATTTTTGCAAATGATATAAATCTATTTTGTTCATGGAAAGTTTTGAAATAACTTTTGTCTACAGCTGAAATGGAGCTTGAAACTCTCAAAACATGGTTTGATGTTAGTAAATTGTCTCAACATTAACAAAACAAAATTCAGAGTGTTAGAAAAGAAAAGAAATTGATGGAAATAAAAATCAGGGGTGTCAATATGGAAAAAAACTTTTTAGGGATTGTGATAGACCATACATTAAAATGGAAACATATTGATTTTATTAAAGGCAAAGTCAATAACAATCCTTTATAAATCTAAGGATGTATTAAATTATACGGCCTTTCTATATAATTTGTTGTTCACTTAACCTTATATGTCTTACTGTGTGGAGTTGTGGAGACCATCCTATAAAACAGCAACAAATTCCATATGATATTCCAAAAACATTCCATACAAATTATCAACGAGCTAGTTATTATGACCACACTAATCCACTATTCCTCAAGTCTGATGTTATGAAATTTGATGATTTAGCTATAAAATAATTTAAATGATTTTCAGAGCAAATTACAAATTATTTATTTGTAGGGTAGCTTAGACAACTTGATAGGCGGGGTTCACATAAACATTTTTGATACTGCCTTAGCCTTTCAGTCACATTTATATGCAAACTGTTGGTTTTTCTTTGTTTTGTAGGTATTGTTTACAGTTATTGAATTATGTGTACATATGTTGACTGAATGAATGAAACGGAAACGGAAAATTAAAGAGCTAACAAGAAGGTTTAAACTGCAATTGCACAGGATTTATGTTCTCTCTGTTACGTTTTTACAGGTGCTATGTACCTGTGACATCATCGGTGATATCACGGAAGGCATTGATGTAAAACCAAGAATAGTAGAAAATCAAATATGTTCAATATGTTATTGTAAACGGTGACTTGGTAATATATATTAATTTTTGTACTTTGATAATGTAAGCTATGTTTAAGTGTCTACACAGTTTATTGTGGAATTTAAGAAGTTTGTCACTTGTCTAGCTAAAGAGAGATGGTGAGTTTACCTTCTATAATGGTACTGACCTGAGAGGACTGACTCTGGCTGAGGAGGTAGCCTATATAAGCTTTCCTTGCTGGCTTTTCAGGGGAAACAGTTTTATCGTGATGAAAATGAGTGCATGTGATTAGTTAAGTTTAGTTAGACTTAGTTAACTGTTTATTTGTCTTCATTTTTCGGGTTTAGAAATTTTGTACATATTCTTTTCTTAAAGCACGTGTAACAATTAGTGCATTTTTGTAAGTAAACGCTTTTCTATTTTTATACTTGGACTATTTTCTGATGTCTGCCTTCGACCCAATTCCTACCAATTTGGCCGGGCTTCCCACATTGTGCATAACTGCTGATATTATCATGTCCATGGGTATGTGATTTTGCAAAAATCATACGTCACTGGTTTCTGGGAATTTATTTTGTTTCGATTGTTTGGGCCTCCTGAAAAATCCGTCTAAATTTTTCTATATTACACCAGATCATTTTAATAGGATACAAATTATTGCCTCAGTGCTGAGTCTACTTAACCTTATTTTGGTGGCACATCATCTCTTGTTTTTCTTGTCATACGATCCTGTTTGGATCTTTTAAGTTTTTGCTGGTACCTTGGCTGGTTTAGGCATATCCTAGTTAGACTGCAGATGGAAAAAAAAAAAACTAGGTAATGGGGTTTCTTTCAAGGCAAATCATCTTATGAGCAATGCCCACCTCTCCAAATCCATTACACCGCCGGGCAAGCAAGGATAAGCCAATGTTGCGATTGATTACGTATATTGTGGAGCTGTTTTGTTTTTTTTCATTCAATTCAGCCAGGCTAGCTGGGTTTACATGGGACACTTTTCTCCTATCTGAATTAAATCTTACGAATTTCAAAGTCATTAGCCTGTTTAAATGACCTGTGATCGTTTCCGACCTGGTGTTTACATGCATCGACTCATCTAATCGGAAACAGCTTTTCTGACATGTGCATACGATCCACACTCATGAATGAACTGAGTTCATAAGGTGGCGATAATGCTACGATAAGCTGGATGCCAACTGCCAACCATCGGCCAGAAGAGGAATACAACAACAAGCGCATGCGCATAAGCGACTTTTCTTCCATCTAACCGTCCAACTATGTTAAACTCTTTCAAAGTTACAGTCAGTAAATGACTGTTTTGAAGTCGCCATATTTGAAATGCGTTGCGGCGCTGTGTGTTTGCTGAAAGAAACTCTACCAGAGCATTCCTTCATGACGCTGGGCATGCACAGATACAACTCAAACGGAAAACTTTCTGAAACAGTGCTTACATGCAGCGACTGGCTATCGGAAAGGCTTTATGAAAGTTCTTAGACTAGCAAAGGAGCGAAATCTAATTTGGAAAGGGCTTTTTCTTTCGGGAAGGGGTGTTTACATGCAACATTTTCTTTCCCATTAGGCGCCTTTTCTGAATCCATTCGGAATAAGGCTGTCCATATATACCAACCCTCTGATTTAACTTGACGATCTATCAATCAATTTAAAAATGCTCTCCTAGGTTGTCCTACCAGCCTACACGAGGCAATGCATATGGGAATTTACAATACATTCTTTTGATTGCTTTATCCATAATGAGTCACAAACTTGATATCAGCTCACACGTCGTTTAAACAGCAATTCACAACCCTTCTCTGTATCTAGAGCTTTTTGTTCTTGATTTGCCACAAATTTATGAAACGTTGATTCATTTCTCTACAGAGATTCCCTCTTATATGAAATTATTACAAGGAAAATACATTGCTTCTTTGAGAACAGTGCATGCTCCATTGGTTTTGTGACAAAAATATATTTCTGTTGATGTCTATCAAATTGGGGTACGCATACTCCCAGGAATATTATAGGTGGGATGTGAAATATTTAAAATCTGGAAGATCGGTAATGAATGGAAGGAGGAGGTTCCATTTGAAAGGAAAAAAAATAACGAGTTTGTTTATTTTTGGGCTGTTGAGCTTTTAATTAACTACATTTTTCATTTCATAGTTCAAAATGTATCCATGTGAGCTGAACTTTAACCTAGTTCATCTGAAGTGTGACCTTGAACAACATGAAACAGCTGAAAGCAGTAAAAGAAGTAAAAATGAAAATAGGACCAACAAAATTTTGTCAGTTACACAGTTGAATACTTTTTGATTCACATTGCATGATGACACAAAGCCTGTTAGTTACCTATACAGTTTCTTAATAGATCGGACGCCGATGGCAGGTTGGAATTCTTTATTTGTTCATCAGGGGATGCTTGGCTGAAGCAATATTTTAAAAGTGGCTCATAACTATGAAAATCGGTTTCAGAACCAATATGTCAGGGTCCAGACCAGCACATGATAGCACCAGGCACACAATTACCATTATTGATCTCATCAATGTGAAACATTGTTCTCAAATCAAATTTTAAACTGCTATTAGAGCTGTGGGTGTATCTCATGTTCACGCCAAATAAGGCAAAAGGTTTGACCTCGGATTTCTCTTTTTATTTTTACATCCGGGACCACTGTGAAGGCCACCTACCATAATGGCCACCCACAGTGACCATCATGAACACTTTCTGTTTGCTCTCTTTTCACCTTTTTTGACTAAAGACAGGAACTAAGGAGACACAATTCATTTTACAAGTAAATTATGTACAGAAGTGTGTGCATCTTATTATCTTCAGAAAACAATGGCGTTATAAACTCTATTCTTACTCTTAACTGGCCAGTAAAAATGAATTCACATCTAACTGTGTGTCCTTTTGGGTGCCCAAGAGACAGCAATAAAACTGCAGTTTTATGATCTTGCTTAGAAACCACTCCTCAGGAAAATCAGACACCTTCAACAAACGATGACATTTTTCCTTATATGTTCCCTATGATCTTTGACTGTTAAAGTATTACATTCTGAAGTAAAGACAGAAAAGAGTCTCTGGAAAGTATGAGAACTAGTGAACATGGGTGTAGTTCTCCCAGCCTGTGAGAGGATGGTTACGGGAGAGAGGGCTGACAAAAGGGGGAGGATATTGCTGGCCAACATTCTTCTCATTTAAAGCTGTAACTACACAAAAAAGCTCTCTGGCAGTCTGGGCTGGGTCTTCTTGAAGCTTACAAGGAGGGGTACTCTTGAATTCATGGTGGTGCAGTGATATCCTGAGCACTTTTTTACTTTTCATCCTTTTTTCCCTTTTCTTTTTGCACAAGAAAGGCTCATGTCTGTTCTATAGACATGATGAATTTTGTGCATTCAAGGACTTTCTTTTTTCTGGCGGTCTCCGTGGCTCAGGTTTTGATAGTTACATGTCAAGATGTTACAAGTGGTAAGTGAACACCTCTCCTGTTTTTTCCGATTTCTTGGTGTTGGGTATAAAGTGTGAAGGTGTCTTGTGGTTGATCTCTGAATGGATACATTTTTTGTATACTTGTATAAGCAGTTGGGTTCAGTTTTACAAATTCAGGTTTTTTTTTTACTGGTTGAAGCAATTATTAGGGAATTGTGCTCTTGATTGAAGGAGATATTATATTTGAAATATAATATATATATATATATATGCATATGTTTTAATTTCTAACCACTTGTAGGTAATGTAAGTAGGATGTCTGGTGGTGAAAACTAAACAAAAAGCAATATGGCACTAATTTTAATATTTCGAATAGATACTGTGTGCAATTGGCAACAAAAATCTGTTTCTCAGGAAACAAGTCATTTGGGACATCTGTCATTGATTGTGGGTGATGTCACCCTCATGCTTTGAAAATGTGCAGAAAAGGGAAAAGGAGCACCTTTGCAGGTTCTTCATTACTCCTGCACCGCTCCCTCACTGAGGAGCAGCTGATAAGAGTCACTACAACCAAATTTTCCTCAACATAATACATTGCACATCTGCAAAATCAATTTCAGCACCAGAGCTCACGCTCTTCTCCTGGAAAAGTGCTTGCTTGGTGATTCAGAGCAGATGTGAGGCGAGAAGACTGCTGGATTATTTGAGTCACTTACAGAGCTGATGATGTCTTCATCTGGAAACAGTGAGAGCTGGAACACCTGAGTGTTCTTGTTTTACATGAAAGTTTTCCTTCCACTAGTACAACCACCACCACCATTTTTTCTTTAGCCTGGGTGTTTGATATCTTGCGTCTTCACAGGGACTGTGATGTTTCCACCCATGATGTCACACTGGCTCTGGAAAATCATTTGATAGGCCCCTGACTGATTTTGGAGTTAAGAAGCACAGCACAGGCTGTACTGCCTATTTTTAAATCTCTCATTTCTCTTGGATCTTGAACTGTTTCTTTAGTTATATCAACAACAAAAAAGGTTTGCTTTCCTTTTAAAATTCAGTTTCACATAAAGCAGAGGCAGTTGAGTTGTTGTCACCATTAAGAGCTTCACCTTGTGGTGAGTGCAAAGTAGGGCCCAAAGCATGTAA
Source organism: Lophius americanus (assembly GCA_037951165.1). Taxonomy (NCBI): domain Eukaryota; kingdom Metazoa; phylum Chordata; class Actinopteri; order Lophiiformes; family Lophiidae; genus Lophius; species Lophius americanus. The sequence continues at coordinate 9,119,097 of JBBDHG010000028.1, read as the reverse complement.
CATACTAAGGTGGCAACAGTGCAGTTAAATTCTTTTAAAAAAAAAAAAAATATACACACAGATAACATTTTAAAGGCTATATTAATATGTACGTTAAGATGAACCAAAAGCTCTCTTTGACCAAATGAGCTGGTAACGTCTTAAGACAGACAGAACACACTGTCAAATGGTTATCAAGTTGTTTGGACCAAGCCCAAATCTGGACATCTAATGATAACATTGGACTTCAAAAACTATCATCTATTTGTACTTCTATAGCCTCTTCTAGTGGGGGGCTTGTCCAAAGTGCCAAATGAAAAGAACAGTTTTTCCCATGTTGGCCAATGTCCAAAGGTTTTTTTCCGTGTTCAACTGAAATTTATCTCTTCTCTCTATCTCTTATAGTCAACTTCTACATTGACGTTCTATGTCAGCTGGAAAGTCAATTAAGAATATATGTTCTGACAGGCTATTTGACATTACAATTGGTTTAATCAATGTTCTTGCCGAAGTGTCCATTGAAGACTAGAATTTCTTGAGAATAGGCGTTCTCATTAGTTAAGAATGGAATTGTCGTTCTCATAAGGGACATGCACTGATGACCAAACCCAGCTGGCAAAGGACATCGATGTAACATCAAAATATTTACAGTCAGAGTTTTGGTTTGACTTTAAATCTTATGTCTGTCAAAAACCATAAACCATTTGTTTTCTAGAGCCTCTTGGGATTGTAGGGGTGGTAGGTCAACACCATTTCAACTAAAATCTAATATCTCTTTGACGTTCTATGTCAGCTGGAGATCAGTTTCGAAAAAAGAAAAGGTGTTTGGACAAGCCCATTGACGAACAGAATTAGTTGCAATGACAGCCATATAAATGACGACTACGCAGCAAAACTATACAAAGTTCAAATGACGTTGAAAATCAGCTTTCGTCCGTGACCAACTGGGGAGATCCAGAACACATCAAGATGTCCAGAGATCACTTATCCCCGAGGTCATTTGCTCATTGAGGAAAAGGGTTTCGTGTTCACACATCTTTTTCTCATTTAGCTCAAAAGTGAACTAAGTCAGCTTCTCCATCCATGACTATTTGTCCATATTTAGGGAATCTTGCACAGGATTTTGTAGGCTGCTTTCCATGGAATAGCTGTGGGTGAGACGATTGAATTTCCACCAAATGAAAGCAGTGGAAAGACCGTGATTTTTATACACTCAGGGAAAATGTGGTTCACCAGCATTTTGAGATAATGTACTGATGTCTCTCTGTGTCTTTGTGTGTCTGTGTGTGTGTGTCTGTAGATGATTCACAGTTAGTATTAGATGAAATGTATATATTCTACCTCAGTAACTACAAGTTGAACTAATGTAGTTTCAGCAAAAAGGTTGCTAACCAACCACCGTCTGTACAAACAAAAATCCATAAAGCATTGACATGCTTTCTAAGGTTTTTTAGTACTGGTTACAGTTTAAAGTGTTACTCCCTTTAATTGGGAGTTTTATATGGAAAATTAAGACATCAAATTGAGCGCGGTTGAATGTTGATTAAACTACATAATTGTAGACAGACTCATTCTCTTAGAAGACACATTAAAGAAAGCCAAACGCATCAACTAGACATTGAGGTTAATAAAAGGTATCTAAAGAAGCAGAAGATCACAGGACAAAATCAAATATGCTGGATGAAGACTCGAAATATATTTAAAACAAGTGCTGAAAATTGTAGTCGGCATGGTTTTGGAGCTCTTGATGAAAGTCATGTGGCTGCACATGTGGGTAAAGTTAACTCGCAATAGAATACAAGTTGGCACGTACGATCAAGGAGCAGACTTTAAGCTCGAAGTTGGATGTGGTGACGCCAAGATAGATTACCAGGATAAAGATTTTGCAATGTCTTGTACCTATTGGATTGGAAGAAGCAGAGGTGTAAGGGTTAGCCTGAAATAAAGTCTTTGCCTCTGCTTGTGTGAGTTTGAACATTACTCCACCCAGACATTGACAAAGCTGTAAAACATCTTCAAACATACCACTTAGCGCCTCACATCAAAGATGCTCAGAATTTGAGAGAGGTGCATCGCTCTCATTATCACCAGGTTCTCAATGTTCATTACAGCTGGAAAACAATTAATTCTTTCCTTCTCTGAGAGAAAAACCAAACTGAAAATCTCTCAACTGAAGAACCTACATGAGGTCACTCTGTCTTGAAAATTGATTCCAGTTGTTATTGCCACATCACTGACTTCGCAACAAATGGGCTGTTTTCTACCAACGCTGAAACGTCCAAACATGTGAATCCAACAAGGTTCACAGACGGCGCTGATTAGAAACACATGCTGCATTTTTGAGCTATGACTTGATTTCATTCTTTTTTTTCTTCCACAGTTATGGGGGTCGAAAACTCCAGATCGTTCTTGACTTACATTTTTCATTGAAGTTCTATCAATGGTCTGATTTGCAGCAGCGTCTGCCAGTGAAACTGGGATGTCTAGGTGGCACAGATGATGGAGCTGCTACAGTTTGAATTCAGTCTGTGTCTCTGAGGACTTCTCCATGGGAACTGCATATAAACCAAGTGATTGCAGTCAGCAAATGGAGGCTTGGGGTGGGGGGATGACTTCCAGATGTTAAGAGTTGCTTTGGCAGTATTTGGAGGGGAATGTTTTTCAGAAGTTGGAGATAGTTGGAATGGGAGGATCTTAATCGGCTAATGTAAAACATATAATAAAATGTTTTAGTGTGACTTAGGCATGGGAGGATGTTTAAATCCTCCTCTCGTACCTTTAACACCCCTGTAGGTTCAAGTTTAAGTAACTATTTGCTCAAAATCCGTGCATTTTAGAACTTCCCCTTGTCAGGTCTCCTGCTCCTTGATTGGCACTTTGTTACAAATCTGCCCTGTCATCCTCTCAGGCAGGCACATGGAGGATGACAGAACTAAACGTAAACACAGAGTGGCCTGGGTTTCCCTGAGTGTCGTATTTCACTCTAATTAAGAGCAAGAACTACTACCTAGGCCATTCAGCAAGAATTTAGCTCTTAAATATATATAGTCATACTGAAACAAATAAAACTGATTTCAGGTTTATTCTCATCTGTTTTCCAGAGTTTGTTGTTTCCCTCAAATGTAAGGAAATTAAAGGTTATTAAACATTAAAGGTTACAACTGAAAGATTCAACCTTCCTTGAGTCTAAGGTTACTCTCACCCTAACCTTGTATATGTTAATGTAATGTTAATACGGTACATACGGGATGTTGAAGTGAAGATATAACTGTAAGGTCATAGAGGTGCAGAAAAATAAAAAGACTTAATGTTAAGGCTCATGTTGGCATGACTTCAGACCTCTGTGGGTCTGAGTCAAGACCATTCAAAGCACGTTTACAATCTTTACAATTTATGAAGCCATAACTATGGGGGAAAAAAAACAACTTCCAAAAACCCTGTAACGGGGAAAAAATGTAAGAAACCTCAGGAGAATAGTTCTCTTGGTGGTTCTGGAAGGAACGTTCCAAAGCTTGAGAAAAAAAAAATATTTTTAATGAACAGTCTAGGAGGAAGGGAGAGTCTAACGTCTGTTGCTCTCTTGCTGCATCACTGAAAAGTAGCTTTTCAGTGATGTCTTTAGGTTTTACTTTTTGTTATTTTTTCAATCTGTCTCTCTTAATTATTCCTCGATTGTCCCAAGATTGATGGTGGGTAGTGATAAGCCCATAACCAAATGCCAGATAAAGCCCAATTACCCCCAACCCCTTAATGCTGTTAAGTTATCGGCCATTACTGGTGGTCAGCTATCTCTGCCTGTGTCATGTAAGTTGTTACAGCTGGTTGTATTTTTTTTTATGAGGAAACTGTTGCCCTCTGAAGCTTGTCCTCGGCAGGATGGCAGGTCTCAGTGTAATATAGCACTTTCCCTGAACATGCTCCCTGTCTCTCCCCTGGTGATTATTACAAAGGTGGCTATAATTGCTTAATCTTCCAATTTTGTGCGATGTTCTGTGAACCTTTCACTCTGTAGCTGAGTGCCTTTTTGGACAAGGTAATATATATGCATAGTTGAGACACAATTCAAATCGGGTGAAGACAACTCTTCTGCCAGTTATGAAAATTATTTTTACAAATGAAAACATATTAAATTGGCTATTTATTCATAAGTATCACCCATATGTAAAACTTTTCCCATACACTTGGTGAAATGCCACAAAATGGCGACTGGTGGCCATAATTACAGGTTGTGGCCCAACCTAAATTCTAAGTTGTAGCGAGGTTGTGTATATTACACGTGCAGAGGGTGAACAAGCGGAGCTGAATGGGTGTTGGTGGGTGACAAGGGTTACCAACGTTATGTTTAAGTTCTTAACAACTTGTTGGAAAACTGATGGACGTTATGGTGAAATGCCTCATATAAGTTCAGTGAAAGGTTTTCAAGTCACTTTTACCTTCCAGATGCTTTGGTTGCAGCCAAAGCAAATCGGAATGACCTTAATGTAGTCTATCAAACAGAGAAAAATTGTATATTCCCTTGAAAATGAAGAATTTCTCTTCTCTACTACACCTTTAGCTGTGATTCAAGCTAGAGGTGTAGTAGCATCAATATTGGTGTGCTCAGCCATTCTTTACTAATGTTGTCTATGAAACAAGGAAAGCACTGGATTTTTCTTTTTACTCTTTTTTCATTAAGATGAATACCTTCACTCAGTTGGACCACATGGTTGGGAATTCCTGTTCAATCCTTCTCTCGTTGTTTCACAAGACCGGTGTCAGGGCTTCAAACATTGCCCTCATACCGATAAGGATCTACCAAGATCCTTATCGGTATATGGTGGTGTGTAGCTTTCACATCAATCTTGGTCAGGACAATCTGTTCAAATTATCAAAACGGTGATAATAAGAAAGTCAGTCAAGATGAGGGAAGTTTTTTCCATACAGATGCTGAGGATGCAGGTATGTCAGGGGAAGGCTCCTTAGTAAACCTGCATTATTCATTGTGAAATCAAAAGCAACTATTACCATAATTCTGACCTTCACCTTTCAGATGTAAAGGTACCCTTAACATTAAGGAAAATTTTAGACTTTCCAGTCTAGACTTTTTTTTGTACGCTTTGCATTATAGGGATTGATTATTGTAAAGCTATGACCTGGCAATATGACTGACCCTTAAAAGAGATGATTCCTTTATTTAAAAAAAAAAACATTATAAGGGGGTTATACTCTACAATATTGGGTGTAGTAGAGTTCCAGCATACAAAGTGCTGGAGCCTTGACTGCGCAACACTGCCAGAGCTCAGCAGCGGCTGAGGCTATGATGTTCTTTGAAAGTGGATCTACTATTAAACTCTTGTAAGCAAAGCACATGGATCACAAAAATCAGTTCCCCCATTCTCAGAAGTAAGTCTAAGATCATTTTTTGTTGGGCCATGACTTATTCCAACAAAATTGGCACTGACCCATTAAATGTCCAGTAAGGAAGTAAGAAGTCCATTCTAGAGAAGCGAGCATTCTTTAAGCACAATATGAGTCTTGTGCGGCCGCAATCTCAGTCAATGTTCCCATACAAACTATTCACATACAGAGCCTGACCATGAAATGTGGAAAAGTGTGGGTGTTAATGATGACTCATGCCTAACATAGATGACCTCACCACATGAGAGAAAAGTGCTGGTACAGAGCTGTTGCTGAATGAGTTAAAAGATGCCTTCACTCATAAATGATAATTATGTCCAAGTAAAGTCACCCTGATTCAAGGAAACGCCGGTTGAAGTTTCTTAGTCGATGAAGCATTTCTGGAGTTTCACAGCAAAACAGTTCTACTAGACAACAGGAAAAGATCCAAATAATCTAAAACTTAAATTATTCCATATAGCATAACCTGCTTATCCAAGAATCCCAATGACCCCCCAATGACCCCTCATTTACATATACTTACTTTTAATTATGTATATGGAAGTATTAGATGCGCTGGGAGACCACGATTGATGAAATCAACAATCGGCGAGCAACTTCACTGAGGCCGATTGGGTGCCAGTTACACGCATGCAACAAACATGCCTCTCACCAGCGAGGCTGAAAACACCAGAAAACACAAAGCTTGCAAATTGTAACACCAGTAAGGACAAAATAAGCTGTGGAGGAACAATCCTGAAAATGTTCGGCACAATGAAGTCAACTTGATACTTTAATCATCTCAATGAACAGAACAAGTTTCAAGAACCTTTTTTTCTTTGAACTTTTATATTACACCAAGAAAAAGACTATTGTTATTATTAATATGAACCACCAAGATAACAAAATCAAATCCTATAGAAAACGACGTGTAATGTGGGTATAGTTTAAGAAACCTAGCTTTCCACTGGCACGGGTATGAGTGGATAATTACTTATTTTGGCGTGTACTGTTCCTTTAAAGTGGGTGCTCTCATATTTTATTTCAATTACAAGCTTTCACAGACAACGTCCGTTCTGTTTACGGTACAATGTGGAAAGTTAGAGACAACGGATTCAAAAATGGTAACCATATGAACGACATTACATTAGAGGGTTTTCTATTTTTCTAAATTATAATAACGAAGCAGCATTGTGCAGATAACATTGCAATCAACGGGGTTTTTAGACATTTTGGCTTCACTTCATCAGTCAGTTCCACACCAACAAACAACACAGGTTTACACAACTGGGTCTTTGTTGTAGTACCACTAGAGCTAAATTAGAGCCCAGAACATTCTTATGGTCTTGACATCCATCTAATCTTGTTCTCCCTCTTGTTTCTAAGCTTTTCACTGATGAAACCTGGAATGTAGAGGGAAAAGCTTGAAACATGGCACCACACCAGAGAGGTGGAAACTTCACTTGATCATAACTTTATATGTATAATGATGGGGGTTGGAGGAAAAGCACAGAGACAAAAAGAACAGAGGGTGAACAGGAGTAACAGAATCAGAGCTGGAATCTATGTGCATCAAAACTTGTCCAACACCAGCAAAGGAAGTCATATCTAACTGGAATTTCCTCCGGAACAAGCACAGCTCAAGTTGCTTTCATTAAAGTCCAGTGTGGTTCATGGTCCAAAGATGAGACCAAAACATTCTTAGTCATAGTTGAAATATGATCTCTTTCCTTAAAAGTGATTTGATTTGTGCGACTATATTAATTAGGTCAGTTGAGATCTGTTGGCTTTTTACTGGTTGCCTTTTGGGAGGACTTTTCTCAGGCGCGCACAGCTGCTGATGACATGCTGAATAAAGAATGTAACTGTTACTGATAGAGGGGAGTTACAGCAAACAAACTGCTGCAGATGTGCAAAAAGGAATCCTATGCAGTTTTACCCTCATATTCTCCTTCTATAGAGAAATGTGGTGGTGCATTGGTGCCTATGAATTGAATCTACATTGCCACTGGTCATATTTAATTACTGCTCTGATGTGATGGTGTAACAGTACCTGTCATATCTTAGATTTTCTTATGAAATTCATCAACATTAAACCATTATATCAGTGAGAATATGAGGATATCATTTCATAAGTGGGAAAGCAAATCTAGCTTAAGCTATAAAATAATTTTAAACAATTAAAAGTCATTTTGTTAAGCAACTAATAATAAATCTGTAATATATATAATATAATATAAGTTATATAGCACTTTTAGAAACACAGTTAAAGTTTGCTCTGAGAGTGCTGTGAAATTATGGTAACTGCAGTCAAAGAATAAAAAAAAAAAAGTTGAAGTTGTCAAACATTAACATAAGAAAGAGATAGAAAAAAATAATGGATTGAAAAAAGATCAAAGCATAGGAAACTACATCATTTACAGAAACAAATCAGAGAAGGTAACAAACCGTATATCCCTATAAAGGTCACTTACAACAGGCCTGACTAAAGGATTGCTGTTTATAAATGCACCGTCTGTATTTAGATTCTTCCACCACGAGAAGAAACACCTAGACCTTAGATCCATCAAGCCTTTGTTACAGGGAAATCAGCTGTTCCAAGAAAGTCGGCATTTCCTTTTTCACATCTCTTCCCATCCTCGACGTCTAGCTCTGTTAGAAAAAAACAAAAAACGCAAAAAACGCAAAAAACGTTTTCTAAAAAAAAGCCCGATGCAGTATTGAGAAATCTACAAAAAAGAGAAAGAAAATGCTTGATTTTTTCTTTTTTGGAGGCTTGTTGCCGCCTGCCCAGCCCCCTGCCAAGGTTCAAGATACTCCTTTACAAGGTAAGAGAGACAGTTCACTTAACCTCCTTGATGGAGGACATTTTTTTTTACCTCAGGGATGTTGTTCCATCAGGTTCTTATACTATAACGTGAACTTGCTTGTTGTGTAGTAATCAATGTGTACCCTCAAGCTCAACAATACTGTAATCTATGGACATATAGATATCATATGATATCATATTTAACTTTTTAATATATGCATCATTTCCACATTTTTTTATTTTGTTCTTGCGCTTTTGCTGAAACTTGATGAGTTTGGCTCAATTAAAATTAATTCTGGTACTATTGCTGTAGTTGTGCTGTATATTTGAAAAAGTGTGAATAAAAACTAGCTGATCGAGAACTCTGAACAGATGGGTCCCAGTCTGCTTGCAAATTAACTCTCACGAGATTCGATTGACACAAACGCAGCACGACACAGAATTGAAAACCGTGCAACAAGATACCTCTCTAACAAACACATCATTTGACATCATGCCTGTGAAGTCGTGGTATTCTTTTCTCATGACTCATTCCATAAGCTCTTCTTGAGCTCTTAGCAGGTGAGAATACCAATACGTACACCCGAAACCAAGATGTAGCCAGGCACATAGAATCATTTTGGTCCCATGATCCCATGCATACATCATAAAAGCTGTCTAATGAAGTTGTAACCATATTCGTATGACAGGAAAAAGCCAGTGAAAAGGAAATTTGACTTTGGTCCGGCCAAGAGAGCCAAATTAAGTGTAAATACAGTCTTTAAGAATAGTGGCCAAGTTAAGCGAGGGACTTGTCTTAGTCAGGCTTTGGCTGACAAATGATTAAGCAGATGTTTTTGATGAAACAGCAGTCTCCTTTTCTACACGGCCTCAGTGACCTCGCTAAGATAAAACTCGTCATGACGTTGACCTTCTGACCTCTTCACCTCCTCTCTGTGACCGTCCGTCTCCAGCATTGACAAAAAAAAACAAGCCACATCAAACTTCAAGGGCTCTGTTTAGCAATAAAGACAAAGTGATAAATTGTGTTTGTGTGTGTCCCGTGGCTGTAGAGACTGATGTGATGCTGTGAGGGTCCTCAAGGTGCCCTTTCCCTTTGAGGCTTTCAGTGACCTATTTAGAATTAACCACTGTGTTCTACTTTTCTGTAAATAACGCGTCTTCTACAATAATCTATCTCTTTATGTTTTTACTTAAGCTCTGCATACTGAAATTGGTACTTTCCAAAGTAATGTCTCCTGTCTGAAACACTAGAGGAACATTTGATGTAGTTCACCTGGAATTAAGTCATGGTTTCCATTTCAGAGACGATGCTGGATTCAATCCGACCCTAGCATATCTCAATGTTCGCAGAAAAGTTTGGCCCAAACCGTCTGCTCAGACTCTGTTTTCCTTCCAGTTCTACTCTCTGCTGCCAAAATCCTCTCTATAACATTGCCGTTGTGGTAAATTTTCAGTGCTGCAAACCATTTGGAAAATGTCATCTCTGTGAATACAATCATGTCCAGGCCAGCAAGAACCTTCTGGATTGAACATTTTTATTGGGGCTTTAACTCCACTTACTACATAAAAGTTAGAAACTTACAAAGCTCAGGTTATAGTTGATGACTTTTCTTAGTCTGTTCACTACCTACACTGGTTTCCTCGATTAATTTAATTTACAAATGTTTATATTTGCATGAAGTGTGGGCGTATCCACAGGTAGTGAGGTGAGCCCTGACCCTTGAGATATTTGTTCTACCCTCTACTGGTTAATATTGGTACTTCTCATGAATGTAAACCAATCGCGTAATTTATGAGCTATATTCATTTTTACATAAAACTGACCTTTTTCAGCATCAATGTGTAATGTAGCGAAATGAAATACTATGGCAGGGCCCAACTTCTTACATTGCTGTTATATTTTCAGCCTAATTTCCAGCTTAAACAGAAACCATAGGAAAAAAATATGTACGCTGGACGAAAATACGGCCAACTATCAGCCTGGTAGGCATACAACGGCAAATCCAAATGCCTTAGCAGAGCTCTATGTACGAGGATTGGTTTCACAAGTTAAATAAAATGATTGTCTAGATTGACTGAAATGTTAGTAATAACCTGATTTCTTAGAAGAGACTGAAATGGTAAACCTTCATCGACTAAAACTAGCCTGAAATTCTCACTTCTTAAAATGCTCCGACTTCTTTTCAATACAAAAGACAAGAGAATGTGACCACATTTATACTATGAAAAACACCAATGAGGAGATTAAAGGAGGACTAAGACTAAATTAAAGAATAGAAATATAACAAAATAAACTCTTTATAACATCGATAAAAAAAAAAATTGTGCAATAAGGGTATACATAGGGAAATATCCAACACGAATTTAATGGCAAAGTTATGCAAATTACAATTAAATCAAATTCATTGATACAGTCCAGACACTGATTTTAATGGTAATTTGATTGATAAGACATTTGTGGATGTGCTGGCATCCTCCAGTCGAGGTCTATCGATAATTCCTGGCAACGCTACGTAACAGATAAGATGAGGCCTTTGTCTCTCGCTCCCATGGCTGTAGAACAAACTGGAGAAAATCAGACTCATTAACTCTGTTTCCTTCGTTTCCTAACATTGCATTTGAACTGTTTTTTATTGTTTTCCAACATTTCTTACCTGGATGTGATTATTAATGGATACATTTTGGTGATTGGAATTAGAAAATTGCTTTATAAATTAAGTTAGAATTACAAAAGTTAAGAAAGGGAGCGGTGGTAGTACTAATAGTTCTTAATGCTCATTTTTGTATTTGTTATTATAGGACATTATAAATAAGAGAAACAGCTGGAACTCGCAAACAAATGTAAATATAAATAATGTCCAGCCTAGACGAAAATGTAAATGTTTATCAAAAACATCTATGTGTGCTTTGCAGAGCTAATGTATCGTTTCTCTGAGCTTTTAGAACAACAAAATGGAGACGGAGAGCAATAAGAAACAAAAACAGAAGAAGAACATAAAAGGGGAAGTCCAGAAGGAGGCAGCGTGTTTTGGTTAGGATAAGGAGAAAGAAAAGGAGATTGCGGAGCTTTACAGGGATATGATAAAAAACGTCTGAGAGCGGGATTTATGCAGGGCCTCAAGCAGGCATTTTATTCTAAGGAGGATTTGCTGCTTCCTTGAACTGCTGCAGCGCTCCAGTCAGATAAAATGTGGAGACAATAAGTCTCTGCTGTATGAAACAACTAAAAACCTCCCCAATGACAATATGTGTTCCATCATCTGGCTTTTAAGAGTCAGCGATTAAACAGTTTGACATTTCTCAAAATGAACATTTAATTTGTGACCGTACGATGAACCCACCGTTTTCATTTGTGATAGATTTTAGTTCTGCTGCTGTTTTCTACACGATTGTGTTGTCCAACACATTTTATATGATAAGACCCCTGTGAAGAGTGGCAGAGCTATTGTAGTTTCAAGGTTTGCTCAAGTACCCCACGGCATGTAATGTTAGGGTTGGGATCAAACCCCAAATTTTCCAATTGTGGGATGACCACTCTACCTATTGAGTTAAGGCCGCCACCTACAGCCCTGACACATGGTCGTTCCAAATTTTGTATCCAACAGCACACACGTACTCCTGTGCTCGAACTGCTTAGCCTGATCAGGGTCGCTGGAGCATAAAGAAACAAACCAGAAGGAATGAAGTACTCGGCGGTAGTCTGTGAGACCCTCAAATACATAATGATGTAAGGGTTGGAGAGTATCCATACAAACGGAACATTTACCAATCTATCAAACATTTAATATTGGAATGTTGTTTGTGAGCGAGTTCAATGCCAGTGAAGTGGAACAATGGTAAAAAAGCTGACGTTTTTTAACGCTAATTGCCAGGGTTACACCAAACACTTCACCCAAATCTCCAGATGTATTTCTCCTCCATTTACTGTTTTCAAAGAGAATAGTCCTGAAAGAGACAATCTTCTTCGTATGTCTCTGTATTTTAGACACAGAAAAGGAAGCTTGTTGTGCCTCTGAGTTCCTCAGCGTTCAGAATCGACGGTTTATTCTTTCACATCTGGCTACGTGCTTAGTTGATGCAGAACACCAGGGCGCTCAGACTCCTTGTATATGTTAACGTTCTGCTCTGGAGAACTGGAATGTTTGACGTAACCCATTTGCCTACATTGCATACCTACTTTTGTATGGACCAACTTAAGGCAATTTTGGTTAACTGATAGTGTTTCATATCTATTTGGTTAGGTGTTGGGGCCAGAATGTCAGGTTGTGTTTAATTCAGCATTTTAATGTCCATTATTGGAAGTACATGCGGTGCTTTTAGTGTGTTAGATCCATTCCATTAAGTGTCAGTGTGTGTTATTCAATGATTTAATTATCATACAGTCACTGTTGTGATATTGTTTCTGCAATAAGATGCACTGTCCCACTAAAATACACACATAGACCTTATAACAGTTACTCATTGTATCAGTTTGAACACTGTCTTGTTGCATTTTGGCTGTGGCTCGTCGGGTAGATTTCATTCACTTAACAAAAGGTTAGTAATTCGATCCCAAGCCCCTGCTGCCGCTATGTCATGATATCCTTAAGCAAACATTTTGAACCCCGTTTAAACAGAACCTACAGGTCAGTGCTGGTTTGTGGTGGAGCTGAAAGTATCGGCAGTGATGCGCACACAAAACAGCAGCTCGTCAGGCATGTAGAGATATCCAAACTTGTTGCAGCTATAATAGTCTGTCGGTGAGGAGAGTAGGGCGTGTCATGTGTGTATGTGCTCATACAGCAGCACAGTCCAACTTATGTGACAGAAAAAGCCTGCAGGCATAGGGCCATTAATGGGGAATTCAACAAGATCGAGCACCCGTCACCCGTGACCCACCCTTCCGCTCAGTTTCATGGCAATAAGTAAAGAATTACATGTTTACTCGCCATAAAACATCCAATAAGCCCTATCTATCATCTATCATCCCTAACCCAAGGCAAAGATGATTCCAAATATCTGACTCCAAATCTTTATGTGGATGCACTTCTAAATGTTTTTCTTTTTACAAACAATCGCCCAACCAATTTTCCGTAAAATCCATTTGTCAATTTATGTGTAATAGGTAGAATAACTAATAAAAGCCATATCCTGCCAAGTTAAATTAAGTGAAACCAAAGACTTGACACCGCCCTTTTATTGGGATCTGCTCAAAGTCCCGCCAAGTTTGATTAAAACTTGTTTGGGACAACAAAATCCGGTAAAAACAAAACTTTTCGGCAGATAATAAAGAAAAAATAAAAATGCTTAAATACAAGTGTCAAATTCAGTCAAAAGTCACTTTTTTTGTTTTTTTTAGAAAGGTCTTTCTTCTTTGAGATTTTATTTTGGTACATCCAACGACCAGCTATGTAGATGTGTATGTTAGCTAAATGTTTAGTGATAAACATTTAGGTTTAACCCTTACATTTAGAATATTTAGAAAATTTTACATTTTCCTCTGCAATGCAAATAAGTTGATGAATAATTCTGTAAATGTTATAATAAAGTGACTTGAAACATTTAATGTTTAAAGTAAAAAGGCACAACTTTTTAAAATGTTTTGGAGTTAAATGGTACGAAATGTGGCTGTTAAAATCAACATTGCTGCTTTCCGATCGACAACAAGTAATTTGCACCCTTTAAAACCAAAATATTGTATGCGGTCTCTGTGATTAAAAAGGTGCACAAGGTTAAAGGGGAGTACATGCAACGTTGGACGAGAAGCTAATTTTGCTCTGTTGTGAAGGTGATATGCCAAAGATGTCTGGAGAGGTAGCTTTTTACAGATTAATCATGTCTCTGTCCTATTCAGTTTAGGAGAATGCTTGCAATGTCGTTTTATTGTGAAACTCCAAAAATGTTTGGACTAAGTAACCTCCAATAACTTTCTATTGGCATGAGGGGCAGTGGGCAAGGATTTCATTTTCATTTCTTGATTTCACAAAAAGTTCTGGTCTGAAACTTAACGTTATATAAATGGACTTCTACGAAAAGAAAGAAAGAACTCAATATGCCAAAAAGATAAATAGGCAATAGGGGGATTTGTAATTTAGCCGCACTTACGATCCTCCCATAGCTGTATTTGCGGAGAGGAACAACTTGTTGTACCACATCTGTGGTAGCTTCTTTAAAGGAAGAGCCAATAGAGATGGGGGCCTGTTGATGGAAAAGAAGAGACATGTAATCAGCGAGCTACTTATTCATTTCAGCTTTCCTGGCCCAAGATTCTCACCCTCCCTTGAGATAGTGAGCTGTGTTGGGAGCCTAAGTTGAAGAGCATGTTAAAACTACAGTGTTATTTCGGATTTCAAGCCTTGTTGGTGAATCACAGCAAATCCTCTGTGCTCCGGGATATTAAACAGACAGGACATATTAAAATCTTGATGCCAGTCATTCAGAAAAGCAGAAAGGTTAAGGGATAATAGCAGGGTGCAGCTTCACTGAGAGGCAAAACACTTTGTTGACATGTTTTCGACCCATTACAACTCGTAAGGTTCATAAGGCAAAGGCTTTGTCTCATGTTTGACAAAAAAGCTGCTTTTATGGACATCTTCATTGGTTGAGCTAAAAGTTTTTTTTGCAGAGGAAGATTAATGTTTGGCCATGACACCGATGGTTTCAGATCAGGAAAGCGCAGCTGCTGCAGAGCCGCCCTCAGCAGCTGTAAGTCATCTGTATCTGGACGAAGAATCAGGCTGTTTCCCTCACGGCATTAACAACGTTACTTTCAGTGCGATTCGGAACTTGTTCAGAATGTCGAACGCCATAAATCGTTTCTTAAACCTAGGTCTTTCTAAAGATTAGACCACATAAGGTCCATCAGTTTGGTGCCTGCAGTTCAGTTGGACCCACTCATGTTTTTGTTTGTTTTAACTAAAAGGAAATGAGAATTCCATTTTTATGTGACTCATTGTTTCCATAAGGTCATTTTCTAACCTCTCAACCCGTCCCAAAGACATGAAAATTTCCATATTAGTACATGAAGAAAATAATCCGCAACTATTATTCTCCTCACATTTGCCAGCTTAAAACGATTTTGTGGTAAGGTATGAGTAGATTTTCCTATGGAGGAAAGGTGAGCCAGGATTTATGAGAGAGGATGTTCCATGTTACCGGTCTGGTGAACCAAAGTAGACGTGTGAGTCATGTTTTAGACTCCATGTTTTAGATCAGGGTAGGAAACTGTCTGTACTCCTAGTTGACTAGTGGAAAAAAGCAGATCCAGTGAGTGCGAAGCCTGCCTTCTCACCTTTGTGACCATTACACTCTTCTTTTTACTGTGTCTGTGGAAAAGTGTGCAGCCTGCAATGAATTAGCTGAGAGGAAGGAAAAAAGTGACCCTCCTTCTCCTCAAGGCCTGGGTAGGATTGTTTTTTTTTATTGCGTGCTGAAAACCATACCTCTCTCCCAGTGAATCTCAAACTCTCCCAACATGCACTGTTGAAATCTTAGCTAGGATGTCACACTAGCCTTAATTACTGTCTCGGCTACTAGATAGCCAGCCTCCAGTGCTTCCTCTGACCATTTTACATATATATTCATATATTCATATATTTCTGGTTGTGTTGACAGTTCAGGAAAACAAAAAACCTTGCCCCCTTGTTATAACTAATGATGGATTATTTGCTGTCAGATTAGTTGCTGATCAGTCAGAACTACTGCGTCATTATCACATGCCAGGCAAATAGAGAGAGGCCATGATGGATCCCTAGTAAAGATGATGCCAATTGAAAAGTACATTTAATCTTGTCTTTGTCTTGATGATGAGCTCTTCTACCCTCGTAATAGGCTGCCACTGGATGAACACATTAATGGTTGACATACAGAATTATCTGATTCTTGATTTCTTTTCAAAGAAATATTGCATGCTTGTCTGTTTGCCCTGTGCTGTACTTGCGTTGTAATGTTTTGACGTTACCAATGTACAATTATCTTAGCTGTGAAATCACATCTCATCATACTGAGATGACTGAGGTGAGATGTAATGAGCTGCAGATTATGTGGTTCACAGGAACATAGCTGCGGGTTTCCTTTAATTCTAGCCATTTATAATGCTCTATTATTAAGGCAAGATAAAAAGTAATTTATCACTCAATTAACTCACTTGTACCAAAAGGAAAGAGTGACATTATATTTGATAGTGATAAGTTATTGAAAGATTAAGTGATGTAGTCCTGAATGTATTTCCGCCACCACCACAGGCGGCGCCAGATATACAAAACTGAAAGTTAACGTCATTTGATGTGGATTTTGCAAAAAAGGGAAGAGCCAGAAGAAGAAGAACAAAAATATTGTCTTGTGTTGTTTATTGCTGTTGGTGTTACCCATATAACGAATTGTAATTTCTTGGTTTACCCTTATTAATGGCTTTGATGCTGTTAAGTATCCTAAACTTACAATATGCCGTGCTATAGGCATTAAAGCATAGTAAACTTCTACATATAAGCTCAGGACATTAAGATATTATATAAATGTATATAAAGCAGAAACAGCATCTATGTATCTCATTATTATGTATACTTTGTTTGACAACTTTCTGAATGTTATTCTATGTATGTTATTCTTTATGCACATCAGCTCGAATCTTATATATTTATGTATATTTCTGCAGCATACATATGTTTCTTTATATTTTTCTCAGTGGTGGGTCTCTGCTCCCTAACTCAAGGTTTGAAGTCAAGTCTCAGTACGAACTGTACGATTGAGTCATGTTAAAGCATGTTTACACTCATTGCCTTTTAAACACTGGCCCAGGGGTGTGTAACAAAAATCTTACGTCAAAGATTAAAATGACAAACAAGCCAAGCCAAACATTACTAAAACACAAACGCTAAGAACAATTAGTTGTGCTACAGCAACCAGTACACCACAGTTTAATTGTACCAATACAAATTCAATATCAAAATTCTACAATATTTTCCAGATCCTTGAGTGAAATCAATGGAAGTCCACTGATGTGTTGGAGCATGTTGCCATGCTGCACCTTTACTCGATTGTGTGACATTTCTCTTTTTTAGAACCGTGCGGAATTAACAGACTTTAGTCACCTGATAATAATGCAAAATCATATAAACCTTTACCGGTGGTGTGTGTGTCTGAGTGCAGGTATATCTGTGATCAACCTGATTTTAACTGCTTTCTGAAGCTCAGAGCTGCCACCTTCTGTTTACATCTAGAGCAGGTAGAGGTGCAGGACTCTCGTTTCTGCAGACCAGAGGGATGTGGGCTCAGATTACATTGTGTTAAAGCCTGGAGGACCCACATTAGGCCTGCGTCCTCCAGCCCTCCACCCACATCATCATGGCTTGTTTCACATCTAACATATATTCTGAGGGAATTTTTTCAGTATTTTTCAGGTTTCATTTTTAAAAGACAATGGTGAATGGCTGCTGATAGTATTCTGCCTCTGCATTTTTAGTTTTCTACATCAGTTACTTCAGCTTTAATTATTTGCTTTGCAGGTTCCCGCAGGTTTTCTCCTGATAATGCGTCTTTTCCCTGAGACTTGGGAGGAAACGATCTCATGGCTAACAGATGGAGATCAATGCAAAAAATGTTTTACAGACATTTTGTCTCAGGCTGTTAACTTAAAATGAACAGCATTAAACAAGTACTGGATGATTTTTTTCTTTTTTCTCTAGTCTGATTGAAGTAATTACTTCCGGGAGTTAATTGCCCTTGTTAAATAGTTCCTGTTTATCTCATTTCAATCAGAGCAAATCTCATGATAAGTATAACATCGCTGTTAGATATTCTTTCAAGAAAACTTTGATTTAGTGTACCGAAGAGGTCTTTTGCTGTTGAGGCCCCTTTTGTTTGGATTTTTTGATTTTGATTTTGATTCCATGCGAATGAGTTGCATTTAGTCTTATTTTCTGAGAGGGATAAGTCTCACTTGAGGGTTTCTGGGCCATAACTCAGGAACTTTTCTTTTTTTTACACATAGATTTATCTCCCATGTACTGTAAATGCTACTTTTGATGTTTCAGTAATTGTATGCATTTCCAACATATTTCATAGGTGTGGACATGCCTTTGTCTTTTAATACCTAAAGAAAGCTAAATGCCAGTATAGTTATTTTCTGCAAGAGGCCCCAATGGAATATTAGTTGTATCCCTCAGACACGACCAATTCTCTCATAAGGCTTTGCCTGTGCAGGATACATAAGCATCTTGTGCCTTTTATGCTTTTTACTAATTAATTGAATTCATATGGCTATTGCAAGACTGCCATGAAAATCGGTTCCATGCACCCTGGGACAGGATTCAGCTTCTTAAGAGCTTGAACGGAAAAGGTAGTAACAGAATATGGACAAATTTATGTTCATTCTTCATGTGTCCTCTCAGGGAATTGTTTGACATGCTAATTATGGACAAAAATAAAAAGTCTTTCATCATAATAAAGAACAGGTGTCTTAGCAAAGCCTTTGCAGCAGATTATTCAAATGTCACCAGCTGGTTTTACTTTTAATCAAACTGACTGCAGATGATAAACTAAATGTGTCCTCCACCTATGTGTGCTCTAGGAGTTGATCTGAGCTGCAAGGAAGACGGCCAGGAATACAGCAACAGGGACGTCTGGAAGCCGGAGCCATGTCGGGTCTGTGTCTGTGACAACGGTCAGGTCCTTTGCGATGACTTGGTGTGCGATGAAGTGAGCAACTGTGAGAAGCTGGTCATCCCTCAGGGCGAATGCTGTCCTGTTTGTCAGACCGACGCAGGTAGCACCGGTGGTGGCGGCGGCGGCGGAGGTGACGGCGGCAGGCAGGAATCATTCGGTGAGCAGGACACTCTGGATTTAAATGAAACTGAAAACTTTGTCTGAGCTCAAATATAAAGTGATTTTATTTGTTGTACGTGGAGGCTTTCTGCAACACAATAATTTCTTTCTTTGAATAAAAAATAACAGTACTGCCCTAATTCAAGACAAAAGGATTAAAAATTGAATGTTACTTTTTAAATAAACAATAATAAGGATCTCACCATCACTAAAAATAAGTTTCAATTTGTAAGAAACTATATGTTTTCATATTTATAAATTTTGTATCTATTCCTGAAGCAAATTATGGTGGATGAAAGAAAACAACCAGTATTAAACTAGATAAATAAGATTTTAAGAGGAAGTCACCTGATGAATATAGAACTCTTCTTCTGTGTGGGTTTACTCCGGGAATGCCAGCTTCCTACCATACTCCAAAAACATGCAATATAGGGGAATTGGTGAATTTAAAAAATTGCCAGTAGGAGTGAGTGTGAGTGTGATTGGTTATGTGTCTCTATGTGTCGACTCTGTAATGAACTGGTGACTCCTCCTTGGTGTACCCCGCCTCTAGCTGAATGTCAACTGGGATAGGCTCCATGCCCCCGCGACCCTGAACAGGATAAGTGGTTTATAATCGATGAATGAATGAATGAATGAATAAATCTTCTAACTAAAACCGAAACAAAGGCTTGAGACAAACTTAAACAAAAGTAAATAAAGAATAATAGAATAGAATCAAATGTTCTGTGGAGAGGGGTCCTCTGTGTCCAGGATTGGTTTCCAGACATATTGAATCCATCAGAGTGCATTTGTTTAATCCCATGCAAAGGTTGTGTTTTGATATTTCATCAAAATCGCATCTTAATGCACTTTGTTAGTTTGATCTTTTTTATTTATTTGTTCATTTTGCTTGGCTGAAAGTAATATTTCCATTAGTAGTAATTTCAATTGAAAATTTGTGTGTGTACAGTACAAATTAAATTATGTTTATTAGATCATTACAAAAGAATGCATACGCTTAAGGGACTTCAAGTTAAGGAGAACTTTAAAATATATGTACTTATTCATGCATTTTGATGTTTTATTCTTTTGTATAAAGTGAGGCATTTTTTTCACAATTCACAATTATTTTTAATGATTCACAATAAGTCATTATTCACATTTACGCAACATGATAGAAGAATGACGAATTTAATGTGGCCATTTACATCGATCTTGTCTTATTACATTTTTCTTGTTCTTAATATACATCCATTCAATGCGTGTTGCTTGATCCTAAGGTGATCCTTTATTCTTTTTCTTCATTGCAGGTGGGGGCAGAATTTTTAAGGTGAGACACATATTAGTGATGCTTTAAGATATAGTATATCCACTATTCTAGTTTCACCATTGTAGACTCATAGTCTAACGTGTTAATTTTTCTGTTTACTTAGGGTCCGAAGGGAGAACCTGGAGATGTCCCACTTGTGAGTGTTTATAAAACCATTAAACAAGGTTATGATATTTGCCAATAAATGCACATTTGCAACGATAATAATCCTCGATTGTCTCCCGATAGGTGACTGGTATTAGAGGCCGTCCTGGACCCATGGTGAGCTTCTTGTTTGTTTCAAGTTGTTTGCTTGGAGCTGCCTGAGCTGACACTAGATGGCATAAGAGGGCAGATACCTCCTATTTCAAAATGATGTATTTATTCTCTGAGCCACAGTGAAATATTTATTACTCATCACTTGTGGATTTTTGACGGTTGATTTGTATGTTAACAGGGTCCACCTGGCTCTCCTGGAGGCAGAGGATCTCGTGGAAACAAAGGAAGACCTGTAAGTCCCGCCCTGATTTCCACTGGTGGTCTCACCACTCACATTACATAATTTAATATCTCCTGTGAAGGTCTTAGAGGAAATTTGACTTATTAACACAAATATATTAAAATCATGACCAATTAATATTTCTTCTTTAATTCTCCATTATTTAAAGTGATATTCTTTATTTGAAATATTTTTTAAATGAAAATCATTGAAATTATTCATGAACCCGGTAAAGAGCAACATAACGTGGTTTATTAGAATATTAACTTTACACTAATTCTGCTTTGCTTTGACAATTAAGAAAAATCAAACATCAGTTTATGGAAAGGTTCTACTGGATGTCTTAACCAAAATTGATCGTGGCATAAAAATCTGTATTGGATGGCTTTTTTATACAACAAAATCAGCATGTCTCTCTCCACCCTCACTTTAGGGACTACGAGGCTCAGCGGGTTATGATGGAGAACCTGGTGTGCCAGGTCAGCCTGGTGAAGCAGGACCTCCAGGATATCCATCGCATCAAGGAGTGAGTTGTGCACAAAGATTCCCACTTGCTGCAAACATTGACAAGTATGTGTCAACAAGTACAGGAAGGACAAATATAAGAGACAAAATGTCAAAAGACTACTTGTTGACCGGACTCAATGCTTACATTACAGCATTGGGTGAAATGTGACTAAATTTGCAACAAATTCTTAAATAATGTTAAAAACCCCCCAAATTTTTTCATTTTTACATTTTACCAGAGAACGCACACCATTCAAATTAAGGCACAAGAGGATAAAATTTAATCTTTAAAATCTGAATCATTTTCATGTACTTGACCCTGCTCTCTCTTGGTCGTAGTGGGAGCAGGGACCTGGTGCAGCTTTCTACAATGCTAACTGTCTTATGTGACATTTTATGTTATTGTTATTTATATTCTCATTTGCTTTTCATTTGCTACAATGTATACTAATTCAACACAATGATTCTAAACCAATGGCTACCCCTTTTACCTGCAGGGCGTTGGAGCCCAAATGGCTACAGGGTTTGATGGGAAAACAGGACCTCAGGCAATGTTGAGTGGCTCACGGGTAAGACAATCTTCAGCAAGATTAACATGAACTGATTCAACAGCCATACACAAGACAACTCTACTGTGTGTCCTTTTAAATCAAATTAATTGTCTTGTGGAAAACTGGGCTTTCTATAAAGATACTGATTAATTAAGATGAAATAATACAGACAAGTGAATGAAGATAATTGTGTACTATAGTAAATGGTATGTAATAGTTAGTCTGGCAGAAAGTCTTTGGGCTTTAGACTCTTCAGGAAAAGTGATTGTTACTGAGTGGATAGCAGACCCCTCCCTCTGTGGGACAGGTAGCATGGTAGAAGTTACCTTGCAGCAAGAAGGTTTCAGGTTCCAGGTTCAAGAGCCATTTTTTAAAAAGCATGCTTTGAAGCTTAGATTTACCGAGCAAATACCATCAACCATAGTAAACACCAGGTGTTACCAGGCTGGATGATAAACAACACAGACTTTCTTTTATATCTTGATAACTGCGGCTTCCTTCCATAGTCCAAAAGCATGCAATATAGTTGAACTGGTTGCGGTGAATGAGAGCGCAAATAGTTATGCCTCTATGTGTGGGTCCTGTGACCCACACATTTTTACTTTTATACCTACTACGTAGATGATGCTTGCCTTGTGCCTAAGAATTCCATTTCTCAGGATGACCTGAAAAATGTTGTTTCTCGGCCGTAGAAAAGAACATAAAGCGATCACGCTTTTAGATTTGCAATACTCTTGTTTTAATTGAAATTACAATTGTGGTTATGAAACTGCTGTGTGCGCTAATTCTATCACCATGAGGTATAATAACGGGTAAACAGGTAAGAAAAGACGAATATTTAGATGCACTTCTTTGCTCCATTTTTGGACAAAAGATTGGACTTTGAGCTCTTTATGATATTATTACACTTCTATAGCCAATTCCTGTATTTCGAAAATCTTATCTCCTTAAATATTTTAATATAATATAGTTTTCCCATTACAAAGGCTAATCTTGTCTTATTAAACATTAACCCTGCAAACAAATCATTACATTTAATACATTATTCTATGTCCTCTTGTTTTTGCTCTTATACCAGTGCTTGTTGTAGATCCTCTTCATTCTGTTGTATCCTGTTATTTCAGGGAGAGGCGGGAACAAGAGGACCTCCTGGGCCTAGTGGTTCACCTGTAAGTCCTCGGCAACCTTTGACTCACATTGTACTACTAAATGGCTTTACATTTTTATTTTGTTCACTGATTGTAAATTTGAAATGTTTTTTTCTGTCTTCCTTACTCCTCTTAGGGCCAGTCTGGACCACAAGGACCTCCTGGAGATGTTGGTGATCCAGGACACATGGTAAAGCAGTTTTCCTGCACATGCTATGTGTGGTGAAACCTCCAATTCTTTTGTTTTTCATGTGGCAAAATTTCCACTGTACTGCCGTTGCACTTTCACAATCAACTTGTGCTTTTCAGGGTCAACCTGGACAGAGGGGACCTGAGGGTCCTGCAGGGAAACCAGGGGAAGATGTAAGTCAGTTCTGGGACAAAGTCACATTTTGTCCTAAAGTCTCAAGCTTCTTATACTTTAACAGAAAACATAGAATTACAATAAGTCTGTTAGTAGTAGGATAGTTGGAAATATGTTGATTATAAAGCTCTTATTTCTCCGGTAGATGGCAGGACACAATTGAAAAATATTTTGTTACTGTACTATGATACCATGAGGAAATTTTAGAGCCTGTACTTCTTCCTGATTTAATCAAGACTCAAGAGTCAATATTAATATAATATAATTTCTACTTGTACCAGAGTCTGTTTTAACACAATTAACTGTACTTCCACTTGAGTGAAGTGTTCTAATTCAGGATCTGATTATCAGAAATGAGTGAATCCATTTAAGCAAGCTTGAATATATTGATTATATTGTGAAAAGGAAGATCCTGGATCCAGATAGTGAACCCAGTGACCTGCAAACACATGGGTTTGACAAAAGACTTCCTGCATTGTCAGAAAAAAAGTTATCTGTCCTCCTTTCATCTGAGGTGGAAAAAATAAAAGATTGATGTCAGTGACAGTCATGCCAAATGTTGCGGTTGAAGCCAACAATAACACAATAAGCTTCTGCCGTTCCTCCAGATCTGTACTTCAGTACGGTTTTTAATTCGAAGCTAACGCAAAAACTGCAAGAAGAGATCTGATGTGTGAATTTGTGGCACTCAAAACTTTATGCTTCATAACATGTTTATAATGTGTAAATGTCCTGCCACAGGGAGAATCAGGCAAAGCCGGAAATAGCGGAGAAGTTGGATTCCCTGGATCAACAGTGAGTTTCCAAACCTCTGTGGACATATTTTATTGACAGGATAAATTCCCATTATGTGTCAATATATAGTTCATGCATATAACTAATTAATGTTGTATTTCAGGGATCCAGAGGATTTCCAGGCACTCCGGGACCTCCTGGATTGAAGGGTAACCGGGTAAGTGCCACTATTTATGCATTTATGTTCACATGCTGAGTCATATCCTTTAACATGTGCTATTTTCCTCTTTAATGATATGTGCCATCATCTTGGAATTTGTTATTGTTACCAGGGTCATGGAGGTACTATTGGCCAAAAAGGTGAAACTGGAGCTGTTGGATCCAAGGTAAAAGTTAGACAGAATATATTTTCAATTTAAATCTGTCTGTGTCATTGTATTTCCATCTGGTTATATGTGACTAAAACATCTGAATAACATCTTTTCTAGGGTGCTACAGGCCCCCCTGGACAAATGGGAGCCTCTGGACCTGTGGTAAAGTTTTTACGACTTTCTCAATAGAACTGGTGAATGTTTGTGCACATTGACTGTAGAACACAGACTGTTCTGATTTTGCTGTCTACTCCAAGATTGAATGAGGCTGTAAATAAAACTCTGAAGCCCAGAGCTTAAGCATTGAATGTAGGACAGCTGTAATTGATCATGTCTGTGTGTGACAGGGTCCTGCTGGCATGCCAGGAGAGAGGGGACGCTCTGGACCCGGCGGCGTAGCAGTAAGGATAATTTCACTACACTATTATAAATATCTGCCACACTTTTTAATAATGTTTGTGTCTTACTCACACGTATTATTTTTTCTTCAGCTGTACAGGGGTTTACCCTGACAGTATAAGTGTTAGTTACAGCATCCAAGCTGTATTGGGTACCATTTGAGATTGATAGAGTAAAATCAATATGGGGGGCCTGGAATGACCAAATTAATTATCTAAGAGCTAATGGTTGAAATTATTCCCAAGTGGATTAATTTATTTTTTATCTGCTGTTGTTTGCGGAGGTTGAAAGTACCAGCACTTAAATATAGTCAAACAGTCAGATTGAGATTAAGCAACTACATTTAAACACAAATCTCTAAATTTTCTACCCCTATATTTTTAAAATGGGCTTAATTGATATTTTTGACATAATTTATCAAATATAAAGGGAAAACAAGAATTTCTGAGTGTTGGTAAGACATTTTAAACACTGGAATAAAAATTTTAACAATGATATTAACTTGATCTGTCCAAACTGTGTACACAGATATTGTATTTTTATTTTTATTATTAATTTTATTATTATTGTTATTATTATTAATTTTGGGGTCACTCATTGAATATAATTCATGTCATTTACCACAACTATTATGATTATTTAGTGTTATTTTATTGTTTTGCCCCATTATGCAATAATAAAAGATTGAAAAAGAAATGTCATACCTTGATATGTTCCGGATTGTGATTGCTTCTCAAGATGGTCACTAATTTATTTTTCATCTAGTTAGAGTTTTCTCCATGCACACCATTAATTTGATATCACACTTCTGGAAGTTGAAGAACTAATGGAAGCTGATTTCTAAAAAATCTGGGACAGATAAGCAGTAGAGGTCAAGACATATTGGCAAACTTCCATTGATACAAAATGATGGATCAGTAACCCAGACTTCGATTAGCTTTGCTGTGTCCAGTATGAGTCAAGGCTACACCGATGAAAAATCAAAGTAATTTTATTTTTTTGTTTTAGGGTAAACGAGGTTCACCTGGTAACACTGGAAAACCCGGCTCAATGGTAAGTCAGCATTCACACGCTTTTATTATCCTCATGGATTTACGGTACTATAAAAAGAGTGAATGTATTACATAAATGTTATGTAAATATTACGTGATCCAGTGTTAAGTGACTCATTTTAATAACTTGTTCTGGTTCTGATTGAATTAAATTAATGCTAATTCATACAAAAGCATAATCTATTTATTCAACTTCCAAACATAGATAATTTATTCAATTCAGGTTTTCAATTCAAGCATTTCAAACTTTTTAATCTATTCATGATTACTTAACATGATAGAGACACTTTTATCATACATATTTTAATAATCATGAAAAGGTAGATTTGAGTGAGAATCTGATGCTGAAGCTGTTTTCCTTCAGAATTACCAGAGATTATTACTTATAATTTCCAATATATTTTATATTATTTATATTTATATTGCACTTCATCCGTCATATTTTGATTCTGCTGTATATTTTCGTTTGTTAATTGATTTTTGCCTTAACTTGAGCTGCCAAACGGTGTTTCTTTGTTTTTTTAAACAATGACAGTAAAGCTATTCTACTCCATTCTATTCTGAATGTAATTTCTTTAACAGGGTCCACTGGGTCTGAGTGGCCCGCCAGGATATCCAGGAACCCCAGGAATGAAGGTACAGTAAAATAGGACGGCCTTCTTCCTTTCACTATAAGCTCTTTTTATTTATAGATTTATTATAGTAAACCAGTGAGTAATCACTTGAATCAGGGTCACATTCCTATAGATTAACTCTATTTGATGATTATCTACTACAGGGACAGCAGGGTCCAACAGGAGTCAGGGGTCCAGAAGGCCCACAAGGACAGAGAGGAGAGACCGGTCACCTAGGAAGACATGGACCAGTTGGCCTCAGGGTTTGTCTCTGATTTTACCTACCTCTCTGGGCAGTTGAGAATAAGATGTCCCAACTGATGTTTTGATGATCTAACTTGAGAATCTTTTGTGTTGAAAGGGACCTATGGGTACTGATGGTGGCACAGGGACCAAAGGACCAGTGGTATGTATAGTTATATAATTGCAACAAGTCATTTACGATAAGGATACACAGCCTTCAGTGGGTAACTCATCTTCACAGGGTAACCTTGGTCCACAAGGTCCAGGTGGCCATATTGGACCATCCGGCCCACCGGGACCTCAGGGAAGCACTGGTCAGCCTGGTATCAAAGGACAGCTGGTAAAATTTTAAAACCTCTTTTTTTTTTTATTTCTTATTTTTACTATCTTTCTTTGAACATAAAATAAACAGGGACAGTTGCTAAATGTGTGCAAAACTCATGGTATTACTTATTTTGTATTGTAGGGAGAAGTTGGTGTTCCAGGATTTAAAGGAGAGTCTGGACCCAAAGGAGAACTTGTAAGCTTCAGCAACATTTATTTTACTGGTTTTTTTTTTTACATTCTGCTCTGTCACTAAGTATTTGTATTAAATATGTATCATGGTTCTTTAGTGGAAATTTTTGGATGACCAACTGCAGCCATAGCGGATATCATCATGTCTGTCAACTTTCTAGGGTCCAACAGGCCCCCAGGGATTGATTGGACCTCAGGGTGAAGAAGGAAAGCGAGGACAGCGTGGAGACTCCGGCTCTGTGGGCCCTCATGGTCCCGTCGGAGAGAGGGTAAGTAACAGAGTCGCACTTGAAGCATGGGGGTATTTTTATCGGTTTGAAGAAAAAAATTGACAATCACTATAGGTAAAATAGCATCTGCAACTGACAGATGAAGAACTAATGCTAGCGGCGTTGCCACAAAGCAAAAAGATTTTAGGTTTGAAGGCAAGGCATCGTGGCTGTTCTCCCATTGTCTTTCTTCCTAGTTTCTCTGGTTAGCTGCCACGCTCTGAACATAAACCACTGCATCTAAATGGTCCTCAGAGGTAACCACAGTAGATGGTTTTCCCAACTTTCTTTAAAAGGAAATTCATTTAAGAGCATTAGCAAATAATATGCTCCTGTTTAATTTAGTCCATCCGTATAGTCTACGCAACTGCTAGTTTCAGGGGGAGTTAGCTAGTCATGGCCCCCTCCCTTACCTCCATGCACAAGAAGTGACAACAAATTACCAAAAAAGTGGCCTTTTCAATGCCTCTATGGTAAATAAATTATGGTAAAGTTTCCTCTAGCATGTCCTAGTGTAGAAATTAGTTACAGTACCATATTTACTGCCCTCCTGGAAAATCCGTTGGCCCTCTTGTGCAAAAATTGTTAAAATAGTTACATCCCAAAATCTTATGTTTTGCAGTGGTCAAGTTTCAGCTCTTGAATCGAAATAAAACAATTTTAATTCAGCGTTAGAACCTATAACCTTTGAAACTGAAACCTCTGTTTTATGTATGCATTGAAGAATTCTTAAACCCATTATTTGTTTGTCAGGGTGCTCCTGGTAACAGAGGATTCCCTGGTGCTGATGGGCTGCCAGGTCCTAAGGTACAGTATATTTATACATAATTTCTCAGAAAATTAGTCGACCCAAGGCATTGGGAGATTTTTTTGGTACTGATGTTTTAATCACAAAATTAACTCATCTCATCTCATAATTACTTAATTCTTAAGGGTGCTCAAGGAGACCGTGGAATATCTGGACCACCTGGTCCAAAGGGTTCTCTTGGAGACCCTGGACGTACAGGAGAACCTGGTCTACCTGGCGCAAGGGTAACACTGAGAGCTTTTGCATGCCAATTTTATCAACAATATTACTAAAACCTGTGTTTGGAATCACAAACTCATGTATGATAATTTTGTTTAACAAAAGTATACTAGATAACATACAATTTCTGTGATGCTTGTGTTGTGTTGTGTGTTGTGTGAGTTTACATTATGTGCAATATTTTCGGTGTAAAAACCCAAGGCCTGGATCAAACAGCCAGGCTTTGGCCAGACAAAAGGGGGGCAATGTTGGTCATTATCACACTGAGGGCTGTTTAAAAAGATGGTCTATACATAGAGGCAGTACTTAAGACTGATTTCAAACACAGGGTATGTTTATGTCCGTAACATCCATTGATTGTATTTCTATTCTCTTTAATTAAGGGGCTTACTGGTACCCCTGGAGTCCAAGGTGCAGAGGGCAAGCCAGGGCCACTGGTAGGTTACAATAATCACATTAATAATTATTATTGTCTTATGATATGATGAGTTATCTTTGAGTTTGAGTTAATATATTAGAAATAAATGTATGTCTTTCCTTTCATAGGGAGGTCCAGGTGAAGATGGCCGTCCAGGTCCTGCAGGCTCCATTGGGAACAGAGGGCCCGCAGGAATAATGGGACTGTCAGGCCCCAAGGGCTTCAGTGTAAGGCTTCTAATTCAGTTGGCATTAATAGTCAGTCAAACCAGTGTGTTTTTGGATTTCTAATTCAAAACATGTTTTTTACACATAGGGTGACCCAGGAAAGACAGGTGAACAAGGATCCCAAGGTGTGGGAGGTCAAAGAGTAAGTGCTTAAAAAGCTGTTATGCATTTTGTAAACACATGCAAATGATTCAGATATATGTCTCTTACCATTTTTTCTGGTTTGTTAATTGTTATTTTCAATTCAGGGTCCTCCTGGCAAAGATGGAGAAGTTGGCCCAGCTGGTCCTCCTGGCCCATCAGTAAGTGTTCAATTTCTTTTTGTCGGAATTGTTTCCGTTTTTGAGCTGCCACGAAACAATTTTAATTTTTGTTTGCTTTCCAAGGGTGTAGCAGGTGAGAGAGGAGAACAAGGACCTCCAGGTGTTAATGGTTTCCAGGTGAATAAGCGTTTTGAATTTTGTAAGATGTGCTGATATGAAAAAATATATATATACGTAGTGATGCTAGAAAAAAAATTCAATTCTGCTCTTGTTTCTTGTGATCTAAGGGATTGCCGGGAAATCAAGGCCCTCCTGGAGAACCTGGAAAACCAGGCGACCTAGTAAGTGCAGAAAAGTTACCCATGACAGCAGTTCATTCAACTTACTATATCTCTATTTCTCTCTAAAAAAATCTTGTAAAATTTAATAAGATCAGAATTCGGTTTAGATTAATATATAACACCTTTGCTGCTTTCTTTCAGGGTATTCCTGGAGAACTTGGTGCTGTTGGACAAATTGGACCAAGGGTAGGTGAATTTCACTATGCTACATCATTTGATCGTTTAAGGCGTATATATCCAATTGAATCTGATGTTTCTTCTTCCCTAGGGAGAGCGTGGAATTCCTG
The DNA here is from genome assembly GCA_037951165.1 of Lophius americanus. Classification (NCBI taxonomy): domain Eukaryota; kingdom Metazoa; phylum Chordata; class Actinopteri; order Lophiiformes; family Lophiidae; genus Lophius; species Lophius americanus. Next base: position 9,089,008 of record JBBDHG010000028.1, on the reverse strand, counting down.
GAGAGAGAGGGGAAATGGGAACCACTGGTCTGCCGGGACCTAAGGGTATTCCTGGTGCACCTGGTTCAGATGGGCCAAAGGTACTGTTACTTTACAGAGGCATCACCTTTATGTACAGTAGAGAAAAAGTTAAAGAAGAATGGATACCTGGATACCTGGATACCTATCCATAAACCTCAAACAATTATGTAATTTACTTTCTCGATCTTGAGAATCATCTGAAGTGTCAGGTTGCCTCAAACTTGCCTCCTGCACAAAGACCTAACTTATGTTAGAAAAAGGTGTCATTCCTCTAAATATAAAAGTATCCAAGACTTTTCTGAGATTATGATCATCTCAAAAAAAACAGCTGAATCAAGCTACTAGCACCTTTTTTGGGTTAATTCAGGCACTTACTATAACTACATAACTATATACAAAATCAGCCTTAACATGATAACTGGATCTGATTTGGTGGCTGATTGGTGTTAGGAATAGCCATACCAGATTTTTTGAGATTTTCACACTGGTACGGAAAGTATACTGTTGGTGTGAAGCCTCATAACAACATCAAGCTACAATTTAAATGAAATTTTCTTTTTGTAAGAATTTTTTTTTTGTGTTTTCCCCTTAAGGGTAGCCCTGGTCCTCCAGGTGCACTGGGTGATGCGGGACCTCCGGGTCTTCAGGGAATGCCTGGGGAGAGAGGCATCTCTGGTGCTTCAGGGCCTAAAGGCGACAGAGTAAGTTCACTTGAAGGCTCTTTCTCATGCTTTTTGTTTGTACAGTATGTTTATTTGTGTGGCTGTAAAATTCAATATGTTCCAGGAGTTGAGTTTGAACTTGTCACCAACTGGAGATGCCTACTACTATCAGAAAATGAAGCGACCAATTTTTTGCTCTCTTTCATTTAGGGCACAGTAGGCGAGAAAGGATCAGAAGGTACAGCTGGAAATGATGGAGCAAGAGTAAGTTAATATTTCTGTCATGTTTTATTGACACTTTCAAGACTTGAAAAAATTAAAATGAATTCAATGAACTTCAAGACTTGTTACAGCTTGTTGAAAGAGATGTTTCCACTGGACTGACTCTACAAGTTGTCACTAACGGTAATGAAGATTGATGCCCAACCAATTTTGTTTTATGTGAACAGGGAGCCCCAGGTCCTGTCGGCCCTCTTGGATCTGCTGGGCCCAGTGGTGAAAAGGTAGAGTCTTTTTTCTTTTTTTGCACAAATTACAAGACTATTGCCCACACCACAACGATTCCAGATTATGACAAGTTCTGCTTTCAGAAAGTTCCCATGATACCATCACTCCCCCTGTTTAAGATTCTCGGCTGCATGCTTTGCTTGTATTGCATTCACAAACATTACGCTGGATTCAGAGAACAACAAATGCTCAAATCACATTTAATATACTTTTCAATACTTTGAGTAAACTTTTGATATCCTTGCAGGGAGAACCGGGACCAAAGGGACCATCTGGGCCTCCAGGGTCTAGAGGGATGCCAGTGAGTAGACCTGCTTAGGGGTTGAACATTAAGTCTGTTTGAATAAATATTTGGTGAACATCATCATTGTGCCTCTGTGAAACAATGTGTCTCCTATGACAGGGATCAAGAGGCGACCCCGGTCCAATTGGTCCAGTCGGATTCGCAGGATCTCCTGTAAGCTGTCAATGAGTGAAACCTTATCATATTTTATTTCCTACAAATTATCCATGGCTCTTGATTCAACAAGGTTTTGTGTATTCTTTATTGTGTACATTTCACAGGGTCCAGATGGCCAACCTGGAGTGAAGGGAGAGGTTGGAGAGCCAGGCCAGAAAGGAGATGCTGGATCTCCAGGACCTCAAGGCTTGTCTGGTGCTCACGGACCTCTTGTAAGTTGTATTTGTAGTGTCACCAAAATGATCGCGCACCTACCAAAGCCAGACTGTGAGAGGCCTCCATTTCGAATTCCAAGCCTTTTTGACAAAACTGAAAAAGCTAGTCAATACCCGTCACACTCATGGTCCTGAGTGCAATGCTCATGCGTTGTTGAAGCCAAAATATAAAACATTATTTTAAGTCAGTAGAGGGTATCAAGGAAATTGTCATAAGGTCTTGTTGGCCGACTCTGGATTTACTTCTTTGTGGCTCTGCTATTTTTGATTTTCATTCCCTGACAGTTTTGTGAATCTGATCCATTTGTGGTTTCACGTTTATATTATTATTGTGATATTTTTTATCCTCAAGGTTGTGGGCCTCGGCCCTGTTTCTCAGCTGGGAGGAGTGTTGACTTATTGGAACACTTGCAATTTCAGTTTTATACTCTTTTTCTAAATGGTGTCACAGTTTACTCTGTACCTTTGTTTGTTCCAGTTTGCAAAAACATTTGTCAAGTCCTGTTAAAGAGTTGCAGAAAGGTCCACTCTTACAAAACTGTCAATAAAAGCCTTTCTAATAAAGTTTTAAATTTTCAGGGACCAGTTGGTGTTGCTGGACTGAAAGGCGGAAGAGGAACACAGGGCGCACCAGTAAGATCATTAATTCACTTTAATTTTAGCTAATAATTCAGTCCCAAATAAGAGATAATATATTTGCTTTTTTCATACATTGATAATACTCTGTTATGGACCTGGTGAAACCTGGAATTTCTTTTTGCTTCCAGGGCCCCACTGGTTTCCCTGGATCTGCGGGAAGAGTTGGCCCTCCAGGCCCAAGTGTAAGTGTTCCCTCTACTTAATAAGATGAAGCCTGACATTTGTAAGATCTCAACATAAAGTCAGACATGGAATAATACACCAAATGTTGACTTATGGTAGAATTTTGTTTTGTGGTAATATATAGATAAAGATATTAAACAGTTTTCTGAAGAGAATCCACGAGAGAGCATTAATCTTGGGAAAACCTTTCGTGAACCTTGTCCTTATTTTCCTTATAGAGGACTTCATTATGCGTGTTTATATTATGTATAAATATTTACTCTGTATAAAAGTCTGCCGTCTTTTACACTCAGACGTTTTTAATGGATCATGTGTAGACCCTCTTCTAGGGAAGGACTTCATCTGAAAAAGGATATTCATGCATGCAGCACTTGGCTAGGAACGCAAAGGTGTCAAATGTGTCTCACCCTGTGTGACCATTTGGAACATGTGTAAACAATCAGAATTAGGTTTTTTCTAGATTAGTGGTTGAACTCACCAAAATTAATGGGAGCATTCAAGTAGAACCCCTAGATGGAAACAAAATAACACTTTTTCCTTTTCTATGGCGACCCTCTTAGAACCCTTCCAGGACCTCGCTTTGCGAAGAGCTGAACTAGATCATCTAACACCTGCTGAGCTGTTAGTGCTACACACATGCATGCATTTAACAACCATATCGTCCCTGCCAGGGTCCAGTTGGAGAACCCGGACCACTTGGACCTCCCGGGAAAGAGGGTCCTCCTGGTCTTCGTGGAGACTACGGATCTTCCGGGAAACAAGGGGAGCGAGGACCAGCAGGACCACCTGGCAGTACAGGCGACAAAGGGGATTCTGGAGAAGATGGTCCCACGGTAAACAGCTGTCATTATTATTTTTGTGACAGCTGCCAGAGTCAGACTAAACAAATTATCATATCTAAATCAGTACATTTTAAGAAATCAATATTGATAAAATTGCATTTTTAAATTTTTTTCAAAGATTATTTCGGTTAACGACACCATACCACTCTGTAGCTGTCTCTCTGTTCATTGAGAATGGGTTGCAGTGATGTTATTGGGTAGTTAATTACATTTGATCCAAATGCATTTTTCAGTATTTAAATGACCTTATCCTTCATCCACTTTTAAAATTGCAGAGCTAAACTCGTTCTAATTATCTTCTTTGAGAAATGATCTGTCAGTCTCTGTGCTGGGGATATACAAGTCCCCAGCTTTTCTTAAAATATCTTTTACTTCAATGAAATGATGATTGTGGGGAAACTTGACATTCACAGGAGTTTGTCCTGGTCAAATTGTTAATAATTTGGTTCGTATTGTAAATTCAAACACCAATACCAAGACTTATTCCTTTCTTGTATAAAAAATATAATGTCACCGTCTAGATATGTTGCTGAACTGGTGTGTGAATTTAGTCTATACCATCAGCAGATTGCATTCTTAATTTTCCACATGTATTGGTTTAAATTTCCTTTCATTTCTGTTAAAAAACACATTTCTTTGATTGCACAGACTGGAAAAAAATGATATGATTAGATACACATCTTTAAATTTGAAAACCTCTATATGAATTTTATGATTCAGATGCTTTATTGATACCAATGGAGGGAAATCTATCCCAAAAATATCCAATATGTTACATCTTGAAAAGAAAAGATCAACAAAACAGCAAAGGTTTGTTAAGGACATAAGTTAAATATGGTAAAATAAATAGAATTCTATTTACAGTAGAATTACATGCATCCATATTCCGACTGTATTTGGGAGAATTTTGTTCTGTTAAGAAGGAGGAATCTCAAGAGAATTAGTTTTTTATAGTGAAGTATCTATGGATACTATCAAGAATAGCTGACCCAACTATTTATGACAATACAAGGTGGTGCCTTGCAACCTCAAAAGGGCAATTACTGGTACCCCTCAAATGAAAAGTGAGAAATTACCAAAAAAAGGTTTTTGTCATCCTCTCTTATGCCAACTGTAGATATGCTCATAAAGGTCACATCTTGACTAAAATAGAGACAGTATGTGTAGTTAAGATAGAGAAAAAGTGTAAAAGATGTATAAATGTTCTGTGGGTGCTCTTATTTGCTTTAGGGTCCTGACGGTCCCCCAGGCCCAGCTGGAACAACAGGACAAAGAGGCATTGTAGGTCTTCCTGGTCAGAGAGGAGAGCGCGGTATGCCAGGCCTCCCAGGACCCGGGGTGTGTATATCTTATGTCTTAAAGCCACGTTATGAAACATCATTTTAGTGCCGCGTTGAGATTTCCCCGTTCCTTTTCAGGGTCCACCAGGAAAGCAGGGATCTGCAGGGCAATCTGGAGAGAAAGGACCACCAGGGCCAGTTGGTGTTCCTGGTCTTAATGGACCTCGTGGTGATCCTGGTCCTGATGTAAGTTCTAACTTTTAGACAATCAGAGATGTCTCTGTTGATTAGAGCTCTAGTGATTTTTTCTATCTGGTCCTCAGGGTCCTGCAGGATCTGATGGCCCACCAGGCAAAGATGGAAATCTGGGACAAAGGGTACAAAACAAAGAATAAAAGCACAATTTGTGTCTTGGATTTTATATGTTGTTCATTGCTGACTGATGTGTGTCAATTGTCTAGGGAGACAGAGGAGATTTCGGCCCTGAAGGTTTAGTTGGTCTGCAAGGACTTCCTGGCCCTCCAGGTCCTGTTGGTGCATCGGGTGGGGCCGGAAGAAGAGGAGACGCTGTAAGATGACTACCTCACTTCTATTTCTACAACAACCTTCTGTTCTGTCAGTCAGTGATAGATGCACCCACATACTGAGAACATATGATTGGATTTAAGCCCAGCCTGCGTGTTGGAACGCGAATGAAGTTCTTAATAAACGTAGGAATGCTGTGTTAGAGTATAAGATTGAGCTGGAGAGTTTTCTAGTGCTAACAGAGTCTATTCTCTCTGAGGGCTCACTGATGATCTGACCTATTTTCAGGGCTCAAGAGGACCTGTTGGTCCACCTGGTGCGGCTGGAAAGAGAGGATTAGTGGTGAGTAAAGAACTTAACATTTGAGCTGAGCATAGAATCTAAACATTAAAAAACTAATATCATGACATATGTGAATGTTTCTAATTCAGGGACCTCAAGGACCTCGTGGAGACAAAGGTGACCTGGGTGATCATGGAGAGAGAGGACAGAAGGGACATAGAGGCTTCACTGGTTTGCAGGGTCTGCCTGGACCTCCAGTAAGTTAACGCTACATCAGCTAACATTGCTCTTCATCCGCCACAATGTCCATTAACTCATATTCTGATAGATCTTCAGTAAGTGTTAAACCAAAATCTGATATTCCTAAAAATTAAAACAATAGCACATCTTAAAGTCAAGTCTCATTTGGTTGATGCGTTTGGCATGCATTAAAAAAAAGAATGCTGACGTGAACTCATGAGGGCATTTAATAACTACGAGGGTTAGAATCAGTGCACAATCACCAAGGAACCAATCAATTTTCCGATGTAATGCAAGGACCAATCCCAAATATGAATACATATCTGGCCAACCCTTATTTTTTATTATAATTGCACAGTAGATAGCAATAAAGAGGCAAAACCCTATTTATTCCAATTTATACTAATTTCGTTAGTCGTAATGATTATCAGAAATCGCATTTATAACCCCCCTCAAACATTTAACACTGGAAATTGTTTCCCGTCGTGGTACTGTGTGCATGTCCAAAAACATTTCTCTCTGAGATCTAGTGGCTGTCATTAAGATATCACTCTAATGAAATTCTTTTAAGATTTAAAATTGATTTGCCTTCATAATGCCCCCGTGTACGTATTGTAGTGTTCCGATCTGAAACGCACTTTTTAAGGCGTCGTTGGGTTTGGCCAACAGATGCCCGGACCCCAGGTTACGTTTGTTATCCATGTACAAACGTAACATCTATCTGCATCTCCTCTATGCTTTTGGACAGAATTCAGTGAAATTTTAAACCTGCATTGTATAAAGCCCTTAAATATGTATCTTAATGTATAAAAATTGTTGCTAGAGACAAGCTAATGATCTATGCCGTTGCTCCTTCCCATTAGATTCTCTCTCACTCATGTCTCCTATCCTGAAGTATTGCTAAACTTCTCTGGCATTAATTTTTCTGAAGCTCTGGTTCACATAACCCAAATCTAAAATCTCTATCTCATCATATGCTTATTGGTAGATGTCTAAATGATGGCGTTGCTAAGCAATCAGGTATGAAGAAAATGTAGAGACTAGATTTATAAAGTGATATTTTTGCCATGTGTTAGATTCACGCTGATGTGAGAGCATCTTCAAAGTTGGTTCAACAAATAAACCCTCTAAACCTACATCCTACCATCAACTAGGCACCAGAGCCATGTCATATTGCAGGTTCCTCAAAATGGAGACTTGAGGGAATGTTACTTGCTAAATTATTTTTTCCAAGGTTGAAAAGTTCAACTTCTTCTGGAAACTTAATGTGCACATTTTCCGTGTATGAGACGTGACTTTTGATATTTTATGTGAATTTTGAAAATATAATGTCAGTTTTGATATGCAATTAATTATAATTACAGTTAAAAGGAACTAATAAAATAACATCTGTATATCTTCAATTAAATAAATCCCTGACCGAGGATCTTGAATATTCGATGCCGTTTCAGATTCAAGTTGCTTTTTGAATGATTAATAAACAAAATTTAGAAGGTAGGGGTTTTATTTTAGAGGAGGTACTTTCATAAGAAACCTTGGAAATTAAAAACGGCCGACCCCATCACAGCTGTAGTTTTTAAGTGATTCTACCAACTCAAAACAAAGTTTATGAAAAATGTATCCACATTGATCACTTTTTTAAAATGAAACATTGTGGGGCGTTGATCACATATTTAAAATCCATAACCATTGATTCTTTTAGCATAGATTCAATGCAACCATAATTCTTTTTCTCTGTTGCTAACTAGAAAAATTTGAATTTGTTTCACCCGATCTCTAGACAGAACTTGTGTTTCTAAAAGTGTAATCTGGTGTTGACAAAAGAAATACATTTTAATATGGAAGAATTGTAGCAGCATAAATTGATTCTATTGTAGCCACGATTGTGTTGTTCACTGCATAACGCAGTGAACAACATATATACCACAAAGCAGCAGTGCATTCTGGAAAAAACGAAGATATAAATTATTTATTAATAAATTTTGCCTCCTGCTTTTAGGGTACAACTGGTGAGCAGGGAGCTTCAGGAATCGTTGGACCAAGTGGGCCGAGGGTAAATACTGCAGTTCTATTTCGTAAAGGAGGAATTTCTCTTGTTGCTGTCAATGAGTAAACACAATCAATTTCACTTTAATGCCAGCATTAATTTTGGAATCAAACTTTATGATGACTAAACTAACCTAAACTAACCCACTGTATTGAAATGTGATTCAGGGACCTCCTGGACCGATTGGACCATCTGGAAAGGAAGGACACACAGGTCAAACAGGTCCAATGGGACCCCCTGGAACTCGTGGAATCAGTGGTGAAGCTGGACCAGAGGTACTGACTCATTACACCGAGAGGAAATTCATTCTGTTGCAGTATATTTGGTAAAAACCAGCCCTTTGTAATGTCAGCTGAATGAAAAGCCATTGAATTGTTAAAATGTTTTCCTTACCTAACGAACATCTTTTCCACAGATGTTCGTTAATTAGGGAAACCAAGTGAGGTCAGTTAATGAAAACATAAAAAGTAAAATACCCCTTTACTTCCAAATTTACAGGGCCCTCCAGGAGAGACTGGACCTGCTGGCCCACCCGGTCCTCCAGGACCTCCCGTGGCTGCTATAGATGACCTCTTTGGACCTCAGGATTACGACTCTGGCCCCCCTCCTCCTCCTGAGTTCAGTGAGGATGAAGCTTTGCCCAACAGCAACTCGTCCACCGTTGTGGCCGTGGACCCCAGCGTTCTGACCACCCTGAAGGCCCTCAGCAGCCAGATTGACAGTATGAAGAGTCCTGATGGCAGCAAGAAGCATCCTGCCAGGACCTGTGAAGACCTCAAGAGATGCTACCCCATGAAGAAGAGCGGTGAGAATCACAGAATCTTTTTGAAGGTTTTTAACACATCATGTAAACCAAAATTAAATACACTTTTATGGTGCACAGTGTGCCTTTTCATCACATCCTCCATCTTTAGCCTCCTCATATCGCTTATAGCAATTTTTTTTCTCTCAGCTTATCTTTAACGTGATAAGTCTACAATAATTATCAAGGCATGATGCCTCTGAATTGCGAACTTGAGTTTTTGTTTGCAAGCCATAATACTTATTTTACCATTGCAGTCACAGCAGCAGGAATAAATATTTCACATGCTGATCTGTTTTATGTGCAGGGGAATTCTGGGTGGATCCAAACCAAGGCAGTGTGGAGGATGCCATCAAAGTGCACTGCAACATGGACACTGGAGAGACATGCATCTCTGCCAACCCATCCAGCATTCCTCGAAAAGCATGGTGGAGCTCATCTAGGAACAAACATGTGTGGTTCGGTGCTGACATCAACAGAGGAACAACTGTGAGCAGCTACAGTTTTTTTCACCAAAGAGAGCTTATAGGAGGAAAAACTTTAATGTTACAGTAGCATACGGTTAGAAAATACACAAACAGACAAAGTAAAATAGTTTACTAAGGTAAAATATAGGTTGACAGAAATGAAAATAGAATACCAAAACGGTCATTAAATAAAATGTAAAAATGGAATTCTATGGAAAGGAAGAATTCAACCCAATGTGTGTATGAATATGAATTGTCCATAGCAGTAAAGTCCCTTAGCAGTTTCACATTATCAATACCATTAGTAGATAGCTATGTTGTTCATGACAGCATGACCTAAGCAGCAGATTTGGGGATGAAATAATGAAAAACTTACCTTTTATGTTTCCAGGAGTTCATCTTTTCTCACTAATGGAGTTTTGTTTCTGTATTGATTTCCATAGTTTGCTTATGGCAACAAAAACCAGGCTGCAAACTCCGTCACTGTTCAGATGACTTTCATCCGCCTGCTCTCCAAAGAGGCCTCCCAGACCATCATCTACCACTGCAAAAACTCTGTGGGCTACAAGGATGAGAAGGCTGGCAACTTAAAGAAAGCTATAGTCCTCAAGGCCTCCAATGACCTGGAACTCAAAGCAGAGGGAAATAACCGCTTCAGATACACAGTGGTGGAGGACTCCTGTTCAGTAAGTTTTCTCTTTTCAACAGTGGCATTGCTGCTTATACCACTCATTCAAACTGCATCACAGGTTGATTCAAGACTGATGTGATTTAAATGTTTGCGTATATTCAGCGAATCCAATCATATGAGCAAAACATATCCGTCAAATAAAGTAATTCTTTATTTCAATTGAAGCTATAAATTGAAATTATTCTAAGAGATACGCATGACTGCTACTTTTCAAAATTAGATAAAGAAATATCTCTTGTAGCCAAATTTAGACATACAAACTGTTTCCACAAGTTGTTTTGTGAACCCAGACAATCCCCCAGACTATCCAACCGATGGAGGGTGAATGGATAATGACAGAATGTTCCACTTTTGATTGAACTGCTCCTTTAATAAAGCAGAGTTTCCATATACAAATACAATTGCATTGAGATGCATTTCTTTAAATTGCTTTAACTGAACTTTTTTTGTTCATCTCTTACAGCAAGCGAACGGCAACTGGGGCAAGACAGTGTTTGAGTACAGGACACAGAAAACAGCAAGACTTCCCATTGTGGATCTTGCTCCTGTGGACATTGGTGGTCCAAATCAAGAGTTCGGCATCGATATTGGGCCTGTGTGCTTCTTGTAAAACCGTCAGCAGGGTGTGTCGGGAGAACCCTGAGACTATTGAACTGACAGCTGATGCAATCAGCCACGTTGTACATAAGAGTACTGAGGACTGTTCTGGCCCTGTGGCGAGATATTTATTGTGCCTTTGAACCCACTTCAAGACATCCAAGATTTGTAAGTTAGAATGAATGTTTGGAATTTGAAAACAAATTTAGTAAAAATCAGAATCATTCTTTTGTCTTGTGTATGTTTGACTTCAGGCTTGATGCATCCCGAGGCTCGGGATGTAGTTTGCTCCAAAGATCCTAATCTCATGACACAACAAAACATTTATGGACCTGAAAGTTTTAAAATTAAAACTGCTGTTTATAGGCGCAGAAAAATCCCACTGAAGCTACACCAAATGTCCCTCCACTCCTTTTTTTTTTTAATTTTATGATTTGTCTACATTATTTTCGTTTTATATGTAACAACATTGTGGTGCTATCGAGGAAACAAATACAGCCAATGCTTTTGCTTGCGCCTGTATTTTCTCTAGACAGTTTTGAGGAACCAATGTCTGTATACAGTTATTTTAAACTCTGTACCGAGCACGATTAACATTAAAGACGCATTAAGACTGCTGATTCCTCAGTGTTAGCTACCTCGTCACCCAAACTGAGAAACCACATGTAAATCTTTTTCACAGGTGCTGTTTTGTAAGTAGTGTGATCCTTGTGCACTTCTCCCGGCTGCACAATAGCAGGGTTTGGGGTTTCCAATAAAGACCTTTCTATCAACGATGGAGAGATGAATGCGATGTCATGTGAGTGGTGTGTGGTGATTTGTACTATTTTTTTGTTCCTTCAGTTTCAGTAACATTCAGTGAAAGGTAGAACATTCTTTTTTTTTCTTGCATGTTAGTATCCCCTTTGCAGTATCCTGGATTTATATGCTCTTGACATCCTTTTATAACCAGTTATATAGAATAAGGTGGCTGTGAGTGCCTGTTTGCTTTGTATTTCTTGCTCTGCAACAAATTAAACTTAATGCTTTTTTATCCCCCCAAGCTCTTGTCATATTAATTCAGGTACATTTAGGTCCTTTACAGTTGGTATTTTTCATGCAGATTCAAAGTTTTAGACAGTTTTGTAAGGCATCTTAAATGTTAATCTTTTAATCACCTGCTCAACTGTTTGATTGAGTACATTTTGAGTCACTATTTTATATTGAAAAATGCGTGCCACTTGACTGAACCTTTTTCTAATATGACCCAATGGATACATGAGTAAGGTGCCAGGGATGGATAACCATGGCTGTTGAGACAGTCCTAGTTTCATGGACTATTAAAGCATGTGAGGACTTACTAGAGCAGATTATGGTTGAGAGTCTAATTGGAATAAAGCAGGGTTTTTGTTTTGTTTACTGTCATTTAATCTAAGACATTAAATCAAAAATGCCCAAAATAAATATAATATGAAAAGGAAAAAAAAAACGGGGAAAAAATCAATCAAAAATCAAAACGTAAAATCTAGGTATTCGATATAAAGTCAAATATAAATGTTGAAATTAAACCTGGTTTTAGATCTAAATGTTACATTTAAGTATTCAACACACATCTAAATCAAAATTTTGAAAATACTTCTTGCATCTAAATGTTAAATATGAATTTAAGTGTAAAATCGAAGTATTAAACCTGAATGTTAAATCTAAATCTAATACAAAAAAATAAATATTTCACACCACCTATTTGAGGGTGAACCAAACTGAAGGTTCAATTAATGGTTGCGTTTAAAAAGTTTTTATACATTTACTGTGTAACACACCGATATGTACATCTTTGTTATTGTTGATAGTGTAATGGCTGGTCATATTCGGTGATTTGCTATTACTATTTTTCAGTGGCCAATACTTCCCTCAAATGCTATTATCAGTATTAAAAAAATCTTTAAGCACAATTTTACCATCAGTTTTTCAACATCCAGCGCAGTTGTGAAAATGGTGTGCGAAAGGCCACGGCCTACCGGGCTGCAGTCTGACATCTTTATGGACTGTGAAAATGTCATGTGAACAAAGATGTTTCGATTATGGTAATTTTTGCTTAAACTCTGTATCACTTATCACCTCTTACGTGACCCACTGTGGCACACTGTGCTCTGAGAGGAGTGGGGCAGCGCAATAATCCAAGTGGTGCGGTCTTCACCATAGATAATAATATTGTCACATCATTCCAACATTGTATAACTTGTGTCTACATTGTACCCCTCCTTGAGGAGCAGCAAGCGTCCCTGGATGACACCCAGGAGCAGTTTGGAACTCGGTGTCTTTCTTCAAGAAACTACAATATTTAAATATACACCAAAGATGAGGATGAAGGCACCATCCATCCAAGATTTGGACAACAACCTCTACCCCTTGAGCCACATTCAATCTTTTACAAAAAATTAATAAAAAATGAATCAGACTTTCATTATGAAGAAAATCTGCATTTGAGATTCCTACATTGGGGAATTCCACTCCCAGGTACGTTTCTGGCTCTCTTCTTTGGGCTTTTATTTTGGTTCTTCTTCTGATTGACGGTGTGGATTTGGACATACATTTATTCAACATTAAGACCCAGATATTAGGCTAATATTAGAATTGAACACTTAGGTTTGATGATTATTTGTAGAGTTCATATTTTATTTATTGCGTTATAGTCATATATACATAAATACATATGGACTGTAAGAAAAGTAAATATGACTCCACTTCAACCATCCTTTTCACAAATCCCTTTCCCTCTGCTACAAAGCTAGGCTGGTGACCACTTTAATGTCCTCATCAAAAAAAGTAAATAAATAAATAAAAGATAAAAGATATATATATATATATAGATATATATATATATATATATATATATATATATATTTATTGGCACATTTTATTTCTTTGGGGAATTATCAATTTGTAGTATCTTAGGACATTCTAAATGTACCATGAAATAAATCATCTTCTGAGCAATATCATTTAAGACACAGCAATAGTTTTAATATTAGTATAATGCTTCTCAGTTTGCATGCCCGTTTTATATTTTATAAGATTATGAAAATTGTTTCTACTCAAGACAGAGGTTGTCATAAACCCTCCCCAGGATTACTGTGAACCAACTTAATCCTCTCGATCATTACCAGTATTTAGAAATTAGTACACGTTAAAATCTGAGAACTTCAAGCAGGTAAGGCAACCAGTACTGGACTGTGTCATATTTCTGCCACAGACAGGGCATCCTGGAGGACGTCCTGTCATGTCTTATTTTTGGAGATCGCTAAGGCTTTTTTTTTTTAAATCACCAGGAAGATAATAACCAAGTGCATCGACTGCCATCCAAGTCTACCAATCAGAGAAACTTGCTAGTGCCTCTGTAAGGCCATAACTATGCACTGTGCTTATAACCACCTGCTAACCTGTACAATAAGGCTAAAAGGCTTAGGTCAGCTATCATGACCTCCCCATCAATGTCTTTGCAGAATTTAAGGTTATTAGCCATTTCAGACAAAAATCAATGCAAAACATTTGAATCTTTATTTGTTACTTATTACTATTTTTTCTGCTTACTTTACTTTTGCTATCCACTGTGCTACAGAGACTAGAAATGTCCCCATTGTGAGACTACTAAAGGGTTTATTTTATTTTGGGTCGAGTCCTGTTTCCGCCCCTTTTGTCATTTTCAACATCTTCAGTTTATACAGTAGATAATCCATTTGGTGCTCAATCCAGACTCCACAGTTGACAATGATTCAACTTCAGCTCTGTAAGGAGAGGAGACATTTTATTTCCAACTGCAAGACAACTAGTCCAATGAAACTGCTGCTTCAATTCCATGTGCATGATCAACCCTTTTCATAATCAAGTTTAATGTTTTCTGTATTCTTCAAGTAGACACGGTGCTTATTCGCTTCGGCATCTTAAATCATGGCGGACACAACGTTCTGGTTTGCTACCCAGCCTCAAATGAATAATTATCCTCCTAGACCAAGCACAGTACAGGTACAAATACTTAAGGGATGGTGGGGGGAACTCTATTTTAGAGAAAGTTTAAATTCACTATGTAGTTTTGACAGTAAGTACACAGCGATTACATAGTGTTTACTACGTAATAGTGCATGTCTGAGCGTTGATTTGGACTGAGTGGGCAGAAAGGCAAATTGGAGTTTTTGAAATATGGATCTCAAAATAGTTCAGCCGCTCATTAATTTCAACCTCTATAACAGGTATCCTGACTGTTTGAACAACATGGAAATTTACATCATTGGAGAACAGCTGTTACCTTCAGGATAAAGGGTAAGCATTTGGTCCACGTGGATGTTAGAACTCACTGATAATCCGCTATGGTCCTTCTTTAAATAAATCCAATAGTATTATATTAAACCCATGTATGAAACCCTGTACTATATCGGCAGGGGAAGGAGAAACAAGTCAAAGCACCCAGCCAAAGTAATGATGACTGCATTAGAAACTCCATCTTTGTTGAGTTTCACTAGAGACTTTGATAAGTTTCATTAGGTGCTGAACTTAGTTGAGCACCTAGTGAAACAGTGGTGCAATTGTTGAGCCCCACAATTACCAGTTAGGTCGCCATTGTGTTGTTGAGAAAAACCCACAAAACCATAATCATCCGCTACTATAGGCCTGGAATATTCAGTACAGTAGTAGTGATACGCAACAATGAGCTCTGTCAGGAATTTAGGGGAAAGTTCGAGACATACGATCATTTTGAGCCTCTGATAGAATAATGCTTCTCCCATCTGGCAACAGTGACCCCATTCCACAGTTTTCAGACTCTCACATTACAGTTCTGACTCGCAGGGGTGATCAGAAAGTTACATGTATGCCTTTAGGGTTTAGGTGCATCCAGCATAGCTGGAGTTTTTTACAATCAATTAATCACCATCATTATGTTCAGCTTATTTTTAATAGTTCCAATATGTTAAAGCCCAAAAGCTGTCATTGGCAAATCCTTTATTCTTGTTTATGTTTATTATTATTTATTTTATTATATTTTATTTTATTATATTTTATTATTATATTTGTTTAGTTTTTCTGTGTGTCTTGAGTTATTTTAGTTATTTAATTTGAGATACTCTTTGTTTTTATCCTATTTCATGATGCTTTTGTATTTGAAATTGTTATTGAAAATAAGGTAAAAAACAACCAAAAACTATAGAAAACTCATCGTGATAACACGCTGCAAATATTATTCCACATCATTAGAAAAATGCCATGCAAAATGCGTAACACAATGGAACTGTTTCCAGAGGACACTTAAATGTGATACAAACATCTGACCTCAAATGTAAGTTATTCTGGTTTAATTTGACATTATGATTTCATTTCTTTGATTTAGTTCATTTTTCGACCCCCCTCATGGGTAGCTGACTTCAGTTACTTAAGTCTCAAATCACAGCACAAAGAGTGTCCGGATGTGCACATCACTACTAAGTGTCCTCTGGAAACACTTCCGTTTTGTAGTGGCTTTTGCAGCCCCTTTGTTTTTATGTGCTGTGTTGTGGTATTTGCAGTATGTCCTCCATGCATATGAGTTGTCAATATATGAGGCAATTTTCTTAATTTTGGCTTGTGTTTTGTCTGTTTGCATGTGTTTTCTGAAGTTGCAGCACGTTGGCCCCTGTTGGCCACCGTGACCAACTTAGCAACACTGCTGTACAGAGAGCTAGCAGCATTCCTAATAACAAGATCATATCCAGGACCAAAAAATAACGCTGGATAAAGTGACACAGATGGCAAATAAATAATACAATTGGTAACATTTCTTTCACAGCAAGTTTTTCTTTAATAACTGTAACAGCAAGATCAATGCAACCAAAAGCAAAATAATAGAAATGGTACTGCATATAAAGGAACTGCCCACTTGTGCAGACTAAAATTATTATGATAAAATACTGAAATGGTAACTTGTGAATGCATTATAAAAAAACAGTAAATAAGCCTCTCAATATAGACTGTCAATAAAGATCATACTGTGTTAATTAATGTGTGCAATAATGAGGAGATTATTAAAATAAAGCTACATGATATTATGGGCTGAGCTGTATTAATACTACAGATTTAATTTATTTTCATAGCCATACAAACAGGAATGTGTTAACAATACAGAATTCAAATGGTGCATACCCACAAACTGTCTCGTATGAAAATTAGGTGTACCATTGGACAATATTTGACTATTTACATCACTCGTTGTCTGTGCAAGCAAAGGTACTCAAAACTATTCCTTCCATAGTCTTCATCTTTTACAAAAATAGCTGTTTTCTATAATGGATCTACCTTGAAATTTCCAAAAACCAATCTAAATGCAAATGGATATAAACCTCAAGATGAACACTGTGACATCTTGACTGAACCGTGTAGTCGATTTTGGCACTTATTCATACAAATGAGTTCAAAGTACATGACAAAGAGCATCTTCTTGGCATCAGCAGCGGCTGTCTAGCGGGTCCAAAGAGAAGACGGTGCCTTCTAGGGTTAGTCCCATTTTGAACCCCTCCTGCAAGAAAAGTCAGAGGATAGCAGTGATTAATTGTTTTTGACATACAGGAGGTTTGACTGATGTTTAGATTAGAGGGTAAAGGAGAATCGGATCGTGAACAAAATACAAAAAAATAAAGAACATTATTCTGTCATGCATGAAACGAGCTATCAATATAAAGGGAGAGGCACATCTCAACATCAATCTGCACGCCACATCATATGAAAATGTAGCCATAATTCACTAATGGAACGTAAGTTCTCTATAATAAATATGCACAATTACATACATCACAATTACATCTGGGTAATCATTGTATTCTCACCTAAGTGATCAGAACACAAGTGCACAGCTTTACGTCTTTCAGACGTCTGTAATGAAAACTTATGATCGGATCTTACTTCCTTGCTATATATGCAGATAAAGATGGACATCACCATCCGAACAAACAGGCTCTGCGATTTCAATACAAGAATCATCTGATGATGACAAATCTCCCTGAAATCCTTGTAAAAACTGCACTACAATACCGATTCCTTTGATGAGCCAATACTTGCTGGGGTTTTGTATGTATGCTACAGATGACTGACCGTAAGACACGTCTGATTGATTGATTGATTGATTGATTGATTGATTGATTGATCTTAAAAATGAAATTCTGACCAGAAGGTGGCATAAAAAATTCAAGGTCCAGGTGCTTTAGGAAGTTTGTAAAATCCAGTGGGCTAGAAACACTAACTCCTGGATTCCTAGGCCTAGATTTCTTACTAGCTTCTGGTGGCAACTGTGACTATACAACTAGGCTTACGCTGTGGTCCCTAACAGCAAGGGTATAGCCCCGAAAAGCCCCCAATCCCCAACGTATAACAAGCAATAAGTTATTTCTATAAAATACATACACACACTTATTGCTTGTGTTTCTTGTATGACATTTGAAGTGAAAATAAAACTTTGTAAGCCTCCTTCAGTGCAATATATGTTATATGTTAGCTTTGTTCAAGGACTTCAGGGCTATTAGCTGGCTCTGAGCTTCCGCTAGCGTTAGCTTCTCAACTTGCTGTTCCTTTGGGTCATTTATTTCGAAGTTTGTGATTAAGTTTGCCGTGCCAAACGCTTTCTATGGTTTTAAAGCATAGCATTCTTGACAGTTGGGGTACCCTTTGAGTTTTAATTCCATAAATGACAGAATGGTTACATACATACAGCGGGCTTGTGGCTGGCTCTGAGCTCATAGTAGTTTTAGCAGTAATGCTAATGTTAGCTTATTTAAAATTACTATCCTTCCTCAGTTCGATTAAATTTGAAGTGTGTGATCAACTTCTTTGTGCCGAACTTTTTCAGGGTTCCTTAAGAACTTGTTTTGTCCTTACTGGTATTAGAAATTGCGAGCTTTGTGTCTTCTGGATTACTTGTGAGATGTTTGGAGCTGTGGTAGCTCATACTTGGTGTGCGTGTACAGTGCATACGTATAACCGACACGCTACCGGCCTCACCCTCGGCCTATTGCTGATTTCACCAAACTAGGCCTCTTAGTGCTGATCGGTAAATGCCCCTCTATTATAAAGCAAGTCTGCTGTCTTAGAACACCTAATTTGGTCCGAGCGATCAGATCTCAAATGCAACCTGAGTAATACTTCTTGGAAACGTTCGCACCTGTACCTAGGACTGTCCACTCCAAATCAGCTCACCCAGGATGGAAGTTGACACTAAATAATACGCCCAAGTCTCAGCAGCAGCTCCTACATTTTGTCATGTTCAGAAGTCCAAACCTCTTCTGTGAGATGAATGTTTCAGACACGATAGAAGAGGTCAGTTTGAATCACACAAGTTTTGGAGGAACATGCATCATGCTTCAAACATGCAAAGCAAAGACACCACCACAGTCAGGAGAAGCTAGGACAGAGTAAAAATACAAACCATCTCTGCCGCTAGAAGTGGAGAGGACAAGAGATGAATTTGGTTTTCAATGATTAAGAAGAGGAAGAAGGAAAATTAAAGGAAATTGTAATAAAGGAAAAATCAAACAAGCCTGGGTGGTAAAATATCGCCCCCCTCCGTCTATTCCTTGTTACAACTTGAAGCTGATTCTGACTCCCGGTAGGCATTATTTTCCTCTCATTATATCAAACTGGAATAAGAAACCCTGCAGTGCGTCACTTTTTATTCAGTGGAATCCTTTCCAACTCATGTAGCCATTTTCAAACCTTTTCTCACATTGCCTCAGTAAAAACAGCCAAACTGCTCTCATACATTAACAATATTAAGACATTCCTAGACTGTAGAAACTCATAAAGTGGAAAAGAGACATTGTTTTCTAGTAATAACTGTAAATATGTACATTTTTTAAATTTCTTTATGAAGAACTACTTAAAAGTTATTTTTCTCATCTTAAGACATTTTAAAACATGAAGTCTTGTGAGCCATAAACCCCTTAAAACTGAAGTATTATTTTCTATATTTATTTTTATATCGTTTTCAAACAAGATCAGAAAAGTTATACTTTGATAAATGCAGTGTAATTGTAAATGAAAAATGAAATTTGTTCCCTATTTTTGTAAAAAAAAAGAAAAAAAAGGTTTAACTGTTAAATTTTCAAGAGAGAAAAAAAAAATCACATAAAAGCTCCATGTATAATCAAAAAAATATTTCAGCAATGTGTTCAATGTTGTCCATTTAGTCTATTTTATAAAAATAGTTCTTCACTTCAGAGAAAAGGGTCTGGGTTTGTGGGATGTATTTTCAAAAGTGATTTGAAGTGCTTTGAATTTGAACTGTCCACAAAATCTTTATTTTCTAATATTTTTTTTTATTAACAACATGGGCAATGTTGAGTCTTAAATGTGGGGATTGATATTAGTCAAGGGTGTTCCTTTAACACTCAGGATTAATCTGGAAAGTTAGCATATTCATTATTTTAATGCAAATTTACCAAACCAAACAAAAACGAAAAATACAGTAACTTAATGGTGAGGGCAAAATCCCCTGGTATGAAATGGCACATTTTAAAACGTTTCCAAATGGAAGTGTATAATGGAAGTGTATATTAACACCAAAGTTTATATGAACACCTCAGGCAAAGTTAATTTTGGTTAGGATTAGTAAGAGCGACAACAGAGATCGTACTGAACTGCAGACCCATTAACACTCTTAAACATCAGGTGTTAGCCGGATCCCCTCAGGCGACCCATGATTCCAGCCTTAACTCACATACAGTGCATCAGACTTTTGAAGACTTAAACTTCAAATGATCAAACTTTAAGGAACCCTCTTTGTCCCAGTTAAAACTGAAAAATGCAGTGAGTCATATTTTCCACCGAGTCGGCTGAAATTCATTAAACTAAAAAAAAGGGAAAAAAGGAGAGAGAGTATAAAGCAGGCATATGGAATGAGGTAATCTCTCACATCTGCTTGTCTTAATGCATGACAGCATGAAGAACCCCGGCCTATTCCCACAAGAATACTTTTAATAAACAGGTTACTGCGGTTCATTTACAGCCTTGTTTTCTCAGTTGCACGCCTCCACGACTCCTAGGAAGCTTCACACCACTAGACATATCTACAAGAAAAATACTGAATCATCTTCACAGAGCTCATACTTCTTCTAAGACAGACATAGTGTCACAGGTGGAGCTCAGTGGTGCTCACCTGCATCTCGTCCAGCTTTGACTGAATATCGGGCGGGAAGTCTGCCCCACAGGTGAACGGATCGAATGGCTCAGCACCAAACAGGTCTTTATCTACAAACATACATAGAGGGCATGTTAATACGTATGTGACTGAAAAGGAAAACTCAACATTTATATCCAGTGTGTCTCTGCCTGTAAAAAAGTATTGGACCCCCTCCTGATCTCTTCTGTTTTTCTATTCTTCGTGTCTCATAGTAATCTAAGTTGGGTTTTCAAAGAAAAGCTTTAACATAAAACAATTGGGAAAAAAAAGACATATGGTACAATGTTTAACTTATCTAATACCAAAATCACCAGTCTGAAAAAATTATCAAGCCCTTTGAACTCAATCGCTAGTTGTTCCACTTTCAGCATCAACAACTGCAAACAAATGCTTCTAATAAGTGGAAATCAGTCCCTGACATCCCAGTGGTGGTATTTTGTTCTACTCTTCTTTGAAAATCTGCTTAATTGCAGCCACGTTGGAGGCTTTGGGAGAAGGTCCAACTGCAGTATCTCAATGGGGTTCATGTCCAGACTTTTACTCTGACACTCCAAAATGTAAAAATTCTTTAACTTTCTTCAGAGTTTTCAGATTTTTCTAAATAATGTTGAGTCTATTGTTCCGAGGCTTCTCCATGTGTAGATAATGTATCTCACTGTGGGTCTCTGTGTATTTCAATCAACTTCTTAAAATCTGTTCGAGAATTTATTATGATTTTGTCGAAGAGACCTAGAAGTCAATTCCTGCTTCTGAAAATGGTCTGTTTAAGTGACATTTTGATTTAGCAAGCCCGCCTAGTAGTAGTAGTAGTAATCAGGTCTGGGTTTACTTGATGGATACAACAGAAGACATCAGGAGGGTTGGATACTGTTTTACATCACTGTAAAACCATTTAAAAATCTTTAAGCAGCTGGAGAACTAATTGACACCTGAATTCCTCATGATCAGGAGTAATCACTCACTTATGTCTGGCGGTAATGTGATCGGTGGTGGAGGTGGGCCGCCATTGCTGGCTGTAGTGGGCACCAGCGGCGTCACGGGGGAAAAGGGAACCATGTCAAAAACATCTGTAGACTGCGGTTTCATGGAGATACTCCCCGCCTGCAAATTATGTCATGGAGAGGATTTAGCTGAAGGTAGGCATAAAAAAAGAAGCTAATTTCATATCAGATATGTCCCAGATAAAGACAGGAGACAGAGCCAAAGCACAGAGCAGAGAAATAAAGTGTTTACACGAGGCCGTGGGATGCTGGATCCTTCAGTAGGCTTAAGAGGAAGGACAGAGGGTTTGGCAGGTGGAGGAGTTAGTTGGCCGGCAGAGAGGTTGGACTCCGGTGAGCTCATAGGAGTGAGTGTGACAGAGGAGATCTCCAGATAGGAGAGCGACTTGAGGCTGTGACACCAGAAGAGAGAGGAGGGCCTCTGCAGCATGTACGCTTCGTTAGATGCATCTATGTGCAGCGGCTGATAAGAAGAAGGTAGACAGAGAATGACCAAAGAGAGGAGATATTGTTCATACTGTGGAGCAGGAGAGGTGCATTCAAGTACATCATCTGACTCAGATGTTAAATCATATTCCTCACACACAGTGACCCCCTCCACATTTCTTTAATCATTCCAGAATAAGGGTTAAAGGTGTGCCTTTCATCACGCAAGCAATATCAGGATGTTTTGAGATTTGTTTTACATTGTTAACAGTGTTATTTTGAGGTCACACTGAACGCAATATTTTCCATCCCCACTTAACCTTTTTGCAGTTTTTCCTTACTGGTGGCACATGAGCTATTATCAGCTGTTCCTCCATATCTTGAAGTTGCTGCTTTAGATCACAGTTTTCTGTTTCCAGTTCTTGAATCTGCACAAAAAGACATGGGAGCTCAATTATTTTAGAAGCTGCAGTAAATTAAAACACTCTATTATGCTGATATAGTAAAACTAATAGTGAACACCAGGATTATACTCAGGTGTCTTGAAGATGTTTTAGGACAACAATGAATGAGATGGAGAAAGGCAGGAAATGCACCACAGTTCTGGAGATTCCTCAGCGCCTGAATCAATCCAAGAACATAGGTGGACAAAAAACCGGGCCGAACCAAAGTAGAGTTTTTTGAGGAAATGTGGATACATATCCCATTAAAAGCTATTTTTTCATTGAATTGAATTTTACAGATAATATTTATACAAATAAACAAACCAACCAAACATCTCTCCCTCTCTACAACAACCTCCCCTACCCCCTGCTTTCACTCGTTCAAGCAGACTGAAAATTGTAATTCCAGTCTTTACATACGTATATATTAATATGTAGACAACAAGAGATCATAGTTATGAAAAATATTCAATGACATAAAATGAAAGTGAAAAGTGAAAAACTACTCAATGAGACGTTAAGCAAAGGTAGAACGCCCAGGCTAGAGATGTAAGAAACTTACACAGGTGAATGTAAAGGGCTAAAGCAGAATTACCCATTATTTATCCCTGTATTTATTCGGAGGGTTTATCGAAAAATGTTAAAAATGATTGCCACACTTCACTTGAAAGCCGCAAGTCACAAGGGAAACAGCACATCTCTGTTCCCAATCCAATGAGAAAGTGAGGTTGATGCAGCATCACTCCACTTAAGAAGGAGATGTCGGGCTAAAAGAGTAGCAAAGGCGGTTACTTTTTTTGCCCACGAGTGGTAACATTATGCCATCAGGAATAACTCCAAACAGTGACAGAAAGAGGTCTAGGTCAATTTCGGTGAATGATACAATGGACAATGCTTCAAAACTCCCTCTCAAGAACCCCCTCAAGTTGGGGCATAGCCCAAAGCATGTGGATAAGTGTTGCAACTGCTGCCGTACATCCATCACAAACAGGATCGATCTGTGGGTATATTTTGGCTAGATTAGATTAAGAGATGTGAACCCGATGCACCACTTCAAATGAAGAAGAGAATGCCAAACACATATGCAGGAAGAGTGAACCCTTTTTCCAATTTCCTCATCGATTGTTGTGATCAATTCTTGTTCCTATGCAGTTCTGATACAGACAAACTAATGTTTGATACCTGACAAGGATTGGCTGTCTGAATTTGACATAAACCTTAATATAGATTAAATGGAACTCCTGTTCCATTAATTGTTGCATTAAAATTCATTATACTATAAATTCATTTAACCCAGCCAAAAATGGTTCAGAAGCCAGTGCACCTCTAGTGCTGGTCCCAAGCCTGGATAAATGGGGAGGGTTGGGTAAAAGGGCATCTGGCGAAAAACCTGTGCCAAATCAATATGCGGAACCCAAAACTAAGCCAGTAGCGTAACGACCTATGGTCAGAGACAGATGATCCGCTGTGGCATACCTAAAAAGGGAGCAGCCGAAAGATGAAGAAGAGGGTAGCATCAATTAATTTGCTAAGGGGTTAATTGGGGAATTGCAAAACAGACCCCGCAATACGGTGTAGAATCTGGAAATATCAACAAAAAAAAGAAGAAATAACTACATATCTCAAATTTCTTTGATAAGTGTTCAAAAAATGCAAACATATCATCTATAAATAAACCATTGAAACCATTGAAACATTTCCAATGGCGTTCATTGAATACTGTGTCCTCAAGTGAGGCTGGGGGAAATGGTTAAATGAAAGAAAGGCAGATATCTTGTAGGCTAGATGTAGATATATATCCCAATACAGACCTATGCATTAACTACTGATTTAGAACACTGAACCCTTAACCCAATTTTCTAAATCCACATAGTTGCTGGTGAAACAGAGCCTTTCCCAACTGAAGTTGTGTAAAAAGTGAGATAAACATTGGACAGGTCATGTTTTCAGCACAGTGCAGACCCATAGAGGGAATTGAAATCCGCGTGCTGGCTCCACACAAAAAGGCTCTGAACTCCAGCGTGGAACTTTCTTCTTGAGAGGCAACAGTGCTGAGCAACTAAACCAATGTGTCGACCTCATTTATCAAAGTGATGTTATAATATATCTGCAATGTCAACAAAATCAATGACAGCGCTCAACATTTACAGCGGGCTGAACAATAACTCTGTTTCAGAGCTGGATCATAGCAGCAGGGTTAACTCATTGATATTCATCATAGACTGTTTTCATCAACACAAGCTTGATTGCCTTAACTGGATCATTTAAGATAATTAGCATAAACAAGCTCTGTATTATTTAATAATAATATCAATGTGTCAGCAAGCTGCTGCAGATTTTCAAATTAGGTTAAGGTCTATGTGAGAGGAGGAGCTGAATAAAGCGGCTGTCAGACGTACTCTTTTCTGTAGGCTTCCAATCTGTTTCCTGGTCTCCACGTCTTTGCCTCCAGACTCCAGAAACTTCTTGTAGGCCAAATCGAAGGCCTGACCAATAGTTAGAGTTATCTCCTCCGCCTGTACCGAGGAAGCAAACACGGCTTTTTTAAAGCTGAAATGATTATTGATGTTGTCTAACCAAAAGATTCCACTCAAAATGAGGGCAAACAAGAGATATGTCTAAATATAAAAGACCGAAGAACGAGTAACTTACACACTTTTCACTGTCAAACACATAGCAGAGGTGTTTGTTAGATTCAGAGTCTTTGCAGATAAATGTGAATATCCTTTTATCTGTTTTGTCATCTGCACAGAAGGATATCCGATGTAGCTGACAGTTATGCTGCACATCCTGGAGTACAAACACAACACATTCATTATTTACTGACTTTATGAGGGCTGACAGCAAATCACATTTTTCCCAATGTGATGTTTGACGTGTCAATGCTCCTGAAAAAAATATTCAGACTCACCTTTGTCTTGGAATCTAGTATCTTCACGCCATAAATGGAGATCTGCAATTCCACCTTTGGGATCTTCTGTCCTTCTGACTTCTTGATGTGTCTCTGGAACTGCCGATGAGAGAAATAACTGCTGTTATTGATCTTCAGCAGTACAACCAGAAGGCTTGAAAAAATTTAGACAAAACAGGCCCATGTTGCATGTTGGGTAAATATGGTACTGACTCCACACTAGATTACCTAAATGGCTGTACAACGGATTTAGAAGGGGTTATTAATGAGACACATGTGAGTTGGGCCTACTTTGTTGTCCCTGACAGCAAGGGTATATCCAGAAAAGCCCCCAATCCCCTGAATTGTACAAACAACCCCCCTGATTGAACTCTTCAAATTAAATGTGACTCATTAATAATCTTAAACGGTCCATATTGACTCAATTTACCTATTTTTATTAAGTCTGCCATATGCTCCAAGATATGATCCCACAGTGACTCAATAATGACAATAAATACAGATAGCTATAATGCCTGAGCTCAGTAATGAAACCAGATGTAGTTCCTTGTTTCAAATTCATATAAGCTAAATTTAGACACAATTGGATTTTTGGTTGGGTATTCATGGACGAAAAACTAGTTTTCCCTGAAAAGTTCCATCTAAACAGTAAAATATGAACATGAATATGATTATAGTGAAGTAATATAAATATATACAGGACAAATCTCCTTGTGTGGATTCATATGAGCCAACAAAAACAAAACCCTATTGAGTGAAATAAGAACCATTACAGTACAATATGACAAAAAACAAAATAGACCGTTCATAGGAAGTAAATTTGGACTAAATCAGACCAATAGTTAAGAAGTTATATACAAATAATAGGCTATTTTGTAAAGAAAAAAAAGAAAAATAAGTGAAAAAGAAAGCTACCCTTGAACTATTAGAGTAAAATATTCAATATTCCAATGCAACAAATAGGGATTAAATCACAACAAAGGTTTAGAAATTAAAGTCCAGAAACTGTGACTGTGGAAATAAAGCTCCCCCTAGTGTCAGAAATGTACCGCCAACCTCTCCCAAAATCAATTCAGTTCTTTCTCGCATTAAGGTCAATTGTGGTATAAAATTTGAATATGGTCCATGAAATAGTTTTCTTAGTTTTCACATTAACACAAAGGATCTGTGGCGGATGCGATAAGAAAATTGCATTATATCCCCATATCAAGGATGTAATAATGTTTATAACAGTAAAGCAGACAGTAATTAAAATCTTTCAATTACTTCTACATCAGTAGTTGATGAGTGTGTACATGAAGCTGGACATGGCTTTAATCTAAGGTTAAGACCTTATAATCCTTAATGATTTTGAAAAGCTTATTCATGCTTTCCTTACAACCCACCTGGACTACTGTAATGAACTTTACCGTGACGTGAGCCAGACCTCCTTCTCACGTCTACAGTTGGTTCAAAATGCCGCCGCTCGGCTTTTCACAGGCCCACGCAAGCGAGAGCACATCTCCCCCATTCTGGCCTCTCTTCTCTGGCTACCAGTATGTTTTAGGATTCATTTTAAGGTTTTATTGTTTGTTTTAAAATTCTTAAATGGGTCGGAACCCAAGTACATTTCTGACTTCTTAAAGACTTACACTCCGTCGAGGTCACTGAGGTCAGCTGACCAGTTGTCTCTGGTCGTCCCGAAATCGAAACAGAAAACGAGGGGCGACTGAGCTTTCTGTGTTGCAGCCCCTAAACTGCGGAATGAGTTGCTTCCTCATGTCAGGGCAGCCCCCACTCTGTCTGTCTGTTTTTAAATCTCACCTTAAAACAAATTTTTATTCCTTGGTTTTTAATCCAGAATGAGTTGTTGGAAACTCCTGGAAAAGATGTCATAAAATGTCTGCAGAAATTTGTGCTACCAGTGACAAACTGTGTGCTGAGGAGATATCCGCATATACTTGCACAAACATTTAAACAGATTAGACCCCTGGACTCTGGACGTCTTCTATACTATACTCTCAAAATACAATTAAATACATAAAATACCCTTCCAGGACAGGATTGCACTGTCTTGGAAGAGTATTGGACACTCCTTAATAAAGGATGTGGGCAAAAGAACGTATCTAATGAAACGGTCTCGAGGGACTAACAAACACAACTACTTTATTGAATTATGATGATTACCAAACCATATATGAACATAACGAATGATGGGAAAATAAGCTTTACTAGAAGGGATGAAGGGAAATGACTTGTGCGAGTGTGTATGTGTGTGTAAGTATGTGCATTTTTGTGTTTTATTTCCTTTTGGTTCAATGTGTTATCTTCTACACGAGAAAAAAACAATAGACATTTTTGGTTGGCCTACAAACCTCCATGTACATTTCAAAGTTGATCAGCTATTTGACCACTAGGGGGTAGCAGGACCAACGAGTAGCAATATTCACTGTTTGTAGACTGCCAGCAGTCCTGTTCTTCCTGGGCGTCGCCTAAATTTAAAGGTCATCATCCAGAGTCCAGCAGGCAAGTTATATTTTCTCCTGGAAAACTCCTGTCATTTTGTTCTTTTGAGTAACTTTCATATACTCATTGTACTGTCTGACCTCGCCGAAGTTTCCACATGATCTGTAAAAGACAATTTAAACACGTCCGAGCCGCCTAACTTTAAATTTGATTTATGTCTATTAGTTATTGTAATTAGTCATAATAAAATATAACTATATATTGGTTATATCTTTTATATGTCCTATATATCATATAGACCTCAAACTAAACTCCAGGTTTGGTTGGAGATTTTCCATTTTATTTTGCTTTTCATCTTGTTCTTCGTCCAATAGTCAATCTATGGATTATTTACAGATTAATTAAAGAAATTTTGGAAAAACAGTTGAATGATCTGGCCCAAACAATACACACATACCTAGGAATTAAAGGACAGTATACTATCTTATCATAGAATTGAGATCTGGTCAGTTACAAATAAGGATAAGAATTTCAGAGATTATTAAGATTTTAATTAATAAATTTAATCTGTGACTAATCCATTTGGTCATTCATTCACATCATATTTCTGTCACTAGAAGGAGCTATATTGTTTCATAGCTAAACGTTTTTTGGGGCCATATTTTCTCAATCATTGGTTGGATAAAATCCAAGTTTGGTGGATTATGAATCTACTCAAGGATATCCACTCGTAAAGATCACATTTTTCTCTAATAGCAATTCAATCTAATTCAATCTGGTGGATTGCTTGTAAAACACAGGGGATTTGTTTTTTTTTTAGGGATACATTCTTGCTGTTGAGGATGACAGAGTAGGCATAGTTTTAACTCCAACTGTGCCAATAAAACACTGGAGCATTTCCATAGCCTGTAACAAAAAGGCACTTTGATTAAACACTAAAATGATAAAGTTAACTGTAATCAGGCCGTTGTACAGCCTCTAGTAAAGCCTCTCTGATTATAGACTTTACTCCTCCGGAGGCTGAAGGCATGAACATGAACAGAGCGGGAACAGCAAAAGGAAGGAAGAGTTACAGGGAAATTTTTCTCTCATGGCAGGCATTTATATTCTATTAGATAAAAAGCTACAATATACGATCCAAACCATGGGTCAGAGCTTTCACTCATTCTCATTCCTCTTTCTCACACAAACAACCAGCAATTTATCTCCCTCCCATGATCTTTACAAGGGTTGTAACTGTATCCGGGAGAGTAACCATGGAGCCTTGGTCTTCAAACATACTTTCCAGATCAAATGTGATGCAACAATAGAGGTAGGGGTTTGGGAAAACAGTCCTCCCCTACAAGTGGCCTCACAGAACTCTTGGCAGGACATATCAGAGATGACGCCAGCAGGCAGCGAGCAAAGCCACACAAGCAAGAAACTGTGAACAAGAGCCTGAAAGTTTCTCCATGTCCTGAAAGGCTAGTTTATTTAAACCCGGTTACTGCTAAGATGTTTGAATTGAGTAGGTTCAATTTCATTCATAAGAGAATTTTAATTTAACTGATTGATTGAATCAGAAAACCTGAACCCAAACATTAATACTAAGCCTGACTGTCCATCCTAAATCATCAGTATTTTCTGGCAACCAAGACTCCATCAAGAAAATCAGCACTGACAGTAGCTCTAACAGGACGTGGTCTCTCCTCTTGAACTCTTTACACCCTAAGTTCATCTTGGACTGCAATACAGCCAAGATTCTTGACAAAAATGTCATATTTTTCCTATTTGCTTACATAATCTCACTCATTTTAAATACTGCTATTAACATACAACCCTGATCAGGATAAATGGTAACAGATAATTGACAGATGGATGACAAGTGATTTCTTTCCCCCAACTAATTAGAATCTATCTTATCTAATCCATCTAACCTAACTAACCCTGCTTGTTCAACAGATAAAGACTTGTAACATCAGCATTCATTTGAATTTCTGTTTCAGGTTGCCTCATCTACACAAGTCTCATATTCATTCTTCCATTCTTCTCTGGAGAAAAAATTAAAGAAAAAAGAAATGGACTACACTTGCAGCACTGTGAAAAAGTATTGGAACCCTATGCTTTATTTGATTTTTATGTGAAGAAACAACATTTTGTCCAATACATGAATCACTGGTTTTAAACGGTTTTCTCCCCCCCTGAAATAAATAACTACTTGTGTGACCTTTAGCGGCGTCAAGTGCTACCAAACACTTGATAATGTGAAATCAGTCTCTGGCATCACTCCTGTGGCATTTTGGTCAACTTTTCTTAGCAGAACTGCTTTAGTGACACCACTATGAGGGATTGGGTGCATAATCTTTTCAAAATGATAACCAAAAAGGTTATCTAATACCAATTGGGCCCAAGTGAAAAATTATTTTCCTCCTTAGCAACTAAATCCATGATAGTACCAAGCCATCTCAATGAGTTGTTCCAACTGGACAAAACCCACCCGGACCTGATTGCTACCAGCCCCAATCACATTATCACATAAATAGATCATTTTCAGAAGCCTTAAGTTGACTTGTAGGTTTCACCAGTAGCACACTATGCCAAATTCAAAAGACATTCCTGAGAAGACATTGAAGAAGGTGAATTAAAGCTTTTGATAAAACTCTGGAGCTCCTAAGAAGCAAAGTGAGTCCAATTATCTGCAAATAGAAAGGCAGTGGAAGACATTAAGTCCAACTTAATTTTGCCAAAACACCTTGATGAGCCTCAGAGATTTGGGAAAAATATTCTATGGACTGATGAATCAAAAGTTGCTTCCATTTTTTAAAAGAAGGTGTATGTAGTTTTATCGTTTAAGATTCTGTTCATCAAAATGAAATCACTTCATGATTTAGCCCCCAGCTACTTTGCTGCTCATCTGCTTTGATCCTCAAGGTTGGAGGTCTGCTGCCTGTTCTTGAGTCGCTGCTCAAGAGAAAAAGCGTCTCAAGGGCTTTTTTGAAAGCCCTCAGATATAAGACTGATAATCTTCCTTTCAATCACTGCTCCTAACCTACGTCATAAAAAAACAACATTTTTATTAACTCCAGCACTCAATTTCCTTCTAGATGTCTTTACTATTATTTTTTAATATTGCTATTTAACTTTACTCAATTTTATTTTTGGGGGGGAGGTGAGTTTAGGGGTTATTCCATTACATTTTCATTTTGTTTTAATTGCCTGATGTAACTTCCACTTTGTTTTTTTATTTCATTTTTTTTCATTTTAGGTCAATCATTTTAAAGACTTTGTAACTTTGTTTTTGAGATGCTATATGAATAAATAATATTATTACAATTATTATGATATTACTTTTATCATATCTAGACCCACCTAATGAGCATTAATACTCAAGCCAACTTTCACCCGTTCATCCAAACATGCAGGGAGTGACGGCAGAAGCTACTTTGCCTACCAATATGTTCAAGGGCTTAATAACTTGTAACATGTGGGGATCTGGGTTCCCACCCTTCCAATTAGAGATCAATCACTCTATCTCTTGATCTACAAAGATGTTATTTGGCCTTCAGATTAAAATACCCCACAGCACTGAAAGGTTGAATATCTACTGGTCGCTACAATTGGCATTATTCACTATAGATATAGAAAAAAACTAATATTTGGTTATGCTTTAATTAATCCATTAATTAATCAATCACATTATAGCCCAGATGTTTTTACATGAGCCATGTCAGGGCTAAATGCACAATTTAATGCTAAGGGATTATATATTTTGATGAAACCCATATTCAACCTCCTAATTAGATCATACACTTCCTGTGAGAAGCCACAGAGAATATTAAATCTCCTGTGGTCTCATCACATGTCACTGGGTTCTGTCGGGTATATCAAAGACCCTCTGCTGTAATAAAGTTACTTATTAAGTGGATATATCATGTTTAAATAGAATGGCTATAGGTTGGAGAATTGTCTCAATTTCAGATACATGAATATTTATACAGAATTCTTCTTCTAGAGGGCTACAGGACATTGGATGAGCAAACTGTTGTTTTCTACATCAGTTCAATGGACCCTGAGGAGCTGGAAAACTCCAAGGGCACCTTGTTGGTAACTGATATGGAAGGGAAGCATTTATCACTCACTCCCACCTTCCCCCGCTCTGAGTCTCGGTCACTCCAGAACATTCTTCTTTCGTTTGGCTACAATTTACTTTGAGGCGTGGATTTACCTTCAGTTTCCTGACAGCATCCTTCACGACTTCAGTGCCTTTTGGGGCTTCAACTTCTGTGTTTCCAAGGAACTGCATCGATAACAGAAAATACGACATAAATCAGTGATATGACAGTGACACATTTGATACCATAAATAATTGAATTTGCATTAAAAGAGCAGTTTCCCAAAAAGGAAAATTCTGTTCTTTTCTACACAGCCACATGTGAGTGGAAAAAAGGGTCATAGCCCCATAAAACATTTCTTTATTTCACTGCAACATGGTGTTTGGAGATTCACCTAAACAAGAGGAAAGGAGTTGCTTTAAAATACTTTTTATGATATCCCTATACAGCTTTTATGTCATAAGTGCATCGTTTCATGCTTTCCTGACATCAAGACTGATTTTAACCTCAATGAAGCCGGATCTATATTTGGGCAGAGAATGTCCCAAGTACTTCCACTCCAGGACCAGCAGCCGTCCGTGGCCGATCGAGTTGATTACAGTAAGTGAACTGGATGGATCAAACTAGAACGAGCTCTCGTTCCCTGGCCATATCTCCTCTGGATTGGTGCTCCGGATCGGCTTAGGAAAAATTCAGGTATCGGACACTAAAGCAAAACCAGCTCCATTATATTATGACCACCAGCCATTTATTGTGTAGGTTGCTTTATCCTCTTTTTGCTGACAAACCTGCTCTGTGATTTACAGTATAGTGTGTTATGACACTGTTCCATCTGTACCAGCATTTTAACTTTCTCAATAGTTTGTATGATTACAAGAGCCAAAAGCTAACCTTCACTCCCCATTCACATCATTACTATTGGGAATCCGTGATCCTTTGGCCAGCCCACCAGTTGTCTTGACTACCTCTGTATCGTTAGCTCCTAACCACTGCAGCACCCAACAAGATGAAGCTCAATCCTAGAGAGGCCAGGATCTGGGATTTTAAGAATGTGAGATGATTCTTGAAGTAAGACACTGACTGTCACAGCTCTGATAACATATAGTTATATATCTAGAAATGATTAACACTTATCGATTGCAGATGTCAGCTGGCACTAACTGAAGCTAAAAAACAGTATGTCAGAGGGAAGACGAGAGAATTGAAAGGCTAGGTTCACAAGGCTAGTGTGGTGGCAGGGAAGAGGTTTGTTATAAACATGAAGCTGCAGTATCCTCAGTTAGGTGCCTCGAAAAATAATTGAATCTGCTTGTGATTTCTTAGATTATTATTATTCTGTGTATCTGTGTTTGATCTTCAAACTAAATGTGACATAAAACAAAAACAAAGGCAACATGAGTAACCACAAAAATTCTTTAATAGCTAATTGTGCCAACTTAAGCAGGAACAACTAAAACAAAATACTTGTAATAACTGATCTGGCTATGACATAGTTGTGGTTTTGAGTTTTTGGCCAATTCCTGTTTGCCGAACTGCTTTGGTGCAGCCGCATCGGAAGATTTGTGAGGTGGAAGTGATCTTCTAAGATCTTGACTTTTTTGGGGCCAGTCAAAAACTTCAAAGTTAAACCTTTCAGCCATTCATAGTTGGATTTACTCTTCTGCTTATGCTTGACTTTCAACTGACATTCTTTGACACATGCAGCATGTGAACACCCAACAATCCCTGCAGTTCTATAGATGCTCTAGAAATAAATTTGGCACTTCTCAAATTGCTCACATGCTTATGCTTTAGAGTTTAACCTGCTTCCAAACACATAAACCGCTTATGCAGAAATGTATTGCTGCACTTATTCCATTCTCCAACAGATGGCGCCATTAACCTGTGTGCGTGAACACAGTGTGTTTTCCACCTGACAGCAGCCGCAGTTGTTTGTTCCAGTCTCAAGCACTGCCTCACTGCCTCCTGAGCTTAATCTGTGCAACCGGATTCAATATCAGACTTCATGGTGTCAACTCCTTAAAGGTTAGGAAAACAAAATGTGTTCCCACTGGAACGAAGCAACAGTCCAGACAAACAAAGACTAAGCTTCAACACACAAAAGCATCAGTGTGAAGCTTTGGTTCATTTAGCTCTGCCGAGTGCTCTCATAAACATGGTTTGGAGAAATGCTACACTAAGTATCTATCACACTATCGTCTAAATTAAGTTGTATTTCAATAACATACCCTTGTTATATTTTTTTCTGTTTTGGTGGATAATATTAACTATTTGAGGCCTTTGGGCAATTACTAAATTTAGAATGTATTAAACTTATCACAGTAAACCTATTTATGTATTATTATGCACGAATGATACTTTTCTGACTAATATTACAAAAAAAAATCTTTCATAAGAGCAGTAATTATAAATGGTTGATTGAGTCTCTTTTACAATCACCTAACTGGTTAAATATTCAATAACTTTGAAAAACTAGGCCGATTCTGTTGTCCGATAGTGCAAGTTATTTCCCTGAAAAGCACCCAATCTGCTGCTTTGTATAAGATTGAACTACTTAAATTAACCATGACGCTATTTTCGGAAAACCGTGTTTTTCATAAAAAATGTCTCTCAGTGATAAAAATATGTTTCATACAAGATGGATCTCCTCGAGTCGACCCATTTGCACCAAATTCCTTCTAAATCAGACCGATGGCTGATAATCTTCATTTATGGCCCATAATCTTTTGGAGATAAAGCTTCCCTTACTGTCAGGAATATAAAACCAACATTTCCCAAAACCAATCCAGTTATTCCTCGCAGGAATGAGGTCTATGGGGCTAACGTTTGAAAATGATCCATGAAATATTTTTTGAGTATCTGCGTTATCATGAATGATGTTTTGCGGCGATGACGATTCCATAATATCCCCGACTTTTCGCGTTCATGAGAGTTACTACCTCCAAAAAAAAACCTAAAATATAACTTATCAATAAAGCCAGAAGCCAGACTGAAGCTTTCTATGATTCCTAGAAAGACTCTGTTGCAGTACGACAAATGTACTCTCACACTGAAGGACATGCCTGAGAGCGTCGCAGACAGCTGCCCTAAAGAGAATGGAGAAGGTCTTGTCCTGACCACTGCAACCTGGGCCACATCTCTGGGGATTTCACATGGTAGACCAAGCTTGGAGGCTCATCAATCAACTGATGCATGCAGCTAAAAAACAGCAAATTCATGCCCTTCATTTCCCACAGTAAGAAATCAATCTTCAGCTTGCGCATCCACAAATGCAAAAAAAGAAAAAATCAAACATGGGGACACACAAATGTTTCAAGCGGATATCAGCTCTGAAAGGTTCAATGAGATGACACGATGAAGAGGGAAAGCTGCACTAATGGGTGTTGTCAGATTTCTAGAGGACCCAGGATCTGTGTCATGTGTAATCTAAGTCATTTGAGAATTTGATATGATTGTTGATGTAAGACACTGATTTTCCCAGCTCAAAAATCAATCTCCCTACATTTATTATTCCTTTTGTTGTCCAGAAATAATTAATGCTCATTGACCGCGGAGGTCTACAGGAAACATACAAATATATGCTGGCATGTCAGAGGAAGGACAAGAGCATTGAAAGAACATTGAAACAGAAATCACCATGAAATTGCAGAATCGTTTGTGAGGTGCTGTGAAAAATGATTGGATGTCCTCCTGATTTCTTTTATTATTATTGTGGGTATTTCACACTAGACTGTGTCAGAGCCTGAAACAGAATTGTACATAAAACAAAGGCAACGGCAACCCGAGTAAACAAGAAAACACAACTTAATAGCTAACAAGGCTTATTCTGTCAAGCAAAAGTAAAAATCCCTAAAAAGTCCCCAATCCCTAGCGTCGTACAAGCAATCCCTATGTTTGAGCTCCTCAAATTACAAGTAATATGATGTCCATAGTAGTCTTTGTACAAAAAAGCTAAATGAATTAAGTAAAATATGAGTTACCAGAGTAACGTAGACATTATAGATTTCGCTAAGCATGAAATAGTTTTTGAGTTATTGCACATCCGCTGCAGATCGTATGGACGTGGCGGCTTCTATGACGACTCCATAATATATTTATATATATATCTGAGCCTTAGGGGTCTTCTGGGGTAGTTGTGGCTTTCACCTCACATCTCTCCCGTGATGCCATTTTGATTCATATTCACCAAAATTGGACGAAATGAGATCGAAGATTGAGAAATTATGGCCTGAAAACATTTAATGATGTTAGTCTGTTTATCTAACAGAGAAATAAAGCTCCTCTTAGTGGCGGAAATAAACAACTGACGTTTCAAAATGAATAAATTAGTGATGCGGGCATTCATTTCTTGCATTGCCGGGGGTGACTGTAACTTAAAAACTGGCTCTTTTTTTTTCTACATGGTTACTAGCTTCACAGAAGATGGTACGGTATATCGCTAAATAACATTGTTTTGTACATTTTATATAGCCCGAAAGCAGGCGGAAGAGACCAAGACGGATCTAATTACTCGTAGCGCTCTAATTGCCCCCTATTCTTTAATTGAGGAGAAGTTTCCTCAGATGTCAGTCAATAAAAATGTAACCAGACATGCAGCTCGTCAGTGAAAGCTGATGATATGTCTTGATTTCAGAGATATTTCAGATATATTTTAGAGATGCCCCTTTTCTCTGTTTTCTTGCAACACGTAGTAAAGGAGCTTCAGTGGTTTGGAAGATTTGCGCCTCAGTTGCATCATAAGATCTATGAAACACAGGATGTTAGCTGAATTATTGAGGGCCACTTTGGAGAGACGCAGGTTGCTGAAAACTTGGTTGTGTTGCTGAAAGTTTTAATGGACATTATATTGAAAAGCCACAATCTCTGTCTCCAGGCAATACAGTTCGTGTTATTACTTTGTACAGCGGTGAGGAGGACATGCTGTATGGAAGCCAAGCAAGGTAGAGTTTTGTTGGTTCCTTTTTGAAAACAAACACCAATATTGCCGCATCAATGGGGAAACTGCAGGATCATCCCAAAATTTTGAGTGTTAAACAAAATAAAAGCAAACGACAAATGCCACTTAATAATAATAATAATAATACATTTATATATTATTATATAAGTAACATGGTTAACATTAGCCAAAGCCACAAGACTGAAGATGCATTATACTTGCTTACGATAAACTTGAGTGCATTTTACATCTTGCATTCTGACTTTTTAGACTTTATAGCTGCTCTTTGACGGTTGTGACCATCGTAAATCTTTAAATACAACTAAGAGAATTATGATGCCTGATGAACTTTCAGAAATGGTAGTAAAAGATCTGTTATTTACTCATTAACGTGAGAAAACGGTCAAGATAATGAACTTGTTATCTCGAGAAAACAGTTGCATTAATTAACTCGTCATCTCCTGAAAACCCTGCTGCTAAAACCAATACAAATCAGCGAACAATACTCAGCTGCTGCCTTCAACGCAAGGCCAGGACATCTCAGGAGAAATGCCTCGTACGACACCTGGCATGCTTTCAAAGGTCTGATATAGCGCAAACAAATACTCGGGAAAGTGGAACCCAGAATAAAGAAAGTTTCTGCATTGGAATTATAAATATTCCCACCATTATGTGAAAACAAAACGCTTCTCTGTTGTGGTTTGGTTCAATGACCTTACAGTCCAGTGTGATGAAACCTACCTTGGCATTGTAGGGTATGTAATGTTTGGCCAGTGCCTCTGGGGTGTGCATCCATGTTTTATCTGAAATGATATAAAGAGTGCACTTAAAGCGAATCGACAGATTGTAGCAGTGACATTCAAAAGGAGAGTAACGACCCTATAGAGGAGGGCGGAAAATAAACTGTCCTGTACAAAAGGCCAAGGTTGTCTCCAAGTGCTGAGGAGACTAAGGTCCTTCAGAGTGTGCAGGACTCTGCTAAAGACCTTCTACGACACTGTGGTAGCATCTGAAATTGTCTACGCTGTGGTCAGCTGGGGTGGAGGAAGCCCAGAGAGGGACAGGAAGAGATTCAACAGGCTGGTCAGGAGGTCCAGCTCTGTCTTGGATTTGAAGGACTCTGTGGAGGATGTGGGTGAGAGGAGGGTGTCAACTAGCTGACTTTCATCCTGGACAACACCTCTCACCGCTATGGTAGTCTGTTGGAGATCTGAGCAGCTCCTTCAGCGGTAGACTGCGACACCCACAGTTGAAGACAGAGTGCTACCGCAGGTCCTTTGTACTGCAGAAAATGACAAATCACTCTGAGACTGTGTTGTGTCTGAAACCGGGAAGGAAACTCTTTGATCATTGATTTACCTCACCATATAACTACACCAACACAAATTGCACTATTGCCAACTGCACTGGACTACTTCCTGACGCTTTGATTTTTTTTCCATATTTACACCTTATTTATCTCTATTTAATGTATGTCTATTAATGTATGTTTACATATACACAGGTTTGTATGTCCTGTTTTCTTCTATTGTCATTTTACAACGTTGAAGCTGTTGTAACGCCCACATTTCCCTGTGAGGATTAATAACGTTTGTTCTATTCTATTCTATTCTACACGAGGAAATGCATAAAATCTTTACACCTGAAGGGATTAAGAAACCGAAAGTTCTTATAATTTTAACTCACCACTAGCTTTTCATTCGACGTCCATATCATTCTATGTTCTGACCCGCATGTTTTGCAGAGGCATAATGGGTATTAACTTTCCCGACTACTTTTTTCGTGTGTGCTATGTTTTATGTTGTACATTTGAGAATGAATAAAGATTTGTCAGATAAATAACCTTGATTTCATATCGCCGGCAAAATCAAATTAATCCATAATCCCTAACCTAATCCTTCTTTAATATTGTGGTGTGTAGTAACAACAATGTTAAGACAATTTCAAAGGACCATTTTTAAATGTCTTACGTCTATTTTAAGATATCTGTGCACATTGTTACGTTGTCTTTACTAAATCCGTTATCCATTCATTTTTTTTTTACCTCTTGGGAACTTTTGAGAAGGTGCATTTCTCAGTCTAACTTTGGAAGTGGAGGTAATATTTACAGTTAATTACAGGTAATGTCTGCACAACGATTACTCAGAGGAGTCTGGCGATAACAAAAAAGGATTACAACAAATTTTGGCATAATAACTTCAGATTGTGTAAGAATCTGAATAAATCCCTCAATATTGGTCCTTACTGGATGACAGCTAGAGTAATGCCCCATTGTGTTCCAATTAATCACTATCAACTATTACCAAAGCACAAAGTGGGCAAACTGTTGCACAGATGAAACAAACAGTATTCAGTCATTTTAGTTAATGCACGTAAATGCAATTACTCTGTGGCAGCAAGTATCAGGAAGAGATTTAGAGCCTATTGAATTTATCTGTGTTGAAGCTCTACTTGGCAGATGTATTATAGCCTCACAGTGCCGCTGTCAGATGCAGACTGTACTTTTTATTGCAGACATTTAAAAGCGGTCCACTGATTTGGTGCGATTATCTTATTTCAGAGCTCTTCATCTGTCAAATATACACAATACTGGATTAGCTAATTCAAGCCCTGTCCCGCCATGAGCTAACCCTTTGAACCCTTCAATGTCCTGCTCAGCTGTTTGGTTGAGCACAGTTTGGGTCTCTATTTCTTAAAGAGAAATGTGTGGCATGTGACTGAACTTGTTATAATAAAACCCAGTTGCAGCACATATATTGTAAACAGTAGGGGGTCAAGGACATAGCCCTGCGGGACACCAAAGGTCAAATAGGCTGTCCGGTAGGAATCATTA
Source organism: Lophius americanus (assembly GCA_037951165.1). Lineage (NCBI taxonomy): Eukaryota > Metazoa > Chordata > Actinopteri > Lophiiformes > Lophiidae > Lophius > Lophius americanus. Next base: position 9,049,291 of record JBBDHG010000028.1, on the reverse strand, counting down.
ACTATGGCTATTGAGAAAGTCCTTTTCGATAGTAGTAGTAATTTTTTTTTGACATATTGAAACCTGATGACTTGTTTGACAGATTTATGTAACTTAAGGTCTGAACTTAAATCTAATTAGGTTCAAATAGTTTTCTGAAAATATTCTTTAGCAATGGGTTGAATCGAACTAATTAAAATTGACCGTTTTTCATAAACTACAAATATTCACCATGAAATTACTTTATCATATATAAACAATTTGTCATTTTATATTAGATTTACAGCATTTTAGAAATTAACTCCATACATGTCCCGAATAAATAAAAATGGAAAGAAATAATGTTCCCATAACTTTCTGTTTCTTGTCAAGGACATTCCAGGGTTACACTCTCAATTGGAAGACACTGGTGGAGGACCCTCACTGGTTTATGTGTTTCATACTGATACTCAATAACCAGACATATAATATTTGTTAACTATTTTTAAAGGAGGTTATAGAATTAAGAATTAATACCAATTGTATTCCATCATATACAGTTTTGATACCTAAAAAAGCTGGTGAAGATTACACCAATTCCAAGCAACAAGCAAAAGATCAGAGATCAGAAAGTGTCATTGATGACTTTCAGCATTTAAAAGATGATCCAACAATTAAGGATCTTTTTCTGTCTTCATTTGCCATTCATTAACGTCTTAATCTGTACGTTAATGACTTTAATGAAAAACGAAGCATGGCGGTGACCTTGTGGCGCTTAACTCTTGTAGGTTGGTTGTGTTAATTAAGAACTTAAAGCTAGAAATTATGAGAATCAACTCGACTATGTCCTCAGTACGAGTATGATAATGACTTTGTTTACACTGATGTTGTTGGCTGGGCCAAGTCTGATGGTTAATTGTCATGTCGCCTTTGTTCATCTATCTTAATGCACAAAGAAACTACTGGGTGGGCTCTTCAGTTGTAAAACACGTTATGTTGAAGATTTCTTGACATTTTTTTGAACCACTGACACAGGGACGTTTCTTCAGACCTCATTTTAATGTTCCTGTACAACTTGATGAAAAGTAAACGGCTCCGTGTTAAGGTGTGAATTTACCCAAGTCATGGATTCACAGTAGAGATTATACCATATGACAAGTAGGAGTCGTTGTACTGGTAATTGGAGTTTCCATTCTTTATCTTTCTTCTGGCCTCAATTTAGCTCTCTGCTAAGCTATCACTGGATAAGATAAGATAAGATAAGATAAACCTTTATTAGTCCCACAATGGGGAAATTGCAGATGACGAAGTTGATGGACCATATTGCCTGATTCTGGAACTCTTAACCTGTGTGCCTCACGCAACACTCTGTTCTTGTATCTCATGGAAATGAAAGACCATTTACCCACTCACCGACCCACAAAGTTATTCATTGATGTTGTGAAATGGAGAAAAGGGGCTTATGTTTGATTATGTACAAGGTGGTAAATGATCTGCATGTTTCTTTGTTGAAATTAGCTGTTAGCAAGACAAAGGTTCTGTCTTCAAATTCAACGTGGAACACTGGGCTTTTATATGTTGAGTTATAATGTTCTTGTATGTGTTTAAGTGACTTAGTTTGGGAGCTCCGGCTTCCTCCATCAAGCCGAACAAATGTAATTAAAAGTAGTTGCATTTCTTGCAAGTGTGAATGGTTTCTTGTCTTTCTATTTGGTGGTTATGTGCTGAACTGGCAACCTGTTCATTATGTACCTCACATCCCGCCTTATGTCACCTGGTATAGAGGTCAGACCACTGCAATATATATATATATATACCTATACCTATATCAGGTTGGATTGATTAAGGTTATTTGCTTATCTGGGCATCTTCTGCTCAACTTAAATTGCCAAATTTCTATGTTTACTCAATAAATGTGCAATAGGATTATCCCTGTATGCACCTTGTAACAGTCTGACTCTAAATGCAATCACATCTCTAGTGGGAGACTTGGATGAAAGTTAAAAGAAAGGCAATGTGCATCCTCCTTGCTTGTGCAGGTATGTGACTGTAAATTACATGAGAAATGAAGAAGGAGAGCGGCGAGGGCTGACAAAGCGGCATGGAAGATCCCTGGCATTTTTTCAAGATGTCAGCACCAACTGCTCTAATTAGACGGAGGAATGGTGGTGGCGGTGGTGATGATGAGGCACATACTTCTTTCTTCTGGTGGTTATTTGAAATTGCAACTACCACCAAAAGAAGCTCTAGTATTCCCCAAAACGCAGAATTAGGTGACTACGAAATGTGGCCCTCTGAAGGTCACACTGCGATCTTCATTTTTCAGGAGGTTGGATGAAGATATATGGGGTTGACTGCCCGAAAACAAGCAATGTATCTCTGTCACATTTCAGTTTACTGCAAACTGGTCTGTGGAGATGGGTGAACGTTTCTCATGAGTGTGTTCAGGTCTGCTACAAAGCCAATCTGCACATGAGAAAGCATAGAGGACACTTCATGCGTTTTACACTCCAGAAACCACTGTCATGAGCAATAACTGCATCCATTTATCTGCTGCCACATTACTGGGTTGGTTTGATTACAGAGAAGTGAGGTTAGGTCTATGAGAGGAACGCTATGTACTTTTCACATGCAGTGAAATATATCTAAAGTGACTTCATAAAGTGTGCTGGAAAATGTGTCTCCAAGGACACAGGTGTCCCACTGCTGGAAAAAAAATCAATGTGTGCTGATATGGATAGAGTGTAACGTCTATCATAGGTGAATGTGAGCAAACGGACATGATTATTGCCAAATATCAAATGTACCACCAATGTGGAAAAAAGAAGATGGAATGAACTGAATTCTGTGAAGAAGATACATACAGACTATTACTGTTGAACATGAAGTATTTGCAGACAGGTTAAGGCTAATTTACATCTACAAACAAAACTAGGCTAATAAGGTTGTTGAGGCAATTCCCCAATGGAGCTCCTCAAATTAAATATGAAGTTATGTCCAAAGCATTTTCTTTTTAAAAAAAGCTCCCCCATGTAGTACAAAATGAACTATTATAGTACAATATTATTCTACAAGATCTTCTTGAGTTTATGCATATGCACCTGGACTGCATTGTACCAACAGTGAGGATGTTACGTCAGGAAAAAAGTGTTTTCTCGTGAAAAAACTCCCCCTTGTGAGTAAAATATGAACTATTAGAATAAAAAACATTAACAAGGATTTTTACGAGACATAGGTCCTCAAGTTGATTGAAATGCATCAATTTAGGGCTAAATCATATCAATTGTTGAGAAATTATGGCCTGGAAGCTTTTGGGGATAAAGCTCTCCCTAATGTCGGAAATAAACAACCAAACTTTCCTAAAATTGCTCAGTTTCATCCTCCTCAATGAGTATTCCATAATATCCCCGATTTTTTGCGGATATAATGATCAGAAGTCTTCCTCAGTGTCAATCTTTAATGTTAAGTAGTGGTGGGACCTGCTGGCCTGGACATTGTCTGAATCAGAAAAATATATTTCAATAGACATTGTCAGTGAGAGTAGATGCATTTAAAAATTGTTGCTTCTTATCAGTCTATCAATGTCATTCCACTGCTTCCAGTAAATCTCTCTTCTGTAAAAAGAAGGGGGTTGAATTTTTTAAATTGTCATTCTTTAACCAATCATTATTTGAATTTGTCATGTTGGGCGTGTTCTTTGACACTAGATGTCCCGTCTGGCTTAACTATTCTATGCTTGAGTATTACTTACAGTACATACAGTACATAGCACTTTAAGATTTGATCCAAATGTAAAGTGCATTGTAAATTAAATGTATTATTATTATTATTATTACATGTATGCAGTAGGTAATTTGCTTCGTTATGTTGATCATGCGTCAACTTTACTCACTGGCCTGGTTTGTCGGTGACCATGCCAGTATCATCTGCTTCTGTAGAGCCTTTTCTGCTCCCTCAGACTGAATTCAGTTTCAAAATGAACTCAATCACAGAAAGCTGCTCACCCTTGATGCATCCAAAGCCAGATTTGGATGCAAGTATCTCTGACTGCAGATGTTTTCATCGATTATTACAACTCTTATTTGATAGCTGTTGTTGAGGACTAGGGATACCAATGATACCATAAAAACCATATTTTTGTCCCATTTATTTCTTATTTGTGAATTTTTATTTGTATATGTATGTTTGCAGGTCTGCTTATTTTAGCTGCTACCTCTGTGCTTACCTCTTGGTTAGATACAGGTTTAATAGATATAAATAAATAAAAATGTATAAACACAAAAGCTGTGCAAAAGCATTTATAAAAGCAATGAATTAGACAACCTGTAGCCAAAAGTCTTTCATTATCGGTCCTGGTGTTAAACACTTGGCTCTTGTTTTCTGAAACCTGATTCTCACATTCTCCTTTGAAACCCTACCTGATTTATTGTCAAGTGGATGGACTACAGTGCAAACTCCTATCCATAGGTACCTGCTCTAATTAAATAGAGTAGACTGATGAAAAGGGTTAATCGTTTGGCATGAAATAAACAATATGCACCTCATTCCTTAGCAATGCGTATAAATGAAGACCCAGCAGTAGTGATGGTCCTTATCTGCTTCATCTGCAGGTTACAGAAATGCTAAAATATAAGAGCTGCATCAAGCTGTTCACATCTGCAGAAAAGTACAGCATTAGATTTAGTACAGTTTATGAAACTGGCAACGTTGCCTGGAATCGTGTTCTTTTTAAATTAACAATATAGTTTCAATATAATCTATTGCCTTGTGGTGCAGCAAAGGAATGAGTCTTACACAGAGAAGTCCGGCCCACTGGGGTCATTTATTAATTTACTGATGGTTTAATGTATTAACACATTATCACAGTGCATATCTCCGTGTCTACAAGCGTACAGCTCTATTTCCCTTTATTTCACAATGTTTTAATTCTGTTAAAAACATTGTGATACCTGCTTTCCACATTCTGATCTTCAAAGAATTTGGTAAAACATTATTTGTTACAAGAAAAAGGGGGAAAAAAAACAATACCATATTGACTGAGGAACAATACTCAAACTTCCTCTCACCTCTACAAGTATTGAGACATACAAGATATTCTAGACTTGCACAAAAAGAAACACACATTAAAAGTCTTCGAATGGCAAAGACTATTATCTACCTAATCATACATTTGTAGTTTAATTGCTTCACACAAGATGTCTCTCCTGTCAGTGTGTAGTCCGAGCATGTGTGGTGTTTTGTGCAATGAAGGCTTGAAGATGCAGTGTGTAAAATTAGTGGTGAAGTTCCAGATTGCAACCTACTGAATATTCCACGCACCATATTGAAGAATCTATTGTGGCCTAAGCTAGATATATTGATAAATAATATTTAGTTATTACTTTCGCCAAGGAGGTTATACCTTGGTTTTTTTGTTTGCCGGTTTGTTAGCAAGATTACCGAAAAACAAATGGACGGATTTGCATGAACTCTTACCCAGAGGTAGTTATGGCATATCCTAGAGATGATTATGTTTTGGTGCAGTTAAGTCATGATCTACCTTGTTAAATCATAGACTATGGTTAAGAACCCTTAGAGCGGACTGTCATGCCGGAATGATCAAATCACTTGTCTGATTGACGGTATTTGAAATAAAAAAGCCAGTGGGAGCTGAAAGTCTTGTCTTGATACTCTGGAATCAAGTTGAAGTTCAATCATCCTCTTTGCTCCTGTGCACAGCAATTACAATTGGAATTGCTATACCTTCTTTTATTTTTCATCATATGGTAAAAAAAAATTTCTGATGTGGGAGTGCTGGCTGAATTTTTTCCATAGGGGGTCAGGTTTGTGGGGTTGGAGCTGGGGGCTCTAAGAAAAGGAAGGCAAAAGAGAATGAGTAGTGATGAATGGTTCCAGAGTGTTTGAGAGATACTGAGAGAGTCCGTGGGAGCTTTCGGTAGATAGAGAGGCTGACTGCATGACGGGTGAGATGACTAAAGTTTGAACAAGCTTTGGAATTATTCCTCCAAATAGAGGATTTGACGTGGGTCTAGGCATCACCCAAACAGGAGGATGAAGGTGATGAAGTGGACTATCCGCTCCTATATTAATCCAACCCCAGGCAGGTTTTGGAATATCCAAGAGATGATTAAATTTGGTGATGTTACGTTACAACCTCATGACCAGATGTCATAATAATGCTTCCTCAAACAACAGCGAGATACAATGCAATGCAATGTAGGTTTTTTGGCAATAACTCAGAAATCAATGGATGGATTTGTAGGACTCAAATTGTTTCTGATCTCAATCATGTCTACCTAGAGATTACCCTGGATAGCACTCTCTGAGTGAGATCAATGAATGGAAAACAAGTTCTGAATCGTAAAATAATCGAGAGGTTAACTAATGGTGTCTGCAAAGTCAACCCAGGGGAGCATCATTCCTATTCCTCAACGAATACTTTTAGCCATTGGAGATGTCAGACATGTTAGAGTGAATACAGTGAATTCATTTTAGATAAATACATATTGCACGAATGTTTAGCCTGGAATTTAGGAGCTAACGTAAAATATGCAGAGTTCCGAACCTGAACTCATTTTCAGTACCCCACCCTACTCCAAACATACATTATTCTGCTCAAACATTTAACTGTCTTGGTGTATATGATTTAAATAAATACCTATATAAATTTATCTCTAGATCAACTGCCTGATTTTTTTTTATTTCAACTTTCTAATGTTTCACTTAATTATGTATGACGGTTAAAAGAGAATCCCCCCAAAATAACAAAAATACCCAAATAGAGTAAAACTAAACTAAATAATAGGGACGTAGAAGTCCACCAATAATACTTACAAATCACGATATGTCATGCCTTAAATTTTTATTTCTTATTGTTTTTATTGTATTGCGGTGTAGTGGTCCCTCCTCCTCAGCATTCTCCCAGATTAGCTCGAACCATTCAGAGATTGAGTGCTGTGCTGTAAGTCCATCATTTTTCTAACGGGCTAGAGCTTAATCTATTGCAGTTCTAAATCAATGACACACAGTTTCCCATCATGCAAATGACAAATTGAAATGGACTCCAAGCAGAAACGACCCAAACTGCATTCCCACTGAGACCCAATAGGGCGGTGCCACTTTAAGATAAAGTGTTTTTTACAGTGCCTATAACTGGGCAAAAACATCCTGTTCTATACTGTTCCACTGTTGGAACAGTGGTATACCAGAACAAAATGCAGAAAAAAGCTGTGAAGAATGAGGGAGCAACTTTTTTTAGTTTGAAACATTCTGACTTGAGGTTTTATCTGCAGTTAATTTGGAGAGAAAGAGAAAAAACTACCCAAATCCTTACAAATTAATAGAGTTCAATACAGCAGCACCACTATATATACCAGCAGCCTGTAAACTCAACGTCTCTTATGATAGAAAATGTGGTCACTAATTGGATTTTATTATATTGTGCAAGTATACATGCTTTTGAGTTAAGTCAGTTCAAGTTCTGTCAGTTTTATTTAAGTCACAATTCTCTTGATAGGCTTTGCCTAATTTAATTAAATTCGAAAAAGTATTACTTGAAGGATGAAATTCAGGGTTCATTCATTATTCATTCAATCATTATATATGTGCATACAAGGACGCACATATATTTGTCATCTGATCATTAGTATCTAATTTTCTGTATTTGTGTTTTTTCCTCTTTTAAAATGAATCATGATTATGGATCTGAATGTAAGAAACGAGACACTCATTCACTTCTACCTTTAAAAGAGCAGGAGTAACACGTGCTACAATTGAATTAAAATCGTATTAATAGATGACATGTCCTCCATTTCTTTGGTGAGCATAGATTCATTAGAATTGAGTCATGGAATTCTTTTGGATTCATGCTTTTGACATGATGCCAAGCCTCAAAGTCACCAAAAATATGTTTCTACAACATAAAATAATTTCATTTCATGTTTGGAAATGGAAGAATTTATGAATTACGAGATTTGCTTCATGCTTAAATTATTCTGGCCAGTCAGACGGATGGATGAACAGACTGAGACAGTGACGAGTAGATCAACTCACAACCATCATGAAGCCCTTACTATATAATCTACGTCCTCACCTCGAATCCAAGCCTCTGGAGTCTGAGGTCCAGCTAGGATTAAGGTTATGTTTAACCCTACACCTATATGCACAGCATTAAATAATGTCACTGGGAGCTGAACACAAACTCTATGACCTCTGGTTTACTTTACATGCCAGGCTAGTTTCCTGGACTTCCTGGACAAAATCTGTGCTAGGGATAATATTAGGGTTAGGGATCATAGGATCGAAAAAGCTAAAATCGACTGAGGGCACCCCATCTGAGGAAGGGGCACCAGCTGAAACAGTCAGTGGTTCAATACAAAGACTGAGCCTGTAAACTACATGTTGTATGTTCCTTAAGAAAGACCCTGAATACCATTTTGCTCCTGGCTGCCTCACAGAGCCATCCAACTGCTCCTCAAGGCTGCTTAAATGCGTATAAGTGATTTCACAATTTGCACTGTGTATAACGTGTTCTTGTTTGAATGTTTGATCAAATAAAGGATGGATTTTTTTTTTATCATTATTGAGTGGAATCTGTTAACATGTTTGATCTTGCGCACCTTTGATAGCTAGGATACGTGCTAATGCGTTTAGCTTGGATGCTACAGCAAATATATCAGCTTAAAAAGGCTGTAAATAACATCTCAGCAATGTTTGAAAAGTTTTTCTTTGGACATATTCCATGTCCCTTTGTTCTACATTGGTAATGGATAATCTAAAACAATTCGACTTTATTCTTTTTTATTTTTACATTTATTACCTGTTTCTTTAATGAAGCAGCCTAAATATGATGGAAATGACACAGCTCAGGAAGATGGCCTTGGACCACACCATAATATTCTATTCACAAGAAGTCAAAATGGAGAATGAGTCCTTTATTTCGTTGAGATGCGGCAAAACAGATTCACCATAACTTTAAGAATAATAATAAAGAAGCTTGTGTCGCAAAAGTAGATTTAAATGCCAACGCTGTAGAACATCTAAAGCAACTGGTGAACTTTCCCCGACTACTGTATAATCACAGTGCTATAGAGCATTATTTCAGGCTATTATTCTGCAGCTCAGATATAGGGGCATGAAATCAACCCACATTCCTGCAGTTAGATACCAAACACACCCTGTGGATCCAGTGTGGATAAATCTGCGAGTCTCTTAATGTATTACCTCGACTTGGTGACATGATAGCCAGGCAGTAAATATTGTGCCGTTCATCCATCTTCTAAATGTCTGCAGCCAGTGCCTTACTTTGTGCTTTATGTCGTGGCACAATCTAAAGAACATAGTTCTATATTACAGATGTGATAATGTGCACAGGGTAAACCCAAATGCTCATATTTGAATGCATAGCAAGAACTAGAATTTTTACTAACTTAAAATGTTTAGTACTAGTAGCATCGGCTTTCTTTTGTGTTCATAAAGCTCCTTCAATTACATCATAGAAACTATTAGCAAATTATGGGACCAATGTTTAAAACATCTAATTCACAGGTAGTAATTAGTCTTCAACTGCAAAAACTCCAATGTTATATTTTGTGCAAAACAGAGCTGTGATGCATAGAAAAGTTCCCTCACAGTCGGAGTGTTCCGGCTTCAAATTCACCATGGAGGTTTTGGGCCTTTTTGTGTTGAGTTTGCATGTTCTCCCCGTGTCTGCATGGGAACTCTGGTTTCCTCTTACAGTCCAAGAACATGAATTAGAAGTGAATCATGTAGCAGCATCAGTAAACATGAATATTTACTGTTTATGACCTTTTTATTTTTTATTTATGGTTACTTAATCAGGTTTAGAGTGCAGAGTTTAACCGTTTAAGCCTCATTTATATGACAGTGCTTTTGCTGGAAACTGAAAACTTTGTCTTAATTAAGTTCTGCAGGTCTTACGACAACCCGGTGAGAATTATAATCATGCACATGGTTCTACAACATCAATTGAAATCACTTTGGAAAGCACCACGGCCCTGCATACAAACACTTTCTTAAACAGCAATGTGAGCAAACAAACATAGCTCTTAAACAGATTGACGAATGGATGGATGATAACATAAATTTCAAAATGACACTACAATGTGAAGTCCACCATCTTATCCTTTCATGAAAAAGACAATGTCATGAAAGTGTCCTCATAGACAGCTTTCTCGTTCCCCCGCAGCTTCTCTGCTCTCACCTTGAAACGCAGATTAATGTGTAATTATGTGTCATCACAGCTAGTTTTGAAAGCAATCATGGTTTAATATGTAGTTTAAAATAAATGATGAGGAAACTTGAAGCCTCCTAACAATCTGAGAATGAGGATGGAGCTTTAGGGATGTGTTGAATCTGACGGTATGTCCTTTCAAATAAAGAATATGTACATGCCCACAGATTCTGGGATTTTCAATGTGGTAAATGAGTATAGGACACGTGAGGGAGGGGTTGTAAAATGAGAAATATAAGTAATATAAAACCAGTAGCTGTTGATTGGTGGTTGACAATGTCAGTTTTATTTCTGCAGCAGAAAAAGTTTATTAGGAAGCGCCTTGTCTAGCTAAATCATCATCTGTACATGAAGGGACTTAGAAACGCCATACTTTCAAAACCGTCCGATTTGAACCTGTAATGATCCTCATTTTATAGCTGCTTTTTTATACACTTATCAAATGTGCCTCATCCATCCTTTCACTATCACACCTGCATGCTTAGCCTCATCATCACCTCATCACCACCAGCTGCTGTCTTTCAATTCTACTCTCTTCATCCATCTAGTTCTTTCATGCTGCTAGTTCGCACGCCCTCCACCTCCACCTGGTTCTCATCAATAATCAGTCTCAGCAGAGTCATCAGCCACCACCACTACACATACATATATACACAAAGTTATATCGATTTATTTAATTCTTTTTTTTAAACAAAACTAGAGTGTTAAACTGCACATCAACCATACAGATCTGATACTTTCAAACAATAAATAATATTGCATATTTACTAGGGATATGCAATATTCCTAGTAAATAGGGATATTGCATATCCTATGCAACTACAATAGCATATTGTAGTTGTGCTAACTACAATATGCTATGTTTGTAGTCATTTCAGGTTGAATCTCAAGCAATTGGACTTTTCACCTCTCATCCAAGAGCCTTCCTCAGCTCTAACCGACTGGATGAGAGTCAGGTATTTAACCTTCAGTGAACAGTTTGATTCATCGAGAGTCATTAGGTCTGCTAAACTGAAATGGCAATCACTAAATGGAACGAGGGATTGACGCCACCACATCCCACCCAGACTTAACATCTCTCTCCAGACAGTTCCATCATCATTCATGAATCACTTTATGCTAACGGATCACATGATGAGCCAGTAGGGAATCAGGGCAAGTTTGTCCCCGCCAACCCACATTAGTGATGAGTGGTAAACTGTATTCTTGTGACCTAATGACTCTCTATGTATCAAACACCTCACTGGATGTGAAGTCCCTGATCTGTCAGTTAGAACGTAAGAAGCCTTTTGAATGACTGATCTTTAACTTCAACTCTACACCAGAGGTCCTGGTGCTTCAATATCAACCGCCAAGGATTAAAATGCTGTGGTAGAGTCAATCAGAATAAAGTGGGATGTAGAGATGATGGCATGCAATGTTGCTGCTGTACGTAAAAAAGAAAACAAGAGTATTGTTATTTTCTTTTGGGATGCTGTACTGATTGTTAAAATCAGAGTTTTGGTAAGTTTTTAATGAATAGTTCACATGTTGGAATGTAAGCTCCCCATATTCCACTACAACCTCTATATTTGACCACAGTGTGTAATGTTCCTAGTTGTGGAATGATGTGTTTGGGCCCCCTGTCCTCCAAAGAGCTCAGTTCAGTTTCTTGGAAGTTGTGCTTAGACTTTCTGCACTGCTATTGGAGTGTAATTTTGGAAGCTCGGCTACATTCTATATCTTCTCCATTTGTAGATATCATGTCTCACTGTGGATCTTTGAAATCCCAGGGCGTTAGAGAAAAAACTCTGGAACCATGCCTAAACTAATGTGTTCCTCCTGCAGGAAGACCTCGCTTTTCCTTACACACTCATTGTTTAACTTATTATTAAGTTAAGTTGGGAGTTCCTGGCGGTCCTGTTTTCGCTTTTGTTTCCATTGTAGGTTAAACTGTTAATTTAGGTTAAGGATAGAGCTGAGACCCGACGGCCCACTGCGTGTCTGGTTTGAAGCCTTCTCTCTTTTATTTGATTTGGCCAGGGATCCCAAATCTCGTTGTATTTTAGTTCATGAATAAAACTTCATTAAAACATGTGTTAAACTGCAGCATTGGTGGCATCTTCATATATTATGGGTTCATCTGAGCCTTGTTTTGAATGGGGACCTTAACACTCATATAAATGCTTTTTATGTTAAAATCTCTGGACTATAAACTCTGAAGGAGCAGTTCATCGATTCATCATCACTCTGTTTTGCAGCAGGCAACTCTGTAGAGGTCCGCTGAGGTTTGATCCAAGTAGCCCATAAAACTGCATAATGGTTAGAGATAGTTTTGGATATTATGGTTCATTCTAGCCAATTAAATAATTCCATGTACAGTATCTGAGAGGAAAATGTTTTTTTACTGCACTGCATCTGTTGTGGACCTTTCAACACCATTGTTCACTGACTGACTGTAACGTCTGTTGCACAAATTAATCTGGTGAGAAGCACAAAGCATCGGTTGGGTTTTGATGTAATGGTGGGCAGTCCATTTGAGGAAACTCATCCCTCTCTTTATGTCGGATGAGTGACTAAGCAAATTTACCAAGAAATGGGTGCTTTAGTGTGTAGGAGCATCTGGAGAGAGGCGTTACAAAACAAATTACAAAAAAACAAAAAATTCCAAATTACCACTGCAGCACTATAGACTTACTATAATTGCTTTCGAATGGAAACAGGTTTATCAGTCTAGCTAAGCTAATAATTTTTTTTTATCAGTTTAGCTTTTTTCTCATTTGTAAAAGGCCTTTAAAGTGAAGGAAAATATAAAGCTGGCAAGTAATAACGATAGACGATGCAACTTTACCATAACGGCAGCAGTGCTGACACTACCTTTGACATAGTGGTGACGGAGAAAACATTAGGAATCCTGATGTATCGTACATCTCGAAGTGTCCTTCTTTCAGAAGGTAAATGTGTTTCTGCGCTGCTCGGCAGCAGTGCATTTATTCCCACAGCGCTGCTCCTGCTGCTTCTCCAAAATATACTGGGGGAGTACTACTGACCACTGTCATCTCTGAGTTTTGCTCTCGCTGTATTTTCTTTTAAAAGTAAACTACGCAATGTTAAGTTCCTCTGACCCTGAATTAGTGTATTTCTCTCTGCCACTAATGGCCTCTCACCATCTCATTTACAGCGCTCAATGGATTATTCTCATTTATCAATGGATGGAGGAGAGACAGCGAGACTCCTCGGTTCAGACCTCACTATTACGCTGAAAGCTGTAGAAATGAAACCCCATTTAAAACGAAAGGAGGGGAGCAACTAAAGGGAGATTTTAAAATGAAGTGCTGCCCTCCCTGATTACCATCTTTAGCCCCTAAAATAGAGGATCAGATGGGAAAAAGGGAATTATACGAGCGAAATATCATTAAAGCCCAACCCACCACATGGTTCCAACACTGTCCAAAGCCTTTCCAGCCCTGCTGATTCACACCAAAGGGAGAGGGACAGATGGTGGTTCAAGCTGTTTCACAGATTGCTGTACTTCTTCTGCATTTAAACAGGATCGGAGTTTGTTGTGCTGCCCAACCAACTTAAAAGTCCAAGATTTGCCAACTGTTATGCAGGACAGGATTTATGTGTCGTTATAACAGCTGTCTGTTTAATTGCACTGTTTTATATAGCTTGTTTTGTTTGTTTGTTTAATTATGTTTCTATTGTTCCTGTTGTTTTTGGAAATTACAAATATAATGTTTGGGCTTTTTTTTCTTTATTTCACACAGTTTCTGTTTAACAGTTTGTGAAGTAACACTCAATAACTAAACCCTCAACCAAAGAAGTAAATATCAACTTTTTTTTACTATTTTTTTTTATATGCAATAAAGTTTTCTATGCCAAAGTATCAGGGCCAGGTTTTAGAAAATGAACTGTAGTGAAGTGAAACTATGACTATGATCATGATTTTTTGAATTTTTTTAATATTCTACGAAAAGTAGTAAAAGAAAGAAAGGTGTACTTTTAAGAATGATTCTTGAATAGTATGAAGAAAAAAAACAATAAAGCACAAGAATTAAGTTGTAATTTAAGAAAAGTAAAAATATTGCAAAAATAAGTAATTTTCTGAAAAAAAAGTAGAAGAAATGTAAGAAAAAAAAAAGAAAAGAAGCCACTATATTAGAAAGATAAAGTCATTATTTCACACGTAACAAAATTCAAACATTATGAGAATAAAGTTGAGATTTTACAAAAAGTGTTTTTAATCTTCATTTATAAAAATCATAATCTTTTGAAGATAAAATTGCAATTTTTCAGAAAAGCAAATAATAAGGTTGTTTTTTTTGTTTGGTTTTTTTAACATGTAATTTTGTGATATTTTGAAATTAATGCCAATATATTACAAGTATAAAGTTGTCCTTCTATTAAAAAAGTTCCAACATAATGAGAAAAAAAGTTAACTTAACTCAGGTAACTTAATTATTTCACATGCAAATTAATTCTAATATTACAACATTCAATTATTAAAATACTCTTAAAGTTGCATTTTAAGAGTATGTTATCACAAGAATTCCCCCTGTTGACAAAAAATGAGGAAGGTGGAGGATATTATGAAACGATAGTATAGGTTTGACTTATTAAGAAATATGAATATGAATGTATGTTTTGCACATCAACACCACATCATTATATTTATCAGGGAAATACATTTGTTGTGAAAGTGGAGGGGATAACGTCTACTAGTCAACTGCTGGTTTAGTGTTGGTTTTTATCAGTTTGATAGTATTACTTTACTCTCGTAATAAAATAATTTCGTTTTCGTAATGTTGTGACTTTGTTTCATAAAATCTCTCTAACACAAATTGCTCCCTAAATAATGATAAATGAAAAAAATAATTGATGACAATTCACACATAGTAGATTAAGAAAATATTGCCATTATTTCCATACAAAAAAGAGAAAATGAATCTGGAGAAAAAAAGACATCACAGAGTTGGACTTAATTAATGACACGTCCTCTTACCCCCAAGAGATCGTTCATTTCAAACTCCATCCCCAAAAAATTCATTTTTGAAATTTTAAGTGAAAAGGAAACAGAACTCCATGAGTTAAATTGGTGTAGTGGCCCTTTAAGGAGGTGCTGCTGTAGCTTAAACACAGCTAGTTTCAGTCCGTGAGCTGAATAAGCATTACTTATTTGTTCCCACCTTTTTTCCTGTTGAAGGCACGGTTCATCGTGGAAAATGTGTGACTGCAGGTCTCCTCCGGAGTTTCTGACGATATTCCACCTGCAAAAACAACAGTTTGAAGTCAGTTAAAAATAGTTTGACCTCAAGCCTTCTAGAGAACATCTATAAAGACACAATCTGGCAGCTAATGAGAGTGAGGCAATGTTTAGCTTTCAGAGTACTAATTTAACAATTAGTTGTACTGATTAAAACAGTACTACAGTATTTGGAGTGGATATGTAGGGGTCTGTAATATCAGTGTAATATCTGTGAGGATGTGAAAAGTTCATTCCTAAAAATGGGTAAAACAAAATAAAGAGGCAACAATTTCTGTGAATGCATATCAGCTGATTTCTCAGGGATAGTTTTCATTGCGAACATCTGATGTAAGTTAACATTGTTCTCTGCATGTCTGATGAACACTGTAAAACGTGTAAAATGACCAACAGAAGTTGGAATTATGGTCAAATATCAATTTATATTTTTGACAATTTGGACTAATATTTGGTGTTTTATTTTTTATTTAGCTTAATTACTCCATCAGTCAACAGTCATAAACAATAAAAACAATAATCATTAAATTTTTATTGATCTTATTATTATTATTTTATTGTTATAGTTGTTTTTGATAATGATCATACAAGATACATTCATCATACATTAAGTGAATTATTGTTAGGATAATAACACTGTCTTTTGTCAAATTTTAAAAACAATATTATGATTTATAATAGATCAATATTAAAAGTGAAAGCAACAAAAACAGCCTGATTACCTATGGCTATATTTTCATCTATTTTTATAGGGTAATGTTACTATTCATGAATCTGTTATTTAGTTATTGTATGTGACCATAACATATTCATTAGATTGAAGTAACTTAAATTGAAGTTGGTTACTTACGATGAAAGAAAGGCTGTATCATTTATATTTTCTTATTTTTTTATCATGATGTTTTCATTTCAAGTTTAAGTTTTTTTTAATTAAAACATAGATTTATTTTGTGACTCAGTAATATTGATTCCAGATTCATTTGTTTTATTAATTAATTTGCTTATGTTAGACATAATCTAACTTCTTCTGTCTGTAACTTCTAACCACTGGGTTTGGATGCACAATAACCAAATTCTGCTTTGGGCACTAATTTCACTTGGGGGCGTCTAATGTTTTCCGTAAAAGCAGCTCCCCCTTCTGAGTAAAATATGAACTATTGGATAAAATATGATACAAAATAGCTTTCTTTGAGTTGATTCATATGCACTAAATGTGGACTACACCAGACCAACGGTTGAGAAATTATGGCTTGAAAATTTTTAAAGATAAATATCCCCTGGTTTCTGACATACAAAACTGGCCTTTTCCAAATTCAATCTGGCCCTTCCTCACACCTAGGTCTGTGTGTGTGTACAATTTGAAAATCATCCGTGAAATACTTTGAGTTATTGCCTCAAGTCGAAGGATTTGTGCTGGCAGCAATAGCGATTCCATAATATTCCGGACGGATATAAATATTTGGATTTGGTAGATGTTTGAACAAACGAACAGGTATTTCTGGGCAAAACTTACACATATAACCAAGACTGCTACCAAGATAATTGGTCTCCCAACACCTAACCTCACAGAGTTCAAACCCAATAATCTTCCTACGCCTTCAGCTGCTTCGGTTTGCCTTCACAAAGACAAAACTCAAACGGAATATAAATTATACGATAAAAGGCGTGCAAGGAAATTTCCTTCAATCATTTGTTAAACTTTAGACAGGTAAAAACGCAACAAGCCTTTTCATTTATATTTAACATCACGGAGCATCGGCAGGTTAATTTTATTTCATTTTTTTTAATTTTACGCTGCACAAAAGTTTGGATAAATCCATTCTGCTTCATTCTCTCACTAAAGATTTCAAACACTTCAGTGTCCTTGTGCAGCTTTGTAAGAATTGCCGAAATGCTGCAGTTATTCTTCTGATCAGTTTAAGAGAAGGTTTATACTACTCCTCTGCTACCAAACAAAAGGACAATCAGTTTGGCCCTTTTTATTCCGAATGGGGTGTTTGTATGGAGCATTTTCATTCTTAATAGGCTTTTAAGTAACTCTAATGGAAACATTGGGTTTGTGTTAACCCAGCTCTCAGCTCAAATCCTGGACACCAATGACTCTTTCACTATTTCAGCTGTTGTCCTTGTTTAGACCAGTTTGCTGGGTTTTAATACTACAGACCAGGATCAGATGCTCGGACCACATCAAAGTCTGGCCCTCAAAGTTATTCAGAGCCTTACGCTTCGACACATCAACATCAGGACAAAACCGTCACAATCTTGCCATTGTTACAAGAAAATCAACTTTATTCTGACCATCCTTCACTGGTTAAAATGTTCTGGCTCACTGGTGTATAGTGTCAAAGGTCATGATAGAGCGCATAGTCAAAGTTAAAAGGACGTGCTACTTTGACAGCCTTACTAATTCATATGTTATTGAGATATCACTCGAGTCAATATTGCAACATCCTTCTCTGAAAGTGTCTCTGTAAATCTGTAAAATGGAGTATTGCTGACTCAGACCCCCTCGTGCTAGACAGAACTAGGGCATATTTCTCCGTCTAAAGCCATGTGTTCAGCTAAACACACACACACATACACACACAGACAATCAGAGAACAGGAAATCAAAGACAGGAAGAGACAGTAATGAGAAAAGATGCCTGCATTCACTCTGGTATCTAATCATGCTCAGATTTTTGTAAGTAGTACAATGATCTCACGCTATAACACTTTTTTGATGACTACTCTTATTTTAAAAGATAAATAAGGGTTGTAAAGATTCATTTTTCATATCACTCTGAGGCTTACTGTTATTGCCGCAGTGCAGTTTGGTTGGGACCAACAGTGTTACTAACAAAAATAAGACATTTGTTTAATGCAAAATGTCCAAAAGTCTGACACTTTGCATTGAGATCCATTCCCCATGAGAGGCTGGCAATCTGGAAGATAAACTGTCCAGGACTAGGAAGCCGTCGAGTCCACTCCACAATCAATACTCCTTCCTTTTGCTGTTGGAAAATACGCATGGCCTGCTGCGTAAAAGCTATGATGGAACATGAGGTGGAGCCGATCTAACACACCAACAGCTCTCTCAAAAATATACCTGCAGTCAGTGTCCATATAGTAGATACATGATACTTTTCTACAGGGAATAAGAAGGTTAACCAGTGATGACCTCTGTCAGCGATCACATTCACACCCCCATGTGTACATTAGCATGTATGTCCAACACGTAGGCAAAAACATAGTGAGTAAATTTGGTAAAAATCAAATGAATTGGAGCGATGCCTGCAAGCTTGTTCAGTCAGTAAACTCAAGCTGCTCTTCTTACGCAAATGACATGACACACCCTGCATAACCATAACCATCACGCCCCTCAAATTTGGCGGTGTATTTAAACTGCAAAATTCTCTATCAACTCCCTCTGCTCGGATTATGCCGGAACTGCCCATCATCAGCATTTGCTACCTAATTGTTAAAGCCCTACAACCGCCCCAGCATCCACCTACAGGCTCCGACGGGGGGTTAGGAGATTTGCTCTTCCCCTTTCCAAAAATCATGCTGTAAATTATCTACGGGGAGGAGTGATGAGTTCGGAGCCTAGACGCCAAATGACATGTTTTGCCATTGTAATAAAAATTGATAACGTGAGTTGTCTGACTCAACTAATAAAACTATATTGTATATCGTTAATTCTAACGGGACCTCTAACTAGAATATGCACAGGCAGAAGCTGCTATCATTGATTCTCAAACAATCAGGGTGCAGCTATCAGTCTGAAACAACAAAAAGCGTCCAATATATGTTCCTCACCGAAACAGCATCACTAACTCTGAACCAGATACTGTGTGTCCAACGACACAGACGACCCATCTACTGGAGAAAAAAAACAACTCAATTTGTGATTTGACATGGATAGATCATTACTTCTACCATAAATGAACATTAAAACACAAATATGCCTCAAAAGAAACCAAAAGTCCCCAAAAAAATAAATGTATAAAAATGTCATTACATTCTATTCAGCCGTTTGTGGCAAGATGTGTATAGAGTATAGACTACTACCTATTAAGTTCGTATGTACAGACAATCAACCTCATTCATCACAGACACTGTAAATTTTTAGTCTTTTAAAACTTGATTTACATGGCAACAAATATTCTTAGAAAAACAGTTTTTCAATTTCAAGGAAAAGCTCTTAACACTTTTCTATACCTCCAAATATTTCTAAATATTTTTACTTTAAAATGAGTATTAAATCCTTAAGATTCCCCATCGCATGTGCATATCAGTTCAAAAACAAAACCAGTTACTGATGCTTGTGATGGCCAGGCGACTTGGTCAGAGCATCTGCTCCCTGTCTGCAGAGGCTAGTACCTACCAAACTACTCCAAGAAAGAACCACTGGTGAACCAGCGTCAGAGTCGTGGGTGCTGATAGGGAAATGAAAATATTCCGTTTGCCCCACTTGTTTCTGAAGTCTTTCCTCAAGACATGTCCGGTGAATGATGGGACCACATTTCTGTCTGAAGGACAAGATAGACGGACCTGGTAGATTGGCCCTGACATTGTATTTTGATCCTGCTGGATGTGAATGGGAAGATTATGGGATGACAGTCGCACCTGAGCATGCCGGGATCTTCTCTGTTATAACAGATCTGTCTGTAAGAAACCCATATATCTAAGTAAAACAATGATGACTCCTCCAGTTAATTCCGTTTCCTCAAATGATCAGAAGACAAGATTTTTCTTCATCCGATGCCTAAGACTAACTGATGCACTATAGGGAGTGATGGCTAGCCTTTGTAATCCCAAACCTAAGAGGCAGAATAACGTGGCTAGGCAAACACTGTCGTCCTCGACAACAAGTGCAAAGCCAAGAATAAAAAAATCTGTTTTTCATAGACAAACAGATTTGCATTATGATGGATTCATGCTTTTATTGGTGCAGGGAGGGGCAGCTGCAAAACATATCATCCTTTAAATAAGACACAGCAAATATAGAATTTATACATCTCCTAGTAAACTGTAAATACTGTAAATCATTAAGAGGCATAATCATATCAGCATTTTACTGTGGGAAATATCTCCAAAGGAGACAAACAAAATGTCTGTGGATTTGCACAGCAAAGAGATATTTGACTTCAACAGAGGCCCCTGCAAAGGGCTGAAGACATTTTTTTTTTCTTTAAAATGGAACAAGCTTCAGGGTGGGGACTGGGACATTCCTCAGTCTGCCAAAACAGAATATCTCTGCAGCTGAAAAGGACAACTTGTGTTCTTCATTTGCAGGTTACAGGGCCAGATGACTCAAGGACACCAGTATTGTTTACATTTCACCACTGACTGGGAAAGGGCTCCAATACAAAAAAAAAAGGAATTCTAAGAAAGAAAAAATCTTATTCTGGGAAATAGATTTTTTTTTTTAAGAAAAGGAATCTGATATTCTAAATCATGTTTTGCATTAGTAAAGTAATTTCATTTCAAGAAAAACATATCTAAGTTTGTCATAATAAGATGTTTTGGCTAATATTAAGCTGGTTTTAACTGGGAACAAGGTCTAACAATGGTTTCAATATTTGAAACCTGAATGTTTTCCTCATTTTAAGAGTAAGACCACGAGAACAACTCAATTTAAGAATCCTATGAGAGGACAGCTGACCCATCAAGTGGAAAGGGATTTGGGATAAAGGTTGAAACACTGATGCCCATTTCTCCAGGTCAAGGCTAGATCCTTGTATTTGAAATGACTGTAACATACCATCTCAAATCCCTTATCCAAAACAAAACAAAACAAAAAGAAAAAAATCTGTACCCTGCAAAGTTCGGAACAGTGGTAAAACCAGGTTCCTCGCCTTTATCCAGATTGAATGGGATCTTACTGGCTACACTACACTAGCTACACAAGGGGTTGCATTAAACTACTGAAAATCTATCAAGCTTTTAATATCTGATATATCATTAACAGTTTGGATCAAGGGAATGTTGGGAGAACTTTTTTAAAGTCACCTTCAGGAATGAAGCCTGTCTGCCATTTTATTTGTTAACGACATCCTTAGGTGAAATGCAGCGGCTTACCTGACTGTGATATCACCTACTCTGATTGAAAGCTGCAGTGCTTGGGCTGATTTAATAGCTTCCTGTCTCGTGATTCAAAAACAAATCTTCGGGAGAACCATTGACCCCAAACACACACACACACACACGCGCGTGCACACAGACACGTACAAACAAACACACACGGAGTTAACACTGAGCCGTAAACTTCCTCAGTCTCCCTCCCAAGTTTGCTAGCTGCAATGGAGGCAGCAGGTAAGATCTGTTCAATTCTACCGATATACACACAAGAAAAGAATCCTGTTTCTTAGGCTTTTTTAGTTTGAAAACAGTTTTGAAAATTTTTTTAGGTTTTTTCTTCAATTTGAATCTGCAACTCAAACAAAACTTGCCACAATGGGTTTTGTTATTCAATCGGTACATGGTCATTAGTCGGAAAACATGATAGCTGTGTATAAAATGTGGCTGTGTGGTCAAAGTTTTGTTAACAGTAATGGTAGTGTCAGCATTATCAAATGATTTCTGTCTTAGACCTGTTTTCAGACCCTCAGGAGGCTTTTGTCATTTGACTGAAAGGTAAAGCTGCATGAAAGGTTAACTTTTATTGCGAAACACATTGTCTAAATTACCCCCTAGTGTACTCAATAAAATGACAGTCACACTTTTGTTCCATTAACCCTCTGGGGTCTGTCATGCTCATTCTGCTCCATCTACGCACAAATTCCATCTTGTCTGTATACATAAGGTCTCTGAAAACGTTTACAGATACATAAAAAACAGAAAATACACTCCGGGTACTGCTTCTACTTGGAGAAGGTTTTTGCTCTCTAAGTTTAGGAAAAACTCATGCAAATTTCTGCAATAATGTCTGAGTTATCGCCAGCATCTAAATATACCGACAACTCCAACAGACTCTCTGAGTATATCTCAAATACTCTGTAGTAAGTTGTCTCCTATGCCTTCCACTTCAGCGTCTCTGTTAAGGCAACTGAGCCCCCTGTTCCGACCCCAAGAGGAACATCAAAGGAATCAAAAGAACATAGGCAGCCATAGACACATTGTGATGTCACTGCTCCAAACAGCTTATTCTTTTATTATATTTTGTTTCAAATGTTAAATTTTGGGAAATAAATAACATCACCAAATTTAATAATTAATTAATAATCAACTCTGGGACATGCTAAAACCGAACTCTGGGTAAAATTTCATGCAAATCCATACTGTAGTTTTTCAATAATCTTGTTCACAGACAAACAAACTTATAAACAAACTGATGCGGATGAATACATATCCTTGTTTCTTGGCGGATGTTATACATCAGACTACAGACAGGTGGTTCCGTCATAAATATATTCAACATGGGTAATAACTGGGCTTGGACCCTAAAAACATAATTTAACATGCAAGCCTTTGGTATGTTTATTTCTTCATCAGCACATAACCTCTTCGAGCTGATCATTATTACTTCACCGTACTAACATTCTCGGATATGGATGCACAAACGCTATGAGGCCATAAAGTAAGTAGAGACAATCACAATTAAATGGTAATTAGAACAACAGTATTAACTTATAATCAAAATAAAATGAAAAAGGGACATGATTGCTAAAATGCAAACTAAAAATATTTTTGAAAAACAGCTACATTTAAG
The DNA here is from genome assembly GCA_037951165.1 of Lophius americanus. Taxonomy (NCBI): domain Eukaryota; kingdom Metazoa; phylum Chordata; class Actinopteri; order Lophiiformes; family Lophiidae; genus Lophius; species Lophius americanus. The sequence goes on along the minus strand of JBBDHG010000028.1, from coordinate 9,026,147 downwards.
TAGTAAGTCAATAAGTAGAGTCTTAATTTTTGTGTAAGTAGCAGAAAATATGAACCATCACCATGTTTGCTTCACATCCTCCAAAACACACAGTCATATCATGTCCAGACGTTTCACCTTCAGTGACTCAAACATTTGGAATTTAGTTTGAAGATGTCTCTTCCGACCCTGCAGAGTCCTCAGTTTCGCCCAAACTAACATCTACAATCAAATACATTAGATTGGTTTAAGTTAACATTAGCAAATGCTTATTTGAACCAAAAAAAAGGAAGAAAAAGCAAGGTCCGTTTTCTAAATGCCTCTCAGCCAGTCACTAATCTGACCCATATGCATTGAAAAGGCAGCAGGCTTTTAACATTGAATAGAAGCAGAGCATGCAGCCAGCATAATGCCCTGGAACGAAAAATCAACAAAGATCCTTTGTTTTGCTCACTTTGCTCTCACACTGGCTCTGGAATCATACTGGTTAGGCACAGCACATTCTACATCGCTGCTACAATCTGTTTATGAATTTAGTCCCAGAATTCCACACTTGAATTAACCGTGGTGTCTAATCTAAAATCCAGACTTGCTCTATCCCAGCCTGGAACTCAGACTCCTCTGGATCAAACGTGCCACCGTGACGTTCTTTATCAAGGGAAAGGACTACTTCCAAAGATCTATAGAGAGAAAAAGAACATGCAACAACAACAGAGAGCAGATAAAAGCTACTTACTTGCCTTCAAACAGGGGAGGAATAGTGAAGAGGGAGTTCTAGCGGGTCTTAATAGTTTTCAGCTGTGGACCAGATGGTGGTACACTAAGGACGGCAGTAAGGAGAGATGATTGGGTTTGCAAACTCATCAAGAAGCTTTTGCCTTGACACACGATACTTGACATTCAAACCAAATTTCCTCCGCCCACAGTTTTTTGAGTTTTGTTAGAGCAAAGAGACCTCTCTCGACTGGAACTGTTTCTCTGAGATTCCACATGGCATACCAGAGATGACCTCTAAAAGACAACAAGCAAAGGGGGTTGCAGTGCGACCCTTCTACTGCACCATGTGATTCATCGTCACAATATGTGCACAGGGAAGAGCCTGGGGTCCACAACTTGGCATTGATCAAAACAGAAGTGCAGTCAAAATATAATAAAGTGCATTATCTTTACGACACAGAGCAGTGTGAGATTATGTCGCCGTAATAATACGCTTTCCATTCTGCTGCACTTCAGGAACATTTCATGCTCAAGTGTATGAACACTTGATTTTTCTTTTTATCACATAGACACGGAATGTCTTGGAGACTCTCAAAAAGGAGGGCAGAGGGGAACTCAAAAGGTAGAAACTGAAAAATCTTTGAAAGTGACACCCAGTTACTTGCTTGTAGAGGGAACAGCAGAGCGCTGTGCAAATGTTATCTCCTGCGGGGCTCTGATCTGGAACTCTCTGTCTGACTCTTCAGCGTTTACGGAAGATCTATAGTCTCAATAAGCTGCAACACTTATGTCAAAAAGAATGCTTTGAAACAAACAGATTAAACAGAATGACATATTTTGATCATCTTCTTAACATAAACCAGGTCTATGCTGTCGTCCCTGATATTCCGCGATGGTATAACCCCAAAAAGCCCCAAATCCCCCATATTGTACAGGTTCAACTCCTTGATTGCATCCTTTGAATTAATTGTCAAGGTATGTCCAAAAACAGTGTTTTTCATAAAAAAGCTTAGTGAATAAAATATGGTATTTACAAGACCGATCTCCTTGGGTTGTTTCATATTCACAATATTTGGATTAAATTGTATCAACAGTTGACTTATTACGGCCTGAGAACATTTGGAGATAACTCTCCTCTTAGTGTCGGATATACACATCCAAACTTTCCCAAAATTAAACCAGTTCTTCCTCACACGAGGTTTTAGGAAAATTGAAAATGATCCATGAAATGATTTTTGAGTTATTGCGTTAAAATGAAGAGTCTACGTCCAACTTGGCAGACGCAATGGAAATTTTACAATACCCCCCGAAAAGTTGCAAAACTACCAAATTTACTTTGGACTGAGATTTCTGATTTAAAATATCATATTCATTATTTTGCTACATTTTTGAATATCAATTGGATAAAAATTAAATGAGTTAAATTTTTTTCCTTATTTTCTTGATATATGTAAATTTATTGTTTAAAATGTCAAAATAATTATCCAGGTCAAATTTATCATCTTCCCGTGTCGTATAATATTTAAATGACAGGTGAGTTATTTTAACTATCCTGTCGTCTGGCAACCTACAGTTTAAATTCAAGGGTTAGAGTTAAAAAACATTATCCAGCTGAGGTAAGCATGGCTAGGTTGTGCTTCTGCTTTAATGAGTTGAGAGTTGAATTCCAACTTACGGGTAAATCCTGGACGAGTGACTCCTCCTCTTGACCGTGAGAGGCTCATATCTGCCGTGTTTGCCGGACTGAGTTTTAAACTTGAAACTATTTTACTGCAACTGGCTAAAGCACAAAATAAGCTGATTTCACAGAGTCACATGATAATTTTCTTTATTGTGTTATTATTACACTGTAAACATTATGATTACAGTGTAATAATATTTTTTTAATAAGGTAGTGATGTTTTAAATTCAACACAAGTTTTATTTATCTATTGTTGGCGGATTTGGCTCAGTGGGTACAGCAGTGGTCCCGCAACCAGGAGACCAGGATTCAAGCCCAGTCCCTGATGCATCATGCTGTGGGTCCCTGAGCGAGACCCGAGACCTCAGCTCCCCGGGCTGAATTTACTTGGGGGAAACTAGGATCACATTTGGTGACCACATTAATTTGCCTTAAAAAAAATAAATAGTACTCTGCAACTTAATAAATGCACTAATATTGACTGCCTGATACAAAGTTCATTAAGTTTATCTTATCATCTGGACACATGAAATTGATGCTGGGATATGCTCTTATTTATCATTTAGCCTTATACAACATATTAAAAATACAATGCAATGAGTGTTTTTTTGCAATAGTGTGCAGCTTTTCTTTCCGGTATGAAACAATGGGAATGGAGTGTTATTTTCCCTAGTTGGGATATATATATATATATATATATATATATATAGTCTTGGTTGAATTCTGTTAGAATAAAATTAGGTTTATTTTGAAGATGTTCAGTTCTTTACATAGTCAACAATTAAATGGATCAGGTTTTCATAAAACATTGAAGGTGCATTGTGTCATATTGGAACTTAGATTACGGCTGGTGACTGTTGGACATTAGAGGAGGTACGTGAGGGTCCTCGCGACATTCTTTTAGAACAAAAGGAATTATTTTGAACATATTCAATTCCTGACTTATTCAACTAGCTTATTTATCAGACACAAAATAATATAAACTATTTTATTTAAGAAATCGTGTCTTCATAAGAAAAAGATAGAGATGCACAGATTTTAAAACTGGGCTTCACTTGCTTTCACAGCCACATAGACTTTCATCCAGGTGTAATGAGTCTTCTTTGGACCCAGCTAACTCGCGTCTTTTAGCATTGACGAGAGGGTTCCACAAAGACACTGTGCAAAATTTTGTCCTTATGTTTACAGAACTTCAAAGTATCTACACTTTGAGAAATCATGTGCAGTTTTTTTAAAGAAAAAGGAGAAAAACACTTGTCAGCTCATTTATAAAGGTCCTTCAAATGAAAGCAGACATTTGTTGTTCGCATTTGGTATCTGGCTGGAGAGTTTTGTCCAGGCCTTGGGTGGTGGTGATGGTGTTGTTGCTGGCCCGCAGATCTCTGTGTTCTGCCTGAGAGGGCATTTGAAACAGAGAGAGTCTCAGGGTTTGGCTTGTTCTGTTCACACTAGTGTTTTCTTTCCTCTGGCTTGTATCATTTCATGTTTGCATTTTGTATGAACAGCTGTGGTGGGGTAAAGGAAGTGGCCGGCCCAGACGCTTTCCGGGAAAGTGGGGCCAATTATGCTGCGGAGGCATATTGAAGGAAGAAAATGGTATACTATAGAGCTGAAGTAGTAAAATTGAAGACCTTATTAGATACATTTTACAAGCATTCCTCCTGATTGAACTCTTCCAATTAAATGTGAATCTGGAGAAGCGTTTTTTTTTTTTAAATTAACAAAAAACAATCCCCTTGTGAATAAAATATGAACTATAACAATAAAATATGATATAAATAGGATAGTTCTCGTTAAGTTGATTCTCTTGAACTAAATTTTGATTCAAATTTGGCAGTTGGTGAGGAAGTTATGAGCAAAAAACGTGTTTTTCATAATAATGATCCGCTTGGTAAGTAAAAAATAAACTATTAGACTAAAATATCATACAATATATATCTTCTTGAGTCAATACATATGTATGAAGTTTGAACTAAATCAGATCAACAGTTAGGAAGTTATGTCCAAAATACAGTGTTTTTAGACGAAAAAAGCTTCCACTAGTGAGTAAAATATGAACAATTAGAGTAAAACATGACACGTACAAGATTGTTCTCTTTGAGTCGATTTATATGCATACTTTTTAGACTAAATCGGACCAAGGCATAAGAAGTAGTGTCCAAAAAACTGTGTTTTTCATAACAAATCTCCACCTGGTAAGTAAAATTGGATCTATTATTTTGTTTTTGTCAGACCAACAAGTTGACAAATTATCTCCCAAAAAATTGGAGACAAAGCTCCAATTTAATGTCGGAAATATAGAACCGACCTTTCTCAGAATCTATCCAGTTGTTCCTCAGACTTCCTTCTGAAAATGATCCATGAAATAGTTTTTCGGTTATCTCGATTTTTTATCGCACTTTTTGAGGATATAATGAGTTTCATCCAGCAGCAAAGAAGCACAACAGAAACAAAATGTCAAGGTATCTAGGTCAGCTATTAAAAACCTTGGCAGATCTTCTTCAGTATCGTCTCAACAGTATCTTAACTTTTATCGAATTTCATGTTAAGTAGCAAAACACTGAAAGGAGATTTATTCTGTTAGTCATGGGTAAAAAACACAACCAAAATAAGTATACTGAAGATTTAAAGCATCATCATCTGGCTGCTACGCCTATATTTAACATCCATAGGATTTATGTCTTGCGAGCGTAATTTATTCTCTCCTCACTAGGAATGTTTGTGTAGTTATGTGGAGCGGGTGGAGAGGCGGGAATGTGCATCTTAATGAGAAGCATTTCATTGAGATTTGCAGCCTTGACATGATTTGTGTTCCAGCTGAGCTATAATCCAAACGAGAATTGATACTATTGTGATACTGATGCTGTTTTTCAGCAGAGGCTGTTGAACGCTCCTGCACAAAAAACGATAGCTAAAGCTGAGAGTAAAAAATAACAGCTTTTGTAGCTGCTAACACTGAATATTGCACAATCCTAAAGGTATTGAAAAAAGCAAATGAGCTAACCTTGTAGGTTAGATTATTCTGTTGAGTCTCAGGGATTCAACAGAATCATTGAGACTATTTATCAGTGTAAACACAGGCTCCTTGTTTATTCTAAGAAATTAGCACCCAAAAAACAGTGTAAACCCAGGTCAATCTAATCCATTATCCAAACTTGAGATATGTCTCAAAGACATCAAGTCCAGGATGAACTACAATTTTCTGTTGTTCAGATAAAAGTGCAGTTGTTGTGCTTGAACCCAAGCAGCTTAGAAATACATTATTTGATAATATAACTACTCTGGATGGCATTAACTTGGCCTCCAGCACCAGTGTGAGGCACCTGGGAGTTATCTTTGATCAGGATATGTCCTTTGACTCCTACATTTCACAGATTTGTAGGACGGCATTTTTTTTCATCTGCGTAATATTTCTAAAATACGGCACGTTCTGTCGCAAAAAGATGCAGAAAATTATTTCACGCAGTTGTTACTTCCGGGTTGGAATACTGCAATTCCCTATTAGAAGATGGTCCCAATAAGTCTTTAAAGCCTCTCCAGCTGATCCAAAACGTTGCTGCACACGTGCTGACCAGAACCAGGTTAAGAGAACATATCTCTCCTTTTTTAGCTTCCCTTCATTGGCTCCCGGTAAAATCTAAAATCGTATTAAAAATTCTTCTGCTCACGTACAAAGCCCTTAACCGTCAGGCACCAAAGTATCCGGAGGAGCTGATAGTTCAATATTGTCCAACCACATTACTGCGCTCCCAGCATGCAGGGTTACTTGTAGTCCCTAGTGTGTCTAGAAGTAGAATGGGATTCAGAGCCTTCAGTGATCAGGCTCCTCTCCTGTGGAACCATCTCACAGTCTTGGTTTGGGGGACAAAAACCCTCTTTACATTTAAGTGTAGGCTTAACACCTTCATTTATAATAAATGTGGCCTAAGCTAGCTCTTAGCTCGGCTGCTCGAGGTTTAGACTGCTAGGGGATCTCTTATGATGCACTGAGCTTTTCTCTCTTTCTCTCTCACTGTCCCTCTTCATACATCCCACTTACATGAAAGCATGTTAGTGGATAATTGCATGTTTAGTAACATTACTTGACTTCTTTCTTCTTCTTTCTTCTTTTTCACCCTGCAGGGTCATGTGGATGGTGGCTGCATCTGCCTCGCTGGACCTGCTTGATGCCCAGGGATTACCATATCATGATGATGATTGATGATTATTATTATTATTATTATTATTATGGGACAGTATTTTTCCAGACGCTATTTCTAAATGATATCATACTATCATTATTGTTATATCCATCCTGGGATCCCTCCTTCTGTCGTGGCTCCGACCCTTGAGATTCGGAAGAAAGTGGATTATTATAAGTGCTGTTCTGTGCAAGTCAAGTCCCCCCACACACACTTTTTTTTCACTCACTCCCTCTCTCCCCTCTCTCACACTCCCACTCCCTCTCTCTTGCGCTCCCATATCCTCTCACTCACACTCCTTCACCCTCTCCCTGTCTTTATACTCCACCTCTTTCCCGCTCTACCGACTTTTCACTACACTTTTTTTCCTTTGTTGTGTCCGGAATATGTATAATTTCTTGCTTGAATTATGGCGACACTGCCTCAAACAATTTTCAGCGGGATGGCTCCTTTTCATCTGTATCCAGAACCGTTCCAAAGCTTGCACAAATACATATGATACGAATGCAGAGTATGGGCATAAACAACTAAAAATAAGCATTCTCTTTTAGTACAACAGTGACAATCTTTCCAGGAGGAACAGAACAACAATAACAATAACAATAACAATTGTAAGGTGTGCATGGGGAATTTCGTATTATTCATAATAAAAAGTTGTACGGATCACTGTCAGGCTGTGACTCTGCTTCTATCTATGTCAAACCAGAATGTCTCTACTTTAAAAGCATCCAACAGTATGTTATGTATTCATGTGTGCATGTATGCTACATAAATAAAGTATCTCTTCAGAACCAGTCATGGGATGGGAATTAAACAAAATAATATAATATTTCTACAGAAGAGGACCATTATGACACGACTTTATTCTCAGAATTCTGACTTTAAACTTAGAATTCCAATCAAATGTTTAATGTTGCCTTTGTCTGAGAATCTAGTTAGAATCCTGGTATCTATACATGGAAGTCAATTAGAAGAAAAAATTTGAGATGAGGTAGGTGGGGAAGCAGGATTATGTCATCGGTTAATTTTCCTCTCATCACAGCAGAGCAGACCTGCAGAGGAGCAGATGAAAGCTGAAAAGGTCATGTGATTTTTTTGCTGTTATGTTGAATGATTGATGTGAATACATAGACTTTTTGTTCTTTTCATTCAACCGTTATTGGTAATTCACATTTAGTCTCTGCAGCAGGAATCTGACCATTCCCCTGCAAACTAGAGAAATCGCAGCACGAGTCAAAGATCAGAATGAGCTTAGAGGCTGACAAATCTTCTCAAACCATATCCTCATAGATTAAAAAATCAATGCCTTGTGTTATTCCCTTCTCTAATCTTCTTAGGCTTAGTATGTATACAAACACTACCGACATGCCTTCAGCAAAGATTTGAATTCTGTAGTTTGGCCATGTGCTTTCTTCAATTTTAAGATTAAGATTAGAACACAAGCTAAATAAAATAATTCATTCACAACTTTTAATTCAAAGTCCTGTTCAAAAGTATTTGAACCCCGGTTGATTTCTTTCTATTTTTGTGTATTTCTCTAAACTAAAATGTATCGATTCTAAGATAGTTTTGTTTAAGGTTATCTTATCCCTTAATCACCAGTGTAAAAATGCATTAGCTCCCAAAACTTAGAGTCTTTCGCTTTACATTACTTGAGTTACGTCTTTAACATCGCCGTGATCAAGTGATCAAGTTTTGGCCCACTCTTTGATGCAGGTTGTCTTTTTTAGGGTTTGTGAGCAAGAACTGCTCCTTTCAGGTCCAATAAACAGCATCTCAATGGGGGTCATGCAGTTGGATTTTCTCTTCTGCCTGTGTTATTTGTGTTGTTGCATGACCCAGAGTGATGATCTGACATTCTCCTTCAGATTTTCCGGTAGAAAGCAGAATTTATGTTAATCTCTAATGGAAATCCTATTGATTTTTGCATAGAGTGCTGAGGCTAAGAACTAAGAGCCAATAATGGGGCTAGTAGTGACCGGGTCTGGATTGGTCTAGTCCAGCTGCAACCAGTTATCAATACAATTTGGTCGTTTTTTGGGGGACATACATTTTGCATAAACCCCAATGATAGTAGAAAACCATTTAGGTTCATTAAATGCAAATATTATTGAAAACTTAAATTTCTGTGTTTTCTTGGGTTGCATTTTATTGTTTTTGTTTGAAATCCAACAAAATGTAGAGTTACATTCACTCTAAACTAGACAAAACCAGGAGGAGGGTGTATAATACTTATCACAGCACCCCAGTTCCATTAGTTCATAAGTGTGCTGCCCTCTACTGGTCAGGTGTAATTCTTCAGATGAGAAGCAGATAGACCAACAAAAAAGATATCATAATAATAATAATAATAATAATAATAATACATTTAATGCACATGCTCTACATGTAACTGTTTGTAAAAATTAACATTATTACGGTAGCCGACAGGGGCAAACGCACTGCAAATCAAGAAAACACATGCAAATAGACAATACACAAGCAAACAAAGAAAACATCTTCATCAATTTGACAACACAGGAGTGCTGCAAAAGCCAGAACACAACGGAATAATTTATGAAGGACACTGAAAAGGAGTGCACATCTGACGCGCTTCTTCTTTATGCTTCATTAAGTGAATAAAACAGATATAACACACAAACATGATGTTTCGATTGAGGTTGTATCTTTGATTAATTCTTACAACGTTTGGACTAAATCGAACCAACAGTTAGGAAGTTATGCCTGAAAAACTGTGTTTTTCATTTAAAGCTCCCCAGTTTAATTTGAAAAGGATCAATAAAAATAGTTTTTTTAGTTATCGTACTAACATGAAGGACTTGAAACGCCGAACGAAATGACAAATCCGTAACATACCACACATTCAGGTACGGACACATACAAATGTATCCTTTTTAAAATGCATAATCAATTTAAGTCAAAACTCAAACTGGGGTGAATCCAATATTTAAAATTAGTCTATGTGATGTTATAATTTCTGTTACCGCTTGTACACCAGAGAGGAGGAGAAGGATGAAGACGAAGAGGATGAGGAGAAGGAGGAGGAGGAGGATGACGACAAACAGGAGGAGGAGAAGGAGGGGGAGGAAAAGGAGCAGGATGAGGAGGAGAAGGAGGAGGAGTTTCATCTTTGGTTTGCAGCATGCCTACGGACTGAAAGCATAATAATGTCACACACTCCCACAGGGAGGCAACCAAAGTCAAGGCAAATTGTTTTTTCATCAATAATGCATGCTTTCTGTGTGACATAATGCGACCACGTGTGATGCTGCCTCTGCTGATCTCTTTATCTCTTTATATTACTTCCTCTACTCTCACTCTCTCTTCAGATTTAAGCCAAGTACAGGCTAGAGGAGTCTTAAAATCCAAACTGTTTTCAATATCTTGTTGCATGACATATAGCACATACACGGAGGAACGACACAGATTATCTTCTCTCTTGTCTCACACAAACTCAAACTGCAAGATTAGAAAATAGGGGACATCAAATACTCCAGATTACGATGTCGTAGGGTGTAATGGACCACTTCACAATATCTAAAGGGGTGCAAATTTGCAAAGGGGAAAAATAAAGCATAATTGATTCTGAATAAGCAAATAGTCATGCAGTCAACATGTATTATTTAGGGAGAACTGGTGGTGACATTCTCTCTGTGTACAGTAGCATCTAGGCTAACTTTCACTTCAGGAGCTAGAAGGTTTGCTGTTACCTGGCAGCACTGTTATAATTTATTGGCTGATGTGTTCTCATGCGTGTTTACAGGAGAAAACAGTAAACATGCTAATTTAAATATTTAAAAGTAATCTCAGCATTCATCAGGCCAGTTCCTGTGAGAGTATGCGAATGGATGTGTAACTGCTTCACGTAAATAGAAAATCTGTGTTGAAGATTACTACCTATCAAGGTCTTAAAAGTCTTTGTTTCTCAGATTATAAGGAGGGAAGAATGGGGGATAAATCAGGATGGATTACTGCCGTTTGGTAAAAAAAAAAAGAAAAAAAGCAGCAATTACATTTTTTTTGAGAGGATATAAGGATATTCCTCACTGTCAGTGAGTTGGGTAAAGTTTTGGTTTCGGTCGCTCCCACCTGATAACAGTATTAAGAAATATTCCACAGAGCAACAGTGGAATTTTGGGCGAGCAAGTTTTTTCAGTGTATGAAGAGAGAGTGCATATTACTGAAAACAAAGACAAAGATTCACGCTCAAAGTGCTTGTCAATGACAAAAAGACACATCTTCAACTCTGTTTACATTCATGACACAAAAGGGGGGAATTAAATTAAGGACAGTTATAAATAGGCAGTCTTACAAATGCAGTGGAATAAAAATAAAAATATTTCCCTGGGAGGTAGCGGGTAAATGAGAAAAAGCACTCACAAACCTCCCCCAAGAACCAAAACCTTCCTCTGGTTAGAATGTCATGCATTTGGTTTCCTTTGGTTTTAACTCACGTAAGGAGTTTTTCTTAATTACTTTACTGCAACCGTCAAAAACAGAACAGTAGATATAAAACCTGGACAGAATAGGAACATTTGCTCTAAAAGATCAAAAACCAACAGAAACTATCAACGAGGTAGTCCAAATCCTTTCGGAAAGCCTTTTTACGATAGCCAGTCGCTGCATGTAAACGCTGTGTCGGAAAGCCTTCTGTTAGAGGTTTATCTGCGCATGCCAAACGTCGGGAAGAAATGCTCTGTTAAGGTTTTTAGCACCGCAACGCATTTTAAATTCAGTGACTTAGAAACAGTACCGGTCTGAGTTTTTCATTGCCACTTTGAAATATTTTAACATATTTGGACGGTTAGATGGGCGAAAGATCTCTCCCGCGCACACCCTCTTTGTCGTATTCTTCTTCTAGGCGAGTCCATAGAAATTACATTTCTATGCCTCTTGATCCCTCCTGTCTGCAGGAGAACCATCTGAGGATTTCTATGCTAATGCAGTTCTTTCTTTGAAATGCTCCGATTTGCTATCCTGAAGAGATTAGATCATCAATCAGCTAGTATTATTCAAGTATTAAATAAAAAAATAGCAAAATTGTGTCCATGACGAAAATGACCCCCACTATTGGAAAAACTCAGTATCGGTTGATGAGGATAGACCATAAATGAGATCAAAGAGACAAAAGGGATATGGTCTGTTATTTCTCGTACCTTATTTTTTATGTGAATAAAAACTTTGTTTTCTGTAAAATATTGAAAATTCTCCCCCTAGTTAGTAAAGTATGATAAATGAGAGTAAAATTTTATACGAGATATATCTCCTTGAGTCCTTCCATATGCTTCAAATTTGGACTCAATCGGACCAAAGGTAAGGAAATTCTGTCCGAAAAACGCTTTTTTTTTTTTTTAAATGCTCGCTGTAGTGAGTGAAATATGAACTATTAAAGTACCCACATAGAGGCTGTAAAATTTATGTAAAATATATAAATAGTTTGAGAGTTTTGGTGAAACGACGACAAATCTGCAGACGCGGAGGCCCGATGATATATTCCATAATATAATTTGTGGTATTATACACATCATAACCAAAATCTGCAGGCACACAGTAGAATTATTCCTTTTTATTTATGTCTCACGATAAGGTAGACAACTTAGCAATTGAGTCATATACAGTATTTTCTCCAGTCTGGTTCTAGACTTCGTAGGAAAATGAAAACAGTTGACCAAGCAGAATACAGCTGGAGAGGCATTTATGGCTGCCTCACATGAGAGTTTGAACAAAGACTGTCCAGATCTGTCAGTCATCCGAAGGATGTTTATGCTGCACCCCAGTCTATGCCCAGAGCCCTCTCAAAACGAAGTGCTATTCCCAGAATGCACTGTCTCTGACTGTTTAAATGAAAGTGTCAAAGCTCCAAATGAGGTAGTTTCCAAAGAATTGTAAGAACTGTGTTGATAGCAGGGACGTATTACATTAGAAATTGCTTCAAGATTACAGATATATTTCATGGGGAATGAAAACGCAGTTATAACTAGAATGACACGCTCATAAATCTTAAAGATAGATTTCAACGGGCCATTTCTGGCCAAAATCTACCTCAATAATTTACTTCCATCGTACATCGACACTCCTGTTTCTGCATGATAAGACTTTCCAGTGCTTCAACATAAAATCTGGCCAAAGTCATTTACACGGGGTCATATTTTACTCTCAGCGACTGTACAGTTGTGACGACACTGGAGAGTTTCTTTTTCATGGTATATATATAGAAATGTTTACTTTTACTTACTCTCAATTATACATGAGTGGCAGGCACTCAATAAAAGAAAGCTTTTAAGAAGCTAAAGAAGCTCGGATGGGATATTCACAATAAAAGACCTCCTGTAACCATGCAAACTGTCCTTTTTGAAATGGTAAGCAAGTTGCTGCTGCTGAAGAACATCCCTCTGAATGAATTCCAGCCAAAAACGCATTTTCGAAACCTACCCCAATCTTGCTGCAGAAAAACATGGAAGCTTTGACTTGAGAGCACAAAGTTCTTATTTTCGTTGCCTCTGACATGAAGTGTCCAATAGAAGAGTGTAATTGTGAAACAAAGATGTATTTATTTTACTCCACAATCGAACTTATTTATGATTTGATCCAGTGGAAGCAAGTATATGCTAAACGGTAAGGGGCCATATATGGAGCCTTGGGGCACACCACAGGTCAAAGGAGTCAGGAAGGAGGAGGCATTAAACAAGGCTAATGAGAAAGTCCTATTTGATAAGCAGATTTTCTTTTTTTTTTTCTTTTTTTTTTTTTACTAATTAACTTGTCTAGTTCTATTCAACTATCTTTGCAATGTAAGAGAAAACTTTGAAATAAAATATTAACTCCAACCCTTTATCATCATATATCTAACTCTCCCATTAAGTTTCACGAAACGCCTTGATTGAAGTTTTTATTTAATACTACCTACAGTCAAAGAACAGAAAAAGACTCCCATTTTGTCAATTAAAACAGTTCATATAAATTTATGCAAAGCAGTTAAGTCATATAAAAGTGCTTATCATACTTATTTTATTTTATTTTAATTAATATCGCAAGCTAACAGGAGTGCTGTGCCTTTACTTTCATGGTTTGCCTCAATGGATGAATTATATGGAAAGAAATGATATCTCCATATTCTGGGGGATTTTTTGATAATTAGATTTGATTTTACATCTTAGAAATGTTTTTTCTAAATTGTGGTATTCTACAAGCACACTCGAGTTAATAGTGGTGGTTCTTGCCTGCTCATTATACTATACACGTTGCATCTTATGACGAGAAATCATAAAGTGTGTATGTCGGGCATCACAAAGCTGATAATGATGAATTAGGCCTACATTTTCGTCCCTGACAGCAAGGGTATATCATCAAAAAGCCCACAATCGCTTGCATTATTCAAGAAAAAAGAGTGGGATCCAAAGCAGGGGTTGTGACTATATAATTATAGTGGTATATGATGATAATTTCACATAATGTGTAATGAAAGGAGACTTACTGGACTGTAGATGTTCAGGTGTCTCTTCTGCGCTTCACTCATCTAAAGGCTGCTGGGAGCTTTTCAGTTCTGGGTCAACTGTGGATGGGATGAGACGAGGAAAGACATTTAAGTTTTTGAGCAGAGCTGTGTACACAATTAAAGGTGCAGTGTGTAAATTCTAGTGCCATCTAAGGTGAAGTTACAGGTTTCTAACTATAATGTGTATTAGCTCACCGCTGTAGCCCTCAGTGGCAGTTCAAGTTTCGAAATGATACTGTGAAACTACAGGTTGAGGTTTCGTTACGTACTAAATTGATATGCATGCTATTTTTGTCAGTATGACAGCCGCACACCTCAGTGCACACCGTTAGTAGATCAGCCTGCCCATTTAATTGCGGTTGCTGTTTGCACCCATTTTAAACATGCAAGCCTTTCATAGATCAGGTCCATACCATAGTCCATCTCTCCAAACATTTCAACCTTTTTTCACCTTTTTAGTCCAAATATGACCTAATATGAACCACCTCAAAGAGATCCATCTGGTAGTTATCATATTTCTCTATAACATATAGTAATATTTTACAAACTGAAACAAAAACAGCTTTTCAGACATGACTTCCAAACTGTTCGTCAAATTTTGGAGCTTATGAACGAACTCAAGGAGATCTATATAACATTTCACTGTTTTATACCTTATAACTTTGCAGCCGGGGACAACAACATAGGCTTAGTTTCTTTAATTTTCATCATCTTTTGTTTTTTTATGATTATAATATTCCATTTATTCAAGGAGACTCCCCTAATTTTTGTTTATACTGCACCTTTATAGATGTGTAGGAAAACATTTCTAATCAAATCATTCATCGTAAAAAAATGTACTTAGAAAGTCTTTCAGTTTTCATTACGTAGTGCTAGATGAATATTGTAAAACAGTTGTCAGATGTCTGGGTTTGCACCATCAGTGACTAAGAGATTTATTTTCTGAGCTCATAGTGACAAGTGGAAAACGTACAAACTTTTAAGGAGACAACAAAACAATCAAATGAAGACTGAGGAAAGAAAATATAGTCTCTCTTGAAGATACATGAAAAATTATAAGCTGAACTTTTTATCCTGTACAATAAACATTTTTGTGCATGTAAGCGATGGAAATCATAGCAGCTTTTATTTGTGAGCTGTCAGAGTATATTTTAAGTTTAAAGGAGAGAAACAAACAAATCCTCCTCCAAAATATTAAAAAATTAAATCAATGAAAGAAAATATGAAATCAAAAAGCTTTCGGCTGTGTCTGCTTTGTCTTTATCAGACCTTCAGGAACTGAAATGATACAAGCATGACTCATAATTTGACATTTATTTTGATTTGTCCTCCAACAAATGAGATATTTCTGCAGATTCAAATTTTATTTATATACCGCCAATCTACAGCAAATGTTCTCTAAAGATGCGTGAGATAACGTTTGTGGCTGCTGAATCCCAAGATATTCTGATGTTCTCGGCTGCCGTGGTTATTCTTGGTACAAACCATGCTGCAATGTAGTGCAAACTCCACAGAACACCTGTTGAAGTTTACCAAAAGGTTCTAGACCAGCTCTTCAGCTTCTGGACAGAGGGATGGCTGGGCCTTCCCACTGATGATGGATATCTGTGATGCTATGGATATCAACTGATCTATGATGGCTGAGATGCTAGATTGAGGTGAACCAAGATTAGTCCATTAAAACATTTGCTTGAACTTGTAGTTCTTACTAGGTCATGTTGTTTAAAACATATGTATGTTTTGAAAAATACAGCCCAAGACAAGCCACAATACCGCCAGAAAACAAAATAGTCTCTGGAAGCACCAAACCGCTGTGGTTGTTCGCCTCCATGCTGCAAAGGGTAGCAACACAATTTTGGCAGATGTTGTAAATGTTAGGCGGTGAGCAGTGCATGCTTGTGAATATGAACCACCCACACAGAATACCTGAAAACCTGAAGTATTATAAACAATTCCAATGAAGATATGTATATTTGGCTGAGAATCATTTTTTATGCTCTGGACTGCAGCTTCAGTGAGCCACTTAAGTGCAACAGTGCTCTGAAAAAGCACCAAAGTTTTTGCATAATAAAAGTTGAGAATAACAAATAATGAACGTGTTTACACTCGCTCTAATTCAATTTCAATAAGACCGAACCAAACAAAACCTTAAATCCTAACCATCTCTGTTATGTATGTTTCCCACTTACTACAGCAAAGCCAACAAGAGAGAATTCATCCCACCTTTTTCCTATGCAAGAATAACATCCAAAGGATTTTCTCTCCGTGATAGATGCATTCAAGATATCGTAAAGCATCGCACTGTTTAGATGATACAATGAATGGTAGAGGAATAGATTAAAAAGCATTCTCCCCTTAAGCAGTTTAGGTTTCAGAAATGTGGTTCAACATAATAATTAGCTGAATTTTAACAAAAAAGTAGGTGCTAAGAATACTATGCATATTCAAAAACACAAAAGTATTATATGTTCAAGCAGTTAATAATTCCATTATGTAAATTTGTAGTACATAATGGAATTATGTAAATTTGTAGTCTGTACCCTGTGGGCAGGCAACCGACCATGATTTAAAATACTTTGGTTTATGGTTGATTTTTTCCTGTAGATTCATGTTCGAAAAACATTTGAAAGAAGAAGCTGATCACCACAGAATTCACTTTAAATTGACGTAACCTCTCCCGGTCATCATCATTGAGATGAAGTGGTGATGAGGAGCTGAAGTCTTAAGGACAGGATCGTGTTACTTGTTATTAACGCGGATGGTCCTTTGGATAAATCTTCTCAACACATCCTGATAGCTCGGCTCCAGAACACTTTCAGAGAAACAGGCCTTGAAATTATGTTCCAAGTCATGTCAGGTTTACTTGCATGGTTCAATATCAAATATGAGTCAAAGGGATTTATAAAACCAAAATGTTTCTCAGCAGAAGAGCTCCAAGACAACCCACAATTTCCAAAATGAACCCGGTTCTTCTTCCTACTTCCTAGGTCTATGTTGATATAAAATTTGAAAGTGAACCATTAAATAGCTAATGAGTTTTCGCGTAATAATGAAATCCGAAACTTTTCAGGGATATAGATATGACCCAGCTCAAAATTTCCAAGACAAAACAAAGCTCCCTAAAGGATAAACCCCCCCGACATTTAAGCAGAAAAGGAAAGGAGACTTGTTACTAGAGACTTAGAAAAAATAGAACATTTCATTATAAGAGGATTCACACTATGTTACAAATTGAATATGAGAAGAAGAAGGTGGAAGGATAAGACATCTATGTTTAAAAATAAATTGGAGAATTGGGTGGATGCTCTGAATGTTTTCATGGATGAGGTCATGGTGGACAACACCCTCTATGAAACACTCATACCATAATCATTAATTTTCCCAAATGTTGCCCCTTTTCTTTACCACTAGGCGTTACAAAAGGAGTTTCCTGATAACAAACCTTCGGCTGCTCAGATCCATTACATTGCAAGCTGTAGGTGGAAGATAAGAGGGATGTAAAGATAGCAGCATGCAGGCTCACACCTGTCCTTTCTCCTGAGGGCAGGATTCTGCCTGCATCAGGCAGATGTCAGGTTTAGAGTACAGAAAGTACGAGCAGGTTTCTTAAAATCTACAGTGATTTACACAGAAAAAGACTGACATCATTCCAGTTTTAGAAGGAGTTTATCCTGGTAATGGGAAAGAACAGAATGTTGTTTGGGTTTGTTTCAATTATGTTAAACTTTTCAGGCAGATTGAGACTGAACAGTATCAACGGCAGTGGTGATGTTAATCATCACTTCAAGACCAGTCCCTGGTGGTGGTAATGGCTGATGACACTAGTCAGGCTCAAAAAAAGATAAAGTTAATACATTGGCTGGTGATTCTAACGGGGAAAGAGCGCCAAAAAGCAACATAAAAGGACATGATACGCATGCAGAGACTCATTATCAAGAAGGAAGCAGTGAGATGATAGGCTAACACTGAAGGTCTGTCTGTAGTGTTAAATTGATGTGATTAATTAACGGCCCCAGACAGTGACAGCAGGAGGTGAAGACTGTGGATGCGTGAGAGAATCCCAGAATGAAAGACAATTTCATCATTTTATGACACCTCCTTTTATGGCTAAGTTCTCTCATTTAATGTAGTAACAGACACAATCAGGATTTGAACCCTACATCCGCAGCTTCTCATCGTATGTCTTTCCAGCTAATCACTGTTGCCTAAGTGATGACATCTCAAGCTCAGCATCACATTACAATTAGTGCCGAACAGGATGTTGAGTTCACACAAGGAGAGGTGCTGTTACTTTATTTATGCTTTTTCCCAACAGCAAACAACAAAATATGTAAAAAAGTATTTTTCCTGACACTGGACATGTTTAAGTCTACAAAGTCACCAAAATTCATAAAACAAATAACCAAACAAATGTATACAAGTTTCTCTCTTCTACCAAACTAGGACAAAGAAAATTAAGCCAAATTTTCTGTATTATCTCATTGTGTTGTACAAATTCAAAAGGGTTCATTGTTTTGGTTTGTCTTTCCAAAATCCCTGTACTTTGAGTCACTGAGAAAGATTAAAAATAATTGCGGCTCATTGTGCTGTTTTATCACCTGATCTGATACCCATTGCCTCCAATGCACACCCTCGTAATCCAAGGAAAAATCTAGTGAGCTACAAGGTGACTAACTCCATATTATATTTAAGCTAATCTAAAAGTAACTACACTAAGATACCAATTCTTGTGGTAAAGTTGTGGGTTACCCTTGTTCCTCACTATGTAATTTAAAATATTAGGTTTTATTTAAGTAAAATACTCCCATTTGATCTGTAGTGAGAGCAGGTAGAAAAACCTGGAGAGCCGGAGGTACATGCTGGAGACAACAGGAATGAAAGTCACCCTATGACAGAATACCTGTGTTTGAATTAAAAGGAGGCAGGCAGAACGGTGAGGATGCAAGGAGTAGAAGTGAAGAAGGTG
Organism: Lophius americanus; assembly: GCA_037951165.1. NCBI lineage: Eukaryota > Metazoa > Chordata > Actinopteri > Lophiiformes > Lophiidae > Lophius > Lophius americanus. The sequence goes on along the minus strand of JBBDHG010000028.1, from coordinate 9,007,128 downwards.
CAGGAGTTTAAGTACTTTAGGTCCCATTTTTGTAGCAATGTGGAAAAGAGGTGAAGAACCAGGTTCAGGTATGGTGGAGTAGGTGGAGAAGAGTGTCAGGAGTTATCTGTGAGAGAAGAGTAGCAGCAAGAGTGAAGGGAAATGTTTACAAGATGGCAGTGAGCAAAGCTCTGCTGCTGACTGTGGCTCTGACCTAAAGACAGGAGGCAGAGCTGAAAATGGCAGAGGTAACGATATTCCGATGTTCTTCTGGAGTGATGAGGATGGACAGGATTGGAGCAACAGAGGTGAGACGCCCTAGAAACAAAGCAAGAGAGTCCAGATTGAAAAAGGGGAAGACCAGGGAGGAGGTTTCTGGATGGTGTGAGATGAATGCAGTTGGTTGTTGCGACAGAGGAAGTTACAGAAGACAGGAGATCCCCTAAAGGGAACAACCCAAAGAAGGAGGCAGAAGACTCCCAGAAAGCTTTAGAACTTTGGAAATAAGTTCCAGTGGGTAAAAGAAGAAAAACTTCAGTGTTTAAGTTAAAAGTGGAGGCACATTGAATTGTACTTCTAGTAAATAAAGTAAGATTAAATTAGAAGCTGAGTAAGGTTTTTACCCTCATGTTATAAATGGAATCTCAAAAGAGTAGAAATACTGCCCTTTACAAATACAATATAGAGAGTTTTGGTGTGGTAAAAAAAAGCCCTTCTGCGTCTCCTTAGCTATAGTTTCGAGGCTAGTGAAGCTCTAATGCTGCTTTAATCTAGAGCCCAACCCAGTTTATACACTGACGGAAACTTCATGTCAACTTCAAGCTAAGTTGAATTGTGATTCCATGCAGGGAAAGCAGAATTAATAAGAAACTCTCCCTCAGTTTGTGTACAGCACTACGTTTAGCTGACAAGTAAATGCTTCGAGTGGAATTGTTTAATCGATAAGACATTACCGCACAAGTCCTTAATTCCTAGACTAAATACAGAAACACTTCCCATTCTTGGATCTGCTGATGTAAATAAAGTAAATATGTTTACCTCAAAATGTATACGTGATGTTCCCTCATGTGGTTTGAAATTTTTAGCAGACAAAACTATGACAACCGCAACACAGAGGTATATCCCCAAGAAGTTACCATCCCTTGTGTTGTATGAACGCATCCTGAAATTGTGCTCCTCAAACTAAAAGTGAACGTATGTCCACAGTATTGTTTTTAAAAATAATTAAGAAAATCAAATGGCAATTATTGCAGTAAAATATGATATATACATGATAACCCTCCTCGTGTTGATTCATATTCACCAATTTTAGACTAAATCAGAGCAATGTTTGAGTAACTATGGCCCAATAACTTTTGGACACAAAGCCCCCCCTAGTGTCAGAAATGTACAACCGTTCCTCTACTATGGTCTACTTTGCTTAACTTGATAACGATTCTATAATATCCTTCATCTTTTTTGGGACATCAAAACACCGTGACATTCAGTCTCACCTTAAAAATCATGTTTCCATCAAAACCACAATATTAAACTGTGTAGTATACTATTTGTTGGTACGTTTCACTGAAATAGTAAATTTCCGCAGTATAGTGACAGACCAGGAACACAGAGAACTTGAACATTTGAATCAATACTACTTCCAAACATATCTGCCTGGTTCTTCACTTGACAAAAATTAATGGACCAGAATATATATTGGAAATCAGTTTGACAGCTTGTCAAGTCCCTGACCACGCATCTGATACTTAATTCAAAATAAAGTAAAAAAAACATATATATAAATCAAATATATATCAAAACGCACTAAAACCAGATGAATAAAAATGCAGCTAGTAGCTCGTATTAGCAACCCAGTAAGAAAGGAGTCAACCACCAAGGCAATTCTAGTGCCTGTCGCAAGCCCAGGTAAATAGAACTAGAATAAAAAGAACAAGATTATCCGTTTTGGCGACCCCTAAAGGGAAATAACGAAAGAAGAAGAATAAGAAGCTTGCTTCACAGCAGTCACATTCCAATTCACATAACAACTCATTACAGAATGCTGAACCAAAATGAAACAACGTCAGAAAGGTACTTAATGTTCACAAACTACTATACATATATTAACTCACATTCATACTGTGTATTGTGCCATTGTTCTGGACCATAACTCTGCCTCGAGTGCTGCCTTGTCTTTTCAGAAGCTTTGTTGCCAACCTTTGGGGCCGTTTGAGTAGGCCTTCTGGGTATTTCCCCACTTTCTCAGGGATGGGTTGTTTGCACAGATACACATGACGTTGTACTGTATGTGTGTACTGTGTGACATGTGACAAATAAAGGAAATATTATTGTTATAATTATTATTATTAAAAGTATGAAATATTTTGACATATTTATTAATGTGAATAAACTTATGCAATCATGATAGAGAGGTCAAGTATGTGATTTCAGAACCAGCAATAAATCACAATTTAATGGAAATGACAAAAAAACAAAGGTTTTGCATATTTCAAAATGTCAAGGGTCCCAACTACATAACATAATTACAGAAAAAAAAAGATTGTGGACAGACAGACCGATGGTTGAGAACTATACAATTATCAGGGTTAGGGTTAGTGGCAATACTCTTAGTCAGACATTATTTAAGACCTTTACCATCTTTCCCTATTCTATAATGTGCTAGAAAAATCAAAAAAGAAGACGAAAATGAACTAGACCATCTGCCAGTAGGGACTGTTGTTACCATGAGGCAGTTCTTGCTGTACTCATGTGTACTCAATGACGTTAAGGTGTTTTACGTAGACATGTCCCAGTAACAGCCACATTATCTAAGGGAATCAGTGCGTTGGAAAACAATGATCGGTCGAGTCGAACGAGTTTAAAAATGTATTACGTAACTTGATACTCTACATATTATACTATATTATTATTATTATTATTATTATTATTATTATTATTATATTATACAAAACTGCAAAAACAAATCTAATGGAGTCATGTTTGTCAGTCATCCTTGTGATAGCAAATTAACGTTTGGTCTTAAGTAACAAGTCCATTATCTCTGCTGTTTAAATAGGTATGAGAAAGAATGCTAAAAGACAAAATTGGATTTGACCGACTTACTTGGCAATGGGAATTGCCAAGTAAGTGAGAACAGAACTCCGTCTGGGAGCTCCTGCTTATTAATTGTTGGTTCTGTTCTTTCTTTTTTTTTTTTAATTTTAAGCGGCGGTTTATTCTGTCACACGTCAAAAGAATAACAATATATAAAAGTGGCAGATTATTGAGTTTTGTTTCAGTCAATTGCAAACTTCATCAAAGTCCAGACAAAATGGTCAGTGCATGAAGAAACATTTACCATCATCATCTGTGATTGTGTGCTGAGCTCCAAGGAAGCGTCGGTGTGCTGTCACTTTGTGCTATTCTGTGTTTTGTTGATTTTTTGAAGTTACTCCACCAACTACTGGTTTGGCATTCATACGATAGTATTTTCAATAAGATTGTTTTTCCAATGGTGTCGTAACAAAGTGGAATGTTTCAAATTTAAATGAAAAAGTCCCTGCCCGGCAACTGGCTGTGAGAAGTTTTGCCATTGTTTTCAAAAGGATGCAAACAAACATCAAGATTAGTTGGATAGTCCGCTGTGATCCCCGCCGCGCTCTCGCTCTGAAAAGCTTTGATGCCAAGTTCATTCAGGATTCCATATCCAAAGGTTTAACAAAAGGACATTTTGTTGTCAAGTCACTTTAAGAATTGATTAAAAAACTGGTCTTGTGTTCCAAAAAGTCCTGCTTGGCATTGAAACCACAGCCACTCAGAAAACCATCTCACATATTAGTCTGGTAAAGGATTTTTTTGTGTTTGGACGGTTTCGTGAAAAGAAAGAGGACCTGCTTTTAGTTTTTATTATCCTAGTTGCGGGTATTTGCTGGTAGGGTGCATTATAGTTTTTCAAATTTATAGGTTTAAATTTATTGGCATTTTAGGCTTGCTCTTTTATCGACATAGTTTAAAAGCACACTAAAAGCAAAACAATTATTTTTCCTCTTGCGCAATTTATCATGTTGGTGCTGGGAATGTTTTTTATCGCAATCATTTGTTTGAATGGACTCTAAAATCCATACACTTACATTCTGCATATTTTGCTTTGATCTTCGGTGAAGCTGTAAACTGCCCTGGAAAAGTTCTGCCTTGCCTTCTTGTGGTCATGCTCACATACAAACTGCTTTCTGTAGGTTAACACAATATTTTCTAGGGAATGAATTGAAGAGTGACAGATGTGCTGCCTTTAAGTAACGATCAGTTTCCACACACATCCCTTGAGGCCCTGTAGCCAAAGTGTCAACGCAGGGGTTCTGCTCTGGCGACCCTTCTTCCTCAACAACCTCTCAGCTCAGCTCAGAACATTCTTCAGCAGGAGCTCATGAACTACAAGCTTGGCTATTGAGTTTATAGACTTGAATGATTAGAGGTTTGTAGAACTACTATTGTTTTATTAATTGGGGCCTTGTGAACTAGATAGGGTGATGAGAATCAAGCAAATAATCATACATTTATATATATACAACATATCCATCAAGGAACATTTATGTGTGTGGTTAACAGGTTCTTCCTGTGTTTTCGTTGGTACTCCACTTTAAAAAGCTTGTTCTAAGTCAAAAACATATCATATGTAGAAAAAAACATACATTATGTCCAAAAAACATTTTTTATTGTCAAAAGAAAAAGATAAAAAAATTAACAATCAATCTCCTCGAGTCGGTTCATATGCACCTAATATGGACAAAATCGCTTTGGAAGTAATGTTCGAAAAACCGTGTTGATCATGAAAAAGCTCCCCCTAGTGACTAAATGTCAAATTTTAGAGTAAAATATTATATATCCAAATATGGACTAAATTGGAAGAAAAAGAAATTAGCTCGCGGAAACCTTCGATGATAAAACTCCCCCTATTGATGATAATGTACAACAGACCTTATCCAAACTCATTACAGTTTTTCCAACCCACCACTTATTTTCTTTCTCTATCATATTTCATACCGTTCTTATTCTGTCCAGGTTCTCCGGCATCAATGGCCATAATGCCAGCTGCACCTTCTCCGGCATTTAATTCATTTTCTTTATTCCAGTTAGACTGAGCCCTGCAGCCTAATCACTCTATGACCAACAGTGACAGTAATTTGTGTTGAAGATTAAATGTGAAAGGTTACATTCAAGTGCATAACAAAGATGATCTCAAATTCACTGACAAGTATTGAATAATATGGTTAAGTCATATTATTAGTTGAACATAACTTTGCCCTAAATGGAGGAAATTCACTTCACAGGAGTGGATCCGACTCGCGCAGAGAGATAGGCAGACCGTATGCCAACCTGAAAGGTCAATGCATACAGGCCAGTAGCCAAACCAGTCCACCGAGGGACTCTTTCTCTCTGTCAGCCTGCAGAGTTGCTGTGACAGGAAGTAGTCTAGGGAGTAACGGAGCAAGAGAAACAGATCTTCAGACTTCCTCCAGCTCATTTTGATTCAGCAGTTCAGTTCGGAGGTCAGGTTTCTTCAGTTCTAACACAGCACTAGAACTCCCTGTGGGGCTTAATATGAGGATCTAAACCAAATGGAAATTGTTCCTGGACTGTTCAGAGAGTAGAATGCTGCTATTCCCATACATTATCCTGCACAAATATTTTGGAAATCATCTTTGGGAAATCAAGTATGAAACATGGTTTAGGTGAGCTGATTACATAGTTATGATACATTCCGCTCTCGAAAACCTTGTCACAGTCTACACCTGTAACAATTAGGCAATGAATTACTTAATATCAGATTAAATTACTTTGTTAAATTGTTTCAACAATTCTAGTTCTTTGATTTCATCTCCTCAAATGTGAATATATTCAGATTTATTTATTTCTGCTAAGTTTGAACACAGCAAAGCATTAACGACTATTTCCAGAAATTGAACCCGTATAAGACATGGTGACCATGTTTAAATGCCTCATACAACTTCTTTTTCTTCTTTTTTGTCACACAAAAGTCTATGTGGGTATAAATTTTAAAATTATGTGTGAAATAATTTTGAATTATCGTGTTAACATGAAGGATCTGCAGCAGAATATGTGGAGCTGATAGCAGCGATTACTCTTCCATAAAATAATAAAATCTGTTAAAAGGATAGTATACTGAATATATGAACAAACACGGACAAAAAAAAGCCACGGTTAAAAAAAATATGACATTCAGTTACATAAAAAGAAAAAAACCTGCTGTCATAAACAGTTTAAAGACTTATTTAGCTTGATTCTTTTTTTATTTACCTCATGAAGTGCTGGTTTGCAAATGTCAGCTTGTTCATTTGTTACCACAGGATATTTTCAATCCAGCTGACAATCATAATACTTTAATGACATCCTCTTTAAACCAGTTCTGACCACATATTGTATTTTCATGCTGCAAAACCTCTGCAGGGTCAGAATTTGGATACAAGTTGTGGAGTTGCAAATTAAAGGGAAACAGGGTTCCTAAGGGGGAAAAAAATTGCAACATCACTGTAAGATATATAAAGCAATACAGATCTCTGATTAAGGGCAGTCTTTCAAATATAAATTCCGATAAAGCTAAATGCGGTCAGCTCATTCGCCCCATACTTTTCCTTTAAGGAGAACTTGGACTGGGTTCTAATGAGTTAACAGACCAACAAAACTGGTTATCTGTATATGCCAGATTGTATCCAGATTGACAATAAGAAGTCTGGATGGCAAAAGAAAAAGAAAAAAATCAATTGAAATGTGATTTCCATAAATCTAATCCAAACCACATGTGCATGTGGCTTTATTTCTGCAAATGTGTCTTCAAGCTGATGATTTCAAAGTATTTTGTGACACTCGCTCGTCACTATGCTATTAGAGGCGCTGAACAGAATCCGTGCTTCCAATGGAGGAAAATGGAGGACAAAACACACAACACAAAATCCATGGAAAGACGACGAAATAGGTGTCTGATCCGCAAAGTGACAGAATAATTGTTTAAGGATTATGGATATCGATTTCCAATGTTTCCACAATGGAAATCCAGGGGTAAGAAATGATGCCAAAGTTGAAACAGCAACTAATGCAAGTCAGCTGGATGAGTATTATTAGGATTTTTTTTACTGGTTGAAACTGATATTAACTGATACTTATTTTCAATAACGTTAATCCAAAATTATAAAGACATAACATGAAAAGATGCATCAAACTTGGCTAACATGGAGCTAATTAAGGGGTCATTGTGTGAGTAATGGTTTGGATCATTCTAAAGGCATCATTTACAGATGATTTTATTTATGAAAAATAATAATAAATAATAATAATACATTTAATTTATGATGCACTTTACATTTGGATCAAATCTCAAAGTACCTGTGTATATTAATGAGCGAGTTTGAAAATGACCCTTTCTGGCATTAATCAACTCCAGATTTACATAATATTGTCCAGCAAGTAACCACCAGCAAGGGACCATGCTGTCTCCAACGGAAGCGTAAAGCTCCTGTGGGCTTCCATGTGGGCAAAGTGAAGGTGAGTTATCACTGGAAAATAACAATGCAGACCATACGTATTCCAGATTAACAGATTGGACTGATGACTAATTTGAGAAATTTGAAATGCAGCCCTAAAGGAGATGTGAGTACAGAAGCTGTTATTAAAACGTAAAAAATGAAAAGAATGCAAAGGCTATGTGCCCTTGCACTGAATGTAACCTTCATGCTGTATCATTCAGGGGAGCCTATTTAAATGTAACCCTATTTAAATGAGGTCAAACAATGCACGCACTCGAGAAAAACAGCAGCAAGAGAATTCGTTTGAAAATATTGTCCACACTTTTCTTTTCTTATAGCCGTCTGCTAATTTCAACACTTAATATCCGCACGAGCTGAAATAGTTACATTAAATATAATTCTAAGATAGAATTCTTTATTAAAAACGTGACTTAAACTACCCTTTAATGTTTTAATGTATTTTTTTATTCTTAATCTATGACTATTAATATGTGGCTTAAGTAGAATCAAGAACATTGTGAATGTCTCTCTTACATATCTAGATGTAGATATATCCTGCACTGTCGAAAAAATAATTTATTCACTGGTTAAAGACAATTAAATTACATTAAATAATTCATATTTTATTAATAATTAGAAAATTAATGTTTAATGTACAAAATTTAACACAAATTTGAAGAATTTCCTGAGCTGGACTACTTAAGACATTACTTCAGTTAGTAACCTAGATGAAATATTTTCACATTTGGTCTTTTTTGATTTCCCTGCTAAAGGAAAGTCTCTTTTTTTTTACAAGTAGAAGAAGATAAAGGTCAGTACATTTCACTACCGTTACTCTTGACCTGCAGTAACCATCAAATTCAAGGAACATCTCTTCTGAATGGACACACTTCATGACACTCACTGGCCACTTTATTAGGTACACCCACTCAACTCCTTATCAGATATCTAATCAGATGAGCCAATCACATGGAAGCAAACAAAGCAAAACTAAAAGACAGGAACATAAAACATAATATTTTTGAGCAATTTTTCATTTACATGTTCCTCTGCCTCTACTAAATTAAGCATGGAGATCAGTCTTCTTTGAACTCCCTACCCGCTGATATGATTTGTAAATTTCCCATGGCCCTCATAATTGGAATTTACCATTTAACATTAAATTGCAATGTGGATCCAGGACATTTCTTGCACCTAGATCCAACTATGACATATGCCAGATCCTCTGAAGATAGTAGTTTGTACTTTTTATCCAAGCAATAAAGTCATTGTGCCCTGCGATGAACTGGCGACTTGTCCAGGGTGTGCTCTGCCTCTCGCCCGATGTTAACTGGGATAGGCTCCAGCGCCCAGTGACCCTGAACAGGATAAGCGGTAGATAATGAATGAATGAATTAAGTCATTATTCGTGAAGTTTTTTTAGAAGAAACAACTAACCCAAAACAGTAACGAACTCTGTAAAGAAATTTTAGATCCAGAGGATAATTCAGTAATTGTTTTACAGAATATATGATCAAAATCTGTTCTGAACTTTTTGGGCGATCCTGGGAACAGGAACGAATAACACATTGTAAGCAAAAGCATATTCTCAAGGTAAATACTTCCTTGTTACAAGTCTAAATAATGTCCTGGATCACAGCCAACAAACCTCAGACCCTTTTTCAGATGTCAAAATGCGGGAGATGATAGTGATGAAGAAAACATTCCGACATCTTTTGAGTCCACATTCACGCAGCATCAGCTGGAAGAACCGCAGCCTTTCGTAAGTTTAAATTTCCATCAATTTTCTGAAAGACTACAGGGGTAATTTTTAGAGAGTTATACAATTACGTGAAATGTTGAATAACGTGCAAGCTTGCATCGTATTTTAAAACTGACTGGAGGAGTCTGATATTAAACCTCCTGTGAGGTGGTTGATGCAGTGAGTCATCGGGGTGAGCACAGATGAGCATCCAGCAGTATTGTTGGTTTTTGGGGAGATAAGGATCTTTAATGTTTTCTGGATCATCATTTGAGTTTTTACCATGATGATGATCCAGTATCTGTTTGTGTAATTAGTTAGAACTGAGGAACGGATGAGGGGTGAAATGTCTTAAAATTCCAAAAAAAAGAAGTTGGGTTGCTTTCTGATTTCTAATTGTAATAATATAATCCAAAATTAATGTTACAGAACCTTCTGTAATTCTGAGTTTAGTTGGGTCCAATTTTAAGAGTACGTGGAACATAGATACGAATAAGCTCCTTTAATGTGAAGCACAAATCCATTTGTGTACACAAACAGGGACTACAGCATGCTTTTTCTCCAAGAGAACTTTCCCAGAAAGCACCTCACCTTTTAGCAAGGAAATAAATGAATGTTTTCAGGGCACAAACATCAGTATTTGACTATTTTTTTTGACTCACCCTGCCTTGGTTAGTGTTTCATTTCCTGCACTTTATGAAAAGTAGAGGAGATTAGAGGCCAGTGAAAGTAAACTAGTATTTCACATCTGAGCGATGCTGTAGATGCTGTCCATAATAGAATACAAAAACATATGTGACATTATAACTTAGAGCAGAAATACACTTTTACTTCAAATATGTTAATCTTTAAGTCCTGAAGTATGAATAGGCTACTGCATCTGTCTTCGCTCTCAAATACTAAAGCAGAGGGACTAACTGAGACACAAAACATAGACTAGATGAGGGAAAGTTGGGCTGGTGAGTGGATAGAGGCAACGTGATTAGCATCCATCACTGTCAGTTTCTCCCTCACCGACATGTGAACAGGACAATAAGAGATGAATAGTAAAGAGTGGCAGAAAATAAAAGAAGGCTGAGAGAGAAAACAATATGAACCTGGTTCCCTGATAAGTATGACTGAGTTAGGACATCAGGTCTTAAAGGTCAAAATGAGGATGGAAACCGTGTGCTTTGTAAAGATGACAAAAGTCTGACACTGAAAGACATAAAAGGGGCATTAGTGAAACCTGTTGGTTGTTTGCCACAGATGGGATTTTAATATAAATCAAAAACTGTCAACGAAAACAAACATCAGTTTGGAGGGCATTTCCACAACTTAACAACAGCTACAATGCATTCTAAAGTGACGGAGGAACAACAGGAACAAACGTCTTCCAGCTCCATTTGTTATTGTTGGCAGTGTTTTCATTCCCTGCAACACAAAGTGGGTAGTCAAAATGCCAAACAAGCAGTGGAACAATGTATTTCAGGTGATGAAATAACAACAGCCATTGAGAAATAGCAACCCCTCATGGCTGAGGAAAACGCATCACTGATCTAAACAAACCTTTCACCTTTTATGAGTTCCAAATAGCAAAAGTAAAACCACTCAAAATATTGATAGATGCTTTATGCAGGTTTAATGAGGAACCAACTACTAACTTTCACACAAAGTTTTGACCCCTTTATACTAACACTCCAACAACGAGTCCAGTCCATTCCGGACAATGCAATATCAAGTCCATTCCCATGACAAACAGGATGGTACGATTCACTCCGCTAGAAGACTAAACAAACTTTTTGTCTTCAAATATGGTACTTCAAGAACCACCATGTTGGATCAGAAGATCACTGTGCCATAAAAGTGTGTTGTGTCGTAGTCAGAATGCTAGCAACATTACAAGTTTTACACCGACCATTCCCTGATGTCAACACAATTGACGTTGATGTGGAGCACTTTGTGTTCTGCCTAGCAATAGTGACATTCCAGAGTCTATTCACTGCCATGTTTGTTTTCACGTCATCCTCAGCTTCAGAAAAGGTCGGGAGAAATGAGAAGACAGAACTAATCATATTCGACTTTTATGAGCAGTTGTGCGGATCATCCCAAACATAACATTGCTGATCTTTGATTATGTCATACTCCAAGACCTGATACGTACGCCTCCTCCATGTTCGGGCCCGTCGGAAGGAAATTGTCAGGAACAACCAGATCATGCTAATATCTGGCTACAGTTGCGTAGTCGGAGGCATTGAAGATCTGATCTTTACTGTGCATAATAAATGGTATTCATTATCATTATTACTTATGGGTTCATTTCTGCCTTTTTTTGTCTGTCGATCTCAGTAGGGGGAGCTTTCCCACGAACACAGTTTTGTGGACATAACTTCAAAATTCATTTAACTAGTTCAATCAGGGGGATTGCTTGTACAATGAAGGGGATTGGGTTTTTTTCGGGGCTAAACCATTCCTGTTTTGGATGACAGCGTAGACTTAATTCACTTCACCTGTCAGTGGTTGTAATGTTATGGCTGATCAGTGTATATTTAGTTGAATTTGAGGAAGGGACAGCACATGCTGATAGCTGCTATAGTAGTGGGCTACACAGTTTATATCAGGCATAGCTTGCATTAAAAGTTTCGGGGGACTCATCCTCCAGGAGTGTATCTCACTCCTGCACGAAGAGCTAACCCAGTCTGTTGGTCGTGAAGCAATTACACACCCGATTTCCTCACGGGCTTAATTTTTAGCCATTCTGCCAGCAAAAGCTTTCCAAGCAACCCCAATCAAGCTGGTTTGCTGCAGAGAGCTAGCGAAGAAACGTGTGTTTCTAAATATGGATATGTTAATTTAATTGGAAATCCATGGGGAATCATAGGCCTATTGATACTAGTCTGTAAAATATAAGCCGCCATTTACCATAAAATGTGGATTCACAATTGATATGTGTAGATTTAGATATCACACTATGTTACTGTGGATAAATCCCATTTCAGATGTCCCTTATCGCCGAAAATGGTAGAGAAGCGTTTTTACAATGTATTTGATGACACTATTTGCAAAAGGAAAAAAAAAATCCCTCCATTAAAATTGAATACTGTTTGTTTCATGAGATGCTATGCTGTTTTACTTTTGGACAGAACGTGGGTTTTTCATTTTCATACAGCTCATATTGCTTTTGTTATACAGCATATTGTTGTATAAAATACCCTAGTTTACCTTGGCTTTGGTTTGTGTAATGTCATGGTGATAAACCAAAATATCAACCTCTTGCAAACAAATTTAAAATCTCTCTCAGGTCATTGTTTTAGTTTTATGGCCAAAACGTTCACTGCTTATTTTTTCTTTTATGTCTTTTGTGTCATTTTCAGAAAATAATCTCTGAGAAGAGCATTTGCATCAGCACGTGGTTAAATAAAAACATAGAAAATATGATTTAGTCCCATAGAAGGTGAAGGCGAATGTAGGGTCCAACTGTTTTCTCATTCTTATGTTCATCAAGTTTGATAAGGAAGCCAGTACTGAGGATAAGAGGGCATGAAGTGAAAAGTCATATTGTAATGAGGTTTAAAATTTCTCAAGAATGGACCTGGTGATGCAGTTACCAGAAGGGACAGAACACAAGACGGAAGCTCAGAGGTGAGGAGCAGTGATATGCTCATCACTGGCAACCTGTGAACTGGAGTGTTGATGTTTAAAGGTCGGATTCCCCTGATAACCTTGTCTCCAAGTCTTGGCTCCATCCATATTTAAATGGTTGTAACCCAGCAACTCCAATATGCTCAAACAGGATACAAAATCATGATGATGAAGAAAAAAAGGTTTACTACACAACACTGAATCATTGTTTTTGGTTGCTAATTTAGTTTAATTGTCTGGTGGTTGTAACTGTATGAGGTTATACAGGACTGTGTGAGATAATTTATGTGACTGCACCTCAGAAGGTTGAGCAGTCATCCACTCATTGAAAGATTGATTGTTCTCTCCTGGGCCCCTGCAGACTACGGGGATGGGACAAATACAGAACGCACACTTCTGCCGAAACACAACAGGATCGTAGGTTTAAGAACAATCCATGCAGATTTCTCAATCAATCTCTGAATGATGCCAGCCTCTGAATATACCGACAACTCCAAAACAGTATTTTGAGTATCTCTGACATACTCTGTAGCCAGTCGTCTTCTGCACCTTCGACTACAGCGTCTCTGTTCAGCCCACTCAGCCCCAAGCTCTAGCCCCAAAGAAACTTCACAGGAATCAAAGGAACAATGCCAGCAATAGCCACACTGTGACGTCAATATTCGAAACTGCGTATTACTTACTTATCCTTCCTTCCTCCACCACATTGTGAGGGCTAAAGAAGATGATACATCCTCATTGGTTTTCCTCTTCCATCTGGAAGGGTTTTTGAGCACAACTTAATGGTTAACATGAAGGGATTGTCACCTCAATCAACGGGGTCATCTTCTGTTTCACAGCCCCTTTTATACAGACGTCATGCACTTGTGCCGCAAAGAAGACCCTGCTCACTCCTTTGACGGTTTACACTGAACATAAATATAAATATAAATAAAGACCGTTTTCCGGATGAAATGCAAGTTTTAATGTCTTGACAAGTTTACTGCTCATTAGTTTCATTTCGCTAAACCAAATTTTCTACACCCACAAGTAGGAAAAGGAATGTTTGACCAGAAAGAAGATGGATTGCGGGAAAATTACATTTAGATGGACTATCAATGGATTACTGCTTTCCAAAGTCGTGCATCTTACTTTTTCTCGACATGCCAAGGAAAAATAACATCCTATAAACATCTTAAAATAATCGTTTTCTCCACAGCTTGGACAATGTGGGAAATTGAAGTCCTTAAAATCAGGTTTATGCATTAACCAAATACGAGCACAAACACCATCACTAGAGCAATACTGGAATCCTGACTGATTGCACAGGGAGACAGCCAAAATAAATCTAATTAGTTTGAATGTGAGTGATCTTTATGGGGGAAGCTTCCAGGCTGATAATGTAGAAGAAAATAAATGACGTGCTTGGAAAAGATAAGTGTTTACTTCAGACTGCAGCCTTAGCAAAACAAACACCAAACGTAAATGCCCATTCGTGCCTGGAGGGATGAGATATGCAGTCTCCTCTGAAGAATTGGTCCAGGAAATAAAGGGCTAAACATCACCGATACAACAAGTGTTACTTTTGCCAATTCATTATATGGATAATGCAGGCAGCATATTGTCTTGAGCTGATATAAAGTTCCACCTAAAAGACACTGAGGCCTGAATGCTTATATTAATGTTACTCACGACAAAATATAAGAGGCATACAAAGAGGTCTGTCAGTGTTTTCTCGGGAGGTTTTGGATCAAGAAGACAAGCATCCGACAACCTCAGTTCAAATGAACACGGATAGCTTTGTCAGCTCCATGACGCTGAACAAACTCTGTGATGCTAGGATGAAATGCAGACATGTGAAGTCTCTGTCGGTTTTTCAGCACACACATCTGCCTTGTGCGGCTAAATTTGAAAATGATCAGGCCAAAGCTTTGTGCCCAGGTCCAGCTTAAAAAAATAAAAACGTCACATTTCAGATAAAATACTTTATGCATCTCTCGCCTTGCAATGCTTTGTTTTCCTTTTCATTCTTGCAATATTTGCATTGCTTGACTGAAGTACAACATGTTACTGACATTAATTATAGCAGACATATCCCAGTGTAAAAATTAACTTCAGGCGCCAGATGCCCAAATAAATATGGTCTATGGAAGAGCAAGTATACTTTTCAGCAGTCACTCTGAGTACTTCCAATATCATGTAAAGAACCCCTGTACACAGTGAAAAGCCTTTTGCTTTCAGCAGAATGTCACTCTAGCATTGCTTTGTTTTTTAGAACGTCATTCCATAATGGTTTTATAACTAGGCCTACGGGAAAATTCATTTAAAAAAAATCAATCTCTTGCATTGTCGAAACATTCTCCCGATGGAACTCCTCAACTTAATTTTAAATTTATGTCCGAACACAACGATTTCGTAAAAAACTCCCCCTGGTGGTAACATATGATCTATTGGACTAAATCGGACCAACGGTTGAGATATTTAAAATTAAATGAAATCTAATGAAATATGAACTGAAAACATTTGGCATAAAGCTCCCCCTAGTATCGAAAATATAAAACTGACATCCATCCACCTAACATTAATCCAGTTCTTCCTTCGGTCTATGTGGCTAAAAGATCTGAAAATAATCCATTAATTAAAATTTAAGTTACAGTGTTAACACCAAACATCTAGGGCATGCAGACGCGGTGGTGAAGATGACGATTCCATAGTATCGGATACTTCTTGGGGATATTATGAGTTTTGACTTTCACATCCATTTCAGCTGAAAGTCTGTCCATAAATCATTAATCAAGGTCAATTTTGAACACTCCCTAAATGAGTTAGTAGCTCATGTTCATTATAATCATATTGTTTCTGCTCTCTTGCGCTAATAGCTTTTCTAGATGGCGCTGTGAATTTGGGCGATGATCAGGAGATTGGTGGTTCATTCACAGGCCCAAACTCCAGTGCATACATCTTATGGCTAACTGAATTTCTCAACTAACCTCTTATTGTCATTCAGCTTCATACCCATTGTACAGATGAAGGAAGTGTCGTTTCTCAAGGACCATCAAACAGTGCAACGTCAGAAAACCGAACATACCAACGATACATGCAGTAGCGAACACGCAAGAAAGTATTGAAGTGGATGCTTGAGGTATGACAGGAAAGTGACAATATTCAGAAAAAATTACTTAAGTGGACAGATAAATGAACTGACAGCATCTGCAGTCATCAGTTATTACACACAGTATAATAGGTGAGTACAAATATTTGAGTATCAATGTTTAACAGACATAAATAAGTAAATGTCACATTTGTGTAATTAGAGTAGCTGTGTGGCTAATTATCCATTGTCCAGCAGACAAGGGGTTATGTGAGGGGAGACAGTAACAGTATTATAGGATTGGTGGGGGTGGATATGTGGGAGGTGGATGCAGGTTGTTACACAGTTTAAAGGCCTTGGGGAAGAGCTGCTTCAGCACCTAGATATACAGGTACTGATGTTGAAGTCCTTACTGTAGTCTCAATTCTTACGTTAAGGCTGAAACTTAAGATTGTGCAAGTGTGTTTACTCCCGTGATTTAGCTTTTTATTTATTTTTTTCTTGTGCTCTATATCCCCTGATAATTAAAGTTTGCCAGCCTCCTCCAGCTGCCTGAGCCAACCCACCCAGCCACTCTCTTTCACCACCTCCTCACCACAGACCTTTGCATCACCTCTTCATTCTCTTGCCTAAGTCCTTTTTAAAATTCTATTCAACCTTCTCCTGTGCTAAGGTGTCAGTCATGGGTCCATTCAATTAGTTATAGCCCACAATATATTCAATAAAAGTAATTTCTGAAATCTGACATCTTTTTAATTACTGACGCATGGGAAGAGTTTATACCTGAAAATAAAAAAAGAATGGTTTGTTTGTGTACAGACTTTACAAAGACATTAAAATCTTATCTTTAGCTATCATTTGATTGCCATTCTTGTCTCTTGTATTCTTTATTGACGCCTTCTTGTTGAAATGTGTTTCAATGACTTAAATGCATTTTCTTGTTTTCATAGAAGGTGTGAGTCAAGACTGAAGTCAGCTATTCCGGTCCCAGTTATGAGCTTATTGTGTGCTCCAGCACGGATATGTCAGGAGTCAATTAGGCCGCCAGTGGGTTGTGACCATGCACATAATGCTGTGCGAATACAAATTTACCCTTAACTGAATGATGAATGATATGCAACCACCCTGGGGGCAGTTTAACAACTTTGATTTCCTCAACAAATCAAGGGTGGAGTCCTGTGAGCATGTGTGGGAGTGTGTTGTCAAGATATGGGTGAAGGTGTGAGGAGCATCAAAAACCTGTTAAGCATTCAGTCCAAACATGGGCTGTGTCTCACTACAGTTAGTATCACAGTCCAATTTTGATAGCTTTGACCCCTATAATGTGAGAAGCCGCATTTTTTATCTGAGTAATCAAAAGGCATGAGCCCGATGAGGAAACTCTATTTTCCTTTATCAAAATATATAAAGACAAGAACTCCTCATTGGCATTCAGCTTTGAACTTCTCCGAACTGTCCTGGTTCAATAGTGAACAAATTACGCAAATAAATATAGCGCTACAAACATTATTTAGGTTATGTTGATAGCACTGAAGCTGAATATCCACAAATGTATGGCTGATTTTATTTCTTGGACATTTTAGCTTTTTCATGGTCAAAAAGAATCAAGACAAGTGCGACATACGAGTCTTAAATGGAATGCGAGCAAAAGCACACTATCTGAGCACCACACCGACTCAAAGATTTAGACCACCTTAAATCAAATCGGCGGCTGTTTGTTCTTCAAATCGAAGAAAACCTAAAGTCACAGTGAGAACGCAATCATTTAATGAGGCTGCTGGGAGCACTCTGCTCATCAGCTCACCCGCTTGTTTTCGTCCATCACTGGCTTCCCTTGTCTCGGCTATGATTTAGTTACAATCTGACCTATTCAGGAGACAGTGAAAGACACTTTCCCCAAATGTCAGTGGACAACAGATGGTGATGAATACCAAAGGCCCTCTGTGTATTCATTCACCTTTTGGAGTTTGTTGTGTTTGGAACCGATGTTTGAGCGGTAAAGTTAAGACGTTATCAATTAGATGCTGACTCATTTTGTCCTTTGAATCAAAAGGAACTGCACATAATGAATTATTACTCCAAAGTGTAGTTATTTCCAACTTAATACTATACTTAAATTACAGTATACCTGCATTCTTTGTATATTTATTTCTTTGCAAGGATTTACTGTTTTATTATTTAAAAATGAAGATCTCGGGTTTAGAACAATAACATTGATGAGGTAAAAACAGTATTTTCGGAGTTTTCTACCATTCGTGCATCTAAATGCATCGATATTTCAAATTAGAAAACCGCCAACTCCACTGTACCTAGTGATCATGGTTATTAAATTTTTTTTTTAGGTTAAAAACATCTGCGACTAGCTAATATGAGCATGGTTGCTACTAATTATAATCTTCATTATGCAATAATCTGTCCATGATTTTCCTAATTAATCACTCAGTGTCTTAATACTCATATCTCTCAAATATATATTTATCGCTAGAAAATATCTTTTTAATCTCCCAGAGCACATAAAAAAAAGATCTTAAAATACACTACTCAAAAAATAAAGGGAACACTTAATCATCGCAGTTTGACACCAAGCCAGTTAAACTCCAGGGATATGAATCTGTTCATTTAGAAAGCACAAGGGATTGTGAATCAGTTCACCTGTTTTGGTGCAAATGAAAATGACAACAGGGGCAATGGAGAGGCAAAAGCATGTCAACACCCAAAAAGGGAATGGTTCTGCAGGTGGTGGCCACAATCTATTTCACTCTACTTTTCTTTCCTGACTGACTCTTCCCTAGTTTAGTGTTCTGCTGGTGTCTCGGTCACTACTTGTGACATGAGGCAGTAGCTGCAGTCCACTGACGCTGCACAGGTAGTCAAGCTCCTCCAGGATGGCTTATCCCTGCGAGCAGTTGCAAGACGTTTTTCTTTGTCTCCCAGCACAGTCTCAAAAGCACAGAGGAGATGCTAGGAGATTAGCCGTTACCAAGGAGAGCTGGACAGGTCCAAAGAAGGACAACCAATCAGCAGCCAGACAGGTTTCTGCTCCTCAGTGTGAGGAGGGACAGGAGGAGCACTGCCAGATCCCCACAAAATCCCCTCCAGTGGGCTACTGGTGTGAAGTTCTGATGAAACCATCACCAACAGACAGCATGAGGCTAGCATGAGGGCCAACGTCTTCTACTGGGACCTGTGCTCACAGCCCAGCACTGTGGAGTTCAATTGTGTTCACCAGAAATTTAGGGTTCTCCATTGGTGCACTGTTCTCTTCACAGATGAGAGCAGGTTCAAACCGAGGTCATTTGGCAGGCATGACAGAGTCTGAGGACGCTGCAGAAAACTTAATGCTGCTGCATCATCATCGAGCAGGACTGGTATGTTTGTTCGACAGTGATGGCCGGGGGAGACAGATCCTTGGTTGGTCTCACAGACCTCCACGTGCCAGCAAACGGTACACTGGTTGCTGTTAGGTACCAGGATAAAACTCAGACACACTATCAGACCTTACACCAGACCTGGTCCAGTTGACCCTGAGTTCCCCCTGTTCCGGGACAATGCCTGGCATCATGTGGCCGGTCAGAATGTGTAAGCAGTTCCTGGAGGAAGAAGGGATTGATTGCATTGACTGGTCCTATATTCCCCGAACCTGAATCCACCTGAGAACCTCTGAGACTTTATGTATCGCTGCATCAGACACCACCACCATTAACCACAGACTGTTCAGGAGCCCGATCCAGGTCTCGGAGAAGATACCCCAGGACACCTTCCTCCATCTAATCAGGAGCATACCCAGCATTTTCGGGAGGTCCCTTTGGCATGTGGGGATCAAACACGCTCCTGGGTCAAACTTTGTTGTTGTGATGGAACTCACTCGACTGGATCAGTCTGTCATTTCAGCTTTTTCGTTAATTCGATTTTTGGTGTAATTTAGAATCCAATCCTAATGATTTAATGATTTTGATATCCATTGATTGTTTTTGCATAATTTTGCAAACATTGCAAATTACTTTTTGTATATCAAAAAAATAATTTCAACTCTAAAAGTTCTCCAGAGATCCAGTCTGTGATTTAAGTGTTCCCTTCATTTTTTGGAGCAGTGCAGCTTTTTCAGCTCAACCAACAGTGCAAACCCAAAGATTTATTTGTTATTATGAGTGACAAAGTTATATTATCCAACTTTCCGTATTTAAGAAGCTGAAACTAGCAGCTGTTGCTGTTGCAATGGATATTTAGTATAGTTGGCAACAAATTTTCTCTTAATGGATTTCTAGAGTTAACTCTGATATAAGCTGATTTATTACCAAAACTCCTGAAAATAATGCAATATGGGGCACAAGTGAATCTAACAACATGCAGGAACGGCGTACAGATCAATGGTGAAAACTGCAGGCACACAACACAAGAGTGTAAAAAAAGTAAGTACAATCAAAATTTTCAAGGCAACTAGTGGCTCAGTTGGTAGAGCGGTCGTCTTATAACTTACTCATCTGAAGGTCGGTGGTTTGCAATCCGGCACCACCTACATGTCGAAGTGCCTTTGAGTAGTTTACTGAATCCCAAGTTGCTACCAATGGCTGATCCATTTGTATATTTATGATGGGGTGAATAGTTATTGCTCCTGATAAGCAGGTGGTGCTTTGAATGGCAGCATCTGTCACCACTGCATGACTGCTGGCCTGTGGTGAAAAGTGCTTGGGGTTCTAGCAGACTATAAAAGTGCTATATGAATACGGTCCATTTACCATTTAATCTAAGAGGTCATTATTTACTTAAAGGAATACCAAGTAGAAGGCTCGCCAGAGGATGTAGTCGATGAAAGTCCCTGCAGAAATGCCCCGTTGACCTGTTTTTTTGTGCAAAGCATGAACTCATAAAGGGCTGTATCCGGTCCAACTGCAAATATTATGTTTTGCCAACGTTAATAATCGATTGACGCTAACTTTATACAAGAAACTCCATAATGAAAGTTTAAGCAATGCATATGATATATTTCAAGAAAATTTTTTATCAGTTTAGACCAAAATTAAATAAAATTTCCTGTTTTACTATTAAAAATGCAGAAGTCCATTGCAATCTCCCAGAGACTGTAATAGACTACTGCATAATTTAAGAAATTCCAATGGAAATTGGCTATTCATTCTTTGAAATAGAGAAACCTGCCTACCTCATCATCCACAATAGACATTCAAGACATGATCATCCTTGTTGGTATTGTGGTGATTTGCAACGAGGAAGGTGACTATTGCTCAAATGTTGCCATAAAAAAAAAAAAATTCCCGGCCAACTTGTTTCACCATATGTGAACAAACCACTGCACAAAATCTGCATATCACGAGCTTCAGGAGTCAGCTGACCACAACCGACCCACACCAGTCAAATCTTTGGCAAAAAAAAAGAGTTTTTCTGTCAACAAGGACAACAGATTGCGAGCAAACAATGTGCATTGCAAAAGACATCTTACCTGCAAAAGCCTGCAATAATCAATTTTTACAAACAAGAGGGTGTGTAAAACTCATATTGAGAGGTTTCTGTGATTCACACTGACTAACCTGCAATGGCCTTTGCAAAGCAAGGCTCCAGAATGAGATTGAATCTGAGGGTTCAACTACATCAAGCAGGGATAGCGTAACAGTGAGGGTAGAAAGGCCATCAGCAAGACAAAGGAAAGACAGAAAGATGACAGCTGCGTGACTTATCCTCACAGTCGATCCGTCACAACCTCTCCATATGTGCCAGTATGTGGCTTGACATTGTCAAACCAAGCAATGTTTCCAAGCCAACTTAAAGAATCACCCGACAAAAGTCATGCTTCACCAGCCTGTGAAGTTAATGGAGTTTTTTTATTGACTTGAAAATCAACACAAATAACAAGACCGAGTCATGAGGAATGGTCAGCGTATGGCAGAGGTCCTGGAAGCTTGCACATTAATAAAATAAAATTTCAAGACATGGCTCTAGGTTTTGGATATCATTGTAGAAAAACCCATCAAGTGGTGCCATTGTAATTCGGAACCATTCTTGATGTTGTGCAACATCAGTAATTTGATTTGTGTGCTTTAGAGCCTAAATTACATCAAGAAACAATTCAATCAGTGGCTGAGGGCTGACGACCAGGATCTCAGTGATGTGCAGCCGGACAGAATAGAGCAGTTGTGAGCATCTTCACATACTCAGGTCTCCCACCAACAGAAAGAGACATTTAACCTCTGTCTTTCATTATATTGCATGGGTTTGAAAGAGTATCGTGACTGAAACAAGGTTAATAAATGTTAGGATAAGCAACCGATTAAAGACGAAACCAGTTCAGTCCTGGATAAACCAAGTCTGGCAATCAAAGCTGGTAAGGGTTTACATGTTTCAGCATGAAGATGTAAAAAGTGTTTTTTTCCCCCTCCACTCACTGAGAACAACAAGATATGACAGAAAATAATTTCTACCCTGATATCACTGACCCTGTTCTGGGTCGTTGGAGCCTATCCCAGCTGACATTTATATACAGGCTGGGTACACACTGGACAATTCCCCAGTTCATCACGGGGACAAACAACCACTCATGATCCCATTCTAATTCACCTTTAATGTATGTGTTTTAACTATATGAGTAAGATGGAGGGAACCCACTCAAACTCCACGAACTAAAAAGCCACAGATTACCAGTTGGATTTGAACGCAATACCTTGTTGTTGTGAGACAATAGTACTGCCCACTTTGCCAGAATTAAATAAAGGCCATCCTCAAATCCATGCTTTATTTTACAAGCTTTTCAAATCAACTTTCAAACTTTAAAATAAATTTAGTCTTATCAGAACCCCAGACTGTCAGTTTCACTTCCCAAAATCAATATGTTAAACTAAATACACTATCAAAATCCATGGAAAACAATTAGTCTCTTTATCATCCTCACAAAGCATTTTATATTCCCAGGCTAGAAAATGTGATAAATGGCAGATCTACTTTGAGACTTCTTCTGCCCACCGTGGTGTTAGCACTACTCTAGACAATTTATTTTCCCACCCAGCATATTTCCCATTTGACTTTATTTGTAACTGACCTTTGAAGAAATCAATGTGGTCAAAACATATCAAAACCCTGGGTGGGAAAGAGAGAAAGAAATGTTGATCCTGCAGGCTTTTGGGAGTATTATGAAGTACAGCTACTTTCAGTCTGGTCTCTAATCTGGCCCCAGAGGAGCAAATAAGATGGGTAATTTATCACCCTGGAAGTTTTCATTAAGAACTTGTATCTTTCATTGGTTGGCAAATCCATTTACCTTAAGGTATTTGGCTTTAAAAGGGAGGACGTCTAACAGCTGTGAAGTCTACCCAGACAAGAACATTCCAATGATGAAGACGTACTAACTTAAAGGCTATGTTTTCAGAAATGTAAGCTAATGTAATAGACATATATTACATTAATACTCTCCATAAGGCTAGTTTTGAGAAAAGAATATTAAGTAGTGGGATTCAGGATGAACCCAACTATGTTTGGTAAATAAAATGTGAGGAATACATCATAATCATTCACTTACATTTTTAAAGGGTGAAATGGGCATCAGTGTCATTTACTATCTGACAGCAGTTGCAATATGAACCTACAAGGCACTTATGAAATTTAATTGAATCCTGTCCAAAGTTTTTTTCAGGAGATATAGATAGACTAATACCCGTCTCATACGACCTGAAGCAGAGTCAGGGGTAGCTCGATATGCCCCCTTTGGCAGAAGCATAAAAAATACATCAATCCTGTCCTGCAGTAGTAAAGAGTCAATAAATTCTGGATATAAATCACCTGGATTACCACCAACTCTTAATGCCCTGTTCATAATTCAGTGGTACTGAATATGTGATTTGGCTTACATATTTATATGGTTTGGTGATGCCAGTTTGTATACATTGCAGAATATGCTCAAGACCAAGGATGAATGTGGATAGATGTTCAAACAACTATATCCTCCTGTCATTTTTGTGTCAGGCGATGATAACCTAGAGAATCCACAAAGCTTGGATGATTAGCCAAGATCCAGGAGTACCTCATCCAGAGATTTTGGGTACCTTGAATCATTATCCCTAGGTTTCATTGCAGTTTCAATATCAATATATGCTTAATATCACATAAACATGACAAAAAATAATCAAGAAAAAGGCAATACTCTTCTCCCTGTGTCTATCTCACTGAAGACAGGAAAAATCCTGCAGTCCAAATGTTGTTACCTTGGCGAGGCAGCCTGATTCACAGGGACAGGCAAGCATCCAGCCCTGATTTGCTACCCCTGGCCCAATTATATAGCCGACACAATGAGAGAAAGCTCCTGCGGTAGAAACTGGAATGTTAAATCTCCACTGGTGGCCACATAATGTAAAGTGTTTATTTCACATCAACCAAAAATTGTAGAGCGGATCCTTCAGGTTTGACAACCCTCAATTGGTTAAGAGTTTAAATTAAATGTGAGGTCAACAGGAGATAAAGTGGGTCACTGCTACAGCTTTAACTACATGTTGCACTCACTTCACCAGAGGATATCCACCATGCAACTAGATCTGTACTGTCTGCCATGACAGCAAAGATATATCCCGTAAAAGTCCCCAGTTCACTGTGTTATACAGGCAACCACCCTGTTTGAACTAAAATTAAATGTGACCATTATGTCCAAAAAACAGTGTTCTCCCCCTATTATAGTGAAATATGATAAATGCAATATATCTCTCCTCGTGTCAATACATATGCCTCAAATCTGGACAAAATAGGATCAAAAGTTGAGATATTATGGCCCAAAAAATGTCTTTTTCATTTCAGCTCCCCCCCAAGTGAGTAAAATATGAACTATAACGGCAAAGACAACAACTTAGATGGTTCTCCTTTGTTTAACTCATATGCACCAAATTTAGATTACGTCATACCAATAGTTAAGAAGTTATGTTTGAAAAACTTCATAAGAAAGCTCCCCCTAGTGAGTAATATATGAACAATTCGAGTCAAAAATAATGTATACAAGCTACATTTCCTCAAGTCGATTTATATGCACCAGATTTAGACTAAATCGAACCAACAATTGCAAAACTATGGCCCAAAAATGTTTGGAGATAAAGCTCCCCTTAGTGGTAGAAATATAACTGACCTTTCAAAAAATCAATGCGGTTCTTTCTCACTCTAAGGTCTAGGGGGAGAAATTCCAGCACGCTCCTGTCAGTGAAATGAGGTTTACATTATTTATCAAGTCACATTGAATCATTCACAGCTTCACTAATCTATTACAATAAAATGGATTACGGTTAATTTACTTAGACCTTGCCAAGTATTGGCACTTTGAAAAAGTGCTTCATTAAAGCCAAACTTTTGACTCGAAATGTATTCCTCTAAATGTAAGATTTAATAGTGCGTTGTAACCCATGTTTAGGGTAAAGGACGACTGAAACCAAAACACTTTATTTAGTTAAAATGATATACAATACATTTTTGTTTTAGCAAATAACACCAACCTAACATTTAAGGTCAATGGTAAATACAAAACTAGACGCTCTAATGATGAGTCTCTAAATGAGAGTGGAACCCGCAGAATTAGCTGTGAAGTAACGTTAGACAACTGGTTCATGGCACATTTCTAATCCAATTCAAACAATTAAATAAACTCACATCTTAAATATTTAGGTTGAGAGTCACATGTGTGAATCCTTAAAAAGTGGACAAAGGAGGGACCACTGGTGGACTGGTGACAGGGTGATGGGTGCCAAAGGCTCATTGATATGCTTGGGGTTGCAGACTAGCCGGTTTTGAACATTCCAACAGAGATACTGTAGCACTAATTGCTCTAAAGGTTTATTCTGGTTCAGAGAGAGAGAGAGAGCTGTTTTCGATGCGAAAGAAAAAAAAAGACTTATCAATAGGCAAGTGGTTATTTTGACTGATTTAAGGGGGTTTGGACTGGAACCCCAGTTGAGGTATGTGGGGAATCTGATCAGAATGCCTCCAAGACGCCTCCCTTTGGAGATTTTCCAACTGTGAAGAGACCCCGGGGTAGACCAAGAACTCTCTGGAGGGACTATATATCATTTGTATATCGGGATCCACCACGATGAGCTAGAGAGAGTTGCTTGGGAGAGGGAAGTCTGTAATTACCTTCTTAGCATCCCGAAGAGAGCTTAGCCCAAAAAGCACAGAACGAAAAATAAACTAGGGACTTAAACTAGATTAATTTCTTATTTATCTCTAACATACTACAAGAATGGAAAACCATATGAAGAACAAAGATAAGCCATTAATGCTGGATAGGAGCCTCAATTTCATGAAACAATACTTGTCTCATATGGGGGGGCAGGACAAAAGAGATGAGACATGTATGGAAAACATGCCTAGATCTGACGCCCCCTCGGCTGTTTCATTTGCAAATGCCTGTGATTAATGGAGATGTGTAATAAATGCTGAGAGGATTAATTCAATCACTGAGATGGCGAGACAGAAGGCTTTACTATTTGTGGGTGTCAACACCTTCGCCCGGCAAGACAAACCTATTAATTATCAAGACTTTGACAAATCTCTGGCGTGGCGTTAACCTCCAACAGGGATCTGGTTTTGACACAGACATGACGACGATAAGAAAACTGAGCAGGCAATAAGCAGCCGTGTACGTTTTCTGATTAATTTTGATTCCAGAGGAAACAGCTGCGGCAGCCGCAGTAGATGAAAATGTGTTAGATGTTTGCCACTGAGTTTGAGGCTGAAGTCCAGTTCGACCTCCTGAAAGCTGGGTGAATGATGAACCCTTAGGAGGAGTTTTTGGTGACAGTGAGGAACGAAGAGCATGAAGTTATAGTAATGATGTTATCAGTCCCTGTGTGATCTCATACGGAACTTTCTGAAGCAAGCAGTCATCGGTAAACACCAAAACTGGAGACATTACAGTACCAGAAGCCTGATTTTCTTTTAATGTAGTTTTTTAGAAGTCATCAGTATGTGCACTTGATTATTGTAAACACAGTCACTATAGTTTGCAACACCAAAAGCATCTTATAAACATGCATACTGCCGAAAGTGGAGGCTGGGATTAGTTTAATGCAATCTGACAAGCAGGGTCGACCCAGAAGCCTTTTCAGCATTCATGAGAGTCAGCTTCACTAGTAAGTGTAATACTCCAAGGTTTCTAAATAAATTATTAACGGAACAAATTAGAATGTCTCTCAATAGAGCACATAGTCCCACTGAGGCTGAACACATGCACCGCACCAATCTGTTTAGCTTATTTCATCCCCGACCCTCTTCCTCAATGTTTTAAACCCTAATTTCTAGACAAAGGGAAAAACAAACATGGAAAATTACTTTTTTGATTATTTTTTTTGGTTTGTTTGAGGCATTTATTAATTTAATATCTTGGACACTCTGAATTGACCATGAAAGACAAATTGTGTGGGCAAGATTTTTTTTAAAGAGAAAGCTAAATCAGACTTAAAAAATTATTTTATAATGAAATTTTACATTTCATGGAAAATAGTTTTAATTAGATTATCTCAAACTTTTGGTAATCCAAGCGTTGGTGGGTAAAAGTTTTCTTCAGTATAGAACACACTTTGATTGCAAATGTTTCTAGCACTTAATGTCATTTTTAGGTGCATTTAATGTTTTCATCTACTGTTTAGTAATTTTAGCACATTTGAATCATGATGGCAACGGTAATATAGGCGCTTGTCAATAAACTTGTTATCACGAGAAAACAAGTGACCGTTTTTTCGTCATAACAAGTTCATTTTCACAATACCATGAAATAACCAACCATAATTATCTGCCTATATACGTGGATCTTTTAGCCTTCCGTACTCACGCTGGAATAAAAAAAATAAATTTATTGAATAAGACTTTCTCAACAGCCGTGTTAATTCTTCCTCCTCTGCGGGCCCCCTTTGGCGTGTGGTGTCCCCCAAGGCTCCATATTTGCCCCCTTACTTTTTAGCATAAAATATTATGTACCAGGTGTGTCAGGTTCTGTCAAATGGTACACGTCTTTAAATAATATATAGTGAATCAAAATGTGCTCAAAGAGCTGGGCTGGACATTAAACGGTTAAGTGGAGATCAATTCATTATTTTTGTGTAATTATGGAAAATCATAAATTATGTAAATGTAAGTTACAATTAGAAAAAAGTATGCCCAAAAACATGCTTGCTTCCACTGCTGGATAAGCCACAGTACATTAATGCTAATGTGGACAGAGCATCATCTCCGTCATAGATGAATGTGAACAAGCTGAAATAAAAATCGGCCAAGTTAAAACGTGGTGCAGAAATGTAGAATTGTTTTAATTCATCGAATATAATATTCATTAGGACCCCAAAAAGGCATCTCTGGCATTTAATTCAATTGTGCCCATGTTAATTCCAGTCATGTCGCTGGTGTTGGAGGGGATTTTCTACAGATGGACAGCACATACAGATAAACAAGGGTAACTATGAAACACTCCTCCATCTGGAAATGGATTAAAATCTAGTGAGTTCAATTCCGGCAATTGCCCATTTTCCCACAATTTTTTTTCCATCAGTTTTAGATAAATTTGGATATTACTATCTAAAAAAACCCCCAGAAAAATAGGAAATGGAAACATGAATACATCCCCCACAGATATAATTAGCGCTTCAACAGTGCACAATATGCACTGTTGAAGCGCACAAATGCATTGCATAATGCATACTTGTGCTTACGCTGCAAAGTTCTTGGGATTATGTTTACTTGGATAAAATCCCATACCGTGAAGTTTCAAGTGGAATATCCACGTGGTTACTGCTCTAGAACAAGTTAAATGTCATTCTGACACAATTACTGTGAAGGTGTCATAAATCACCTTAAACAGCAGCCACTCGTCTGAAGAAATTCTAACTTTGAACATTAATAGGTTCGCTGCTGATGTATTTTTCAACTAAAATAGCATTCATCAGAATGCATACCTCTAAAATGTTACACCTGCCTGTTTGGATTAGCTTTTTTTCACTCCTCAACAAGCATTCGTGGAAAACGGTTCACTATATTTTTGTGTAATTTGAGAGGATGTAATGCATCTTTTTAATATAAAACAATATTTCCTGGCCACTGCCCCGTCCTTCTAAAAACTATTCCCGAAATCCATCCAGTAATTTTTGCAAAATCCTTCTTACAAACAAACCGACCGATCGATCCACGGCCGCTGGTGAAAACATGACCTCACTGGCAGAGGTAATCAAATAACAAAATAAATGAATCATCAAGATATTCATTCAACAATGACAAATAATTTAGAAAAGCAGCAAATGCATTTATTTAACCTGCTGGATTAAGAACATATTGACATTTTTTTCTCTCTTCTAGCGGTAAAAATAATTCAAAGGATGACTTGATTAAAAAACAAACAAATTATTGATATTAAGCTTCAGAACCAGGAAGAGATGCAACATCACAAGAGCCGCAGCCTTTATGTAATGACTAAAACTACCTTTGAAGGGCCCTGTAGACTGATCAGCCATAACAATACAACCACTGACAACTTCAGGAAATAGGACTGATTTAAGTGAACATTATTGCCTTCACATTGATATTATGAAAGCAGAAATACGTAAAAATAAGGACCACTAACTGTGAGAAGGGCTAAATTGTGATGGCTAAACTACTGGGACAAAGCATCTCCATGACTGCAGGTTTTGCGGGTCTTCCTGGTGTGCAATCGTTAGCACCTACAAAATTGGTCTGAGGAATGACAGCTGCTGAACCCACGGGTGCTGAAGATTTATTGATGTGCATGGGGAGTGAAAGCCTGTTTGAGCCCACGTAAGATCTTATATAGCACAATATTCGTGCAACCAGTCACCAGAATGTGGAAAAAAGGGGAAAGGCAGGGGGAAAAAAGCAAGACGGGGTTGCTATTAAACCTTGTGTCGTGCCGCTCATGCACTCTAAAAACTGCTGGGTTAAAATCAACTCAGTTTGGTTGTTTTGTTAACCTAGTGCTGGGCCAAAAAGGGACCGACTGAGCCATGAGTTGTTCTAAAACAGCAAGGTTGGTTTATGAGTTTGACCCAGACTGTTGGGTTATGTTTTCCACCCCAAATGTGTTGAATGACTATTTGTTGAGTTAACCAGCCATAAAGTAGGACAAAATATACGGCTAATTCTGTGTTGTTGGTATCAAGCGGCCAGGAGTAAAAATTACTTTTATTATACAAATGTGTATGTCAACATATGATGGAATAACTTGCTAGTTACATATTTGCAACACGGGAGAGTGGCCACAGTTGCCCCTTTCAGCAACAACAGCTCCCTGACAGTGCAAAAGCAGGTTGGGAGTAGTTTGCTGTTGACTTGTTCTCCAAAATCCTCATATCAAAATCTGATTGACTCTATATGACGTGATGGACAAACAAGTCTTATCATGGAGGACCCCACTGTGCAATATACAGGACATAATGTATCTTCTGCTAACTTCTTGATCGTGGCTTCATGGGTCTGAGTCCTTTTGGGGGCAAAGGGTGTACTTAAACAACATTAAGCAGGTGGTTAGAATGTTATGTCTGACTATTGGAGTACCCATATTGAAAACAAGGCGAGCATGAATTCAGGAGATGATTGATTGTGTTCAACCCCTCAAAGAAATGATTTCCAGACCTGATACATACCATGTGCTATTTACTTGCGGACAGTGAAAGGCTGCTGTGTTTGAAGCAGTAATAAACCTGTTATATGGCCTTCTGTCCCACTTATAACGAATGCTCCTTTTATTGATTAGAGCTGACAAAAGAATACGGAATTTAATACTGCACTCAATTAAATACAAGCCTAATATTGTACGGTAATATCTTGTTTTTATAGTAATTTTTGTAAATTTCCAGGGATTTTCATTGAAATGTAACAGTTTTAAATTGTAAAAAGTAATTTGAAACATAAATCTAATGATGCACCAAGATACATCATCAGTGATGTCTCTGTTAATATAATATTTTGTACCACGTTTTATACTGCATTATGTATACTGTAAAATAACAATATCCTGGTAAAAGGACAGTATTTTACTGTAATATAAG
The DNA here is from genome assembly GCA_037951165.1 of Lophius americanus. Taxonomy (NCBI): domain Eukaryota; kingdom Metazoa; phylum Chordata; class Actinopteri; order Lophiiformes; family Lophiidae; genus Lophius; species Lophius americanus. The sequence continues at coordinate 8,976,177 of JBBDHG010000028.1, read as the reverse complement.
TGAGAGCTACAAAATGTTAGTTTAGAAGGTGATACTTGAAACTTCTGTCAGTACTAGTCCTACACAGTCCTACCTCGTCTTGGTTTCTGATGTTATAAATCAATTCAGCGTTTTGTTTTTGAAGAGTTAATCATAAAAACAGAAAAATCTTAATAATTTTCAACCAGTGGATAATCCCAGAAAACATTTGATGCCACTAACAAGACAAATTGTGGTTGTTAATGATACATCACATGATTCACAAGTCCTATAGCCATCACGCCAGAGGTAGAGGAGGAGATAGCAGAGAGGATGTCTCCCTCTCTGTGTTTCAACAGCTGCTATTGCAAAGTGCATGATGAAACCTTAAATCTGTCTCGTTTGTGTTAATTATATCTTCAACCAACAGTTAACTACAGGCATTTTGCAGCAATTTCCTATTTTAAGATCTGCTCAGCTCTAAATTTATTGGGTACTGCACTATTTAAGACAGACCTCGATTGATGGAATCTGGACCAAAAATGAAAGAGCGTTTACAAGAACTGATATTATACTGCTGATGTATTTCAACCTTCCTCCTCTTCATGGTGAAAACAGGACTCTTCATCATGTCGAAAGCATGTTGAAGAGTCAAAGTTGAGGACAACAATGTCTAAGCTGAACATTTAATTTATACAACCTTTATTTGATTGTAATTGAATTCACCTTTTTTACAATCCTGGCAGAGACGGGGGGGAAATGAAAAACTGCTCTCCTCTATTGCAATTTGTAGAAGCCTCAAGGCTAATTCATGCTGATTTTCACAGCACACACCAGTCATTTTTTCAATTACTGCTACAAATGGTGGAGAAACATCCAGTGCTTGTTCAATGGTTGCTACTGGAGCAACCTGGTAAAAAAGTGCAGGAGACTGAATAATTGAGAAAACAATTAATAGCTACGATTTCAATCAGGGTGTAAAATCTTCTGTTTCACGGCAACCGAAAAAGGGAAGTGCGGGACAGATATCACCAAGAAACCATTGTCAGACCGAGGCTGCATTCATGACACATGGGAAAACATGGGGTCTTTTCGGGGGTACTCCCTTGCTGTCAGGTATGACAGCGTAGACCTTGTTTCCACACAATTTCCGGGCAAATCTTACCCAACCATGTGTTCAAATTTTCACATTAACTGATGTTAATGTTATAAAAGAGCATAGGTCACCAGAGTTCAGGTTGATTTATTCTCCATTTTTGCAACAAAATAGATGATACTTTCTTTCCCATGCCGCCAACTTCCATTTGAGACAACAGGAGAACACATCCTAATTGCCTCAATTCCAGCAACAGGCTTATACGACAAAATGTGATGTATCAAAATTACCTGTAACTCGGTCCCATGGCATGCGTGCCCTATCAAAATAATAATGTCCAAAAGCCAAGTTGGATATCCAAATCCATTTACTTTCAAATAACCAAATCAGCAAAAACCTTGAATTTTCTAGTCAAAACAGACAAAAATATAATTTGTATGCCTCACCCCATGTTCAGCCATGCTCAAAAAAAATATATATACCTTATGCTGCAAAATACCTGTCTCAATTGTTTTTTCAGTTTTCCAGATTACCGTGGTCACCCACAGCGCCACCCAACAGTTAATGTGGAAATGGCTCCTATATCAATGTTATGCTGATAATAATAAATAATAATAATACATTTAATTTATAATGCACTTTACATTTGACATATCCCGCAATGACTGAATTACAAAGAAAATATTCCATTTGGTATTTATGGATAAGGTTGTATTTAATGGTCTGAAACCCCCAGAATAAATCAAAGTGTGCGTGTGTGTGTGAGTGTATATACTGTCCAGCATCAGAGTATCCAGATCTACATTCTACTGTGCTGCGGTTGAAATTCCTACTTCTGAGTGTCTTTGTCCTGCCCACAAACAAGGACACACCATTACCTGATTTTTTATGCATTGAGTCATTAATTTGATTTGGTCAGGTTCAGGAGGGGGAAGTTGTACGTCCTCTAAGGTGGGGAAAGGTTGTCTAGTTTCAAATCAAATACTGACGTACTAATGTATCAAAATCATTGTGAAAACTGTATATTGACATTTCACATTTCAATAATTATAGAAATCTCTGCAAACACTGTTACACTCGCATACACTACTAGTATATAAATATAAATAAATCACATAATTTTTGAGCAGTCACAATGTCAATTCAGGTAAATCTGGTCACTGAGTTTCCAAGCAAATTTAACCTGACCACGTGTTCAGTTCCCCAATAACTGATGTATCTTAGAAGGGAGCATAAGGGGCCAAAGTTAACTTTCATTTATAATCCATTTATGCAACACTCAGAAAGAAAAACCTAGTCAACCATCAGTTAATCCAGAACAAGATTTTACCTGGCTGCCGTTATCATTTCTCCCTCTGACTGTCGTTCTGTCTTTCTTATACACATAGACACAAAACAACCATCTTTTAAAGAGTTGAATGGCTGAATATATATTCATGGTTAACAGTTCCAGACCTATGACTGATATTAAAAGTGGAATTTCTTGAAATAATGTAACATATTGTGGTAATAATACTAAAATGTATCAAAATCAATTCCAATGCTCATCACTGAGTTAAAGACAACAACAACAAAAAACAATTCACTTGGCATTTAGTACAAGGGAAACAACTACTCTATCATTGTTGTCATTTAAAAGAACAGGGTCATCCTGTAAACAATGTGATACTTTAAGGGTTAAAACTCAAAAACATTAAATTAAATATGATAGATAGGACTAATGTTAGTTAAAACACTGAGTGAGTAAAAATGTAAAATAACATTAATATAAACAGGATTTAAAGGCCGTTTCTTGATGTGGCCGTTTGACATCCTCAAAGACGGTGAGTGGTGCTTGATGAGGTGAAGCCAAGGGACATTACATATGGACCCTGTAATGGGCCAAGCACACACACACACACACACACACACACCAAAGCCTCAGGAGATGGAGCTTTCTCCTCTCTATGCAGACGAACAATGTTAGCAGTAGCATGTTAACTCCATTTTTAACTAATGATCACTACATGAGAACAACAGCGTCCGCTTTCCTCTTCTTTCCTTCCTTAAACAAGGAAATCATAATCCGATCAGATGATCACAACATTAAACATTAGCTGACAGCACGGAGATTGATCATGTTTGTTCCTCCACACTGAGGAAAAAGGAGCTTTTTCGCTCGGACAGCTCAGCGCTCACCTTGCACCCACTTGAGCAACAAAGTTTCCGTTATGTGTGGAGTGTGATTGTGACAGAAACCCAAACGAAGCATTTTCCGGATCTAAATAAAGCATTGAAACATCCTGCCGGTTTCAACACAGCAGCGATGTCAACTTGAGCAGGATCGCTTTGACGAACGGAGGAGCGTCGATGCACAAACAGGCAGCAAGAGCAGGCGAACTGGTGCGAACTAGTGCGAACTAGTGCGAACTCCAGATATCTCTGGATTGAAAGGTGCGTTTACTTACACTACGATGAAGAAGTAGTCCCGCACGGAGAGAAGACGGTCCTCTGATCCACACACAGCTCCACAGCCAGCACTCCTCACTCCTCCTCCTCCTCGGATCACCTCCTCCGTCTCTGCTGGAGAAGTTGGCTGACGTCAACAAGCGCCCGGTGTCCGCCGGCGGAGCTCCCTGGGCAAATAATGCCTGGAAACGGAGGAGAGAAACGCCAAAGGGAAAATGAAGAAGGCCGGGGGAATAACCTCTCAACACAACGGTTCTATGGGTATTAAAGTTATGTCTGCTGCTGCGGGTTTGTTCCGAAAAAAAAACAACGTTTGTTTAATTTATAAAAATGTATTTTGTCGACTGGTCCCACAAATAAGGATATATATTGGCCTATATTATTTTTCCAAACAGGAGCAGTTTAATTTAGAAAGTATGCTTAGATTTAGATAAAATGATTGTGTCACTTCAATCTGGGGCGTAAATCCTGGGGGTGGTGGTGGTGGTGGGGGGGGGGGGGGGGGGGGGGGGGGGGGGACGCCCCCCCTGCACATCTTGCCTCAGTGGTTTAATACAAACGGGATGAATGGAGCTGCTTTAAAGCTGCACACAACCACAGGCCTCGGAGTAATTCTAGGCGCTCGGGTTGTGCAGGAAGGACTTACAGTAGAGAGCTGATTTAAAAGAAAGGATGTGTAAAACATTTTTCGAATTTTCCTTACAGAACCTGTATTTGTGTGTGTATATATGTGTCTACCTGCCAGATAGATTAATCAATTCATTCATTAGTAAGCGTTTATCCTGCTGAGGGTCCAGGTGGCTTGAGCACACCACTGCTGACATTGGGCAAGAAGCACGCCGAGCAAGTTGGCAGTTCATCACAGGGCTGACAAACTAAGAAATAGACAACCGTCCAAGCGTATATTCACTCCTATGGGCAATCTAAAGTTGCCAGTTCAATTCTGTTAAAACTTTTTGCTCACGGACGAATGGCTAATTTGCCGGTGGCGCAGCAGCACGAGAATAATCAACGAGGTAGATTCGAATCCACCTGTTGATTTTCTTTTTTTCATTGTAAGTTGTATCACAGGAAAACGATCAAATCTTCATAATAAGGAATAAAGTGCTTACAGGATGTTTTAGGTGTCACCAGTATAAGGCATCAGAGCCCAGCCAGAGTCTGGGACACAGGAGCATAATGACTCAGGTAAGCCTGTGCTCTCACCTTTTGTCCATCGACTTTTCAGATCCTCTTATTTTATTTATAAAAAGGTGACTATAATTATAAAATTCATCTGTAATGGATGTAATATGACAGCTATGGGCTTAAGTTTTTGAAGTTCATCGAGGGAAAGTCCACAAGGATGATTATAAAAATCAGTTGACTTGTGTAAGCTTAGCTTAATCTAGATAAAGGAGCAGATGTACATTTTGCAACCCAAATAGACCTGCAAGTCACTTAATTGTACGATTCACTAACTCTTGTTAAGTTGTCTCAAACAAATCGACTTTTGTGGCATAAAAAGTCTTCAGTTTAAGGTGTACCAGCAAAAGGGGAAGTTCTAACTCTAATACGGATGTGGTAATGATATCGGATAAGAAAGATCACTTTTTAAGTCGAAATTATATTATGGAAAATGAGAAATTATAGAATTTACAAACAAGATTACCTAAACCAATTATTGAAAAAAAAAAACTTTTTTCTGTTTTAACGGCCCAGTGTGTAAAACATAGTCGGGGTGGGGGGTTCTCACCCTGAACTGTTTCCTCAGCTGGCCCGTATTAGCGATGCACCACCGCTGAGAAATGTAACTGGAACAGGTCATTCAAGTTCACCCGCTGAAATGAAGTCCATGGGCAACGTACTGCTGCCGGTTCTGGAGTGATCGCTCCCTGGCAAGAGAGATGGAAAGCTCTCATCCTAGACCCCGAGAAGCAGTTAGGTCCAGGCCGTTATGGGATCCTCTGAAGCTCAAAGCCAATGCTGCCAACCTCCTTCCCTGTGCAAATGCTGGGAAAGAGGCTGATGGCGCTGCGCTGTGTTGAATCCTCCATTAACAATGAAATGTTTCATGAGTCTTCGTTTGCTTTGATGGTGAGGTTTGGCGCTCCGCTGCTTTTTGCTGTTCTAAATAATAAGTATCTCCATTTTTCAAAACACAGAAACATCTTAAAATGCAAAATCCCTCCCCAGACGTTTGTACCAACATGGCGACCTCCATGGAAGTTGGGACCCGCTTTATGGAAATAAAAAAGTTTTTTTTACTAAACAATCACAAATACAATACTTTCAGCTGAAAGTACTTTGAATAAACATAGTTAGGAATATTATATATTATATTCCATTTATGCAAAGAAATAAAGACAGGTGAAGTCTAAAAGCAGTTATGTATCCAGAGAGTCATGTTTTAGGCTGGGAACATATTTGTCTCAAGAAGAGCTTTAGCTGCAACACAGATTCTGAGACTCTATAGCGTGTCTCTGAAAATTAGCTAATCATTTTTTAATCTTTAGTCTTTGTGTCTTTCTCTAAAAGTGGCTCCAAGCCGATGCAATAAACAAGACACCGTGGCAGAATGATGATGCTTTTAGACATTATAAAATCAATGACATGTTGATTCATTTTCCAGTAAGGAAAGAGCTATTTTTGAGGCCTGATGAGACACCTCTTCTGGGACTGTGTAGTTAATCAGCTTAAGGAGAGACATCTCTGTTCGCTCTTCAATGTTACCAACATAAAGAAAAGATTCTTTAGAAAGAAACCACACTTTCCTTTTCAAGAAGTTTAGGTAATGGTATTTGAAAAACCATCATCTCTGAGAGATCTGACTTTGGCCTATGAGTGAGATGCCCAATACAGGTGTTATCATTTCTCATATGTTTATCTGTCAGCAGATGGTGGTAAAACAGCTGTAGATAATAATAATAATATGCTTGATATAATAATACCTAATATAAACAGAGATTCTCAGGTGATAGTGCTTGGCTGGCTGTTACGTTCACACAAATGTAGCATGTTTTTTTAATAAATAAAGTAAAGTTGTAAGTTGAGCATGATAACATTATCTAAGACATGCATGAAATTGACTTGAAATTACACGATCAGGTTTCCAATTTTGTTTATAGTCTTGATTAAATCAGTTTCTTTCAGCACTGATCAACTCTGCTAGGCCGATATAATTAATTTTGCTAGGATGAACTCATTTTAGTGGGGTAATTCCACCATTGTAAAATAAGTTGGAACGACCGCCATAAATAATGTTGGAACTATTACTACCTAATAAATCAAATTGACCCATACTATGTGTATTACATTTTACCAACATAATTACTTATTATTGAAATAAACTGATTTAAGCATGTGGAAGTACTTGCTATGATATTTTTAAGTTTTTATCATGAAATATTCTTTTTTTTATTGAACATAGTTGAATATTTGAAAAAAAAAACCTTTGCAGACAATATTGGAGAGGCCATGAGCCAAATCAAACTGCTGCTTCAGAGGGAGCAGATTCAAGGCAGGGTCGTTTAATCTCTGTGCTTGGCTACTTTTAAATCATTTTATAGTTACATTTATAGCGTAGTAAAGCTTAGTCAGTTATGATAAGTGAAGTGTGAACCATCTGCAAATGTCAAGCAAAAATGACTTGAATAGAAAGAAGAGGCCTGTGTAATTTAATACTGACATACGCACCAGTATGTCATTCCCACCTTATTTAATAGTTAATGTTGCTTTAAATGATGACTTAAATGAATGCTATTATATCTTTTGATTGTGTCACTTAGTGATAGGAACCAATATCTCCAGGCCTGGACGAATGTAGCCAGGTTGTATTAAAATAAAAAAAACCCTTTCTAAAGGATTCAAAAGAAAATAATTATTAAAAGGAAAATCCAAAATTGGTCATTGGCTGAATTCATGAGGACAGAGGGGTCAGTTCTGCAATAACGTGCAGCATCCTTTAAAAGCTTTTACCAAAAAAATGATATGTTTCATGGCAGCTCTTATTTTTTCACAGAAGATAAGAGAGCCTGATCTCAAAGAAGCAGGTTCATCTCCTGTTCGATAAAAATGTACCGACATCACAGGAAAACGGTCACTGTATTTACTCACTCTCTCTCTCTCTCTCTCTCTCTCTCTCTCTCTCTCTCTCTCTCTCTCTCTCTCTCTCTCTCTCTCTCTCTCTCTCTCTCTGAAGGACTTCACTGCTTCTCCTGATGACATTGCAGATACAGGATGTGCTTCCAGAACTCAGGATTTGGACTGTTGTTCCATAATGATGGATTAAACTGTCCTTGATAATAAATAACATGAATATATGAATGTCTGAGCCATATTTTAAACATATCTTACCTTAGATTAGCAATCTTATCATGTATAAAATCCTCCTGTCACATCTTTAGACCTTTCTACAAATCCACAGTTTAACCTTCAGAATCAGAACCCTGACATTTCTGTGCTGCCTCCTTTACCTATGAAACATTTTGCAACGTGGTAGAAATGTTCAGCCAAAAAATTTAAGTATCACAGCGTTACATCCATCTTTTTTCCCAAATATTGTGCAAATTAAGGAAACAAATTCATGAAACTTTGCATTACTTACACACATTGGATACTGCATACTAAGGTTGCATGATTAAAACTGTATGCCAGTTTGAACCGGTACCACATATGAGTGAATATGTATTGCTTTAAGTTTCACAAAAACCAGCCCAGTCAAAAACTTCATTAACACTTCGTAACTTTCAGATTTAACTCAGAAGACAAACATACTGGCACCAAAGCAAAGAAGATGGAATTATTTTACCGGACGTGTAAAATTATTTCATGCTTAAATCTTGAATTTCATAGAAAATAGTCATTATTAATTAGATTAGCTCAAATGTTTTGGTGAAGCATGTTTTTAGAAAACTGTTTGACTGTTTATCTTTGGTTGTATGAAGTTACATAATGCTCTTTAAAAATTCCACACATATATCAGAAAAATGTTACTTATTGGATAAGACTTTCTCAGTAGAAAAGGATAATGCTTCTATCAATGATTGAGCATCTCATATGAAATATGAAGTTATGTCCTAAGTATTATTTCATGAAAAAGGGGCCTTCTAGTAAGTAAAATAAGAACTATTAGAGAAAAATAGGATGCACGAGATAAATCTCCTCAAAGTGATTCATATGAACCAAATCTGGACTAAATCGGAATAACACTTGATATTATGAACTTAAAACCTTTGGAAATAAAGCTCCACCTAGTGTCAAAAATTAACAACCAAGCTTTTTTAAAAATCTATTCAGTTCTTGCTGGCACTAAAGTCTATGAGGGTATATAGTTAAAGTAAATCATGCATGAAATAGTTTTTGGGTTAGCACGTACAAAGAAAAGCATTTGTGCAGACATCTGCGTCCGGGCGAGGATGATTCTATTACATCCCAGACTTTTCGGGGATATGAGCATGGATTCAAATCAAGATCATTTCTAAAATGTAATGGGCTGTTCCCTGGGTTATAATCTATCTCTAAGTAATTATTCCACTTCAATTCAGAACTTTCTGAGTAATCCTGCTCACCAATGTTGGAAAAGTAAACTGGCGAGGGAAACCAGAGGATAATTGGTTAATGAATCTTCATTAAGGTGGTAAAATAATCTTTATCTGGGGGATCATGTAATGATGCCACTGTGATGCATGAAATTCAAGCCTGCTTTTTTCTCCAACATTCCTGGAACAATCGGTTGAGGAAGGCAAATACCCTCATGCAGTGTTTTAAATAAGGCATGGTAATTAAAGAGCCAGCTTATTTATATGTGATTAAAAGGTTTGTTACACTTGTAGTAATATACTGGTGTGACAAAAAGCTCTTATAATGATTTACAGGCCACAGCTACAAACAGGACCACCCACCAATTTGCTGGGGTTTTTTTTAGCTCGTGCCTCTGTTTCAATGCATCCAACCGAAAACCGAAAATAAACTTTTTCAAAAGATCTCCCTGCATTCAGGGCACTCTCCCATTTATATAACGACAAAGCTTGCTGATTTGAACTCCAAAGCCAGCCCTGCTAGTTGATGTTTCTGCACCACAACTATTACCATGCTAATATTAAAGTCTCAGACCATATCCAACCCCACCTGTTATTTATTCTTACATAGAAATGGAGAATGAAATGGGCTTTCGTGACAATCCAGCTTCATGCAGCAGCAGCACCTTCTTGTTTAAGCTGACTCTCCATGCAATTCCATTCCCAGTTCATCAGGGGTTTCTTTTCATGAAATGCTCAGCGTCATACATCCAATCCATCCATTTCCTTCTGCTGAGATGAAACTGTACATTAACAGCAGAGCTAAAGACAGATCGACATATCCATCATCTTCGCAGCTCATCAGCACGACCGTCAGGGGAGATAACCGTTAAAATGATAAATGTAAAAAGTTACACAAGCAGAGAATGGCCCGGCTTCCCTTTCAGTACTTCTTTAACAAGGATGAGAAAGAAATTTATGGCATTATTTGGTGTCAGAGAGCCGTGATTGCTAGCATCTGCTTTATTATCCATGCAATTTAAGGGGCATTGCTCAAGAGTTTTAATTTAATGGAATTATCTATTATGCAGGTTCCATTTTTGTCTCATATTTTACTGTGCAACATGAACAATGTATGTGTTTCTTAGAAACTGTCACACCGTCAGAGTCACACTGTCTTACTCCTGCAATGTGGTGCAAAGCACAAGGCAAGAGTCACTGCTACTTTTATGTACATTGCCCATTTTACGTAAGTATAAATGCAAAGAGTTTCACTTTAATAGTTCATATTTTACCCACTAGGAGGACCTTTTTAACAAAAAAATATGTTTTCCTAACCGTTTGACCAATTTATTCCAAACTGTGTGTATATGAATTGACTCAAGGAAATCTAACTTGTATCGAGGAGTGATTTCGGGAATGGTTTGTTGTATATTTCCGACACTAGGGAGAGCTTAATCTCGGAAGTTGTCAGGATAGAGTTTTGCCATTCACCGGTGGTCAGACTTAGTCTGAATTGGATTTGATGAATATTAATCGACTCATGATCTATCTACTTAATCTATATTGTATTTATCATATTTTACTCCCCATGGGGACATTCTTCTATATTTGTTTATTTTTTTTACAAAACTTTTGACATAACTTCACATTTCATTTACAAATTCAATCAGAGGGATTGTTTGTACCACGCAGGGGAATTGGGGATTTTTCGGGGATAGCCTCAACATTTGCTGTTAGGGACAGCAACGTATGCGTAGTTGCTATTATTGTTATTATACTGACATACTGATGGATTTTTATGCATGAGGCTGCTTAACTGTGCCTCAACTTCAACATTAAATTTGAAGAGTTCAATCACGGGGGTTAGCTTTATAGAGAGCGTGGTCGAAAAAGGCGAGGAAGTAGTCCCTCATGCACCGCTGATGGATGGAGAGTTACAAAACAGTGACAGCAGCAGAAGGAGAAGAAAGAAATCAGAATAGACAGCTAAAAAATATGAACATTCACCAGCAGCCCCCTAAAATCTGTGCCAGTCATATTGCCCGATACTTTAGCTGTGTGACAAAACACTATCATGCTGTTAAGTCATCACCATCATCAGCTATTTTCAGTTCTACTTTTCTCTCACGGTTTAACAGAATCTAACTGACATAGCCATATTGTTCAGACCTTTAAGAGGAACCAGTTCCATCGATGAGACAGCCAGTTGTGCAATAGTTACGCTGTTGCCCCATAACAAGAAGGGTGTGGGTTTGAATCCCGACCAGATGTCTTTCTGTGTGGTTTTACATGTCCTCTCCATGTTTGTTTGTTCCTTCAGGGTGCTCTGGTTTCCAAACACATGCAGTATAGATGAATTGGTAAATTAACTCGTAGGTGTGAATCTAATATTGAACCTTTTGTTTGTCTTTCTATGCGTCAAACCTGTGATGAACTGCCCACTTGTCGAAGGTGTGCCCCATGTCTTGCCCAATGACAGATAGGATATACTAGCTGTTTAAGAAAGGGGTGGATATTACTAAATAACTAGTTACTGAATCACCCAAATAAAAAAAACATGAAAAATGTCAACATTGTTCCAGTCCAAACCCTGTTTTCACAAAATTATGTGTGCAACTAATTCATAACAGTGACTCCATTTTGGAGGAAATGTAACAATATGCTACCAATATTCCTTATTTAAAGGAATATTCAATAAGGAATGTACTCATGTTTCATTACATTACCTTATTGCAAAATCAGTATGAATTAGAGAAAAGTCTATTTTCTTGTCTTCTGTAGTGTTAAGTCTCTTGTTTTTCATGTTAAAAAACATACTTTTGTTACGTCCTTCCTTTGATCAATTATCTGTGTTTCATAGAAATTGCTGACTGTTATTTTAATGCTATTTCAGTCGTATGGCAACCTTTTCGGAAGTGGGTCGACCATATCAAGAAAATAATTCAAAAATGTTTCGAAAAAAAAATGACACTAGTGTGAAACTTAAAAACATCCTCCGGTTGTGGGTTGGGCTTTCCTCTGCTAAAGATGCTGAAGGCATCTGTTATTTTGGCTGCAGTTGTCTGTTTGACTGTGTGATAAGAAGACTCTGTGAATAATACTAGCTAATTGGCTATCTAGCTCCCGTGCATGGGTCATAATATAAACCAGATTCTTCTTTGACCCAAAAGTGACGGACTCACAAACAGAGGCAGGGTAAAAATGAACAAGAGCTCATTCTTGCAAAGAAAAAAGATGCAAAGTGCAGGAGCAGGGCAGACAGCTGGCAAAAGTGTGGCAACATTAGAAACCAGACACGTCTGTTACCGAAGCACAGCAGGTGAACAGAATGACGACTCTGGGCCAGAGAGAGAGAGAGAGAGTGAGTGAGTGAGCCAGAAACCAAAACATGTTTGTAAAATTCAAAAATTCTAGAATTGAAGTCTTGACTATGGCTACCACAGAGATAAACGGACGACCTTAGGAAAAAAGGTGTGTAGAGCCTGGGTTTATATAGCTGCAGTTTTCAGGTGCGATGATGAGCCAGATTGGTGTCCGGTGTGAAAATGACATGGTGGGCAGGGTCAGGTAAAGAGAGTGACAACTAGCCACGCCCTTGTAGCAAACAATGATTTTAGGGAGACAGACAAAATACACAGGGGAGAGAGAGGCGTGCAGTCATGTGCTTATCAAGCATGATATCTCCTTGTGGAGCTTCTCATGTCCAAAACTCTTGGAGTAGAAGCTGTTATTGAGACTGACAACATTTGAGATCCGTACACCTATTAAAATCTGAGTGAATTAGATGATGAAATTATTAAATGAGAGTGTAGCAATTATTGTAGATATTTGTTGTGCTCTTTACAGAATGATGCATTGTGCTTGCAAAGTAGAATTTTTTGCACTTGCTTTGCGTTCATACTAGTTTAGCCAAATAGGTACAAGCTGCTTAAAAAACAAATGTTTTCAACTACATCTAACATTATCAGCCAGAACCCTTACACTACATTTTTGCTGGTAAACCACCATTCTCTTTGAAAGTCTCCATCTTACGTACAATGCACCAAGGTTAGCCCTTTTTGAATTATTTTGTCACTGTGATGAAGTGAACAGGTATAGAGCATTTTCACATGCCCACATGTTAAGATTTAAATTTATCCTGTGTACTTTAAGGCATGACATTTAAACAAATTAAAACATTGTTCATTTAATCAAACCTGCATTATTTGGGATTTCCTTTTCAGCTCCAATATTCCATTTGAAGATGGTGGTAGTGAATTACTTTATGCTTGCTTCGGACCAACGCCATGTTGTTTCAAATTCACCTGTAAGGAGAACCATATGGTTTCGAGGTATCTTGATTAGAATACTGGCAACTAGTACTACTAGTTTGATTCTGACAGTTTATTCATGTCAAGTCATGTGACATCGATGAGGAGTTGGGGAGCGGTCGTCTGTTAATTGATTTCCAGAAAAGGATGCATTCTTACAAGGAGAACTTGAGGACTATTGTGACCTGTCAACAAACCTTTCTTTTTTATAATAATAATAATAATAACAATAAAATAATAATAATTCATAATAATAATAACGTATACTTTCATCGCTTTGCTATACACAGTATGTACATACAGTAAACCCCATCCCAGAGGAGCAGGGTCCTGAATCACATCAATAGGTGGGTTTACATGGAACACTTTTCTCCTTTCCAAATCAAGCCTTTCCAAATTGCAATGTTCGTCGCCTGTTTACATGACTTGTGATCTTTTCCAACCCGGTGTTTACTTGCATCCACTCATCTTACCGAAAAGGGTTTCAGACATACGCAGACGATCCAGAATCCCGCTCATAAGATGCCGATACTGCTTCGGTGTGTGGGGTGATGACCGCCAACAATTGCCCAGAAGCCGAATACGTCAAATACATCATTCTCCGATAGAGACCGATACTGTTTTGAAATCGCTTTATTTAAAATTCATTGTGCCGCTGAAAAAACTTAGCGGAGCCTTACCTCACAATGCTGGGCATGCGCAGATAAAACTCAAACAGAAAGCTTTCTGATACAGCGTTTGCATGCAGCGACTGGCTATCGGAAAGGCTTTCCAAAGGGGTGTTTACATGCAACATTTTCTTTCCGATTAGATGTCTCTTCCGAATCTAATCGGAAATAGGCTGTCCATGTTAACCCACCTACTGAGTCTATTCGCTGCCATGTTTGCTTTCACACTCATCCGTCTGATAAACATTAGAATAGGTCAGCAAAGATTTGAGAAGAATTCAGAATTGTTAGACACTCCTCAATGTTCATTGAATATGTCTTACTTCAAAACCCATTCAACCATCATTGCCTTCATAGTTGGGCCCGAAGCAGGGAATTTGCCAGTAATGACCAGATTGTTTTAAAATTGGGCTACTGCCATGTCATCTGAACTTGGCATTGGGTTCACACTGCAGCCAATAGTTTATGAAACGACTTATGCCACCGGATTGTGAGGGAATTTCCATTAATATCTCAGATAGGCTGCATTCAAGTTTGCAGAGCACGTTCCTAATTTCTGTACTTTGAAATTGATCCATTTTGAATATTGCATGACCAAAATATATATTATATATTTTAAAGCCCATCAATCAAATTAGAAGACCAGAGAAGAAATTGGAGCATCCATCCCTTAAATTTGAATTGACTCGGTTTAAAGACATTTCCAATTTGTGTTCTTGTTATCAGAGATGTGCAGGCAGGGACTTGGCTGTGCAGCTCGCTGTAAGTCAGCAAGAAAACTGTAATAAAAATGTCCAGGTGGCGAAAAAATCTAAGATCATCCCAAACACGAATGGAAAAAATTTTCATTCCTTACTTTTATTGGTGTTTTTGATGTAACAAACAATAAAACAATCCAGGTCCAAGGTCTATGTGGGAATAAAGTTTGGAAATAATACATGAAATAGTTATTGTGTTATCGTGTTAATACGAAGAATCTGTGAAAGCGACGACAATTCTAAAGGCATTTCGGGTAATATGTCTCCTAACAAAAACTGCTGTTATGAGATGAATTTATCCTAAACTGCATTATGCATATTATTATTACAATAAGTATTTGAATAAAATATTTCCATGTCCCACAATGAGAGAGAGAACTAAAGCAACTAAAAATAGCTCCCAAAGATGTCACTGAGTGCATCTCTGCACATTCCTGGAGCTACTTTCCCTCTTTTATTATCGTATTATGATAAGAAGATGTTCTCCACATTGTGTTCTGCAGATTCCAGCCATTTGGCTAATGTTCCTGCTGAATAATATGTTCTGGTGAGGGATTCACCTCTGCGAAAAGCAGGTGAGTTGCCTTTGGTCAAGGTGGATTAGAAGAGTGGATTTGAGGAGCTCACTGTCACTTTGCCTCAGTGCATATATCATGTTCTGTTCTTCTCTCAACAATCTCTGAGACTTTCCAGCCCCGTGTGATGCCCTTCTAATCAAGAACTAAACATCCAGCTTTGGCTGCAAACTTATGTTCAAACATTTTTTATATTCTCAAGGGTATATTGAAGAAAAATGGCAATTTGTTAGAACGTTGGATTAAAAAACTGGAAACCGGGATATTAGTAGAATTTAACCCTCTCAAGTCAAATTATTAAAATACCGCCGTGCTTTTCTTCAGCATCTTCTAATCAGCCATTGATTTGTTCATTTCTTCATCTTTCTTATTTCTGACATGTGTTTTTATTTCAGTATTACTTGTAACATGACCCCATCATTTTAAGCCTGATTTTACTCCATTCTGCCATAACATTATAACCCGACAGGTGAAGAGAATACCACTGTTTATCTCAAGAGAAGGCACCTTTTGGAGGATTGAATAAATGATGCTGCAAGATTTTGCCCTGAACTTGATGTGTTGTTAGCAGGCAAAATGGACAAACATAAGGATATGAGTTAATTTAGAACTACAGGATGGATGGATGGTCCTCAGGTTTATTCATATGCACCACGTTTTGCTACATTGGTCCAACTGTTCGGAATTTATGTCTTAATAACATTGTTGTTCGTAAAAGAATATCTAACTAGTGAGTAAAAATTGAAACAGTAGATAAAACTGAGATGTATACAAGATAGAGCTCCTCGAGACAATTCATATGAACCATACTTGAACTAAATGAGACTAAAGGTAGAGAAATTAGGGCCTGAAAATCTTTGGATATAAAAAATCCCCCTAGTGGTGGATATATGCAACTGACCTTTCCCAAAGTCGATCCAGTTTTTCCCATGGTTTAATAGTACTTGAAACTGATCCTTGAAATAGTTTTTTAATTATTGCATTAACATGTAGCATTTGCGGCAGTCGCAGACACCTATGTGGACGTGGCTCTGATGATGATTCTATAATATCCTCGACATTTGGTTGATATAATAATGCATTTTATCTATAGAGTCTTCTCCAAAATACTCAATGACCCTCGATTTGAGAAAAAAGGAAGCAAAATGTTGAAAAAAGTATCAATAGGCTATGGAAAGATAAGATACACATATAAACAGCTACGGTAACAAATCACACAATGTGATTAACATTAAAAGCACATCTGAACAGGTGAGTCGAGATTTAAACACGGTAGGGAGTTCCACGGGTAGGGGGAAGCTACCGAGAGGCCCAGTGTTTGGTCCTGAGCAGTTTACAGAGGATGTTGGAGTCAGAAGAGTGTAGGTGGCAGGAAGGAGGAGTTTCTGATGATGAATGGCATTGTGGTTGATGAGGAGTTTAAATTGGATATGTTGTGGAATAGAGAGCCACTGGATGTTCTGGAGGAAAGAGGTTTGTTGTCACCTGTAATTGGATGGTAGTCCGTTTGCAGTGATTAGAATTACCAGATAAAGGACAACTAGTGAACCGGCACCACGGTTATGGGCTCCCAATGCACACTGATAGAAAATAGGAAAGAAAACCAAACCGTGCTGTCTGATCCCATAGCAGAGCTGCTGTTGCTGATAAAGCTAACACTGGTTCCTACAGAATGGTGTCAGAGTGCACAGTAAAATCACATAGCCTGTTTTGGCAGCAAAATGGGCACCTACACATTATCAGGCAAGTAGTTTCAAAGTTATGGCTGATCGGTGCATGTTGAAACATTTTTTTCCCACTCTCTGTGGTGAGAAGGGAGAGAAGCTAGAGTCTGACATAAAAATGAAACCTTTTAAATCTGCTGATAAATAAGAAGTTAACCATGTCAAATATAAATCCATAACTTAATCAGCTCTACACCAGTGGGGATCAATATCCCTCATTTATGGAGCATATAAATTGTAGTTTTTTCATGCCAAAAAGATGCTAGTTGGAGTAGCTAGTTAAGCTAATCCTGACTAATTTAGAGGCATGACAAGGGTTTTGAATCGGAACAATTATTACAGTCTTAAAAAATATGTTCAAACTCTCAACTTGTCTAATTTAGCACCTTCAACATGTTCCTTAAAGCTCAACAAAAAACTCTCTATGTACACTTTCAGCATCAGTAGCCCTCTTTACACACCATGTTCACCCTTCTAGAAACAGTTCAGCTGCCTCAAACCAAGAATGTTACGGGTTCAAATCCACTTCTGCCCTTTGGGGGTTTCTGTTTGGAGTTTTCATGTTCTCTGAATGTATGCAAGGGTTCTTTTCTGGTACTCCCCTTTCCTCACACAGTCCAAACTATTCTATAAACTATACTAAATAGGTGAATATAAATTGTCAGTCATTATAACCGGTTGTCTGTCTCTGCATATTGGCCCCTGAAAAACTAGTGACTTTTCCATGGTGTACACTGTCTTTCGCCCAATCCCAGTTTGGATTGCCAACAGCATCCCCCAAAACTTCGAAAAAGGATGAGCAGTGACTAATAACTCTTGAAAGTTGAGAAAGTAGGTTGGTTACCATGTTAAGTTTTGAAAATTATCATTCTTTGGGTTAAAATAAGCGGGAGCGCCAAGAGCAAACCAACGCAAAATCCCCACAGAAAGGCTAGGCAGGGGTGGATTTAAACCCAGAACTTTCTTGCTGTCATGCAAAAGAGCTAACCACTGCGCCACATTTAACAGATGTTGACTTTCTCAATCAGAAGCAATATAAACAGCATGCATTTTAATGCTATGGGCAATACAACATGACTCACACGGCAAAACGCAGACTCAAAGCAGTAGAATTCCAAGGGGGATTTATTGTGCCAAAATGGTGGATTTACTGAGCGGGCTGCCAGGGCAGGAGACTAATCAGTCACTGCTTTGACAGAGGTTAATATTTGGCATTAACCTCTGCCATATCCCCTTAATCAAAAAATAAACTTAATCAATTCTTTTTTTTCACCTCAGCTAAGGAGATTCTTTGACAATCTTTGTTGGGTTTTTTTTTTATCAACTTTAAGCAAAAATCATGAAGTAGATTTCCGTCACGGGTTTCGGGCCAGAATAGATCCTTATACTTTGATGTGGGTCAGATAAACTTTTTTTTTTTTTTTTTAACTTTTCACACTCGATGCTTCAGCACAATGCTTTTCTATGATATACTGACAATTCTAGAGAATACCAGCTTCCCCGGGGTTTCTCCCCTGAAAGTCATAATGGTTCGTTGCCAATGAAAGCCGTGGAGCTACTGCTGTGCTGCTCTGTCTTGCAATGTCCACTTTATGTAATCTATAGCATCAAACTCATATCTGTTTTAAACTATTGTGACTATGCCTTTGTCAGTGAATGCACTAAATGTGATTCTGCATGGCTTGCTTCCACTAACAAGATCACATGTGGAGTTCAGCGGGGACTTTGAAGTTGACGTCTTCAGTCGAAGCATGAAGTCATGGCCTTTTCAGCTCAAACGCAGCATCTTGTTACGCCTGTGATGAATCCCCAGCTTTGCCTGGAAAGTTATGGAATCCATGCTGAGATATTTTATTCAGGACCGTTGTCACTGCTCCATTATTCCAGCTTTGTGCAGCTTTGTGCTGTGTGTGTGTGTGTGTGTGTTTGTTGTGTGTGTGTGTGTGTGTGTGTTTGTGGTTGTGAGAGAGAGAATGTGCCCTGCAAACTCATGCATAGTTTGCTTTTAAGAACAACATTAAATTAATTAGAAAAGTGATGTGTTAATAAATGTGGCAACCATAAAATCCGTGATATAAGACTCACTATTTAGTACTTACTTCTAGGATGCATCAAAGGCGAGAGTTTAATGTGGGTGAGTGTAGATGTGTGTGTGATGAACATTTGCACCTTTAAATACCAGTACCTTTTAAATAAATGTAATAATGGATGTTAGCATTCTGTGAGGACCCAAGTGCAGACACTAGAGAGAAGGTATAACCCTGCTGAGGAGCCCATGTCTCTGAATATAAAACAGGTTGACATGGACTTTGTTGGTATCTGGATATCCACTGATACACAACAATCAGTTTATAAATAACACGTCTATAGGGAAACAGAGTTAGTTAATAGATGTCAAGAATACTCCATTCAGCCAAAGCTTTACAACCAATGACAGGTGAGGTCAAAATAACATTTGTATGATTATTTCACTATGATGATACCTGTCAGTGGGTGGGATGTGTGAAGCAGCAAGGCAACATTTTTTCAGTCTTGTTGGTCTGCATCGGTTAGTAAATTCCAAATGTCATAGATCTAAAATCTTATATCTAGTAAACTGGCCACAGCATCATGACATGTCAAGGCCCAATGATGTGCTTGGCTGTGGTGTCCTATGTCACTTTGGTGCTACAGCTGAATATGGGAATGCGGGTTAGAAATGTTGAAACGTTTCCAATTTTGGCAAGAAAAGGGCAACTACAAAATATTCGGCAGGTTGTTTTAATGTTATGGCTGATCAGAATAATATCCAAATAGAGGTCCTGTGTCAACAAAACTTGTCGTTTTGGCTGTGGACATCCAGAAATGATTTATTTCTGACAACTTTCTGCTCATTGTGGCAGATGAGAACAAGCAAAAGGTTCTGAGTTGGGTAAAACCAATTGAAAACATGAAAAACATTATACAATAAAACGTAGTATTATAGTTAGTATAGTCATAGCTCCTTAGGGAAAATATTCTATGTCTCAGTGTAACAAGATTACGGAGACACAAATGGAGAGATCTACTTCAATTTTACCCAGTGGTAGGTTTTGGCATATCCCGCAGATGATTACATTTTGCTGAGGTAAACATTTTGCAGTATTTCAAATAAAATAAAATAAGATAAAAATCAGTTTGGAGGCGGGATGTCTAAAGTTGGCAAGGCACTTTCCTGAAACTGTTTGTCCATTTGTCCATGTACTAGATAAATAACTTTAAACCACCTCCCCGTGTTTTTAAAATGCAGTTTTACAGAATAAATAACTAAATATAGTTTCCAAACATACCATAACCTCATGACTTGAAATGCTACTTGATGACATCTCTTAGACACTAGTAGCCCAATATAAAGTCTTGGATAGGGATGGATGACATTATTTGTAAAATAATTATGCGATCTGAAATTTCTCTACTAAATTTCCCGATCAAATTTTCCACACCGCACCTTTAAGGAGTGTAAATATCTATTTCTAAATGTATGTGTCTTTGTTTTTCTGGATTAAACCGTACACATGTATATGTATGTTCTTTTAAATGAATGAGTTTGGCTAGATGTTAGGCTGTGAGCCTTAAATCTCTTGCTCTGATGCAGATGACAAAATGTGTTCAACACACAGAGCGGCACCGACCACATGGAATTTGAAATCCCATTAAAATGGGTCAGCTGATAAGAGAGATGAGTACACAGTGCTTCAAATGACTCCCAATTTCACACTTCAACATCTCCTCTTAGAGCAAGGACCGGGCTGCATTTGGGACGTGAAGATATTCAGCACACAGCAAATCCTGTTTAGTTCAAAAACAAAGTGACGCTGCAGAGGAGTTTAAAAATAAAGCACCAAAATAAAATACCACCACGATTTAGTCTCCCACCCCCTTGTTCCTATTTCAGGTCCATTGTGTAGAGGATTGCAGGTGGTTGAGTCCTCCATCATCACTCTTCACAACATACTGAACCAAGCATACAATAATAGTCAAAGCAGAACTCATTGTGGCCATAAATCACTCTTTCCTGTGTAAGTTTGTCTTGTGTTCTATGGAAGAGCTACAGACCATTTCTCTGCTGTGAATGATGTTGACTATAGAATGTTTATTGATCCCAGTTTTCTGGGAAACATGTTTTCCTTATCTGTCTTAATGAATACACTATTATCTCTATACCATATGTCCAACCAACTATATATATTTCTAGTTTCCATTCTCCAAATTGGATACAGTATACAGAACATTAAATAGAATAGAATAGAAAGAAATGTATTAATCCAAATAGGGAAATTTGGGCCTTAAATATGGAAAGATGGTCCAAACTCCAGGGAAAGGTACATATATATAGTAAAGTAGTACAGTACAATTGTGCAGTAGAACAATTGGTGGATGTGTAATTATCATGAGGTAAATGAATGATCAGAGTTCAGTTTTTTCCTTCCGTTTTTTCAGACACAACAAAGTCTCACAGTGATTTGTCATAGAGTCTGACTGCAGTCGTGAATGGAACCTCCTGACCAGCCTGGTGGGTTTTTTCCTATCCCTCCTCTGTGCATCCTCCTCCTTAGCAGACCACTGCGTAGACAATCACTGATTCTGCCATAGTATCATAGAAGGTCCAAGAAGAGTCCTGCACACTCCAAAGGACCTCAGCCACATGTTCAATGTGGATGTGAACCATGTGATGTGTGAGGTCACCAGTTCTTTGGTCTTACTGGAGTTAATCCGGATGTGACTGACACCTTCAAATTAACTCACACCAGTCCACAAGGAAACAACAGAAGGAACAGATCAACCAAAAAATACAATTCAGTCATTATAAACAGGCTGATGGAGAGTTTGGTGAAGTTTTTATATCATAAAAATTACTCCATTAACAGGAAAAAAATACTGAAAAAAAAAATCTAAAAATGTTCCTATTGCAATAATAACGTCCTGTTTAAACAAGAAGTACAAATTCTACCCTAAAAAAATCATATGTTAGAAGAATACATCTCTAATTTTATGTAAGTATAGTCATATTGTTACGAGAATAAGGTAATCACGAGAAATAAGCAATAATTAAGCAATCCTTAAGGAGTATCTGGTTGAGGTTATACTTCAGTAAAGATTTCGCTAAAAAAAATAAATAGTTTTTTGGCACATAAACACCATATTATTATGAGTAGCAAAACTTTGAAAAGAGGTAGTAACCCTCATAGCCCACAAACAGGGGAGAAAATCAACTTTCAGTATAGCGGGACACATCAACAGGGGCAAAAATCCAATTTCAGTGGGGGTTGTCTCCATCATAATTATCCAAGACTGTCAGATTCTTATGCTTGCCCGTATTTCCTGCTTCCAACCAATCAACTTCAGGGAAAAATGTTCCTCTGCTGCCTAACATATCCCACCCACTGACAGGAACCATTGTAATTAACTGGCGGTGTATATAATGTTGTGGTTGACCATGATGTGAGTGAATTAATTTTCTTTATCTGCTGTTCATATAATGATGTGGTTATACCAGGGCCTACCCCGCCTCTCGCCCAGTGTCTGCTGGAATCAGCGTTGCCAGTCGTAGAATTTTGAATGTACATGCTATATGTATAAATTGGACAAGATTCAAATAATGACAAAAATCCATAAATGTACGATTATTTTACCATTTGACGAAACTTATTTTTACGACTATTCTAATTTTAATTAATTTGCAATATAAATATGCATCCTGCATCAGTGTTTACTCAAGAGACGTCTTTCCAGCCAATCAGACTTGCTGTATGACGACGTTGCATTAAATTAAGCTTGGAACAGGACAGTTGACAGGAAAAACGAAAAAGTAAAACTCAAATGGAGATCCATACAAAATGGAGATCCATAAAAATGGAGATCCATAAAAAGTTCAATCAGAAAGACTATACCCTGAACACACGGGCCATAGTTACTGCACATACCGCTCTGCAATCCTCATGTTTCACAAATGCCTTAATAACTTGTCTCACTGATATCAGCTGCTCTCATTCAGGTAGCCTCATCCATCCTATTACTGTGTCTCACCCCTATGCTTACCCATCAGCTCCTCTCCATTCATCTAGTTCTTTCCTGCTTCTTGTTTGTGCACCCTCCAACTCCTCATCCCCACCTAGCCCTGGCAGATACATCAGTCTCATCTTTCATCAGCCTCAGCAGATTCATCAGCCACCACCACTTGTATCCAGACTCCAAAGGGGGATATTCCATGCTGCTGCTCAGGGCGGAGATCCTTTGATTGCGTTTGCTGCCTTTAATCCTTAAGGCGATACCCCATGGATCATCTTCAGATTCTATACCCACAGAGACCTTAGTAGAAGAACTGGATGGATTGTGTTAAAGGTAGTAAAGGTAATTCTAACACTAGTGAGAGCTCAATCCGACCAGCGGCATTTCTCAACCGCTGGTCGGATTTAGTCCAAATTTGGTGCATATGAATCAAGTCATAGAGATCTAACTTGTTAATATATTTATTCTACCAGTCCATATTTTGTTAAACATAACTTTATATTTATTTTTAGGAGTACATTCAGCTTCTACTCTTGAAAAAAATTGATTGTACAATGCAGGGAATTGGGGGCTTTTCGGGGATATACTTTTGCTGTGTGGAATGATTACGTAGACGTGGTTAATATCCCAAATAACTGCCCTATTAAAGGTGAAATGTTAAAAACTGTGGGCAAGGTTTTCAGGTACACAGTTAGCCTATGCTTAAGGGTAGTAAGTTTTCACTAAGTTCTCACTGTGTGAACGTATAGCCCAACTTTTGGAGTAATTATGCACAGAGCTTTAAGTAAAAAAATAACTTACAAGTCTACGCTCGCTGAGAAAGACGACGAATCCAGCCTTCAATTAGTTGTTTGCTACCTCATTCTCAAAGGTGTGACACTCAAAGGGATCTAAAAGAACAAGGTGGCAACGGTTCTATCTCTTGGCAGAGATAGGAGCACAGTGGTCACATTTCTGATTATAATGACATTATCACTGACGTGGGACACTTTTAAGAGGTCTATCCATGGCCAAATGTATATGAATATAGAAGCATATACTATGTTGAAGAATAAAAATGGTAAATTACCTACTAAGTCATCTGTTCCTCTTGTCGTTTTTAAAACAAACTTTGACTTCATGGAAGTGATGAATGCAATGCAAGAAAAATTCATCCGTCTTCAATCAAAACAGGAAATTGTTGCCTGGGGGAACATACTGTATTGATAAGGATGTTGTGGAGAGTGTGGTCTTTAATCGGTGGATTATAGCTTATCAGGGAGAAAATAAATTGTTTTCCAGCGTGTTATTTGGAGGCTTTATTTGGAGAGGCTCAGGATGCAAGGCTGGCAGTGTCAAAGCATTCACTGCTGCAGGCAAAGAGGAATTCATTACTTTGCTTAGCCATTGATTTTCACCCTGTCTAGAAAAAATTATGAATAGCTTTCAAGATAGATTACCGGGATTTAGACGGAGTTTGAAGGACACTTAGAGCTCAGAGGCAAATTTGTGTTTGCTCCCCCAAATACCAATTTTCTTATTTCAAATAAACTCAAAGCAAAGATTTCCAAGACAAAATTAGAACGTTCTTTTCATATACAACCGTAGGGGTAAAATGAAAGCATAAAGAGTAAAAAAACCAAATACATTGTTTTTGACATTTGATGTGGTTGTTATGGACTACAGATCAAATCACCAGGAAGTTTGTTCTAGATACTATGACCAAAGTAAGACGCCATTATATTATAATTGGTGGGGTAGCCAGAAATGTACTAAGGAGCCAAACCATTTAATGCTTTATAGGACGTTAACAGGATTTTAAACGTGAGTTTGTATTATACATAGAGCCAGTGAAGTGGCGTCAGTGCTGGAGTTATATTTTTATCTCGTACATGGGAGCGGTCTGTCAAGCTGAGCCATCCCTGAGCCATGATGTTTGGATATTCCTGGTACAATCTGCTTAATATTCCGAATTATTAAAAGGACAGAGATCATCCACAGAAAGGAAAGGTACAGAACCAGCATTTAAATTTGGAAGTTTAAGACGAGTAGCCCAAAGCCTAACCCTTAGAGAGGATTCTTTTCTTTTCTAAAATTTAAAATTATCCTCTTGAACATGATGGCTCCTGCCCTCTAAGAAAGATGGAAAATTAACAGCGATACATTACCACCTATTTTCCCATCTACCTTCTGCCTACCCACCAGCACAACCATTTCCTATGCCAATTATAAACAACCCACCCATTTCCCAAGCTACCTTCCTCCCTACCTGCTTCCCTAAATACCTACCAACCCGACCCAATCCATCTGAATACCCACCTACCAATATACCTATTTTACAATCGACCCACCCAGTTTTCCAAGCTATACCTACATACTTTCTCCATTCTTCTCTCCCTGCCTACCACCCTAGCTACTTTACTCCCTCCCTACCTACCTAACTACCAACATAACCATTTCCTAATCTACCTTACTACCTATGTACCTCCCCTCCTCCCACACGTGCCTGCCTGCCTCCATTGATACTTACATACCCCTCTCCATGCCCGCCTCCCTCCTTACCCATCTACCTACCTTATACATGGCTAATTACCTACCGACCAACCTACCTACCTTCCAACACACATTCATGGTAAGACTGTCATCTTGCAAGTGTATTTTTAAGTCATCTGTCTTAGAAGAGTCATCAGTCGCCACCACCAGTGACTGTACTCCACAGTTACTATATCTTGCTGCTATTCAGGGCAGAGGGCCCTTCCTTCACATAATCTCCTTGAGGACTCTGAGAACTCTGGTTAATTTTATTCATGCAAGCTATAATGAAAGATGTTTATCAACAACATTTTTTTTCTCAATGACAAAAAGAGTAGCATAATGATAAAGTGATATAGTGCTGCCCACTATTGGGAATACACATAAACAGATGTATACATTCAATTTAACAGCAGACACTATGTTTTGGAGTTCAGGAGAATTATAAGCCTGGTCAGAGCCACAGGGCTTGATTCATGCAACATATGTAGGATATTTTCTCTTTGGATTATCTCTTTAGACTTTGGATTATTTGTGATTATTGCTGTATTAGTAACATTAAGTATGTATGTATTATTTTGAAGTGTGGTCTCAAAGGAGAGGACAATGAACACTTTTCAGGAGCGTAGGGCAGATCAGTTAATCGAGAAAAAATGTGATCCTGTGTTGTTTTGGTGCAAGTGATCCTATTTAAGAATTTCTGGTCGTTGAAGAAAGGAAACCATCAGGAAAAAGATGGCACACTGCTTCCAGCCGGCGGTCAAGCAGGATGTCAATGAGGCAAATACCGTAGAGTCACAAACTCCAAAACGATTTAGAGCTTAATCAGTCAAGCAGTATTACGAGGAACTGTATCATCAGCCACATCCTATCAGGGCTGTTATATTTTACTGTGGTCTCTTATTAGGTGAGAAGCAATATGGTCCACATTAGTAGGAATTAACACTATCAAGAGCAGGATTTTACAGCAGGGTGCCAGCAGATTGGCTCATTAAGGGGAATCACACCATATGAGACTTCATCAAAGCAAATACACTCAGACCATTAAAATACTCTGCGGCTGGGGAGGCGCATAAAAAATACAAAGCAGATTTTCAATAAACAGTTTTCAATGTTCGCCATTAGATATGATCCATAGACTCAGCATAGTAAAATAACGTTATATTTCCCATCTCTAGCCAGGATTCTGAAGGGAGATGAAGCAGCTGGAATTTTTATTTGATGCATATTAGTTCAGGTCAATGACCGTGTGGCATGTGATGCTGTGTGTGCGGTAATTCATTTATTGTGTTCGAAGCGCTGTCAGCAAACAGAGGAGGACCACAAGACAATGAATATTGGATTGGATCTCCTTTGATGGGTTTAAATGAATTAAAAAAATATATGAAGAATATCTGCATTAGTGATTGCAAAACTCAGTCCAGGCTCCATGACAGGGACAACGCCATGACAGCTCATCATATAGGATCAATATGAGTGGTACTGGCCTACATCAGTATCACACCAGCCGGCAGATACTCAGCTTTTTGGAAGGAAGTGAATTATAATAGAGTGGATGAAAAATGCCTCTAGAGACATTTTTCAACATATAGATATAGTGGTGAAAATCAAACCAAATAAAGACCTATCACAGCTGTCAATCATTCTTCCCGGGTCCTAATGAATTCAGCCCTCTTTCTAGCGCACCTGCCCCGAGTCCTAATTCTTTTTGATTTATTTTCCCATTAAAAGGCAGAGACTGAGGCGAGTGGGGTGTCCAGAGGGGGATGGTCAATACCTGCCTGGTTTGGTATGCTGCTAAATGGAAGCTCTGGGGGAGCTATAGAGGGGTATCAACATGGCTATCTAATTTCTACACTTAAGCTGCCAGCAAGGACAATTTTTTTCTCCATCAACACTCCATTTTTTTTGATGTGCTGAGACCATACACTGTACAAAAAAAACAAAAAGAAAGATGTTTGTAGAAATAATAGCTTAAAGAGGCAGTGAAGACTGTAAAACAACATTGAAGACCATAACATTAAAAACTTGCTTACGCTGTTGTCCCAGACAGCAAGGGCATATACCTGTGAAGCCCCCAATCCCCTGTTTTGTACAAGCAATCCATATGATTGAACTCCTCAAAGTAAATGATATATGGCTGAAAAACAGTGTTTTCTTTTTTTTGATTGAATATAAGAGTAAAATGATTAAGACAAGAGGGATATTCAATAGTCAATTCACGTGCATCATATTTGGACTAAATCGGACTGACGGTTGGGAAGTGATGTCCACAAACAGTGTTTTTCATAAACTATAGTAAAATATGAACTATTACAATAAATATGGTGTGCTCAAGATAGATATCCTCAGGATGATTCATCTGCAACAAATCTGAACTAAATCGGTTAAATCGTTTAGAAATTATGGCCCAAACATTTTTTGAGATAAAGCTCCCCATAGTGTCAGAAATATACTGCTGACCATTCTCAAAATCACTCCAGTTCTTCCACACACTAACGTATATCTTATGTTAAACAAAATCTAAATATATGTATATATATATTATTCATATTAGGTTGACACATTTTTATGTGAAAGTATAACTAATCAAATAATCAGACAAGACTTACAGTATATAAACTTTAACCATTCAGCAATAACATACCTTAACAACTTCATAAAGAAGATCTCAGTAATGTGATTCAACCAACCAGCCAAAACATTAAACCACCTTTCTATTATTTAGTAGGTCAGCTCAGTGATGTACTGTGTTCTCACATCTCTTATCATTGACTTAGCCTTCACCCCCCTAGTGCATCAATGGGCCTGGGACACCCATTACTATGATGCCGGTTAACCTGCTGTCCTTGTGGTTGGTACCTACCAAAGACCACTCTGGTAGGTACTAACCATTGCGGACCAGGAACATCAAACAAGACTAGGAGTTCTGGAGATGCTCTGACGGTCGTTTAGTCATTACAATGGTCCATCAATCAGAGCTTGACCATTTTTCCTGCTTCAAGAGATCACCTTAACGACAAAAATGTTCACTTAATCTGTATTATTTACTTTAGTTTTCATTGGTTATTATGTTAGGACTGATCAGTATAGAGGTCACCTTTAAAGCAGCTTTGGTCATTAAATACAGTATGTATCCTGTGCGATGTTGCGCCTCTCCTCGTTCATAAAGCCGAATTGTACGTCATTTTTATCTTCTTACACTTAAGCCATCCTTTGAATCTTTTCAAACTTGAAGAGCAGGAAAAAGGTTGTTGTAATTTTCTGGTACCAGCATGTCAAGTAAAAGTATTTCCTGCTTTTCTAAGTCCTACATATGAAACTCACATACGTATTCTCTCTAGTAATAAATTGGATATCTAAAATAAAGTAACAAAATGTTTGAAACAACTAAACAACCACAGCTGCTGCCAGATAGTGAATTGTTTGACAGTGCAGATTTAATATTTTACACTCTACTCTATCCAAGGAGACAAGTTACAAAGATCAATATACTAAACCTTTCTAAACCCTCCGATAGCCACAAGAGCCTTTCCTGGAAGCCCAACGTTTATTTCATGTATGCTATAAATCCTGTGGATGATATGCAGCGTTGGGTAAGGCTACTTTGTTGGATAATTAATATTTGTAGTCAGTTAATTAATACAAATTATATTGCAATATTTGCATTACATTTGAATTACAAAATATCATCCGATTTATATCACTCGGTGTTCTTCTTTTGGATTGCTTCAAACAGTGAAAACATCTTACCCTAGTAAAAATATGTCGAAGCCACAAATATTTGAGTCCTACAAATGTCTACAGTTAATTATATGAGAATTATAGGATGGAATCGTCATCATCGCTGCTGCGTCCACATTGTTTGCAACAGAACAGATCAGCAGTAGATTCTTCGTGTTAACTCGCCAACACAAAAACTATGTCATGGATCATTTTCGAAGTTTATGCTCCTATAGAAGAACCGAACTGACTTTGGGGAAGTTTGGTTGAATATTTTCAACACCAGAGGGTCCACAATTTCTTATTTTTCTCAAACATTGGTTCGATTTAGTCCAAATTTGGTACATATGAATCGATTCGAGAAGATCTATCTTTTAAACATCATATGTTGCCCTATTAGTTCATGTGTCCTCCCTAGAGGGAGCTTTTTCTTATGAAAAACAATGTTGTGACGTGAGACATAACTCAAAAATAATTTCATGGATAATTTTCGAATTTTATACATACATTGATCTAAGTGTGCGAAAGAACAGGATTGATTTGGGGAAAGGTCTGCTGTATATTTCTGACAACAGGTTTTTTTTTTTTTTTCGGTCAATAGTCTTACAACTGTTCTCGCGATTTAGTTTTGTTGTAATCGAGTCGAGGAGATCTATCTTGTTTATCATATTTTATTGAAATAGTTCATAATCTGCTCATTTTCTACAAAAGCATACTGTGGCATGACTTCCCATATAATTTAAGGGTTCAATCAGGGGGATTGCTTGTACAATGCAGGGGATCGAGGAATCTTCGGGGATAAACCCAAAAAGTGATGGGGACAATTAATTGAATGTAAATATCTCCAAATTTTTTAAATGTAAGTACTGTGCATGTAGTATATTCAGCACTACAATGCATATGCAATATAGTGCTTATTTTTCGCTGCATCATGTGAGATGCTGCATTGATAAAATTGCTCTTGAAAGATGAATACTCACTTAAAAATGGTGATTTTCCAATTTTTCTGTTAATGCATTGAAAGAAAACATCACACAGTATTTAATTTCTGCTGCTTGATGCCATTGACAGGATATATACCTACAATAAATTCTGCCATATTTACCATTGAGTAGTTCGAAAATCAAGTTTTCATTTTTGTGAACAGCATGCTGTTCATGAAATGAATACAATATTCATGAAATGTAAATTGTTCTGTTCTGTCAGTAATTTACTGACAGAACAGGGCTTTTACAAATCTTGGCAATCCACCAGCCTAGCGTTGTGGGAAGACCCACTAATCAAACAAAAAAGTGTAGTTTTGTCTTTTTTCTTATTTGCAAGTCCAAGTGGTCCAGTTTAGTAGGTCCAGTTTTGAGGCCAATGCAGTTCGTGTGAATAAAGCATTCAGGTGTTTAGCGCGGTCCAGCAAACAGGCCAATCTCCACGCCTGAAGTGAAAAGGACAGTGCTCATAATCAGTGTGCATGGCTGGAAATGGTAAACAGTGCATGCATTCCCAGTGAGGCCACACCCCTCATTAGAGCTTTTATATCGAGATGAGTTGCAACTCATTGCTTTGCAGGATTTGTGTTGATGGAAAATGATTACATCTGAGATCGCTCCACAGCTTCATACATTAAGAAATTTTATCTTAATCTTAAGCAATCTGCAAATAATTTGGAAGTCATGTTCAGGGATACGATTTTGTTTTATTGTCATCAAATGGAATATATTGAACCTGCAAATAAGTTTTGTGCCTGAATACAAAACCTAAAATGAACAATAATATAAACAGGCAGCTCAGGTAAAATGAGGATTTGCTCTTCTTGGGTTTAGACGGCGGTGTCTGAGGTACCATTACTTCCTAGTCCCCTTCACTGTTGAAACAAGGAACCTTGGTGCACGGATCAGAAAGCGATCGAGTTATTTATGGTAACTATTTTGTGTTTTATGAGCGATGAAATTCTTGTCCAAATTTTAAAAAAATGTAATTAATACAACTTGATTAATACAAATTAAATCCATGTCAAGCATCAGCCTTGTTGCACTTTATTTTTTTCTCCTGAAAATATTTTGCAGTTGGAATTGTGTTAAATGTTTTACTGTAATAATGCAGTATTTTTTTTTATTTTAACAAACTCCAAATAAACCCATTCATAATATAAACTAAACTGCAGCCCTAGATGCACCTCCTTCATACCCTCCTGCAGCCCACATGCTGAGCCCACTGACACAAACACAAAGCCAGAGCATCTGCTAAGATGTCAATGCCAAGTCTTTTTCGACTCCTGTATGCCTTGCCTGGGGGAAACAGTATGTTAGTTGCAATACATACAGTGACTGTATGCTGTGACATCTTCAATTGTTTCCCTCTTTGACAAAAAACGTTGCACAGACGTTGTTGCTGGGAGCCACCGCCATGGGTCACAGTTTGGTGTCTCAGGGAGTGAGGTCTTTGTTGTTACTGGCAAGTCTGAGACAGCACTTAATAAATGAATATATGTGGAAAAAAATGTATTTTATTTTCTGGAAGAAAAAGAAAACAAAGACAAAGTAGTTTGCCGTCAAATAAAATTTGACCTCAAGCTGGCTTTGTCAGTTTGTTTCGGATCTAAAAACAATTTTTTACATAAAACAAAGACGACCTGAGTAAACAACAACGTACAGGTTTTCATGATGGCAATTTTGGGCAGCATGGCGACATAGTGGGTAGTACTGCTGCCTCGTAGCAAAACGATTTTGGGTTCAAATAACCAATGTAATTCTGAGTTTGCATCTCCTTCCCCTGTTTACGTGGATTCTTCGCACGGTCAAAAAAATATGACATTTTGGGGAGCCTTCATTGTGCGTAAATTTGAATTTGATTATGACTGGTTACTTGTGAAATAACAAATCCACCTGATTGAATTCTTCAAATTGAATGTGAAGTTATGTCTAAAAAACAGTGTTTTTCAAAAAAAGCTCCCCCAGTAAGTAAAATATCACATAAAAAAGATAGATCTCACTGAGTTGATTCATTGTCTGTTACCGCTTATCCTGTTCAGGATTGTGGGGGCTGGAGCCTACATTATGTGTTTTTGGATTGTGTGAGGAAGCCGGGATAACCCGGGAAAACCCATGCTGACAAGGGGAGGCACGAAATTGTAGTGGGTATCGATGCTTCACCACAGCAATCAACTCTGCGGGCCATGTGGAGTTTACAAGTGATCTCTCTGTCCGTGCGGGTGGGGTGGGTTCGAGTCGATTCATATACATCAAATTTGGACTATATCGGACTAACGCTTGAGAAATGAAGGCCCGTAAACTTTTGGATATAAAACTTCCCCATTTGTCTGAAATATACAACCTACCTTTTCCCAAAATCAATCCAGTTCTTCCTCGCACTTAGATTTATGTGGATTTAAAACTTATATGATACATGAAATAGTTTTTGAGTTATCGCGTTAACATGAAGGATCTGCTGCAGTCCCAGTGACGAGTCTGTAACATCCACAACTTTTCGGATCTAAGAAAAAAGTAGGATAACAAATGAAAACAAATCTATGTAATAATGTGGATTAAATCAATAATTATTAAACAATAAACAATCAAATAAAGAAATAATCAACAAACAAATATAACCAGCTTAGTCTTGAAAACAGATCCAGCCCCCATACTCGTAAGCATGAGTATATATTTATATATATACTCATGCTTACGATTTCCGTTAGTAGTATGAAAGAAGCATGAAAGACCTTCTACAGGTCTTTTAACCAAATGAAGGGTCTAACTTTAGCTAAATCTCAAGTTAGAAAATAATTTGCCTTAATGTGGACTGATGGCTCAAAAGCTGAACGTTTGAGAAATAAGTAATGGTGATAGAGAGGAATTATTGATGGTTTTGAATTCTTTGGAACTTAATCATTGCTAAAGGTGAAATTTAAAGAGACTTAGATTTTGTACATCAACCCCAGATCTTGAAAGAGCCCGATATAGCGGTCTTACTAGTCTAACGTAATCTATTGAATTCTATAGCCGATCTGGACAGACGTTACGCATTAGCTCCGACTACAGAACTGTACAAGGAAAGAGTTGAGGCACAGACAGAATTTAATTTCATATCAATAAAAGACGCAGAGAAACTATTACTTAAAGTACGAGGTTCTCTGTATGAACATGGCAATAAGGCAGGACGTCTCCTTGCACACCAGTTGAAGGGTAGGCTGGCCTCCCAAATGATTCCACAAATAGAAATTTCATGGGGTCAAAAAGTAGCTGAGCCATATGAGATTAACAACACTTTTAGGTCTTTCTACTCCCAACTCAACAAATCGGAGTTGCCAAGTGAAGAATCAGAAATGTAAAAGTTTTTCTCAAACGAAAATATTCCAAACATTTCAGATGAAGAGAAAAGCAAACTATATGCTACACTAAATAAAGTTGAGATAATCAAAGCCATAACACTACTGCATAAGGGGAAGCCACCTGGCCCCGATGGCTTCCCTATAGAACTTTTCAGAAAATTTTCTTGACAACTTGCCCCTCTTTTGTTAGAAATTGTTAAGGACTCTGTACAGCAGGGCACCCTACCGCCCACCCTCAGACAAACTGCTATATCCGTAATACCTAAAAAAGGAACAGAACCAGACAAATGTTCTCCGTAAAGGCCTATCTCACTCTTCAATGCAGATGTCAAAATTCTCGCCAAGGCTTTGGCATGTAGACTCGAAACTGTTTTACCCAATGTAATATTTGAAGATCAAACGGGGTTACTCCGAAAACGCCATTCATTCACAAATGTGTGCCGTCTTCTTAATGTGATTCTTACTGCAGCCTCAGGGACTGTTGCAGAGGGGGTTGTTTATTTAGATGCTGAAAAGGCCCTTCGACCAGATGGAATGTAGCTACTTATTTTTTACACTCAAAAAATTTGGTTGGTGAGTGCTTTGTTTCCTGGGTGCGCCTGCTTTACACATCCCCAGAAGCATGCGTATGTACCCACACTCTTAGATCAATATTCTTTCCTTTGACAAGGGGGACTGGCCAAGGTTATCCACTTTACCCACTTCTCTTCTCCTTGGCAATAGAAGCACTTTCCATAGCATTAAAGGTCGATGGTGGTCCCGGGCATTAGAAGGGGGGGAGGTGTTGAACACAAAGTGTCACTATATGTTGGTTTATATATCAGATCCAAAACGAGCCATCCCTCATATCCTAAGTACTCTCGAGACTTTTGGTAAGTTCTCTGGGTATAAGCTCAACATAGGTAAAAGTGACTTCTTTCCCATCAATCAACTGACAAGGGATACCACGCAGTCTGCCATTTACTCTCTCCTCTGCAACGTTCAGGTACTTGGGTGTTGTCATTTCCCAAAACGAACGTTGTTCCGCGCTATCTGTATCTCTTCCAATGTTTACCTCTTTTCCTCCCTGGTCCCTTTTTTCATCAGATTGATGGAGTGATATCCTCTTTTTTATGGGGCAATAAACCTCCAAGGCTTCAAAAATCTGTTTTACAAAGAAACACATTGTTGGGAGGTTTGGGATTACCACATTTGCAACGTTATTATTGGGCAGCTAACTTGCAAAAGATTGCATACTGGGCCTTCTACCCAGAGACACGGTGGTGCCAATTGGAACTACACCCATGTTATTCTTCCTCTTTAAAAGTGTTGGTGTGTCAGGCAAATAGACTTAAACCCAAACAGTACACAGACAATCTAATAGTTATATCCAGTCTGAGAATCTGGCAACAGATCGAGCAGTACTTCGGCCGGAATACATTTTCCCACTGTACACCAATATGCAACAATGAAATATTCAAGCCTGGCAAAATGAATGCCAGATTTTCCTGTTGGAAAAAACAAGGGCTTGGTACAGTTGGTGCTTTCTACACTGAAGGCACATTTTATAGTTTTGCTCAACTTTGAATAGCCTTCAATTTACAAGCAATATGATCTTTTCAGGTTTTATCAAATTCGGGACTTTGTCAAATCAAATACACCCCTGTTTCCTGAAGCCCCACCCTCTTCTGGAATTGATCAACTTCAACCAATGAGAAAATTGAAGAGACGGCATATATATATTTTCTACATGATTTTCTAGCCCCGGATGTTCTTTATGCTTTGCTAAAGATTAAAAATGAGTGGGAAACAGAACTTGGCACTGTGATCTCTGATAAGTGCTTGCTCACAGAGGAATTTGTTGGGTCTCTGTAGATAACTTTATAAAGAGTTTAGACTAGTCTAGAGCTGCTCTTTCTGGAAAGCACTTTGAGACATCTGTTATTGTGAATTATAGAAATAAAGATTGATTGACCGACTCGCCAAGATATACCCAAATATGGCTGACACCTGTGACATATGTCTTCGGGCTCCCTGTAATCTTGTTCATATGCTTTGGTTGTGCCCGAGGCTGGGAGGATACTGGAAATCTTATTTTAGTGTCATATTCATAATTTTAGGGCAGTTAGTGGAACTGAACATAAGCATATAATCTCATTTACTTCTGTGATAGGCCATCGGAGAATCCTCTTACTGTGGAAGTATCCACTTCCCCCATCGTCAGCTTCATGGCTGGGTGATACAATGTCATTTTCTGAATCTGGAGAAGATCAAATTCTCTATGCGCGGCTCCACAGACATATTTTACAGCCACTAGCGGCCTCTGATCACCTATGTAAAGAGTCTGACCTCCCTCTCTCCGGACTGAGGACGCGCTCTAGATGGACTATCTGCTTTGGCAGGACAGAAAGGGACGCATTACGATAATCCACGCAGATATGCGTTAAAGGTTCTCTAGCGACCACCACCTTTTAATTTATGGTGTTATATATGCGTATCCATAACTTTATTATTATTATTATTATTATTAATACATTTGTTTTTCTTTTTTTACATTTTTTTCTTTTATTTATTTCATAAATATTTTATATTCATAAACATATTTCATTTATTTTATTTTTATTCATTTACTTTTTATTTTCCCCTGGGTTTGGTGACCAGATCTTTGGGTCATGGGCTTTCTGGGAAAAGTTTAAAATGTCAGTTTCACATGGAAAAGACCTTTTATGTAACAATATTTGAAAAATGCCCATAAAATGTTTAAAAAAGGGTTAGCTATCGTAGATCCTTTATCCTTCACTTTCTCCATGCACCATGTCATTAATATTTAAAAACATCTTGCTCATATTATGAAATATTTGAACATGACGTTGATGTTAATGAGCTGTTGCCCTGTGTTTGATTTATAGTATTTTTCAGCACTAAGTGGTGACATTGTAGCTATCCAGCATTATATGCAACCATTCATAGACACAACAAGTTATTAATGGCCGATGCTGTGTTCTGTTGTAGAGTCTCATTTGCTTTTATGGTTTGTGAATGCAGGCTGCCATTAATTATGCCATATATTTATGAGCCACAATGCAACCATACGGCCAACAAAAGCCTGGAGGACAACTTTAGTTGCAATCTCTTAAATGCATGTCATAAATAGGAGGAAAGACTTTTTGGAAAATAAAAAAACTGCTGCTTTTCAAGTTATTTTAAATACAGGTTGTGCAGAGATAGCAAACATAAGACACCTTAAAGGACGATTATCAGATGTCAAGATTGAATAAATGAGAATATTGACTCCTTTTTCATCTAATGCTGAGTGTAAAGTTTTAATCAATTGCTCATTTAATATAATGAGAAATTGCTTGCCAGTAACATTTTCAGTTGCCTGTCTAGCACACGTAGAGCTAGCTTCAACCCAGAAACCTGTAAATTATGTCCTCACCCTATAAATCTGAACATGACCTTGGAGGTATTTTAGGATGCAGACTTAAACTCTGAGTTTATCCCATAGATGAGAGATGAGAAACTCTTGTCATTTTCAATTTCAGAACCAGTGGTCTGACTTGATTCAATCAAATCCGGGTTAGTTAACTAAATCATGCACGAGGACGACCAAAAGCCATAATCATCGATGGAACTCAGATACTCTGATTCACCATGGCAACCAGTGAGGAGCAGGTTTGGTTCACAGAGTAACTGACTCAGAGCTTAACTTATCCCGTTTTCTGGAACGGAAAAGCCAGAGTTTCTCTCATCTCAGGCTAAACTTACTCAGAGTTTCCACTTAATCAGCTTCCTAAAAAGTATTCCCCAGTTTATCTCTGACTGGAGGTTTTAGTCTCCTTCAAGCACAACATGGGCGATGTATCCAAATTTGGACGGCTTTTTTGCATTAATTTGGTCATGAATGCTTTTCAAATAGAAAACGTTAGACTAGAAACGATTATTCTTTATCTTTCTACCAACAATTTCTTTGGAACCTAAATCAATGGGCATACACCAGAAAAGAATATTCAGATTTTTGATGCACTCATTAATTCACAGAGGGAAACCTTCAACAAAATCCTTTTTCATGATTAACAGATAGTTCTTGCTTTCATCTAGAAACACCATTCAACCTCTAAAACATTGATAAAACCTTCGTCTTCGACATGGTCATTCAACTATTTCTGTATAATTCAGAGTTCGTCCCCAATCCAATATTAATTATCATGACATTTTCAGAAATCGTTACATTTGAGTTTGTCTGATGTCATTACTACAATAACAATTACTAATTGTTCATCTAACCAAAGATTTAAAATTAATCAGCCTCAAAAATGAAACATTGCCATCTGCAACTAAGAAAAATGTATTTGTCCTGCAAAATTCAGTTTTTCTTGCCTTAACTATTGTTTTGTGTAGTGTGTGTTTTTAATAGAAGAAATGTTAACTTGCACTGTAGTATTTCAACTGAAAGTGTGATACAACTCATTCAACTGCCAATGTTTTCCTTGTTAGCTAAACTACATGTTCCATTTTATAGACTATTGTTATTGTTTAGAATGTTATTATAGAATGATATTATTTATTTTCTCAAAAGGAAGCTGGGTGAGCAAAAAAGCCATATTTGGCTTTTAAAGTGGCAGTTTCGATTGGAAAAGGCTGTCTGACAGAAATGTACATCGGTGGAAATACTCTAAATAATCTATACTGTTTTTGCTTTTTTGGTGGCTAAAATGTTTTGATGTTGACCCTTTCCACAGTAGAATATTGTTGAGCTTCCTACACCATCACTCCTGTTACTTCTCTAATTTGGGTTTATTTACTAAATGTTAGTCCAATTTAGTCCAAATTGGGTGTATATAGGATCAAGGATATCTTTAACTGACATTTTAACAGCACTTCAGGTTTCCTTCTGGTATAAAACATCAAAGGAACAAGGCACAACAGTACCCATGTATGTTTAGGCAAACGTCGAATAGATTTTCCATTAACATCTGAGTTACTGCCAGACTGTAGATTTTGATGATCTACAGACAATTCCAACAAACTCTCTTACACAACTCCAACAAACTGACCCCCTCACAAAAAAACAAACAAACAAACAAAAAAAAAACACAAGGGAGCATAAGCATAAATAATGGACTGAGCTCTCATTTGTACCCCAAAGAAACTTCAATGGAATCAAAGGGACAAAAACATCAATGATGGACACAAGAGTGTTTCAAAAGAGCGCCTTGCCACAATGTGACATCACAACTCGAAACGACTTATATTTTTATTGTTACGAAATAGATAACGTCATCAATTTAACTGAAAATCATTCCATGAGTTTTTCCATAATCTTGTTAACTGGCCCAAATACGCAGGTGAAAACATAACCTCCTTCCTTGGCAGAGATAATCATAGAGACCTAAATATCTTCTTCGTTTTTAATCACAGACGATGCAAACCAATCAACTATTCCAATTTTGTTGGATTTTTGTTGAAATTAATTTTGTTGAAAATAAATTATTTCATGTCTTACTTGTCCACCCACTGACCCCAAGATTATACGGTTTATATAGACCTAATAGTTGCAGAATATTCTTAACAATTTTGAGTATGTGCTTCAGGTGATGCTCAACTTTCTAGGGACTATTTTCCTTCTTTTAAAAAAAAAAAATCAGATACCAACAAAGGTTTGAATATTTACATCCATATATAATATAATATATAATCCACCAGTAAATTGTTATTAATTATCTAACAATAAATATTGAAATGTCAATCAGTCCCCCACACTTGGACGCCAACATTGACGAAATAAAGACCCTATTCTACAGATGAATCTGTAAATCCTCTTCAACCATTTCCTAGGGCGACCAGAGGAATCTGAGACTCCTTCATCCGACGACAAAGAGTCTTCTTCATATGAGATGAGAGATAGATCTTTGTGAGAACGGCAGGCCTGTGAAACAAGAGCTACATCGCCATCGGAAGAACAAATATCTGAATCCTCCTCAACTAAGCGTGCAGGACGCTCTTCATGAAGGTACCAAGGAGCTGAGATGGTACGTATTTCCCCATCAGAGGAACAGACATCTGGATCGGCCTCATCTAAGCGTTTAGGTTGTACTTCATGAGGGTACCAGGGAACAGAGATAGGGCGTATTTCTCCTTCAGAATAACAGATACCTGACTCTTTCTCATCCAACCGTAGAGATTGTTCTTTATGAGGGTACCACGAAGCTGAGATGGTGCGTACTTCTCCATCAGAAGAACAAGAATTTGAACTTTCCTCATCTGAGCGTGCAATTTGATCCACATGAGGGTTACAGGGAACTGAAATGGTGTGTATTTCTCCATCAGAATACCAGACTTCTGATCCTTCCTCATCTAATCGTGCAGGTTGTTCGTCTTGGCGGTACCAGGAAGCTGAGATGGTGTGTATTTCACCATCAGAAGAACAGACATCTGACCCATCCTCATTTACATGTGCAGATTGTTTTTCATGAGGGTACCAGGAAGCTGAGATTAGTATTTCTCCATCAGAAGAACAGACATCCGACTCTTCCTCATGTAAGCCTGCAGATCGTACTTTATGAGGATACCAAGGAGCGGAGTTGGGTTGTATTTCTCCATAGGAAGAACAGATATCTGACCCTCCCTCATCTAAGCGTGCAGGTTGTTCCTCTTGAAGGTACCAGGAGGCTGAAAGGGTGTATATTTCTCCATCAGAATAACAGACTTTTGAACCTTCCTCATCTAAGTCTGTAAGTCGTTCTTCATGAGGGTACCAGGGAGCTGAGATGGTGTGTATTTCTCCAACAGAAGGACAGACCAGATCTTTTATCTCTGAAATGGCAGATACATATTTATGAAGATGAACAGACATCACTACCTTATCAAATGCCTGGTGTGTCATCACTGGCAGAAGAGGGTGAACATCTGACAAAACCTGCCATAACGCTCTTGGTAAGATGAGAGAGCTGCCGAGCTGCTAATCCTACCTTGTGAGTTCTCCATTTGGCAATCGTCCATCCAAAGTTGTGAGATGTTCAAACTGGAAAAATATGACAATCAGTTAGAGAATCAGTCAATGAATAAAACCATCAGTCTGTCCTATAATACGTGGCATCTACTAGAGGACACTCATTCTGTCACTTACTAGTTGCTCTTGTGAAATCGCTTGACCAGGTGGTCCATTGTGATGAATGGATGTTGCAGAGCTTCATGGGCAGAGATCCTTTGAGCCCCGTCAATATGCAGTAGTTGTTTCAAGAGGTCCACAAAAACCCTCCTATCCTCATACTCACCATCACAGTCTTCGGGATAGATCTGGATCTGGAAACAATTCCGTTGAGTTGATCCAGTCTCTACCTCTCAGACAGGTAATTAACCAGTACTGTCTAACTTATGAGTGCTTACAGGAACTACAGAAACCAAGTCCTCTAGACACCTGAGCTGGTCAGGGGTGTTGTTGTGCCATTCTGTCTTTCTGTTATTGGTTGCTGAGTATTCTTCTGGTGTCTAAGGAAACAAAATATGTATAAGAACTGTTTAAAAGAGTTTAAATGACACTAAGCCAATGCTGCCATAATGGGCAGCAAGGTTATATCCCCCAAACTCCACCTAGAGAGGAAAATGCGAACTACTAGACAACAAGATAGATCCTCTCGGAATAACAGTTAGAGAGCTATTTCCGAAAAACAATGTTTTCCATGAAAAAGTAGGTAAACATGAACAAATAGAGTAAAAAAATATATGATATATAAAACATAGATCTCCTCGAGCTGAGGCATATCCACCAGAACCAAGACCACTCCAAAATTGATGTCGTTTTTCGATGGTTTAGAATTTGGTCAAAGTGGTGGTGGACATGGAAATGGATGCAATGATGACGATTCCATAATATCCCAAACCTTTTAGGGCTATCACAAGTTTAGCAAACTAGGGAGAACATGGTAAAATTAACCATTAGCCTCCAAGTTGGCCCATCGGCGGCTTCTTCCTTGATGAAAAACTTCTCGGTATACATCCCCGCTTGGAGCAGGTGGTCCTCTGGCTGACCAAGAAGCTCAACCATGCTCTTCATCTGCAGATAAAGAATGTGTCAGTCATGTGACTCTGTATAAAGTCTACACTTAGTTTTTCTCTGTTTGAGAGAGGTAGCTTAATTACCATTTGATATTCAGAGCGAATAGTGAAGGGGTTTCTAGCCAGGTAAAGGAAGCCCAAGACACAGCCGAGTCCCCATACATCAATCGTTTTAGTGAAGGGCAATCCAAGGACAATTTCTGGAGCCCTAATGAAGGAAAACAAGAGTGAAAGTTGTCAAACAACAACATGGATTGTCGAAAAAAATAACAAGTTATGTTAGAACTAGGTTTATGCAGTTGTTATGCAAATGGGTATATTTCGAAAGTGTCCACAATTCCCTGTGTTGTAAAATAAATACCCCTGATTAAATGCAAAAGTAATGTCTGACGAACATCTTAATTTAAAAAAAAAAAAGCTCCCCCTTGTGTAAAATATTAACTTTCTCCTCCAATGCATCATACTCACCAAATTTGGACTAAATTGGGCCATCGGTTGCAAAATAATGACCCGAGAATGTTTGTAGTTAAAACTCTCACTAGTGTTGAAAAAATACAAATTCCCTATACTATAATGCTTATGGACGTAAACAATTTCAAAATAAGCCATGAAATATTTTCAGAGTTATTGCGTTAAGTCAATGGATCTGGGGCAGCGGCGTACATGGTGGTCGTGAAGCAATTCTATAATATGCCAGACTATTTGGGGATATAATAAAAGATGAGTTCTGCAGAATGGAGATACCTGTATCCCATGGGCTGAATGTGCATCCCATGCTGGACATCGTTGACTATGAAGGCATTACCAAAGTCTATTAATTTTACACTGAGGAAGTGGTACTGCATATTGACAAACATAATGTTGTCTGGTTTGATGTCAGCATGAAGGATATCACAAACACTGAGGGCATCCAAAGCCATCAACATCTGTAGGGAAAGATAGGGAAAGACAAAGTAGGATTACGGTTCAGGTTAGAGTTTACCTCACTGATGAGTTTGCTTCCATACTGAAATACAAACCTGCATTGCAATAGGCCTTATCAAATGCAAAGACATTGGCTTCCATCCAAATAGTCCCATGAAGTCATAGAGACTCTTGTCCAGCATCTCAAGTACTAGACATTCCATTCCTTTGAACTGGAACCGCTCAAAGAACTTAACCATGTAATTACTGTCAGGAATCTTGACACTGATGGCCTCTAAAATAGCCACCTGGGGAAAAATGAAAGACATGGAACAGTTCATAGTAGTACTATGATGGAACATACAAGATATAGAAGAGGGAATGTGTCAAT
The DNA here is from genome assembly GCA_037951165.1 of Lophius americanus. Classification (NCBI taxonomy): domain Eukaryota; kingdom Metazoa; phylum Chordata; class Actinopteri; order Lophiiformes; family Lophiidae; genus Lophius; species Lophius americanus. The sequence goes on along the minus strand of JBBDHG010000028.1, from coordinate 8,933,223 downwards.
CATAAGGAGTCCAAACATTTACCTCATACTCTATATCTGACTTCTCAATATGCTCACGAAAGACCTTCACTGCCACTTCCTCTTTTGTTGCCTTATTCTGACACCTATAGACATTCCCAAAGCTGCCATAACCAATCTTCTCCAGAACAGAGTAGCTAGAGGAGCTGCTGTTAAGAATGATTTCTGCCTCGTCTTCAGGTGCTGTTGATACAGCAGTGAAGAAAAAAAATAATATATGTGAAGTCTGTGTATTCATTCTGTTAGGGTAATTGAATCAACACAACATGAACAAAAACAAACTTGAACCATAAACAATGTCATTGTATTTCACTGGTAATGTGCCATTTTGAGACCGTGTGTAGAAGGACATAGTCATTTTCTGACCTGAGAGATGATTGACGTAAAACATGCACTATACTTGCGTTATTAAATGTTTTTAAGACTATTTTTAACATATCTACCTCTTTGACCAGGAGAACCTTTAAGGATAAACTGTAGGAGTGTCGGCTGGGACAAAATTGTTGTACCCCAGTGCTGAGACAATGACTGCAAATAAAATGTTTAACTCTAAAAGATTGCACATGGTGTGTCAAATTTGTCTATCTGGACTTCATTGTAGCCCGTAAAATTTTGTGTGTATGGTTTAGGTGACTAGACACTCAAAATGTAAAATCATTTTGTGTGTCTGTGTTCTATGTTGTCAGTGAACCTCTGAATGGGATTTTTAGAGAGGTTCGCAATATACTTAGTTCGGAGTTCTTGCAACGATTGATGCATAGAGAAGAAAGCTAAAACCAAAAGTAGGTCTGAACTAAGGGAATGAACTTAGTTCGCTGAATCTTATAGGGTTTTCTGTGAGGAGGTGTCATTGTACCACCACCATAAGGTTTTCTCTTCTCTAATATCTCAGGGATTGTATTGTCCAGATGTATATGGGTAACATAAAAACGTACATTAACCTCTGCATTTGGTCCTTTTGTCTTTGCATGCAAAATTTTGAAAAACTCCTTCAGGGTGAAGACTTTTAGTCCCTCTGTTTGACATATATGGATGGTATAACCGGGTATATCTGTTCTGTTGGCAAGAACAATTACTATTGCTATCTCCTTTGTGGGACGTCACCAAATGTGGCTGGTGTTTGCGTGTTTGTGTTTTTACACTATGTGATTTCCTGCTATAGCAGACATGGCTAAAATAGTGCTGTTTTTAGACTTGCTAGGTGGACTTTGTACATGTTTACACTTGAAAATACGTTTACACCCATGGGATCCGTGTGGATGGGACAAACAGGTATATCTAAGGCTGTCGACACGAAACATCACTGTCTTTGTCGCTATTGCTTTGGTGTTACATCACCAAACACAATGGGATATCGTTTGTTTACATTATGTGATTTCCTGAGGGGGATTTCAAGAAGCGGACTTAACAAACGCTGAGCTAGTGAAACTCTGGATTTCCCGTTTCAGAATGGCTGATCTGACTGGGTTAAGTTAACTCTTAGTCAAAATCCTGCACAGGGACGACCAAAGCCATCATCAATGGAACTGAGATACTGTGATCAAAATGGCAACCAGTGATGGTCAACATACTTCACAGCATTTGAGCAGGAAGTTCTAATGCGCTCATGAGCACATTTTTACAAAAACAAAGAGAGAAATGCAGCATCATCAGAGAAAGGAAGAAATCTGTCGTGTGACAAAATGGCTACCTGAGTGAATGCATATGTTAGTTTTACTGGATTTTTCCTGAATATTGTGTGTGACATTTGGCAGAATGGTATTGAAAAGACTTTGATTGTAATTTATGGCCACTAAGTGCCTGTGAAAGCATTTTAGAATAACATGCAAACACAGAGTTAATCCTGGGAGGACACAGAACTCGCATGAGGAATTTTATATTTAATCTGAGAATGCTTCAAGATCTACTGATCCCCTAGGATGAGCTGGAGAGGGTTGCGTGACGTCAGTAGGGACTGTTGGGATGTTTGAGATGTACGGTTTGATAATGTCATTGAGATTATTCATAGACTAAAGATACGTTTAATCTGGGTCCCTCAATCTTCGTCTGCCGTCAGTCTATTCACGTGTAAATGATTGACGGACACGTCACTTCTGATAGCTCTGCTTTAGGCTCATGAGGAGGAGGAGTCGGGAGCAAGCTCAACTTTCCGTGAAGTAAATTTTGCAGCGAGCAGGCTAGGCTCAAAGAATAAGTTCCAGCAGTAACTGACTCGGAGTTCAATTTATCCCACTTTTTCGAAAGGAAAACCTAGTGTTTCCCTCATCTCAGGCCTAAGCTACTGTGAGTTTGCACTAAATCCGCTTTCTGAAATACCCCCGTTATGGCAGATGTAGCAATAGTGCTTTTTTTAGCCTTTCTTCTTGGATTGTTGTGCCAACCCTTTCAAACAAGTTTACCCTCAAGGATTTCTTCAACTCGTTGACTGCCAGTTACTCCAGGGAATTCTGACGATTTTATGAGGAACCATAATGTGAATTGAAGGTGTGGCAGATGTAAAGAGACTTCTAGACACGTTTTATGTACTGTAAGAAGTGTCAACAATAAAAGAGAATTATCAAGTGTAAATGTCAATGTTAGATAAATAATTAAATGATGATTCACTAGCATGGATTTAAGATTTCTTACCTGCACTACAATAGCTTGGGCGTGGCAGTGATGGCATTTTTCAAAATTATGTTTCAGTAAGATAGGCTAAAAATTTAAGGTTGAACCATCTAGAAATCTGAACGCAAGCTGCCAGATCACCACTTTCAGCTGTATTCCTGCCTCTGTCACAAGGCCATTATGATGGCTTTTGTGACATCATGGCAGTCTCTGAGCTCTTTTTTTATAGTTTGTTGCTATGGTTTTTAGAACAAGGTCTTCTTCTTTTGGGGGGTTTAACAGCAGTTAACATCCTTAGACTTGTTTTACTGTCTTATTTTAGCTCTACTAACTGCATCTTGGCAGCAATTTAGATATTCACTGTTTTTTCACCCATTCATTCAGTTGGAGAAAAGATCCTACTTTTCAAAAGTCATTGATTTATGATGACTTTTTTATGAGGAACCATAATGTGAATTGAAGGTGTGGCAGATGTAAAGAGACTTCTAAACACATTTTATGGTATGATTCGCTGTAATATCAGAGTATCTCACAGAGTGTCAATAATGTGAGCGCTGCTCGGCTCGCTCTGCTTACCAGACTGTTTTGGAAATCATTACATATCTGCAGAGTTCACTGTAGTGTCGTGTAGCAGCCAATGCAAATTTGACCTTATGAGTTCTACCATTGAGCAAATTGATGTTTCATGTCTTTTACTTTGACCATAATCTGTTTTCACAGTTGTCCTTTTTAAAGGTCTACTTTGAAGGAAGTGAAGGAGATTAGAGAGAGAGAGTGAGGGGGGATATTTGCTTCACCAATTAAGCTTTAAATCATGCATCACGTTTCATAAATTAAAATAAATGAGACTCCATCATGGAAATGAATGAAAACGATTAATAATCAGAAGATCTGATCCCTTCAAGTCCCTTTCGTCTGGGTGGTCCTATGCATCAAGAATAGAGTTTTGTTCCATTTGTTCAAAGTTACATGAGGTGTGCGTTTCAATGACATGAAAATCTGATTTTATTTGAGACTCCAATTTGTCTCAATCTTTTAATTCAAAGAAGATAAATATTTCTCTCCGTACTTTGATTACCCTAATTCTATGTATCTTTCTTTGAAATTCTACAATCATATTCTCAAAAAGATGAACATCCATCATATCCTTACTCAAACATATGAAGCTAGTCATATTTCATCATTTTCTATTTGTTCATTTAACACATTGAACGATGAATTACAGAATCTATGATTACTCTTATAGATTATGTTATCAACCAAAGCCTAAACCAGGAGTTTATCAACTTCAACAATGAGGTTGTTTTTCCTGTGTGCCTCATTGTTTTTTTTTTCTATCTGCAGTTTAAGTAAAAAATACAAAAAAGTGATATTCCCAAACTTCCCTGGGCGCTTCTAAAGGTCTGTCCACTGCCCTCACGGGAGATCAGAAGGTGGCCGGTTCTAGTCCCACTAATAATAATAATAATAATAATACATTAATTTATAATGCACTTTACATTTTGATCAAATCTCAAAGTGCTACAAAGCAAAAGCAGATAAAAGCATCAATAAAAAATAAATAAATAAATAAAATAAAAATAAAAATAAAATAAAAATAAATAAAAATAAATAAAAATAAATAAAAATAAAATAACATAAAATAAAATAAAATAAAATAAAATAAAATAAAATAAAATAAAATAAAATAAATAAAAACCATAAAAAACTACGTGTTGTGGGGTGTTTGATCAGGAACCTGAGGCTCTGGCTCCCCAGGCGCTTCTAGGGGACTGACCGCTGCTCCCACAAGGATGGGTCAAACGCAGAGAAAGAATTTCACTATGTTGTACTGTGTATGGCTGTGCTGAATAAAGGATTTATTATTATTATCATTATTATTACTTATTTATTATACATTTCTTTTGTGGATGTATGAAATGTTTCCCTTTTCCAGGTCGAAAGGGCTTAGACAGTTTTTGATAAGTATTTTCTTCTATTTTTGTATTTTTAAGCTTGTTTTTAATCTTTTAATCTTTCTTTATGTTTTATAAACTGCTTTCAGCTATGTTTAATTGTTCATGTGCAATTTGACAAAATGTTCTTGATCGCTTGTGTAAAGCACTTTGACTTTTCCTGTTTCCTGTTTCCTGCTGAAATGTCCAATATAAATAAAGTTACCTTGCCTCAGAGGCAAACATTGTCACTCCGTTAGGTCTACTGTTAAACCACAGCTTATGGGTTCATGTTGCTCTTAAACATGATGTCCTCAAATACAGCTCCACATTGAGAAAAATTCCCAGTGTCGACGGAAACAGTGAAGATCTGGATATGTCCTCTAGAAGCTCATTAACACCAGCAACGTGTTCAGATTCTGAAGCACCCCCATTTTCTCTCCGTTTGGTCTCCATTAGCACTTTGACAAATCTCTTCAGGGTTCAAAGTGAATGTTTCCCAAGGTTAAGATGCTTCATGGGCGTACATCAAGAAGGACATTGAGGAGCCTGAGAGAAGCAATTTAGACTTATGTGGACAGCTATCAGTACTCTAAATTACCTTTATACTTGAAGGAGAATGTGGCAGGACAGACTGACACGCAGACTAGGGCAGATGAGGGAGGAGTGTTAACAGGTGTGTGGCAGCTCCAGTCTCATGGGATATTATTAAAACTGGCATACAGTGAGAACTGACCTGGGGTTAAACTCTCAGTAGACCGTACTGTGGCACAAGGAGTGTGTGGAGTATATAATTGGAAAGAGCTCAGGATTACTGAACTGGCAACTGAAGTCAGAAAGTAAGAGAAAGTGCTCTTTGGATGGATGTCGAAATCCATTATCGGGTTGCTCAATAGACAAGAATCTGTCTTGCAGAAGGTGTTTGGCATAGTAGAGTACTTATTTAGAAATAAGGGAATTATTTTGTAAAAACAGTTCATTACTGCCCTTACATTCTCTTACATCATCTAAATGTGTCTCATGTGCTCCTTTCCCATGTCACAACATCAAAGTGTGGCACACCAATTGGTAATGCATGCATTGTTTTTTTAACAGAAAGGCTCCAGAATCAAATTTTTCTTAACCCATCCTGCAGTAGCTTAGCAGAAAGATATGTAAGGGCCAGCACCAAGACAAAGACATAGGACGACAACTACTTGTCGTATGGCTTCAACTCCCTTCTCACAGATCCATCATGGCATCTCCCTTCTTTGCTGTTATGTGAAGTGACATTAAGCACACTAAGCAATGGTGCAGAACAAATTCAAGATGCCTGACAACAGATCATATCAGCCAAATAGTTGATTGGTGTTATGAGAGTCAGCACCTCCAAATCTGAGGCAATGGTTCTCTGCCGGGAAACGTTGGACCGTCCCCTTTGCGTTTGGTGGTGAGTTCATGCCTTAAGCAAAGGAGTTTAAGTGTCTTGGTGTCTTGTTATCAAGTGATGGGAAATAGACCAGGAGATGAATATCAGCAGTATTGCGGATGTCGTATCGATCTGTTGTGAAGAAAAAGCTGAGTCGTAAAGCAAAGCTCTAAACTCACCTGTCCATCTACGTTCCAACCCTCACCAATTGTCATGAGGTCTTGGTAGTGACAGAAAAGGTGAGGTAGAGAATGCAAGCAGCTGATATGAGCTTTCTTCGTAGGGTGGCTGGGATCAGCCTTAGACATAAAGTGCGGGGCTCAGACATCCGGAGAGAGCTATGAGTAGAGCGGCTGCTTATCATCAAAAGGACGCCTCTCCGTGGTAGACCCAGAACTGGCTGGAATGACTGTATACTGTATCTCATCTGGACAAAGCGGTGTTTGGGGCCACGCCCACTATCACCTACATACATACCTGTACATGGTTACAGAGAAGAGGGGTGGGAGGTACCCGAGAGAAAGGGATAAATCTCCGGCTGATATAAGCGCAGAATGTGTTTTAAAACAAATTTTAAACTGAAGTAATGTGAGATTATGCATACATTTAAGAGTTGCTGTGATTGAAAAAAAATTGAGAAACAAAAAATGGATATGGAAAAAATAATCTCCTAATAATAATTATAAGGTGGTTTGTTAAGGTTAGAAATACTTTTTTGTGTTTAAAATGTTTAATACTATGCGTATTGTCTGTCTTTATAATGTCGTCCATCCAAGTGGACGTGGCATAGGATTTATCAATTTGCTGTCAATCAGGAAGTTGCAATGTTGCAAATGCAAATTCCAGCAATTCCCATATATTGGGCACAACCTTACAGTTTTGTGTATGTCGATACAATTACAACCAAAAATAGCATTTCAACCAGTGTGAGCTGCAACTAGACGGATTTATCATCAGGTGACCATAAATGCCTTAATAAATTTCATGGCAGTCCATCACAGGCATATTTCTATCAGGACATAAGTGATGGACTGACTGTCCGATGCACATTTCTGTCACTAGAGTCAAACAGTCAGCAAGTACGCGCCATTTACGAGCAGTGCCTTCATGGGAGGTGTTTTATTTAAAGGTTCTCTCTGGAGATTCTTTCACAAGTTCACACCATAGCACACTTACACCATCCTTAATGGCCAACAAATGTACATTTCCTAAATTATTTGAATCAAGGATTCTTTGCATCAATTTTTAATGACCGGTCCTGATTTCTGTGCCTTACAGCCCGCTTCAGGTCATTGGGATATTTTGAAACCGTAGTCAGAAATACATAAACAAAAAGCCAGATCCTCTTAAATAGCTCCAGAAAACCATAAACCATCATCTCCTTTTAAATATTCAGGTGACATTTTGCTCAGAATAAATCACCTTTTTTTAAATTAACAGCATTTAAGGCCTGGGAGAGAAGTGGAATATTAATAATGTGGCGGTGTTGAATAATTTTCATTAAACCAAAACCAGACAAAATGAAAGCTGATAAAAAGCCCTTCTCGCAGGTCTGAGCACATTAATTCTGACCGTCCTAAACACTTTTTATTCTCTCCATATTTACACAGGGATGAAGGAGTTGCATCAAAACAAATATATGAGGGCTCATCTCTAAAATGAATCGCTCAGTGTGTGAGGAAGAAGTGGGGAAAATGGAATACATTAGGTACTTGAGGTGGTAAGAAGTTTCATATATTACGTTTGTCTACTCACCACCACGATGTTCTGGCCATTTTTTGTTCAAGATAAATAAACACCTATCTATAATCCATCTATTGATAAAAGAAAAAAACTTATTTTATCTATGATTTTAGTTTTATTGCACTGAATTTGAGGAGATTATTTGTGATTTTACCGATATCAGCAGTTTGATGCCATTTTAATTTTAAATCACTCAGTGTGTTGTCAAATGCTTAGTATATGTATTTATAGTTGCTGATATTGTTGTTTTTATTGTTTTCTCGTTGATGTTTGTTCTGCTGTATTGTGGCTGTCTTCCTTTTCCCCACAACCCCGTATATATTTCTCCCTTTCTTCTCACTTTCTTTCTCCCATCCATCCAAAAGACCCTTTCCAGTATGGCCGCCTCATTGAATAATAACATATAATAATAATAAATAAAATACAGTTTAAGCAACTAGAGAAGTATGACGGACTCTACTTCTGGAGACTGAAATTTGTCTGGCACCGTAAGGTGCAACTTAAGAAATCATGCAAACGGAGAGAAAACAAGCAGATTAAGAAAACATCTTCATCAGTTGGTAAACGCGTACTCAGCGTTTCGAAATTGTGCTGCAAAAGCCACAACAGAACACATCAGATCACATTCTACTAAAGTTTAAAATGTAGAAATAGCTTTTGAAGCTCATGCTCCATTTGTGTACTTTCCCATGGTGACACCGTTAATCAATATGCTTGATGTTGGATACAAGTTTTCTCAAGCAAGACTAATACACCTTTAGTGCCTTTAGTAACCTTTACCTTTAGTAAAGTCATTATTAATTAGTTGTACTCACAATATTGATTAAGGTTTTATTCTTAGTCACATGACTGCATGGCCCTGTATACGATATTTAGTCATTTACAAAACAGTACATTGCTTCACACGGGTTTAATCACGTAATGGCTACGTGAAAACTTTTTGATGTTATTCTCTGACATTTGGGAAAAACTACATACAGCGAAGTCAGAATTCTGAGATTCAAGGCAGAATTCTCAAAAAGTATTCACATAGCCAAATGTGGCCCTATTCCTCTTCCGTGATTAAACCCATGTCAGGCAAAGTACTATTTTGGAAATTAATAAATACCATCGCCGTTTACTTTCCAACATAACAGCTTCAGGTATGCATTTATTCAGTGGCAACAGTGGCAGGACACTTGATCACTTCATTTTATTATTGGTTGAAGCTTTCTGACAAGAATGAATTTCCAAATATGAACAAGCAGCTAATGTTTCACAACTTTTACAACTACAGCTTCAAACTGTCAATTATGTTCACAAAAGACTGTCAGTCGAGATGAAAGTAAACAAGCTGCTAGTGCCGTCACTGGAAGTTGGAATGATGTCAAGCTGTGGTGACAGCAATAAACAAATGAGACGCCTCTGCTGCGTACAAATCCTAACACATTCAATGCAGGCAAGTAAGCCGGGAATACAACCTCTACAGTGATGTAATCATGCCAAATAAACCACACAGGGCTGTGACGTATGGTTTCATCCTCATATATATATAGGTATATATATATACATATGTTTATATATATGTAAATATATATTATTCATATATTAATAGTTTGCTCACCGGAAGGATACATTTGCAACAGTATGTCCATGCATACAGATGTCCTCTCCTCATGGGAGACACTGAGTGGAGGCGGCTGCTGCTGACATAGGAAATCGATATTGAGGAAGACATGGCATTGTGCTGATGCGTTAGAATGGTTTCTCCTTCTGTAGTGTAGAAAACATATCTCAGCACACCAGATTTTATAATCCTTAACTGAATAATATTTATTTTCATATTTGCATCAATTAAAGTATGATTGAAAAGTGATGATTTTTTATTGCAAGAAAACAGACATTATATTACATTTAAGAAAGAAAACGAACACACAAAAAAACAATCTTAATGAGCGGTATAGAGAAGCAGACACAGGTTTGTTCAGACCAGGCCGTGAGACACAGAGATTGAAATGATGAACATAGTGGTCAGGATAGAGGTTCCCACATTCTCATCCTTCTTCCATTGTCTTACTGGATTGGCCGGGTGTGATGCATAGCAAAGACTTGGAGCCCATCGCTCCCATCCTGAACCAGAGGAGTGCAGCTGGTGACCCTCAACTCCTCTACTCCCAGATTAGGGAGTAGGTGGGTGCACCATCTCCCCCTTGTGGCTGCTAGAGGGAATTAAACACATACGAAAGCCATTATACAAGAGGAGGTGACCAGGTCCAGTTCCCAGATGTGACCTGCAACTATCCGGATGGTATGAGTGCACTTCTTTTTCTGCTGGAGGAAAAATATATTGCCATATTGCCATACCGCCGTTCGGAGTATGGATGTAGCCCATAACTCATACTCCGAACAAAGGGTTAAAACATCTTCTATTTTCATCATACTTCTGCTAATACTGCTAATGCAATACCCTGAACCCCAAGTTGCTCCAGGTATTTCACAGCGGCTCTTTATTGCTCCTAAGGGATCGGTCAAATGGAGAGACTAGAACTAATGGATAGAACATGGCCAGGTATCCACGTGGCTATAGGTGTGACCACGTAGGATGCTGGAAGAATCTGTCTGGTGACAGAGTCTTCTGAAACTGAAATTTGAGCCAAGAGGTGGACCCCCTCTTGAAAAAGCTAGTGGCCTGTTTTTTTTTGAGTTAGTCCATTAGCAAAAACAAGTTCTGATGGAAGGCCCCTGCCTGAAGTGCATCTTGACATGGTAGAACGTAAGCAGAGCCACGATGAGAAGGTAGAAACCACGAGATACACTTCAAAAGGACACACACTTTTTGTACAGGGATGCTATACATTCATCTGTGCTTTATTATGCCCTGAAATAATTGCTTCAAAAAAGCTAATTGATAATGAAAGTCCTCAACAATGCACCCAGCAGCTTGGCGGGCCGTGGGTTTTTCCATTCACGGCTATACTCCCACAATTACACTGCCCTAAAATAACTTCACAGTAACACTACAGATCCAGTCCGTTGTCAGACTAAGTAGCCAGCCCATAATCAAAGAGATTGTAACATTTATCGAGTGGAATCAAATGGTTAAAACGAGGTTCAACATCATCATACGACCACCCTTATTAAAAAAAAAAAAAACGCCATCAACTGTTATTAGGATTCAACAGTGTTTCTTTCTGCATAGAATACGTGCCATCAGGCATACTGGCACTACCAGACTACTCAATCAGGACTTCATTGACACGACAACAACACAAACCGTCTTCAGCAAGCAATAATCAGCAGATATTTAAGATACTTAAAAGTTAGATTCACCAAAGTTGCCCCTCTTCTCAAAATAAGTCTGTCTTCCTTTCTTTAAAAAAGGAAAGAAAAATCCAATAATGGTCATCGTCGGTTGTATAGAACACCGGTGCATTTCAGTTCCATCAAATGTGATTTGTCCATTGGCATGGAGGTCAGTCCTATTCCCCCAATAAGTTTAAATTTGTTGAAAATGAGTGCTCAGCAGGAGAATCATTTTAACCTAAAATGAATCAAAGAAATATCAATAGTCATAATAGAAATAATTATCATTCAAAATATGAATATTTGAATCAATTAATGAATAAATGGCACCTCTTGTGACTGTTTTGTAAAGAAATCTGATTAAATAATTTAAACTAATCGTTTTTTGTTTAAATGCTTATCGGAGTGATTGTTATTGGCATAATTCTGTGATGAAACCTTTCCTCACAGATTATTTTAAGTGACTTCAGATGTCTGGGTTTGAAGGGTCAGCACGTAGAGGCTGTGACCCAGGAGATTAGCATAATGGAGAATAAAAAACCAGAGAAACAATAATTTGTATACCAGGAAGCCAGCTCGTACTTGTTATTCAAAGGGAGTATACTATTGGACACAGATGAGAAACAGGCCTACCTCTGACTGCCATCCACAACAGTCAGCATGACACAAAAGGCAACAAAGGGTTGTATTATATTTACACACTGACCTGTGGTGTTGGAACATATTTGTGAATATAAGAAGTACATGGCTTTTTTTAATCCCATAATGAGAGTGATTTGAGACACAACATGTTGTTTTATGACACAATACCACATGAATTTCACTGCCATGAACTCCCTGTGCCAAAAAAACGGTAATTGGCTTTAGAGGAAGCATATTCGGTAAATGTACATGAAGCAATTTCAACTTCCAAGCAAATTTAATCAAATTTGCTTCCTTATAACATACCATGTGCGTTTGAATTAAACTGAGAAATCTTGATTTGGCCTCAAAAATAATGTTTTTGTCTGTCAGAGGGTTTTAAAACTAATATGTATACTGCCTTTGTGCTGAGAGATGAGGACAAGGAACATGCAGTGAACTTTGATTTAAGAAAGGGAACAAAATCCTCTAAATAAAACATTGTATTGCTGCAAACACATGGGTTTGTTGACTGAAACATTAACCCATTATAACCCAGAGCCATTTCTCCTCCAGAGAAAATTATGGGGACATAAAATTGACCACATTTAACTTGCATTCCTCAGTATATCATCACATCAGAAACATTATAACTACTTGCAAGTATTTGTGTGGTCCTGTTTTAGCCTGCCAAACCCGCCAAGGCATGAACTCTGTCTGGCACCATGAAGTTAACAGGACTGAGATCCGTGGAATTTGGAGACCAACTCAACACGTTGAACTCGTTATGTTCCTCAAACCATTCCTGAACCATTATAGTGGCAAGGTGCAATAATCTGCTCAATGAGGCCTAAAGGGAACAACATTTAAATGAAGGGGTGAACTTGGTCTGCAACAATGTTTAGGTAGATGGTCCTTGTGAATTGTAGGACTTAAATCCCCGTGAATGGTAGGATCCAAGTCCCCATGAATGGTAGGACACATCTCCCCATGAATGGTAGTACACATGTCCTCATAAATGGTAGGACACATGTCCCCATGAATGGTAGTACACATGTCCTCATAAATGACACATGTCCCCATGAACGGTAGGACACATGTTCTCATAAATGGTAGGACACATCTCCCCATGAATGGTAGGACACATGTCCTCATAAATGACACATGTCCCCATGAACGGTAGGACACATGTTCTCATAAATGGTAGGACACATCTCCCCATGAATGGTAGGACACATGTCCTCATAAATGGTAGGACATATGTCCCCATGAATGGTAGGACACAAAGTTTCCAAGCAAGATATTGCCTAAAGCATCACACTGACCTCACCAGCTTGCCATTTTCTCATACTGGTATCACTTACCCACGCAAGTGATGCACATGCGTCCGGCCATCCATATGATTTAAAAGAAAATGTGGATCATGAGAACCAGAAGCCACCTTCTTCAATTGCTCCCTATCCCGGGTCCATTTGTCTGTTTGTTTGTGACCAAGATTACCCAAAAAGTACATGATTGGTTGGGGTAGTGAAGTCACAATGTTGCTATTGTTGCCTTTGTTCCTTTGATTCCTTCGCTGTTCCTTTGATTCCTTCATTGTTGCTTTGATTCCTTCGATGTTTCTTTGATTCCTTCGATGTTTCTTTGATTCCTTTGATGTTTCTTCAGTGGTGGATCTGGGAGCTCAGTTTCAAAAGTCCCTTTGATCTTTGATTCCTTTGATGTTCCTTTCAGGGTGGAGCTGGGAGCTCAGTTGGCTGAACAGAGAGAGACCACCGGCAACAGGGTATTTCACGTTTACTCAAGGTTTGTTGGAGTTTTGGTAGATTGATAGAATGGCAATAACTCTGACATTAATTGAGAAACCTGCATGAATTTTTCCTTTACCTAGTGGACTGACATGATATTCATTCATTTTCATTGTAATTGCCATTTTTTTCTCTCCATCATACCATCTTAATTTCGAAAATGCAAAAAACTCAGCAACTTTATTTTAGAACCCTGGGTACCGGGAAAATGTATGTAAATCAATATAGAATTATGTAGGTTTTATCTTGTGTTATATCTTGATTGACATTGCCATTGTTTTGTGGATTGTGAACATGACTTCATGCCATTGTGATCATTCTGGGTTCAAACTCAGTTTAGACCCCAGTAGATGATATATGAAAATCATTGGCTTGCACTGATCATCATTAGTGCAAGCCAGTTTAAACTGAATCAATGTAATGCATCTAAAAATTATATTAATTCCAAAATGAATCTATTTAGCACTTTGAGATTTGATCCAAATGTAAAGTGCATTATAAATTAAATGTATTATTATTATTATTATTCTAAAAATGGAAATATAATTCTTGATAATAGTGGCCAGTCATATCATAGTTATGATTAATGACTTCTTCATATTTAAATTACAAGCATTATCTCCCTCGTTGCTGGCCGGACTCTGATGAAACTCATTACACGTGTTGGAAGAGATATTGTGGTAATTTTCTCTTTGGTCATTTGTATTCAGCCAGACATAGCAGAGAAGATCTTATCAGGAATAAAAACTGTGACAAATTTTATTAACCACTCAGGTGGCTTTGAAATGACTGATGACCAGAAGCAGAGGTTCTTAAACTTTCAGCCAAGTAGCCCCTAATGTGCAAAAAAACCAAAAAACTCATTTTGGTAATGAAAGTGCCTTAGTAAAGACAGATAATACGTGTTGATGTGCCATCAGAGTATGATTTAAACTTTTTGTTCACATGCTACATTTCAAATGTTTACTGTACTATCTCAATAAAGGTTGTTGCAATTAACGTTCAGTATTTCAAGCTAAAAAGCTAGCTTAGCAATATATTCCCCAACTTTGCATCTTCCAAGAAGGGGGTCGATAATTTAGAAGGCTTTCCTTGAGGAAAATATAAAATTAGTAAAACTGCGAACTAGAACACAAGTAAATTTGAGCTAATAGTATGTCTTAAATACAGTACAGTGTCTCTGTTCAGCCCACTGAGCCCCCAGCTCAACCCCAGAAGGAACATCAAAGGAATCAAAGGAACTCTTGAAACTTCCCCAGCTGAGTCCCCAGCATCACCCCGAAAGGAACATTGAATGGAAAAGACATCGATAATGGACACAGCATCAAGAGAGCGCCTCGCTACATTGTGATGTCACAACACTAAAGGGCTTACTATTTTTTTTTCTATTTCATTTTAAATTACGTGAAACACATGACTAAAATGTAACAATCACTACGGTGTGAAAAAAAACACATCTGGTTCAAATTTTATGCCAATCCGTCTATTAATTTTTCTGTAATCGCTTTCACAGACAGACGCACAGAAAAACAAATGCAGGTGAAAACATAAACAGCTTACAGAAGAAGTCGCTTTTATGGACTTCAAGGGAAATATTACAGCATCTTGATGTTCATGCCTGGCTCATGAAGAAATATAAACTAACTTAACTTCACTTCCAGCATGTGAATGATGTCACTTCATTTCACTTTTTGTTTATCATCATTCAATAATAAAAGAAAGCATTGCAACTGTGAATTTAACAGGATTTAACTCATTGGACTTTTTTGACACTTTTGTTTTTAACTTCTTTTTCTGTGCTTTTTGCAGCATTTGTGCTATTTTCCAAACTGAATCAGTTCAAAGATTTAGCTCCCAGTTGCAGTTTTCTGCTACCACTGCGGCAGGAGGTCAACACAAATTCAGTTCTTTCTCCATTTTCTGGCTTATTTAGGGCAATACGTCTTTCATACTATTCAAGGATAATTCTGGCCCAATGTAAGCTGGCTTTTATTTTATTTTTTAAACTTTCTCATCGTTTGTACGGATCCCGCTCTGAAACCATCATAATTGTGCTCTAACAGGCATCTCTGCGCGTTGTTTTTTACATCCAAGGCCAACGTTCTGCACCAGTAGAAAGGATCGGTGCGCCTTTTTATTCAGGAAAGCAGTAAGTTCACACTTATGGATGATGTTTACCTTTTAACAATTCATTCCTTCACGAAATGTTTGTTGCCTAACCTTGACCTAAAATCCAGTAATAAAAAAAAATGATTCTGATAGTGTTGAAAGTGAAACGCAAAATGTTTGCAAAAGTGTCCAATGTGGATATTTGTCTTGCTCAAAATGTTTTCCAATCTTTCCAAATAATAGTACTACTGAGCACTCGAATCGAGGACATCCATCCAAAACTTTAATTTCATTGTTCATATTTTACTTTTTTTTTTAAGAAAACATTTTTTTTCTGACATAACTTCACATTTAATTTAAAGAGCACGATCAGGGCAGTTGCCAGTCCAACACTGGGGATTGGGGGCTCTTTGGAAATATAACCTTGCTGTCGGGGACAAAAGCTTAGGCCTAGTTATATCCCGCAAACGTAGATGATATTATTGAATTGTCATCGCTGCCACAGATCCTTCGTGTTAGCTCAAGTATTAGCTCAAGTATTAGAAGTATTTCATGGATCATTTTCAAATTTTACACCATTACAGACTGTGAGGTAGTGTGAGGAAGAACTAGAGTGATTTTGGGAACGTTCGGTTGTATTTTGTCCAAACCTAGGACAAAAGCTTAGGGAAGCTTTATTTTCAAAAGTTTTCGGCCATAATTTCTCAACCATTGAGAAATGGTTGTTCAAATTCCAGCCCGAATTTGGTGCATATACTCGAGGAGATCTTTATCCATGTATTAATCTAATAGTTCATATTTTACTCATTTGGGGAGCCTTTTGTACCGAAAATACTGTGGGAATATTTTCACATTTAATTTAAGGGTTTTAATCAGGATGATTGCTTCTACAATGAGGGCTCTTGGGTAATTTTTCGGGTATATAACCTTGCTGTGGGAGACGACAGCTAAGGTCTAGTTTTCATCAGGATCAGGAATCAGGATTGATAAATTGAGTTGAATTTTAAAAATCCTATCAGCAGTCATGCTAATATGAAACTTTCATGAGAACATTCATGCAGAAAGGCAACTGCTGCACAAGCAAAATATGCTTGCCGAAGTAAAGAGCAGCCTGGCGACAATCTGTCAATCCTCGGCCTCAAAGATATTAATGGGTTCCTCAAGGGAATTTTATAATCTAAAAGTGGACTATATTGAATGTACAATCAAAAATGTTCATTAACACAGTGGCTACAAAAAGTACAACCCGCTCCAGCCTCAACAGCTGTGGAGTTCTGTAGAGACATGTGTGCAACAACAGCTGGGGGGAAGCTTCTTAAGATAGAGTTGCTGGCCCTGCATTAAACCTTTTGCTTTCATCAAGCTTTACTTTCATCCTCTTTGAGGACACAAATAATATGTTTCTTTACACTGTCCTCCTTTTCTACGATTTTAGAGAGACAGCTATCTCAAATCGTGGGCATGGGCACCTACCGTTGACACTTCTCAACATATGTCGGCTCACATCATTGTTGAGGTCGAGATTTCCGGTGGCACCAAGTTATTACAGCCCTTGTTGCTGTTTGCTGCAGTTATCATGTCATGACTCTAGAATGGTGTATGAGATCATTAAGCTTGAAGCTTATTAAAATTCCAGGAAATACTCAGAGGACAACACTTATACAACACAGCACCTTTAAAGGTCCGGTATATAAAATTTAGGGGGTATTCACTTTGAATAAATGGAATATAATATTTATAACTATGTTTTGTTTGTGTATTTTCAGTTGAGAGTAAGAATATTCTCTAATATTCGTTTAGAAAGTTGCCCTTTTATCTCAATGGTGCAGGTCCATATTGGGCCACCATGTTCATAGAGGGATTTCTCATTTTGAATTGTTGTTGAGTTGTGTTTTGACAAAGGGAGGTACTTAGTATTAGAACAAGAAAAAGCAACTGAGTTCGAGATTATGAGCACAGTAGCTCAATTTGGAGTGAAGATTCTGTTCAAAGTTTGACTTAAAAGAAAACATGACAAAGAAGATTTATTTGGTTCATTAGTAAAGCAGGATATTATTGAGAAGGGGAATGAACAGACGGAGAGTGTGATTAAGTCTCCAAACGTAAAACAGAGCAACATGGCTGTGAAAAAACCGCCACTTATCTTGTATTTCTTCATTTTTGCCTTCATTGGAGATTTGATCTCAAGTCAAAGGCTTACATAATAAATGTGAGAAGTTATATTGTGCCATCAATTGTTGTGAAATTCTCAATGTTACAGTGTGAGAAAAAAACAAAAGGGAGCACAAAGTAAGTAAGTAAGTAATTGGGTATTTATCAACATCATCCGAAAGTGGAAATCTTGTTCATTGCTGATCCTGCTTGTCGGAATGTCAGTCCTCTGTCCTCTGGACATGTTAGGATATTTATCAGATCTGTATCCTCTGGTAGTTTGGTTTGTTGTAAGTACATTTCCTGCGTATGGCTATGGCAGGACATCAGATACATAATGTAATCCTTTGCATGAAAAACGATAACCAACAAGAAGAGACAGTGACATGCCACAGTAGCTGTTCTTGCAGGCGGGAACCGTAGATCTGCTGATTGGTTGAAAGAGTTTTCCAGGAGATATTCTTGTTTTGTTGTTTCTTTTTCATGGGCCACATTTCGGCACAATAGTCAGCTAGGCCTAAACTGCCATCCCCGATAGCATTATTATATCCCTGAAATGTCCCTAATCCCCTGCATTGTACAAGCAATCCCCCTGAGTGAACTCCTCGTTTTAATGTGAAATTATGTCCAAAGTTTTTTTTTCAAAAAAAGAAAGAAACAACCACAAAGTCAGTAAAATATTAAATATTGTATTAATATATGATATATACAAATTTACATGATATCTCCTTAAGTCAATTCATAAGCACCAAATTTGGACTGAATCGGATCATCGGTTGAAAAATTATTGCCCGAAAACCTTTGGAAAATCACCCTCTAGTGTCAGACATATACAACCAACGTTTCCTCAATTTCAATCCAATACTTACTCACACTGGGGTCGATGTGGGTATAACATTTGAAAAACATTCATGTAATGGTTTACGAGTTATCGTGTTAACACAAAGGATCTGTGGCGGGGATATAATAACCATGGACACTAAAAAACAAATTGCCTACCTCTGCTGTACTCTTAATACAACCAATGCAAACTTAATCACGTTTTTTTAAGTGTATTTCCATGGTCATTTACATTCTGCACTTTATAAATGCTAGCCTACACTGGACAATATCCATTCTCTCCCAACATTGCCTTTTATTTTTTCATTGTCTTTGCACCATCTACACTGAACCTCCAGAAGACTGACATGTATATTGATGTCAATGCATGTTATTGTTGTTAATATTTGTTGTGTCCTGTCTAAGCATCTTGTGAGAATTGACTCACTCAACTAAATTCCTTGTAATTCTATATGACAATAAAGCAGATTTTATTTCTGTTTCTTATTCATATCATTGGTGTTAGTGATGTCACACCGCGAGATTCAGACAAATTTGTCACAGGCATTTCAATCAGTAGAGACTAGTGGAGGAAGTTTAGACAAATGTTTATTACAAAAGATAATATGTGATAGTTAGTTTTGGGGTTAAGACCCTGCTAGGAGATTTAAGGTTGACATTACAGCTGCTGACAGGTAAGATCAGAATAACATTGATTATCTTGTTACAATGTTACCGGGATATATATAAAATGTAGCTAGTGAACATTTTGTCTTAGAAAGTCATTTGTTGGGAGCCAGAAAAATGGGCAAGCATTAGGATCTGAAGGACTTTTAGGGACATAATTGTAATGGCCCCACGACTGGGTCAGAGTATCTCTAGAGCTGACGGACTTATTGGATGTTTTCAGTTTGCAGTGGTTCATACCTACCAACATGTCAGGAGTAAGGCTTCCCTGTGTTGTCCGATCCCACAGAAGAGTTGCTGTAGCACAAAATTTCTAGAATTTTCTGATAAAGAAGTGTCAGAGCACAGAGCGCATCACAGTGCTGTTTTGCCATCAAAAAAGGACACCTACACTCAAGTATTATGGCTGATAGGTCTATCTACTCAATGTGAGTCAGGAAACGGTTGATGACTCTAATGAGGCTGATGA
Organism: Lophius americanus; assembly: GCA_037951165.1. Classification (NCBI taxonomy): domain Eukaryota; kingdom Metazoa; phylum Chordata; class Actinopteri; order Lophiiformes; family Lophiidae; genus Lophius; species Lophius americanus. The sequence continues at coordinate 8,913,567 of JBBDHG010000028.1, read as the reverse complement.
ATGATAAAGTTAAGGAATCTGGGTAGACCAGTTAGTGATGGGAAGTGGAGGACATGTAACCCTAACCCTAACAAAAAAAAAACGAGTTATGTTGGGGAAGTTAGTTGCCTTCCCCAACACCAATCCACTGTTGTGTCAATGAAACCCCCCTGATTGAATTCCTGAAATTAAGGTTATGTCTGAAAAACTGTATTTTATAAAAATGCCTTCCCCTAGTGAGTAAAATATGATCTATGATATTTACAGGATTCAAATGTACCACATCTGGACTATCATACAAATGAACTGAGTAAACTCCCTGCAGGTCATGATTATGTTGTTTCTTACGTGCCAATTTTGGACCATGAGACAAAATCAGGAAGTTATGTCAAAAAGATTTTTTTTTGTTGTAATAAATAAAAAACTCCCCTAGTGAGTAAAATATGACATGTAAAAAGATAAATCTCCTTCAGTCTATTCATATGCACCAGATTTGGACTAAATCAGACCAATGGCTGAGAGATAAGGGCCTGGAAACATTTGGAGATAAAGCTCCCCCTAGTGTCAGAAATATATAACTGACTTTTTTTCCACAATCAATCCCATTCTTCCCCTCACATGTCAAGAAAACAGTGTTGTTCATTAAAAAAAGATCCCTCTAGTGAGTAAAATATGAATTACTAGTGTAATCTAATCTGAACTAAATCAAAATATATTGTCTTTCTCACACTAAAGTGTTTGGGTATAACATTTGAAAAAGATCAATGAAATAGTTATGAGTTATTGTATCATCATGAAGGATCTGCGGTGGACGCAGAAATGATAATTTCATAATATTCGACACGTTGGAGATATAATAATAATCAGAAAGGAACCAGAAAGATAGAAAGAAAGAACGATTTGATGCCTTTCCTTCTCAGGAATGAAAATAATTTCTGCTGTTGCACGGGAGCCAAGATATATAAATTCATCAACTTTTAGAACAATTTATGGAGAATTCCTAGTCAAAACTCCTCACATCGTCAGATTCAATTTGTTCTTTGATCCATAAAACTTTATATAAAAAAGCTTCAATCCCTCAGAGTAAGCTCAGGTTGCAGAGCATGTTCACCACACAGTCTAACAAGCCTGGTGCACATTCATATTTCACCCGTGCACACAGCCTTCTCACTAAATCCACATTATAAAGAGCTTTTACTAATCATTTTGGAGGGATGATATGATAATAACTCTCTGACTGCTTGGCTGTCTTTCTTTGTGTTCGGGCCTTGATTTATAATGGCCTCTATAACTGAGGAAGACAGTAAACAGCAGGCTTCAATGTCAGCCCATCTCATTCAGGTGGATAAATGGAATTCTACTACGTAGACATTTCTTTCCTTGAATCGTTGATGAGTTCAAGGACAAATTTCAGGACAAAGTCCTTTGATTTCTGGCTATTTCATGGCATTTTTGTGTTCTGCTTTTATGTGTCAAGTGAGGTGAGCTTTCATTAAGTAGTCCCACATCAGAACAGGAGGTATCTATGCCACTAAGCATAAAATCAAACTGTTCAGGGGAGCCCCAAGAATCCTGAAGCTAAAGCACAAGTTGCCTACCTGATATCCAAATCTGTGTAATGGAACAGGTCATAAAAGGATCCTTCTTCCACAGGACACCTCAAGAAGCCCCGCGTTCAGGTCATGATGCATTAGAGCTCTTTTAAACCCTGGCAGATTGTTTTATTGTTGAGGCTAATTGTAGATATTGAGAATAATATATTGAAAAAACTTACAACTCCCACTGAAAGATGAAAGATCATACCCATGAAAAGTAGTCATTGCAATAAATATTTGTATTGCAATATGTTTTGTGGCGAATTGTGACACATATTACAATAAATGGCACAATTCCTATTTTGACATTATTGGTGCAAAAAATGTAAAGTATGCATCATGTGTTTATTATTTACAATATTTTCAGTATGAGTTTGATTAACTGGTCGTAAAAAGGACTACGGTGACTTTTATGCTAGCTTTTATGAAAGATACGAAAGAAAAACACATTAGATACAAGTACACTGTAAAAAAAAGAAACAGTGAGGACATCAGAATTATGTATTTTATGCTCAACTCAAACCACTACATTTTGAAGAAACTCAATAGAGAATATATATGTTTACGTTTTTATCGATTATAAAATTTGAGTTAATTTACTATTTCCGAACTTCACTTGATAACATCAAGGGTCGACCTAGATTTAGCAACAATTGTTGTATTTTGCAACATAAATAATCATATTAGGCCAACTCAACACAAGGAACTCAAATAAGATATTAGAGCAACTAATAATTCAGAGTTTATTATTTAATTCAATATTTTTTCAGGGAAACAGTTTCAAATGTTAATTTATACAGTGTAGATGAATAGTACGTTGTGAATCTAATCAACAAGATTACATAGCAGATGTTCAATTTATTATGTCTGTGGTCTGATATTCTTTCCTTGAATAATTTTACAGATTTAATTTTTATGATAACTTTTATCTTGATCTCATCCTAAATACCTTCATATTATTACTACTGAGAACTGAAGGTGGTTGACATTTTTTGCCATGAATGCAATGTTTCTATTAACTCTGCTTTCTTTAGTGAACTTATTTGACCAAAATATGACTCTCAGTAAATTAGGCTACAAAAAAAAATCTTTAATTTGATGCAGGAATTTATGACGTCCAGGCCAAATGCAAAAAGTTTTTCTGAAGGTGCCAACCCTAGTAATGATCTTTTCACCAGGATACATTCAAAGGGACATGTTGCTAGCATATCAGTAAGCTTCGAAGCAAAAACTAAATGCATGCAGACCACTGGTACCACTGTAGTGGTCCTTTTAACTATTTAACTATTTATATCCAAGGAAAGTCTTGGATATGATGGAAACGTCATCGCCGATCATATGTGCCCCCAAAGATCCTTCGTGTTGATGTATTAACTCAAAAACCATTCAATAGATAATTTTAAAAAATTCTACCCACATAGACCTTAGTGTGAGGGAGAGGTGGATTGATTTTGGGAGAGACTGGTTGTACATTTCTGACACTAGGGGGCGCTTTATCTCCAAAAATGTTCTAGCCATAATTTCTCATCCCTTGGTCCCGATTAAATCCAAATTTTGTTAATGTGAATCGACATGACAATATTTATCTAGTGAGTATCATATTTTACTCTAAGAGTTCATATTTTACTGGGGGAGCTATTTTTTTTATCAAAAAAATCTTTTAAAAACAGAACACGTGCTGTTTGAATAAAATTACCCATTCAGAGAGCATTTGTAAACTCAGCTCCCTTTATACTATATAGTGTCACCTCCATCAGGTGTTGTGAGTAACAGCCCCTCACCCACTGACACGGCAGAATCCACTGCACATGATTAAAAACAGTCTCACTTCGAAATTGAGTCCTCAAGTTTGAGGCGGTTCCTGCTTTACTTGAGTTACAGGGCGACCGATCCATATCCTGCTTCGTGGCGTCACCAACATCAAGGTGAGCCACTTAATAAAGATGAATATCTTTGTTAAAGAACTTCATTAGATGGTAATGCTTGTCTAACTGTGACCCAGATGAGTACCAAATTTTAATTTCTAAATGTAGCACTTCCATAAATTCAGCATTTTGATTGAAGTTTCCTACACAGTTCTTCAAAATGTTTGATTGGATCCACATGCAGAATGCCTTTATTATAAAAGAGGTTTTCATTATTAGTTACTGAAAAACCTTAACCAATTTCCCATGGAATGCATGGGGCATTTTAATATGATTATTATGAGCTGACGCCTTGAATATATAGAGGTTTTATCTGGGAGACAGAGACTAATGGATTTGAATGCACAACTTTAAGCACAATTTTCCTCGAACCTCTCTAGCAACCACACACAAAAAGTATGGAGGTGCCTTTGACGTAGCCTAAAAGTTACATTTCAACTAATGCAATGAGTACCAATTGCATGTTTTTGCATCTCCAAGACATTATTCTCCATACCAGAATTTTCCAGTAAACTGTATTTGGCGGGAAGAAGGGAAGTGAGTAGACCTAGGACTGCAGACTTACACATTTCTAATGACAGAGCAGTGTTTTCCACTTTCACACCGATTCTGTTTACCACATACATATCTATTTTTGGTTGCTTCATTCCTGATCACCATGCCATTGTGAAAATATGTGACCTTTGGAATAATCCATTATACGTGAGAAGACATATTTGTTCCCCTTGACTGTTGTCTTTTACAATAAAGGGAACACTTAAATCACAGATCCCAGATCTGGATTAAGAAATAGTCCAGTTGAAAATCTTTATTGCTTTCATAGTGTAATTTGTTGAGAACAAAATAACGTGCAGCAATCAATAGAAAACAAAATTATTAACGCAGATAATTGGATTCCGACTCCTTGAAACTGTGTTGGGAGACATAAAAAAACCTTCTGGCCACAAGGAGGAACGACAATACCTGAGAAACTTCTGTGGGCTTCAGATACCGCCTCATGCTACCAATAGCACGGGAGAAATGTAAAACTCGCCAAGAATCAGCCAGAAAGTATAGGGAGAGGAAAATGGTCTGTGGTCACCACCTGCAAAACCATTCTTTAATAGGGGTTGTCTCACTAATGTCCTCTCCTTCCAACGGGTGTGATTGACTTGGAGTTACACTGTGATAATTATGCTGTCCCTTCATATTTTTTGGAAGTGTACATTACTGACCATTTTAGTGTAGATATGTAGACATGCTAATGTAGTGAACTGCCAGCGCTACATGTTGGATAATGAAGCACCCAATCCACTGTAAAAGCAAACCCCTGTTTGAATTATTCAAATTTAATTTGAATTTGTGCCTGGAAAACAACTTAAAATATGAACTACTAGAGTCAAATCTGATGTTTACAAGATAGAGTTCAAGTCATTTCATGTGCACCTAATTCAGACTAACTGATAGGAATAAATGTGCAAAACAGTGTTTTCCCTTAAACTTGCTCCCGTAAAACTTGGTCTGAGTAAAGTAGGAACTATTATAATAATTTTCTGGACTAAATTATACAAAATGTTAAAATACGTTATTTTTGAAAGACAGCGTTTTTTTTGTAAAATAAAAATGAATAAATCGGATCGAACGGTTCACACTTTATGGCCCCAAAACCTTTGGAGATAACGTGAAAGTATAGAATCAATCTTTCACAATATCAATCCAGGTTTTTCTCGCAGTAAGGTCTCTGTGAGTGTGAAATTTGAAAATGAATGAATTTTTTCGGTTATCACGCTAATGAAAATGATTTTGTGGCAGATATTAAAGAGGCAATTACTTTTCCTTTTATTCCCGATATATGGGATATAATGAGGCAAACTGGCTCACACTGAAAATCCACCCCAAACACAAACTGAGCAATGGGGTTTATGTAAAAACTATGTCTACATTTTGGACAAAGAGGGCAGAATGCTCAACGAAAGAGTGAAGAAATCCATCTACGTCAAAATTGAACAGTAATCTTTAATAGGAAATGAAGATATTTTGTCACCTAATTACAATGCAGTCTTAACATCTCTCCCAATACATGTTCACCATCATTCACACCTGGAATATCATTATGTTAACAACTCACATGATTCCCCAACAGATAATCAAGACCACTGTGTCCCTAATGACCCACATTAGTGATGCATAAACTCCCTCTTTCAAGTTCTTGAAGATTTTATTCTAATGAAATATTTTCACTCCTATTAGAAGAGTTCATATTGAATTATTCTGGTTTTATTCTGTTTTCGCCGATAGGATACAGCACTGAGAGAATAATTGTCAATTTCTGTAGTAAACTATTCAGAAATTCTGTACCACTGTACTAGAACTATGTTGTCCAGAACTACTACCAAAATGAGTGGTACTTGCAACCAGGTCTGCGTTATCATTCCTGACAGAAAAGGTATATCCCCAAGATGCCCCCAATCCGCTGCGATGTACAAGTAGTCCACAGATTGACCACCTGAACACTTCAACTTAAATGTGACGTTTTGACCGAAAAAAGTAAAAAATCTCCCCCTAGTGAGTAAGTTAAGATATATTCAAATTATATCTGCTCAAATTGATTTATACTCACCATATCTTTTAAAAATCAGACCAACAGTTAAGAAATTATGGCTCCAAAATGTTTGGAGATTAAGTGCCCCATAATGTCGGAAATATACAACTGACCTTTCCCAAAATCAATCCTATGACAGTATAAAATATGAAAATGATCCATGAAATAGTTTCTGTGTAATCTTGTTAACAGAAAAATAAAACTTGTCAGCTGCCATTTTTGTCTCACCGTTGGTCACACATTAAATTATCTGAAGTTACAGCACAGCAATAAACCGTGTTCATTCGACAAAACGGTTGGGTGACATTTTGCTAATTGAATGCAGCCCAGGTCTAGGCATTATTTGTATGCCTGCTGGGAGAGCATGCTGGCCACAGAGAAGCCGAGGCAGAGCAGGATAGTTTAGGTTAGTAATCAATGCCACTATGAGAAAGTGACGAGGGTGTTAGCCAACCGAGTTCGGTTCGGCTGTATCTAATCCTGGACGCCAACACTGGTCTCAAATGAATCATTTCAGCTCTCCAACTCTTGCGCAGCTCCCGACATCGGGCACTGGTCCCACCTGAGTTGGTTTGCTTTAGCAATTAACTGAGACAGAGATTGAGAGGAAGGAGAGTATGTGATGGTATATGCAATTTGTCCTTGGGGGTAACACTGTTTTAAAAAAAAAGATGAAAAGAATTGCCTTGCAAATGAGTTGTTGTTGCTATAGTTAAATGTGTTTGTACAAGCTGAATGATGGAAAATAAATTAATAAAATCAAATAGTAGGTTAATTCATAGTCTCAAGTTGCAGAAAAATGTGAATGCATGTGATAATGGCGGGAGACCCACGCAGCTAATTAGCAAGAACAAAAAAGCTTTAACAACTCCACCATTCTATCCACTCACATTATCCATGGTTCTTTGAAGTCGACACTTGAAGGGCCTGCTGTTTTTCATGCCTCATATTTCTGGAACGAAAATGTGCTCCTCTCATTTTATGGGTAAATTGCTTAAAAAGTCTAGCTTTGCCTGCAAGTACAAACAATGGGATCACGTACTCCCCGAGTGTGTCGAAGGTAGCCAAAAGTCAAATATTTAAACAAGTAGTTTTGATATTTTTATCTTTCTTATGCAACTGATTTTAGTGTTTTCCCTTTGAAGCTTATTATGGAATTTTGAGACTGGTGTCCTCCAGTACAGCAACACAGAAAGTCAAGTTTTTGTAAAAGCACCCAATATTTGTTTACATCATAGAGTCAATGATTCACTAAACATGCAAACCACATTTCCTTATTGCATATATGGCTGCCCTTGACATTCTTAGTGTGGAACACCAAGTGCACAGTTCCCATGACAAGGCAGAGGGGGAGCGTTTGTGGAAATTAATTCCAAGACTGGTAAAAGCTGACAATTTGGCATGGGGAGGGTTAAAAAATTGGCCTCGTCATGCAGAAAAAAATAAAAGAACATCCATTGAATCTCCCTTTGGGCATCTGATCATGCTGTCCCGCTAGCATGAACCCTAACCCATTCTTTATACGCATTAACATGTTCCGCATTAACCTGTTCTACCCATTATGTTATTTTAGTTTAAGTCATGCTAGAATTACATCCCCAAAAGAAACGTTAAATAGCTCCTGGATGAGAATGTCTGGTAAAGGAAAGATGATGGGTATTTTTTGATAGATCTTAATAGATCTTGAAGTCTAACCAACCGGTTTGGAAGCTTTAGCCCAATGTGTTTCTGATGTTACATTTATGTTTTGTTTTCCCTCATATTTATTGGAGGACGTGCCTTAATTAGATACCCCAACAGTCAAATCAACATTACGGCCTCTGCATCCTCCGCAGATACTTCCCAAAAACTTTTTCATGGATCATTTTCAAATTTTATACCCAAATAGACAATAGAACAACTGGGGTTGGATTTGGGAAACGTCCGTTTTATATCTCCTCTTTTCTCTTTCAGTCAGTTGTTTATTTCTGACACTAGGGGGAATTTTAACTCGAAAAGTCCCTGGGCCATAATTTCTCAACTGTTGGTCCGATTTAGTACAAATTTGGTGCATATTAATTGATTTGATAAGAACTAACTTTTATACATCGTGTTTAACATTAATAGGTCATATTTTCCATACTAAGGGGGGCTATTTTACAAAAAACATGTTTTTTTTTGGACATGACTTCCTAATCATTAGTCTGATTTAGTCCACATTTGGTGCACATGAATCAACTCGAGGAGATATATCTTATTTATATATCTATAGATCTATAGATACATCTATAGATCTATAGATATATCTATAGATATATGCGCATTATCCAATCAAAACCTGAACATTCCAACTTAAATAACTGCCTTGGTCAACATTGCAATCAATGTTGCAAAGTGAGATAGAGAAGCAAAGTTTAATATAGTTGTACAGTAATATATACAGTACAGCACATGCAAGAAAATACCCGTATGTGATTGTCTTTGACAAATAACTGTGTAATGAATTTTCTTTTATTGTCAAAGTTTGAGATTTGATCCAAATGTAAAGTGCGTTATAAATTTTATGTATTATTATTATTATTATTAAAGAGGTAAATTGATTTTCCTTTATACAGATTGTCTTATCTTCTACATTACATTTTGCAGGTGCAGACACAAAACTATCTTCAGAGGTAGAACGTTTTTTGCAGCCCCTGCAAAATTTAGAGCACCCGATACCTGGCATCAGATGAAGGTTGTACTGGCATCAGATAACAGCCATACTGGCATATGTGAAGGCATCAGATGAGGGTCGCTCTGGCATCTGCAGGAAGTCATATCAAACACTGGGATAATGAATAAATACTATATGGCAGGCTCAATAGTGCTATTGTAAAAGTTCCACTTAGTCTTGTTCTCCTATAACTCTTGATAGTAATGGCTTTATGGGCTTTTTACTTCTGCCAAGAGGTCATGTTTTGTCAGGGTTGGTCTATGATCAGACAAATGTTACTTGAAGGAGTATCTTGAAGGAGTATCATCTAACTTGGTGGAAAGGTTGGGTATGTAGCAAATAACCATATATTACATTACTACACATAAAGGAGATATGTGTTTTTTTTTACCATAACATGAATATAAAGGACCTGCCTTCCGCCAAATGTTGGAGGTGTATCCTGCAGAAAAAACACAATTAGTGAAATCTTGTTGTTGAATTGTTTTTTTAACCCTGTAAAACTTGAACGGAATCCAGATTGTGGACCAACATGCAGACACCAAGTGGAGGCCGAGCAGGTGGAGTTTAGTTATTTAATGATTCAAAGTCCAAAATCCATATTTGAAAAACCCAAAACTGGGCAAAGTAAAAGAAAATGCAAATAAACAGAAAGAAAGAAAGACTAAAAAAAGAGAAAAAGAAAAACAGCGGGACTAGATTGAGTCAGGACATAAAGTATACATAAATGAAACATTTACACTTAAGACAGGAAATAAAATAAAGAAATCTTACATGAAAGGGAAAATAGGACAACTCATATCTAAAATATAGGTTTATTTCAACAGATGACCCAAATGCTCAAAGCCCCCTGTGTGTTATATGTTGACACAACTTTTCTAATTTAATCTGCTTCAACACCTTGAGTCCAATCCCCCTGTAATGTAACATTTCTTGACATGCTCCAAACATTAGCTGGGATTTTGGTTGAGACTGAAGCTGCACTGCCTTATCTCAGCTTTGCTTTGCTGTAAACAGAATATTCCCGACAGATGACCCACTACGTAATAGTACGGATGACACTGTGAAAGGACAGGTCTCAGTATAAAAGGACAGGTAACACTGGGAACAGGACCGGTAACACTGTAACAGGACAGGTAATCTAGGAACAGGGCTCGTATGTGTGACATCTATCTGAGGATTAGCAATATACTGGTATTGACTGAGGTGTGACACAGCTGGAGTGAAATAGAATGTACAAGAAGACCAATCACACAAGCAGAATCAAAGGAACAAGGGCAGTTCCAGAAAGCAAACTCTGAGTTTCGGCCAGAGCTCTGGGTCGATTGACCCGGAAATTAATTCTGTGTAAAACTTGTGCTCGAGGACAAAAGCAATCACCATTTGAGCTCGGATGCTGTTTTACAGGATTACAAGCATATATTGAGCCTTTCTCCTTCACTGAGTATCAATGGAGGAGAGAGGCCACTAAAAGCTAAATAAAATATATTTAAGCTGATTCTCTTCCATCCATCACCTAAATAGGATGTTACAGAACTCGTATCAAGTTAATATTTTAGCATCTTGATACTCTCTATAAACATTGTAGGTGTGTGAATATGTAAAAAAATCATTAAAATTCATACTTTTTGGATTCTTCCCCATACCTTTTCTTTTCTCACCAGTGCTAATGTGTGATTTGCAGAGGCATTAAGGAAGTGTGATCGGTAAATCAATATCACAACAGTTGAACAGCTTTTCATCAAAATGAAAGGACAGGGGCGCGGGGGCCAGAAGAAGATTATCTGATCTAGGGCGGGATTTCTGTATGACTTCATTAGCCATGTTGTTTAAACCTGTTGCAGGTCGTAAACAATGTATCAAAGAGAGTATTGACAGGCCCCCTACAAGGTCCCATCCAGAAACCTCAGAGGAAATAAAAGAACCTGTCAAGACTAAAAAAGAATGCAGCCTAGGATGGATTCATAATCATTACTAAGCACATCCTGTAAGATAGTATGTCATAGATAAAATTATGATGGCCGACAGGGGCCAACGCACTTCAATTTAAGAAAACAAATACAAATAGATTAAGCACAAGCAAACAAAGAAAACATCTTCATCAACATTGACAACACACAAACGCCGCAAAAGCTATAACACCTTAAGGAAAACGATCTTCAAAAGCCACAAGACAACATAAGAGTTTAAGACGGACACTTAAAAGTGATGGACCCCAATACATACATAATGATTAATTTAGTGAAAAAAATATACTATACATCATAAATTTAATGATATTTTGATAAGACGTTCTTGCTTTGCTTAACTCCCAGGTCATGTGGTCATTTGACTTATAATAAAACGTTAACCAAAATTGTGAAAACTACAAATAAACTTGAAAATGACCCTAACATGCACAGTACCCAAAGCTGCAGTAACATATGTATAACCCCAGCCTAAGAAAAAATATCATAAAAACACGAAATAGGATAGAGTGAATAAAAGGGTTAAACCTGTTAAAGTCAAAAGTAGTGTGACTTTTCTTTGCCTGTATATTCCCTATCTTTATTTGAGTTTGGAAGATGATAAAAGCAAATCCTCATTCAAGAATGGAAAGAACGTTAGCTTTTCTGTTCTAAATTGATTAAATCAAACAAACAAATACACTAAGACCAACTGAAAGTGACTCAGTATTTGAATCCTAGATAGATTCAAAGAAGGAAGCGATCCATTTCATCATCCTCGCCTCCCTCACCTTCCCCCATCAAACATCTACTTGTCCTCGGCCATACGATCTACAATCGCCATCACTTTATAAATCACACACAGACTTTCACAGTCCAACATAGGATGCTACTTCTATAAAGCATGAAATAATTTTTTCATGCAAAAATTCCAACCGAAAATTCCAACTGCTGATAAACAGCATATTTAGTAACTTTAGTGAATAAAAGAAGATTTAGTATGTCCCTATAACTTTCATAATATCCCCTGAAATTCAGATCTGCGGTGTCCTTTGTATTAATGCGATAACTCAAGAAATTTTTCACGGATCATTTTCATTTCAATTTTAAAACCCTATTGACCAAAGTGGGAGGAAGTAGTGAACGGATTTTGAGAAAGCTTGGTTGTATATTTCTGAAACTAGGGGGAGCTTTATTTCAAAAAAGTTTTTTGGCCATTATTTCTCAAACCCTTGGCCTGTTTTTGTCCAAATTTGGTGGATATATATTGGCAAAAGGAGATCTGACTTGTATACATCGTATTTTACTCTATCTTACTCATCAGGGTGAGCCTTTTTACGAAAAACACTTTTTTTCAGACATAACTTCACGTTTATTTTTTGGAGTTAAATAAGGGGGATACAAAGCTTGGTTTGAGGGGTTCTCAGGATATATACCCTTACTGTTGTTAGACTACAGCATAGATCTACTTAATGATATGTGTAACAAATTAATCGGGGGGAAATTCTTAAACCTAAAAACTGTCATATCAGAGGAAAATCCACCTTTTAACCTAATAATTTATGTTTAGTGGATTTTTTTTTTTTCCCATTGTAGGCATGTATTGAAACTCAGAGTAACAACTAAGAATTATCATCAAAAATGATCCACTGATAAATTATTTACCTAAGGTTTATGTCCATGTTGTATCGGTTTACATCACTCACAATTTTGACCGAAGAATGTCCAAGAGCATCTGGTCGGTAGAATGCAGTCCTCCAATCGGAAATTGCAGGTGCAAGAGCCCGGTTAAATAAGAAGGTGCTGTCAGGGGTATTTTCATGACCTTGGTTTCTACAGACAGATAAGACCAAAAATGTAATATTTTCATTGTCACTAACATTGTATCTGTTACTGTATGTGAGTCCTCTAATAAGAAAAAACTAAACATTTCTATCCTAGACTGAGGAGTTGGTGGATTGGCCGGGGAGAGGAAAGTCTGGGCTTCCGTGCTGAAACTGCTGCCCCCGCGACCCGGATCCGGATAAGCGAAGTATAACGAGACGAGACGAGACCACTAAGTTGATGTTAATCTGCACATTTTTTGTGGGATAGGACGAGGACCACTCTTCATTTGGCACAGGTGGATAGCACCCATAGTCATTTGACAAAAATAGTTTTTTGGCCCCAAGAAGGGATTGATCTGCAAAATACCACCTATACCATCTAGGAAGAGTTATGTGCATGTACTTCAACATTTGGATGTGATATCACTGTAGTATTTTATTAAAATCTACAATTGTGTTGAGTAAAAAATGGCAAAAAAAAACAAGATAAAAGGTCGATGATGGGCTCGTTCAGAAGAACGGGATAATTACCTTTGTGCTTCTTAAAAAAAGCACCCTACGCCTTTTATCCACAGCTGCAGTCAGACCAACTTTGAAGAGAGACAATCAGTCTTTATCCACTATGTAATTCACTTGACTCCCAAAATCCAAATAAAAGATGACTCCCATATGTATAAGTGTATCCTTATACATTTACATATTCATTATCAGCATACGTTGAGGTGCAGGCCTATGTATCAATACAAACTCTAAAAGGTAGCATCTTTTCAAGAACATACACTGAAAAGAACATCTTCTTTCTTGCTGTTGCTGTTTTCTGCAGATCAAGTTTCTTCCGCATTATTTAGTGTGCAACACGAAAGAAAAAACTACCTAAGATAAAGTGTCACTGAATTGTCAACACAGAATTGCACTGAGTATGCAATGATTCTAGCTTTTGTCAGTTAATGGACCAAACTATGGAACGGTATGGAACACAGTTTCTCAGAGTAGGACGTGTAACTTTCACTGATGCTTGTGCATAAAATCTGTGATATGATTGTAAATCGCTACATCTCACAGACCAAAGGTTGAGGGATGCATAAAAATAATCTGAAATGATCATTTAGTCTGTGAAGTTAGTCACAACACATTCCAACCACCGGCCTCTGCCGTCAAAGCTTACAATACATTTGAGGAAAGGATTAAAATATTCTAGAGAGAAGGCTTTGCATTGCTTTATTTGGTTGCATCTTAGAAGATTATATGTGCAGCCGAGTGAAACTGGAAATCATTACCATTTGGCACAATTTGTTGAGAGGATGGCCAGTAATTTCAGCTTGTAATGTGATCAGTTATGCGTAGCTTTCTTGGCGTGTGCCTTCTGATTTAACGTCAGGCTACTCTAGCTTCCCTTTTGAGCCACATTCATCAAGATTGAGATTTCGAGATACCATGTGAGACATTTTGAACTCACGGAGCTTCTAACCAGGAGAATGAAGGTTTTTATTTCATCGTACATAAAATTCTGAAGGGATATCATAATATTATTCTCAGGTCAATGCCTTTTCAAATCAGTTTTATGGGCAATGTGGTAAAAAGTCAATTAAAACCAAATATAATAGCATCACACATTCAACAGCTGCTATAGATGGAACCACAGACTACATAAACATTGCATCCACACACATTAAATGAAAAATGTTAGGCAATTTTTGAAAGCAAAAATTCTTTCCACGGTCATTTATCTGCCATATGGACAAACACAACAATGCAGATTTTAAAAGACCTGCCTTAATCCATCATTGACATGGGGAGTCATGTGATATACGCCTTAATTTATTACCTTACCTAAGAAAATTAAAGAAAAGGTGTTTGTGAGGTGACGTTGGTGAGGTGTGGCTATCATCTTCATCTTCAGATCTTTTTAACGAACCTTACATTTTACACAAATTTTTTGCCAAACACTACAAATATATTAAGATTTTAATTAGATGTCAGTTTAGTTCAGGTTTAACAACAAGTGTAATATTTTCATAATGATGTATAAATTGTTAAGAAATACCAGGAAATGGAAACATGTAAAGAAAAAGAAATTAAATGGAAACAAAATGATTTAAAATTTTATTAATTAATTAATTATAAAAAAAATTTTTAAGGGAGATGATGAATTGAATGCTCTTGATGCAAATGGATTAACGATACTGTCTAACAATCACCCTTAAAACGTAGTCTCGTGTTAGAGAAAGGGAGAAAATACTCCATCCATTGCTGTATATGGATGTGCCAACCATTTAATGGGGTATATTCTTGCCCAGAACCCATCTTCTCAGTACTGTTCACATAAATCAATTCAGTAGTGTCTGCTTATGAAACAATATATGTGGGTGAAATCATAACTTCCTTGACATTGATAACAATTGGGGTCGGATTTCTGGTTAAAAACATTGAAAGCACCATTTTATTGCAAATGTGTAACTGTAGAGGTATAGACTAATCTACAAAGGTGGAGTACTTCTGCCCTATAATTCATATCTCATTTCTCAATCATTAACTTAAAATGTATTTTAATCTCTAAACTTCCTCTGGCACAACCTAGTGATCATTATGGAGAACTACATTTTTACAATTTCAAAATACATGCTGCGTGGGAAACAAACAAACTTCATCTAGTGCTACAGAAACTCAGATGTGAGACTGGACCCACCTGTACTTCCAGCTTTACTGTGGACTGCAGACATTTCGTGACATTCCGTCACAGCGGAAAAAAACACAGGTGAGATGTAACTAAGACTCAGTTCCAATAAGTGTCCCAGGCACAGTGAACGAGCATGAACAATAGCCAGACCACTTGCAGTGGAATGTAACAATCATTAATGCAATGACATTTCATAATGTCTGCTGTGCATACAGTCCTTTAGTCATTCATGCTGCGTGTTCTTTCCAAATGGTTGGATTCCACCGCCCTTTAATAAAACTACAAGACCTAATCTAGCTCAGCCTTCCTCATTATTGTTTTAAAAAAAAATGTTTCCAGTATCATCTCTGAAATGAGCTCAGTGTGGCAACTCATGTAACGATTTTAAGATATCATCGTTATGGTGCTTTCATTCCTCCAACATTATACAGGTATTTAATTTAACACAACACTGATTCAGCTACAGCTTGGTCTTTATCCTGGAAACAGTTGCTTTGCCTTTTAACAGACCATGAAGTGCAAAGAACTCGGGCACTCTTTCCTTCAGATTTTACAAAGAAAGTAATCCACCTTTTTATATTTTAACCCTTGAAGGTTCTCACAAAGTAAAACGATATCAAACAAAGTGTAGGAAAAATTATTTCTTTGCATATTATATTTAATTGTGGCAATAGTTGTATATCTTGGATACTATAATGTGCAATTTATAATAATAATGATAATAAAAATAACAACAAAAAAATATATTATTAGTGTTATCATTATTATAATAAAAACTTATAAAATGAGAAAGTGCTCGGAACTGTGAAAAGCGTATTTTTAGAAAACCATTTGACCCTTATTAGAATTTTTTGGTTGCATCATGTTACAAATTTGTTACTACTATTAAGTAAGTCCTCACATGCTTTAATATGCAAAATAGAGTCTTTCTTATCGAAGAGGAATTTCTCCACAGCCATGGTTAATACCTCCTCCTTTGACGGTGTCCTCCAGGGCTTCATCAGTGGCCTCTTATTCTTCTTACTCTAGCATACACATGCTGCCACTGCCTCAAATAGTAAACAGTTTCAGAAAAGTGGCACACATTTTTCAGTTGAGAAGGAAATTTAAGAATAATAGGATTTTTAGTTGGCTTCTTAAGTCTAAGAAGCCAACTAAAATGTATTATTACCGTTAGTTTTAGTGATCACGCCAAGTTTGAAGCAAATCATTTTAAAGTAAATTGTTCAGAAGCTGCAACCAGCTGAGCTCTGAACAGATGGTAGTTTAGGACCCATCACTCTCTTGACAGATTGCCCCCAACAGATAAAGCGTCATGGGGTTTTTACAGAGTGGGAAAGGTCTCTCATCAGTAACGGAGTCTGTTGGCCGGCCCTCTGTTACTGATGAGATGTACATGTGCAAACGCTTGCCAGAATCACACATTCCTCCAAAGCTGCCATCAATCACCAGGAAACCGTACTGGGTTCTATTTAATTGCGCACACTGCTGCCTTACACCATTCATTCTTCATTCATTCATTGGGGCGGCTGTAACTCAGTTGGTCGAGAGGCCGTCTCCCAATCGGAAGATTAGAAGGTAGCCGGTTCAAGTCTCTGCATGGTTTACTTGTCGTAGGTTCTTTGAGCAAGAACCTGAAACTTTTAGCTCCCCAGGCACTTCTGTCCACTGCTCCCTCACAGATGGGGATCTTGTTCTCTGTATGGTTGTATTCATTCATTCATTATCTACCGCTTATCCTGTTCAGGGAAACGGCGGGCTGGAGCGTATCCCAGCTGACATCAGCCGAGAGGCAGGGTACACCCTGGACAAGTCGCCAGTTCATCACAGGGCAGACACACGCTCACACCTACACCTACGGGCAATTTTAGTGCCACCAATTCACCTATATCACATGTTTTTGGACTGTGGGAGGAGGCCGGAGTTCCCGGAGAGAACCCGTGCACACAGGGAGAACATGCGAACTCCGCACAGAAAGGTCGGCCGATGTGGATTCGAACCCGGTACATTCTTTCTGTGAGGCAGCAGCGCTAACCACCGTATATGTCTGTGTGTGATGAATAAAGGATACATTATTATTCTTAACCGCTTATCCTGCTCAGGGACGAAGGGGCTGGAGCCTATCCCAGCTGACATTGGGCAAGAGACGGGGTACTCCCAGGATTGGTCGTCAGTTAAACGCAGGGCCGATACAGAGAGACATACAAGTATTCACACTTACATAAACTCCAATGGGTAATTTTGACCCACTAAATGAGTTTATGTTCTGCATCTGTGCACACAATAGGTGTGTTTACATGGACAGCCTAATTCCGATTAGATTCGGAAAAGATGTCTAATCGGAGGGAAAACGTTGCATGTAAACACCCCTTTCCGAATGGAAA
The DNA here is from genome assembly GCA_037951165.1 of Lophius americanus. NCBI lineage: Eukaryota > Metazoa > Chordata > Actinopteri > Lophiiformes > Lophiidae > Lophius > Lophius americanus. The sequence goes on along the minus strand of JBBDHG010000028.1, from coordinate 8,895,962 downwards.
GAACCTTTCCGAATTAAATTTCACTCCTTTGCACAGAGGTAGCCTAAATCCTTTTGGAAAGCCTTTCCGATAGCCAGTCGCTGCATGTAAACGCTGTTTCGGAAAGCTTTCTGTTTGACTTGTACTTAGGCATGCCTAGCGCCGTGAAGTAATGCTCCGCTGAGTTTTTTCAGCGCCACGACGCATTTTGAATATGACGACTTCCAAACAGTACCGGTCTGCATCGGAGAGTGATTTAGTCATTGCAACCTTGAAAGAGTTTTACATGTTTGGAAGGTAAGATGGGCGAAAAGTCAGTCCCGCGCTCGCCCGCTTTGTCGTATTCCGCTTCTGGGCAGATGTTGGCAGTTGGCACCCAGCTCATCGTAGCATTATCGCCACCTTATGAACGGGAGTGCGGATCACCTGCGCATGTCTGAAAGTGTTTCCGGTAAGATGAGTCAGAAAAGATCACAAGTAATGTAAACAGAGGACCGACATTGCATTCAGAAAGGTTTAATTCGGACAGGAGTAAAGTGTCCCAAGTAAACCCACCTACTCAGGGGTGAGTAGGTGGGTTGGTGTCCCGACTGTTTTGGTGTGTTCACACCAAATCTGATGATAATATTTTAGAGAACCAATAGGAGTAATTATGGTGAAGTATGCAAAGTATCAGAGACAGACTTTCCACTGCTGACACTGGTACAAGTGAGATCAAGGGAAGATTGCATAGATCATTGAGAAGGAGAACCCATTATTTTCAAGTACCAACATTGCAATACATCACTCTTGATGACGTATTTATGCAAACTGAGCTTTTTGAGCTTAACTTAAATCAAGAATAAGTACAGAGAGCGACTAAGAGCTGTCTGTGCTTGTCTCTCATCCATCCCTATAATGACGGAGCATTAAATATATTTCTCACTGGGGGGCATTGAGATATTGCAGACTTTAGCTGAGAAAACGTTGAGAAGCACTGTTCGGCAACCAGTTGAGCTTGGAACAGATGGTAGTTTATGAACTATCACTCTCTTGACAGATTGCCCCCGGGGATTAAGCCTCAAGAGGTTTTTCCACCGTGGAAACGTTCTCATCAGTAACTGGTGGCTGGCCCTCTTGTCATCAGCAGGCAGTATGAGCTACCAGCTTGAGGTACCGGACCACCGCTTGCCAATCACACATCAATGGTTCCTCCAAAGCACCCACCATCAACCAGCAGGAAACTGTACTGGGTTCCATTAAGTTGCAAAACTGACAAAAGCAAACTCAATAGAGTGAGACATGCACAAATAAGGCAAGGTGAAATGTTGCTTTCATCTGGCATGAACACTTTTTTTCACATATTTTTTAACAGATAACAACCATGTTAGCTTGTTGGAGAAGATAACCTTTTGGGTTGGCCTGTTGGAGAAGCTAAGGTTAATGCTAGCCTGTTGGTGAAGCTAATATTGATGCCAGCCGGTTTTAGTATTTTAATTTTTAAGTTTCATTTTTTATATATATTTTATTTTCTGCACAAATTGTGCGAAAATTATCAAGAACATGTTCCCAAATTATTATTTTTTTTACAATTAGTTTCTCTAATAGATTATATTAACTGTAAATGTTCTTTTATCTGTAGGAGTGCATTTGATGCAGGCTAATAATGATTGTTAATTGACCATTTGAATTTTATGAATGCTGTGGTTTGGACAAAAATGGAGATAATCTAATTTTTTCTTCCTTTTTTTTTTTTTATCTCAGAACCATTTTGTCAGAAAAGGTTTCTTAGTATTTTCAGATCAAACCGTGGCAACAACCTTTTTTCTGTGAAGCAGAAAGCAGAAAATATGATATATTTGATCATATTTTGTTTGTGGGCTTTTGTTTGTGATGCATTCTCCAAAACTTTCACTGCTTTTGAATGTGAGCATTTCAAAACAGGGAAGCTGGAAATCCCCCTTTGGCTCCATTGTCTGACAGCAGCCTGGTGTGTGAATAATTTTATTCAAGTGCCACTTGATTTTCCTGTCTCGAAAGCAGGCAGTCTGACATATTCTTGCTGAGACATTTGTTTTAATCTCAAACCTTTAAATTTCCCTCGTGTTGAAAAACTCTCATCGCGTATGGAAGAATGAGGAACTCGTCAATTCCAAAAAAAAGGGTACTATAAAGAAAAGTGTACAACAGGGGCAACTTCTGCATTTGCCCAAAATACAAACAAATAATTTGATTTTAGAAATACGTCCACATATCAAATAGCAAGACAGCAAACTTGACCTAACTGACTTTTACATTAAATTGTATGAATCTACTTTATCTACAATCAAAAACAATGTGACCCAGCAGGGATCAGAAAGAGGACGCTTCTTGTTTTCAAGGTAAGATTGTAGCCCTTTACACCTGGGCAGTGAGATAGAGAGAGAAAAAGCTTGAGAGTGAAGGAACCTGGATGATCTTCTATTTAATATAAAGTAGTTTCTGGACACTTCAAATCAAAAAAAAAGAATCTTATCTAAAAGCACCCACATCACCTGGACCAAAATAACTTTCCTGGACCACAAAGACATAAACTGTCTGATTGCCAGAGCAATTTCAAGGTTTGAACATATTTAACCACCGATCTATTTGATTACTGTGGTGGTCTTTCTTTTGCTTGCTGGACCAACAAAAGCTAAGAACCCATTTAAACAGGAACTAATTAAGTTAAAAACTGAAATAACTTTTCCTTTACATTTTTCCAAAAGTTCAGCGTTCACAAAAAACCTGTACTTCCTGGATCATTGAATTTCTCATAGCTCTACCACAATATTTGAGACTAGACGACAATGTCTCAGACCAGGTAGTCAGCAACACCGGAGCCAAACCAGCTTGTTTTGGCTCTTTTTTAGAGACCCAAAGTGTTGCCATTTTGCATATTGATTTGTCATATGTTTTAACGTCGAATGGCCTTGCTGACACAACCCTCCAATTTATCCGGTTTTGGGACCGGCATTTGATTTAGTTGGGTAGGCTGGTCGCTGGTAGCACTAACGACCTTGCCTAAGGGCCCACACTGGATTTCTGCCACACCCTCCTTTGACTAGTATCTGAACCCTAGTCTCCCGCACAGGTCATTAACCATTTCCAGAACCATCCCAAACATCTTCTACAAGTCAATGGTAGCCAGTGCTCTATTTTATTGTACTCTGTGCTGGGGAAACGGTGTAAAAAGGATTCATAAATTACTGAAGAAGGCAGGGTGTGTCCTAAGGAGTCAGCATGGTCAGTCATAAAGGTGAATTTGTCCTTCTTCTGGATTTCATAGACAACCCCTCCCACCCATTGTCTTAGACTGTGAACAGATGCTGAAGCTAATTCAGTGACAGACTCTTAATGTCGTGCGGCTCCACTGAGAGAGACATTAAAAAATGTATACCTACAGCCATCAAACTCAACTACCTGTCAACGCCACATCAAAAAGTCACATCAAATCAGCCGCACTTCACCAGCATTATTTCTCCAAATACTAGCACCATGTACTTGGGGCGAGCCATGGGTTATCAACCTGGGCCTTAGGTGCTATACTCCTGCGATAGACCATTTTCATGTTAGTAAACAGAGATGATGTATTTTGTGGGTGGAGTCTAACTGATGGCAGACAGTGACAGCTCTAAATAAAAAATACAAACTGGAATATGGGTCATCTGGCCGCATTCTCCGATTATTTCAAGGGTTTTTCAAGCAAACCACATGTTGCCTTACAATAATAAGGTAACTCTGATAATTGTGAGTAACTGGGTGAGATTTCCTGACCTGTTCTTACTGTCGGGTCAGTCGTACAATGATCTAACAAAATAGCCGACAGTGACCTGATGTTTTTGTATACATTTTGTAAAAACCTAATAACAAGTTTTATTATTTTCAGGATCCTTTCTTTTCTGAAGCAAACTTGATTGAAAAAGAGGCCAATATTATAGTGAGAAGAGAAAAGTTCTGAAATTAAAGAAATTAAACAAGACATTTGAAATGCTGATATGTGTAGCCTTTTTTGAAGACCTAGACGGCCCTGAGGGTTCCCCTCTGCCATGTTCCAGTAAACAGCTTGTCTACTAGGCCTACAATGTCGTCCCTGACAGCAAGAGTATATCCTTAAAAGCCCCAATCCCCTGCATGTAAAAGCCATTCCTTTGATCGAACTAAAAACTAATGTACATATTCTACTAGTAACATTACTACTTAGGCAGGAATTTTCTGATATGCCTGTTTTATCACCTTCTCTGACAAGGGGCATTTCTCGTTTTTTAAATAAATAAGTTCCCGTGAATACGTTGAAACTTCCTGCTCAAATGGCATTAAGTACGGCGAGCATAGCGTCTCACTGGTTGCCATGATGAGTATCTGAGCTCCATTGATGATGGCATTCCATTGTCCTCGTTCATGAGTTTAATTCAGAGTTAATTGAACCAACTTAGATCAGCTGTTCTTGAACCGAAAACTCCCAATTCCTAATCTCAGGGATGATCAAGCAGGGGTAAACTCAGAGTTTGTTAAACCCAGTTCCTGAAATACACCCCAGTAAGTCCTTCAGGCAAGGTTTGTGCTGGAGTGGGTTTTAGTGGATGCAGGTATGAGCCAGTCTGTGGCATTATAAGACATTTGGATGAATTAAATTGGAATAGAATAGAATCCTACTACTACTAGAATAATACTAGTAATAACAATAATATAATTAATAATAATAATAATAATAATAATAATACCAGCTGGTTATTAATAACAAAGCCTATACTGTCAGCCCTGATAGCAAGGGTATATCCCAAAAAAGTCCCTAATCCCCTGCATTTTACAAGCAATTCCCCAGATCCAACACCTCAAATTAAATGCTGTTTTGCACCAAACTTTCTCTTTAACGTAACCTCGGTTCAGATCGTGCCCAGGTTACAGCCATTTTTGGCTATAAAACAATTTTATACAGATGATGATGTGTTATTTATTCTTCATATCCAATAAAACGTACCTCACCCGGGATCTATTCCAGCTTCTGGCGAGGAAGCCTGTACGTGTCCCTCTGTGTCACTACTAACAAGCAAACCTATCAGTAGGCAGGGCTTCCATTGATAAAAGAACCAACAGCACTGATGTTCTGTGGAAGCATGAAAGCTGCCTCTCACTGATAGATAGCAAAGTCTCCCCAGAGTCTATCAGTGAAGCTCCAGGTGGTTATAGGACACAGCAGGTATAGCAGTTGTGACTCATGCTCCGTACCTTGATTTATAAGAGGCCATATTGTCAGCAACACGCTGCAAACCTGCTCTCTGCCCACTCATGCAGGACCATCCTCTATAATTAATGATGACTCATTAGAGCTGGAGGTTAACTCACAGGGTTATGTTAATGGTTGTTTAGCTTTAAGAATGAACACTATTTGAAGTTGGATTTTTATGAAAGGTATGTGTTATTTGAAAAGGGCTTACACAGAATTAAGTTTTGGCTCAAAACAGGAAGTGCCTTTACTAATTTAGCTAAACTACTCTCACCGAGTTGTCCTCATCTAACCCTAACCCTGTCTGCCAACTGAAATGAAGAGGCTTCTGTCCAGTGTTGGATCAATAATTTTGATATGTCCTTTTCAGTAAAAGTACCAATACAAAATTGTTAAAATAGAAAAAGTAGCACTGCATTTAAAACTTTTCTAAAGTAAAGTAATTTCGCACCAGAATGGTTCCTCTCAGTCCTTTACCTTTATAGGATTACTATTACTGCTGCATTCACGTGTTGTCCTATGTTACTGGACTAGCAGTAAAAGATTTAGGTAAACTTTATCTGCTGTTAGGTAGTTGAATATATAAATGTATCATATCTTGTGTAAGGATCGTTGTCCTTAGAGAACCATGCTTCTCTAAAAAGTCAGGTTTCTGACAGTTTTCAACATAATTCAACAGTTTTTATATTTATATATATTTATATATATATATATATATATATATATATATATATATATAGATATATATATATATATATATATCTATATATATATGAAATTGTATTTTTTAAATTTAATTATGTTAGCTATTTTTATTTTTTTTCTTAATCCATAAAGAGACACGGATTCCATTAGTTTATCATAAAACAATTAAAATCGACACATTTGGACTTAGTCCAGTTTTCACTGGACAAGCTCCCTAACCCTAACCCCAATTTTCAAATAAAGTACAAAATTTTCTCAAATTTGTACTTCACCACAGTACTCGGCTAAAGTGTACTTACTTAATATGCACCACTGCTTCTGTTGATCTATCTACTGGACCAAATGTTTATTGATATTTATATTCCTGAACATCCAGGGATAAAATGGAATCATCATCGCCGTTGCCTCTACTTCTGCCACAGCATTCTTGTTAATGCGATAATTCCAAAACAATTGCCTTAATAATTTAGAAATTTTTTCGCCCCATAGATCTGGAAGAACTGGATTGATGCTGGGAAATGTCGATTACATAATTCAACAGCTAGGGCAAGATCTATCCCCAAAAGTTTTCAGGCCATTATTTCTCATCCGTTAGTCCGATTGAGTCCAAATTTGGTGCATATGAAAATACTGGAGTATTTATATCTCGTTTATATCTCATTTTAGTCAACTAATTCATATTTTACAACGCAGGGGTTGGGGGCTTTTCGGGGCTATACCCTTGCTGTTGGGTATGACAGCGTAGGCCTAGTCATTCATGAACCATTCTACACACGATAACAAAAAGTACGGACGTGGTTCCTTATGCTATTTATAGGATTTTACCGGGTCACTTATTCACCTTTGGTGTATGAGGAAGCTGAAGAACCCACAGAACACCAACGCAAAGATTGGGAGTACATATAAAATCAGAAAGGCCCCAGAGGCTGCCAGAGGTGGATTTGAACCTGTAATTTTCCTACTGTGAGGTAACATTACTATCCACTGGAATTAAGCTAATCCATACTAAACGGTAAAGACGTATACAGATCCCTTGTCTTTGTCGATTTCGTACATATTCCTGTGATGTTTGGGTAGATTATGGACAGGGATGAAATGGAACAGTACTGCCGCTAATCACTGAGCCATAATTCAAGTAAAACCTGACAAGTGTCCAAAAACACGATTAAGGAGAAAAAAAGCCCAGAACACCTGCAGTTATTTCCCCACAGCTGCTCTGTTGTTCATCTGTTCAGGATTTTTACAATTAACCAGCTGTTGGCTGTTAAAGGTATGATGCAATGTTGCGTCACAGGAGCTGAACAAAGAGTGAACATTGAATTTGAAAAACAGACTTTTTTTCATATAAACATTAAACATATCCTTTTTTTTTTGAATGATTTTTGACTCATCATCTTATTCAATACCTAATCCTTCTGAACATGAACAAGAATCACTCATGCATGGAATAGTTGAAATAAATTAAATGCAGTTCAATTCAGGCCTCTGCTTCTGTTTTAAATCAAATACCGAAATGCATGTCTGCAGTTAGAGAGTTGCGATCCTTGACAACAAAGGACAGGCAGTGACATAATTGTCTGCAACAAGCCAACAAAATGTCAGGACTTTCTCTTCATGAAATTATTTCAAGTCAGAAATATCAAGGTCAGTATATCGTGGGAAAATTAGCACACAGGAAATTCCATCAGAGCTTTGCTGCAGACTTTGAGCATGTGACTTTTGTTTCTCACTCTTTCCATGCAGAAGTAGGGGACCACAGAGGCTCAGTTTCCCTGAACGGCGCGAGTAATAGCACTGCACTGATTAGTCCCACAGACAAGCACATTCTTGTCCACTGACATCCCACACATGTGCATGAATACACAGCCACGCATGCACACGCTGACAAAGGGCAACGTCTGTGCACTGGTGAGCTCTCCGCCTATTTTTTTTTTTTTCACAGAAGATCAAATGTGTCACTGTGTCGAGACATTTAATGCTGTCCACCAGTGCAGTGTCTCCTGTTAATATGCCCTGACAAGGCTATTCTTTACATTTTTTAATCTATTTGATTCAATAGATTTTATATTAGCTATTAAAAATAAACTAACAAGGTTGTTGGGGTGATGTGCAAAGCTGGCAAAGAGGCGTGGAAGTTAGGTAAAGAAAAGGAAAGAGCCAGGAAAGAGTATTACAGATATGATGTTTTCGTTGAGAGAGCTGATGGACAAGTATGGAGAATATCAGAACGAGTCGCATTTTGCCTTTGTAAATTTAGAGGAAGTGTAGAACAGAGAGCCGAGGGAGTAATTGTGGGATTGCATCAGGAAGCCTGGATGACAGAGAAGTATGTTAGAGTTTTACAGGATATGTATGAGAGCAGCATGACAGCTGTGAGGCGTGCAATGGGAGACACAGAGGGGTTCAAGATGGAACTGGGACTGCACCAAGGATCAGCTCTGACCCTCTTGTTTGCTATGGTGGTGGACAGGCTGACAGATGAGTCCAGGGAGGAGTCTCTGTGGACTATGATGTTCATGGATGACACTGTGATCAGTAGTGAGAGCAGGGAACGGTGAGGATGCAATGAGTTGAGGTGAAGCAGGTGCAGGCGTTTAAGTACTTAGGTTCAACTTTTCAGAGCAACCGGTAGTGTGGAAAAGATGTAAGAAGCGGGTGCAAGCAGTTTGGAGTGGGTGGAGAATAGTGTCATGAGTTACCTGTGACAGGAGAGTAGCAGCAAGAGTAAAGGGAAAGGTTTCCGAGTGAGAGCAGCTCTGCTCTATGGTGTAGAGATGGCGGCTCTGACCAAAAGACAGGAGGGAGGGGCTGGAGCTGACAAAGTTGAAAATGTCCAGATCTTCTTTTGGAGTGATAACGATGGATAAGATTAGAAACAAGCACATCAGAGGGACAGCCCAGGTTAGACTTGATGGAGACAAAGTAAGAGGGGCTAGATTGAGATGGTTCGGACATGTCAAAGGAGGGATGGTGAATCTGCTGGTAGAAAGATGCCGGAGATGGAGCTGCAAAGGACGAGAATAAGGGGCCGACCAAAGAGGAGGTTTCTGGATGTGGCGTGAGGACATGCAGTTTGTTCGTGTGACAGAAGGAAATGCAGAGGACTGCTTGCCATAAATTAGCTTGCCACACAAGTTCTACTGTATTCCATTTGTCACAGCTCAACCATGACCCTCACTTCTTCCCAGTGTTTTTTACTGTCTCCTCCTCAGTCTCTCTCTCTTCTACTCAGTGTGTGTATGTGACTATGGGCACAGTGACACACACACACATGACAGCGGTCGCTGTTCCACGCCTGCCTTCAATTCCCTAATCTGCAGCAGTAAAACAACCCCCGCTCTTCAAGCACTCCTCACCAGATTATTCAGGAACCCACTGGTAGCTATCAGCCACTCTTGTCATAGAGTAAATATGCTATTTCACAGTGATTGATCCCTTGTGAGATTCGTATCAAACTCATTCTTTAATTTTGCTCAGGAGACTGACTATCTGCTCTCTCCTCTTCACAATCCATCCCCACATTTACAGCAGGGTTCCTTCACCACCATCTGCCCACAGTTCCCCACCGGCCCCCTCCCTGCATGTGACCTACTAAAACGGTTTTCTAATCTACAGCTCATCTCTCAGTCCGCTTCTGGGTCCAAGATATACATTTAAACATTACACCAAATTTCTTTAGTATATTTTGGGCTGAACAAAATATTCATGCAGACGTTTGCTTCAGTCTTTTTGAGCAGTTAGTTTCAACCAACAAGACTGAGTCTGGGGATATTCTTGAAAAATCAAAGGAATTGTCAATTACCAATTTTGAAAATAGGTAGAATAACCAAAACCTTTCTGAAGTTGAAAAATTGTTAAAATGTTTTTGCAACTTTTTTTGAAATTGAATACTAGTTTTCTTTAATGAATAATTTGGGTTTGGTCTGAGATCATATTGGCATGATCTCTAAAGCTCTCTCTTTTATATTTATTATATTATTATTTTATATATTTTATCTGCTTTAACTTATAGCACTTTGAGATTTGATCCAAATGTAAAGCGTTTTATATATAAAATATATTATTATTACTTATTAACGCAAACCAAATCTTTGTAAAATAATTTACGTAAAATAGCAAACAAATGCTTGGTCTCCATCTATCTATCAATCCATTTTTCCATCCATACATCCCTCTCTTAAGCAACTCTTTCCAGCTCAACCTGTGATCTGTAAAAAAAAAAAAAGGATTTGTGGTTTTAGGTGCATCAGCTCACTTTACTTAGGCGTTCCCAGGCCAGATAAGCCGGTGACTGTATTTACAAAGTTTTTCAGTTGGAACCCATAAAAATGAGTAACTTATTTTTGTATTAGGAACTGTAAAGATGGTAGGATGGTCAAATTATACTGCTAAATAAGACTACCTACATGTAGCAGTGCAGAACTCCAGCACGTCCTCGGAATACAAAGATGATTATTTTGGTGATGTCACAATTGAGAACATGGTCAAACGTTTTTTTCCAGTTTGATGATTAGTTCAGATGAATGGTGTTTTGACGGCCTGAAATTCAATATTTTGCCACTTTATGTTTTTGCTTTGGCATCAAAGCATTTGTCCTCAGACCCCTGCCGTTGATTTTTGACATCAGACCATTAGCTGTTGAGCAGGAACGCCTACTGCACATTCTGTGGGTCTTTGTGCACACGGATCATTTTCACATTTTCACAATGTTATCATAACCTTTTGTAAAAACTACAAACGACAACATTTTTAATTTTTTGCTGATATTTAATGTTAATGTAACCTCCTTTCTTTAATGGAATCTATTTGTAAATCAAATTAGGATTACCTTGAGTTGTTGTTTGTATCATATATGTTCTGACTTCATTCTCAGCATTCTTTGTTTAAAGTCGGTGTTGAAAATACATACTCCCCTTAAGTTATAATTACCTTTTCTTTTAGTGAAATATTTTCTCTAGTTGATAATATTTTGCTTTGAACAGGATTTGTGCTGTTGGAAGTTAACCCTATCTGCAAATTGTACGGGATTTACGGTCTAGAACCTGTTTCGCTTTGTTTAATAGTATGATGCTCCTTGACGCTTTAGAATGTTTATGTTTGATGTACAATATCCAACTCAGCTTTTCATCTATTGCGACCCCAAGAAATAAAGTTAGAATTCTGAGTTTCAACTCATAATTCTGATGTTAAGTCATGATTCTTAGATTGAAGCCAGAACCCCCCCTCCCAAAAAGAAATCTAAAAATCAGTGACACCAAGTGGAGGGAACATTACCTTGATTAGGGCGTCCTTTCAATGCCTATGATTTTTTCCACATAGTGATGAAGTGTGTGAAATATCAACAAAATCAGATCTCCTTTGCTTTTTCCTGATTTAGAAAGTCATATCCATGCCTTTATCTTTTTGCGCCCAAGTATCATTCACATGCCAACGTCAATCATCAGTAGCTCAGCTTCAGCTGGGGCAGGGATTTTAAAAAAGACCCTTATCTGGTCTTATATAACCCCAATTCCAGGCTCCCTCCCTTTGCAGGTTGCCAGGCACTTCAAGACTGATACTAAGATTCTTTAAATAATCCTTAAAACCCAACATGGGTTGGCACTCAGTTATATCACAGAGTGAAAAACGTCATCCTCGCTGGTTCAGGGCTGGAATACCAAGTGTGATCAAACTTTTGCCTTCAGTGCCCCTTGACTATGGAATTCTCTGCATGAGTAGATTCGGCTTGCCAACACACTATCTGTGTCATTAAAATATTCAGTGTCACAAGTGTTTTTGTTGGCTCCAAGATTTGGATGTGGTGAAATTGTGCCAGAATCGAATATCCATGCCTACAACAGAGCAGTTGCAGCACTTCATTAACTAGAATGGCACTGAGCTGGGCGCGTTCCGCTGCCAAGGCCTACTATTCCTCTTTAATACAATCATGCATTATCAAAAATCAAACCCTCTTGCTGTTATTCAAGCTTACTGGATTTCTAATATTATAAATATGGTGATTTTTCAATAGTTTTTTGCTTAGCTCCTCATCAATTTTCACACCTTCATACATAGATACCAACCCCTAAGAAATCTATTTCTTATAGGACAGAAAAGTCAAGAATATTCATCGCCGTTATACTGATTGCCGTATCCATCGCAATGTTTTCTGAGATAACACATTAATTTGAGAAGTTCAATCAGGGGATTTGCTTGTACAACAAAAGGGATTGGTGACTCACCAGGATACACCCTCGCTGTTGGGAACGCCAGCGTATACGCTTAGTTCAATCAAAGCCAATTGTGAAGAAAACTCACACCGTTGGATTTGAGGTCATATCCAGATCCCAACCAAAATTGAATTGGGTGTATTCTGAACCAATACTCACTTTTCTTTTAAGTTTCATGGAAATCTGATAAGCCATCAAACCAACCAAAAGTTACATGTGAAAAACACAACCACCTTAGTGATGAGGCAACGGTGACACACTCTTTATCAACCAAATCACTATTCCTGTGAATCCGAAGTGAATCATTCATTTACTCAGGGCAGGTTGATGTATTGAACTGATTCAGGAGGTCAATAAAATCTGTGGAGGAGTTGGTTGCTTTATGATATTAAGAGAGTTATAACTATATTTGTGCTTTTAATACTGATTTCTATGTACTTTACAATCATTATTTGCCTCAATAAAAATATGTGTTTGCTTTTTCCCTACCCTGCATCATAAAGTACCTGACTGTCATTACTGGGAACTGACCAGTACCTGACCTTCAGGGTTAGAAGAAACTAAATATTAGCTTTCACTGGTAAAACTCTCCCAGCTGTTCTGAGGAAAGAACCAGGACCTCTTGCAGTCCTGTCAGAAGGGAAAGCTTGTCTTGGCAACGGTGGGAGAAAAGATTATCTACTTTATTCGTTTTTTATCCAATAAGTTTCACTGTCTTTGACATAGTTTTGACTTGAAGCAAAAACAAAAGTACAGAGAGTTAGAGCATTCATTAAATGGCTTTTGTGCTTTGGGGCTATAATTCCCTCCATTAGAGTATTTCATTCTGGCTATAAACTCAATAAAAGACTGATTAGTGTTTTATAGGCTTTGGAGATTATTAACATTGCTTTCAGTGGCCTGAACTGAGCATTTATTATCATGAATAAAGGCGTTTCATTTTTGTAACGTGTCAGGGAGCTCACTAATATGGAAAAAAACAATGTATTGACATTGGGAGCAAGGCAGCCATTATTCAGCCAAAAAACAACAAATATACCAAAGAGATGAAAATGAGAAAAAGTGCCTTGCTTCACACACCCTGTCACTGAGCCTCAAAACCAATTATGAACATTGAAGAAACTCATCTTTCGAACTACTCCTGACTCTCTATTTTTTCTGTTTGTTTTTTTATTTTTGTTTTTCTATTTTTTGGGGGGGGGCGGCAGACGAAAATGAACATTTCATAACAATAGCAAGGTACTAAACCAAATAGTAAGTTAATGAGAAGATTCTGGATCATATCGGTATATTGGTATTAACATTGTAATGTTAATGAAAACCAATACCTTCATAAATCTACGTTAACACCAGGAAAGTTTAACATTTGGTCCGGAAGTCATCTCTGTGTCATCCATTGCAACGGAAGTCACATATTGATGCATTAAAATAGAGATGCTGGATTGTCATATCCCAGAAAAGTTGAGGATATTATGGCATCACCACCGTCGCCATCTGTTTTCCACCGCAGATCATTCGTGTTGGCGTGAACTATTTCATAGATTATTTTCAAATTTTATACACACATAGACCTTAGTGTGTGGAAGGACTGGAATGCCTTTGGTCAATATTTGCTGCACATTTGAGCATATGCTAATAGTTCATATTTTACTCACTAGGGATATTACTTTATATTTCTAAAAAGAAAACCCCACTGTTTTGGTGACATGACTTCACATTTAATTTGAGGAGATCGATCAGGGGGGTTGCTTGTACAACGCAGGGGATCAAGAGTTTTATGGGATATACCATTGCTATACCTTTTCTTTTATCAGATTTTACAGGGTGATTCGTATCGTTTTTGTTAATCTCTCAGGAAGGCACACCTACAAAATACATGGCAAAACTTTAAAGGCCTTGCTTTCAAACTGTATTAAGTTGAATGAAAGATCATTCGTCAATCATCGTCACTCGGGGAAGAGTACAGGAAAGAGTGAAGGATGAAACACATTGATAATAAAGGGATCAACCACAGACAAAGAACCCGATGATCTCAGATGAAGGATTAGAATCACTTACATGACTTTATTGAATTTGGAGATTTTTTTCAAAGACTGAACCATGAATGACATTGGAAAATTAAATTTTAAATCATCAGTGTTGTGTAGGACTTCATTTCAAGATGACGTCTAGGATTTTACAGGCTTTGAATAAGTACCTTAAACAGAACAACTGAGGCAAGAACCTCTGAAGTATGTGTCACTGCCATGACATCACAGTTTGCCCAGATGCGCATCGACATTCTGTGATGGTGAGTCAGGAGCCAGACCTAATTTATCGCTGCTTGGAGGTATCATCACTTCCTGTAAGCCAGCTGGATATGAACCAATTAGCTTAGCATAGTACAAACACATCAGCACTACCAGTGCACGCGTTCTGTTAAGAAAATACATTTATGTTATTTATTTACATTTTTAGATCCTACAGAGAGAAAAGAAGCCTAAATTTGGCTTTAAATATCGCTTTCATCTCAAGATGTGACAAGTGAATTATCATCATAAATCGCAACATTTATTTCTGGGGGTTTACAATCTGCACACCAGACGACACCCAAATTAAAGCCAGACTTCTTATTCTGGCTGACCCTCAAAACCTTTTTTTTATTAATGTGCAATTTCATGATGTGTTATTGCATATGAATGAAGTGTTGCATGATTGATTCACTCAAGTCAGGAAATCATACAGTACACACTAAAAAGTAGCTAGAAAGCTGTAATTACAGGATACATGAGCAAAACTGATCCTCCTCTACACACTGAAAGAAATGTCAAAAAAAGTCAAGTCAAAAAGTCTCACAAACCTTTGAAAAATTGAAGTCGTTGTTGAATTAATTGAATATATATATATATTATAAAATATATAAGACACAACATTAAAGCTAAATAAATGAGTGAGTTTTTAGTTTATATTTAAAAATATTTAAATTGTATAGCTCAGCATAGGCCCTCTCAAAGTTGGGTCCAAAAAAAAAAAGCAGAGTCGCTGACAGCAGCATCACTAAAAGTTTTAGTTCTTGTCAATCGGACAACCAGAACACTAATCGTGTCGGCTGCTGGTTTATCCTGCATCTCTCCTGCCTGCCACGGTCTGTGTGCCTTACAGTGTTACTTTGAATAGTATGTTGAAAATAAACAACAGACCACCAAAGATTAAAAACAATGGAAGTATTAAAACATGCCAGGATGTTTGGTATGATTGATCAGCACAGATGAGACTAATAAAACAGGAGCCCCCGAATTAAGTTTTGCTTTAGGCACCTTTTAAAATTGTTCCACCTCTAGCTCTGGCACACTAGCTCTTACAGGAAATTACTGGGAATTAAGGAGACACCTGAAGTTGGACTTCGGCTGGTAATTTATTACCCATGCGTGATGAATCGCTGGTAATTTATGCATTGTTGGCAGTTAACATTTGTGCCTCATTGGGGACATTTTTAACTTTTCACTTGTCTGATCTTCTAAGCCTGTTTCTTGCGTCACTCTCCTGTCAGAACCAGAAATCTCTAAATGTCAACTTTTCATGAAAACAGCCTGTTTTCAGCTCTACGGCGTCGCTTAAGCGAGTTCTCAATCTACCGTTGGGTCACCTCCCAGTTGGACATGCCTGAAAAAACTCCAAAGGGAGACATCCTGGAGACAACCTGAATAGATGCCCGCACCAGCTCGACTGGATTATTTGACGCGAAATAGCAGCGGCTCTACTTCGAGCTAACAAACACAGTCCTGGGAGGGGAGTTCCTAGGCAAGCGTCCGGTGGACGGGCTCAGTCCAAAATAATGCTCACGGATCCGCCGCCCTGTGAGCGTTGGGTTCCGGGGTGACACAGTATGGAGGGTACACAACTTCTAACATATACTATATTTAGTTATAAACCACCCTTGAGCAAAAAGGTAAAAAAGACACAACCTGGGACCTTGACATCATCAGCCCCCGTAGAGAGAGGAGAGAGATTATTCTGTGTGAAATATCGCAAAATATGTTTCACACATGATAACACGTGTGATAGCACAGCCGTTTTTGGACGAAAACTTACCCAGAGATAGGCCATATCCTTGAGATGATCACCTTTTGGTGATGTTACGTGTGTCTCAGCATTCAAAATAAAATCTAATTCCAAGCCATTTCGAGCAGTTATGTCACACTGCTCGAAATGGCTTGGATCCGCATGGACAATTTTAAACCATAGAATGATGGTTATAAGTTCCTCCAAACATCATCTTTGTCCCTGTGCTGAACGATGACAGCTAGGAAAACACTTAAAGTAAAATAAGCCATCTGAAGTGGTGACGTCACCTCCCTGTGCATTGCTCGCTCATGGTGCTGAGCAGAGACGCTTAGATGTAAGAGGCATGGGAACGAGGCGAGGCGAACGGTTTCAGAGCATTTGAGCGATACTGAAAGAGTTTGTTGGAGTATTTGGTTGATTTGGAGGCTGGCAATAAATAAATTAATGGAGGAATTTGCATGATATTATCCAAAATAAAGTGATCTAATTGAATTTGATCACAATAATCACTACCCTCTGTACTGTGGTACTGTTTGCACTCTCAGAGTGGCTTTTCTAGTTCTTCATGTTCTATGTTTCCACAGGAAATTACTGTGACGTTCATTCAAATGTATGCATGCAGATGTACACACCCACACAAAAACACACTCCAAGCTTCTACCATTCAACTTGATTAAGTTTTCCTCTTAAGTGTCCACTCGGCAGGGATCAGCCATGTTCAGCAACATAACTCCATCCAACAGGTGGTGGTCACTTTTAGATAAAACTGTTAGAAGTCATACTGGGTGTGTTAGATATACTGTGTCCAAAAAGATCAAATAAGAAGGAAGGATCAAGCAGAAGTATCATAATAGTAACGATGGCCCCCAAATCATATTTACTGGTGGCTTCATAAAGGCTAGGACCAATGGTGGCTGCAGTCTACTAGGCCTATGCTGTTCTCTCCAACAGTAAGTGTATATTCCTGAAAAGTCTGCAATCCCCTGCGTTCTACAAGCAATCTCCATGATTCTATTCCTCATATTAAATGTAAAGTTATGTCCAAATTGTCCACCACAGATCGTTCATGTCAGCCAGTAATTCCAAAACTTTTTCATAGATCATTGTCAAATTTCTGACAGTAGGAGAAGCTTTGTCTCCAAAATTCTTCAGTCCATAATTTTTAAAAAATTTGTCCAATTTTGTTCAAATTTTTTGCACATGAATCAACCTCAGCACATCTATCCTGAACACATGTTGTTTTACATAAGAGTTCATATTTTACTCACTAGGGCGAGCTTTTTGACAGAAAACGCAGAATTAAAATAAAAAAAATACAGTGGACATAACTTCACATTGATTTTGAGGATTTCCGTCAGGGGAACTGCTTGTGGAAGATGCAGAGGATTAGGAAGGTCTCGGGTATGAACCCTGGCTGTCTGTCGGCCTAGTGAGGTGTGGAATTTACTTAATCTGGATACGTCAACTATTTCCACCAAATTGATTTGTGTTAATTTTAAGTCAATGACATCTTTAAGATGAAAAATAACATGTCTATATCAACATGACTGTACTGTGCGACTCCAGCATTATCTCTAAAATGGATGGAACTCAGTGACTTCAACAATTTTACTTATTTCACTTTTTTTTTAGTGTAGAGATAAAAGAGAGAGGGATGATGTGAAATTGTTTATGTATGCTAAGATTAAGGTTAGTAATAAAAAAAAGACGTGATTGGTTTTTTTTTCCAAAACGTCATGGGTTACGAGGAACACTTTAATCTTGGTTCTAATGCTCTGACGCGTCTTTACGGGAAATTGCTTTGGATATATAGTTTTTTCACTGAGTCTTCAGACTGGCACAGTGTTATCAGGCGGAAGTACGCTCCCACCGACGCACGTGCGTGCGCGCACGCAAACACCCAGCTTCAGCCCTTCAACTTAATGAAGTTTCTCTCCTAAGTCTTCCCTCAGAGTGGCTCAGGACTTCACACAGAAGCATGGCTCTATCCAACACTTGGTGGCTTCTCTGCGCTCTTTGGATGTCCTGCGTCTCCCGCTTTGGTTCTGGAAGAAGAACCGGAGAAGGTAAGATGAATAAAAAATAAACTCCATCAGTGAAGAGTGTTATTCCAGCTGGTTTGAAAGAGTCTGAGCGACAGAGCAGGGGAACGTTTTTGTCCGGAGGCTCGTGCGTAATTTGGAGCGGAAGCTTTAGTTTATTCTTATTCCACACTTTCTTGTTCCACGTGGTTCTGGTTATTATAGTTGTATAATAGTCAATGTTGGGATGTGTTTTTGACTTACTGTAGCCGTAATCAGATTTCTGGATTTCTATACTATTCCTTGCTTTAAGTGTATGAATACCCCGGGTGACGCACAACTGGGTTTTTTTTTGTTGTGT
Source organism: Lophius americanus (assembly GCA_037951165.1). NCBI lineage: Eukaryota > Metazoa > Chordata > Actinopteri > Lophiiformes > Lophiidae > Lophius > Lophius americanus. Next base: position 8,877,419 of record JBBDHG010000028.1, on the reverse strand, counting down.
TGCTTTGGAGCGAGTCTTAAATCCGGATTAGGGGTTGGAGAGATGTGGTGTCAGACACGGCCAAAGTCCACAGCGGCAGTAGATCCACACCTGAACCGACTGGCACCTCCTCCTGTCCTGTCCGGTCATGTAGAAGCAGCAGCCCCGCAGGCTGTGAGGAGGCAGCCACAGGGTGTCTGATACTGGGTGCTCTCCAGAAAGTGAACTTAAACACTCAATTGAATTGATATATACCTATATATATATATATATATATATATATATATATATATATATATATATATATATATATACCTGTATATATGTATTTTTTCTTTTTAACTACACCAACTTCAGATAAATTGATATTAAACTTTTTGTTAATAAACTAGTTTTTATCGAAGCACATATTAAAATAGTACATTCACTTTATGCCGGATTAGTTCATGTACAACAGAGTGCACATCCATAAACCATGATCAACAGTTAATGCTGCAAATACCCAATACAATCGTGTTGATTGCACGTGTCAGTTATTTTTCATCTTAATAACGATATTAAATTATATCTTACACAACTCAGTTTTGTGGAAATTGTTATAACAGCACGATTAAATCAATTCAACCATTTAAACAATATATTTATTTGGATGTGAGCTAAGAAATCTTGGTAGACAAGGACATTAGGGTGAAAGTAGAGTATTCCTCTCAATCGCCTCCATCCTTGAGAAGAAAACAAACAGAGGGCCAGACTTTAAAGAAAATCCACAAAGTTTTTTTCCAAGTGGAGCAGGTCAGATAAGGGCAGCTGAGAAAGCCCGCGCCAAAGAGGCTCATCCCCAAACATTACAACTTATAACAACAACATCATTAATAATAGGGCCTTGCCCAGTGTCTACCCCAACTCTCATCCAAACGTCAACAAATATAGACTCCAGCCTGCATGACCCTGAACAGGATAAGCATTCACAAAAACTAAAGGGATAAAAACATAGCTCATAAGACACAATTACTTGCCTTTCATTTATTGATTTAATCATTCATTCTTCTTTTTTTTTTTGCTGTTGATTCGGTTTCGTTTAGCATATTAGTTTAAAAATGAAAATGTTCAATTACAAGTACCAGCTTTGTCTTCGTGGTTGATTTCTCACACACACTGTGGGAGGTAAGGTTCCACTTGTTTCCATAAAACTATAAGCTTGGTTTTCTATTGTGATCTTGCAACACAGCTTGCTCTTAATTATGTACTACTCTGAAGGCCTTAGTGTCTACAGTTACTTGTGACTTGCTATTTAACGCTTCAACTTGAAATGATCTTCTTGGGAGTTTTAAGTTCATAGTTGTCAGTGCAAATTGTGTCAACAGGAGTACTTTTGGGGTTCCCTATTCCCAAAATGTATTTTGGAATCCCAATATTTTCCTGTTTAGCCTCTGACTGCGACAAAGTGTGCCTCTGACGTCAGCTTCTTATCTTCTAGTGAGATGCAGTTGGTTCTATATATAATTTCCCATACAGAAGGAACATTTGCGGTTTATGAGCAGCAGGCAGGAAGGACAAGAGTGTGACACAGCATGATGCCCAAGGAAACCCTCTTGAGAACGTGTGACATATATGTTTCCTAAACAGACATTTCACAAACGAACCTACTTAAAATAGGCCTTTCACTCATTGTCATGGTTTTTTTTCACATTTATTCCGAAACAATTTTCACAAGTCCATCTTGTAGGGTATACCAATAAGAATTTGTTTTTAAATGTACATTAAGAACTAGGCCTATGCAGTTCTCCCTGGAAAGCAGGGTTATATCCCTGAAAATTTGGACTGAATTGGACAAAACGGCACAAAATTATGACCTGAACATTTTTTGAGATAAAGCTCCGACTACTGTCGTACATAAACAGACAACCTTTACCAAAATCATTCCAGTTTATCCTTGTACTAAGGTCTAGGTGGGTATCAAATTTGAAAATGATCCCGGAAATAGTTTTTTGAGTAATCACGTTCACACGAAGGAGCGCAGTAGTGGTGATGACAATTGTATATGTCCTTGACTTTTCGGGGATATAATCAACCAAGTTTGAAATGCTCCTCGTGTTTGATGGCGCTGTGGCTGACTTGTGTGAGGAAGCTGGTCCTCCTTGTGTGCAATGGGGCAAAATTGAACTGCAGGCTCCTACGGACTTACCTTTTTTTTCCATTAGTATTGACTTTATTTATGTAGAGCATCAACCCCGAGTAGCATCAGACACTGATGGTGGGGCCAGCTGATAACTCACAAAGCTGATAAAATGTTAGTAAATCTGGGAGGTGGAGGGCGGAACAGCATAATTAGAGAACTAGATGTTCAAAGATTAAGAGGCAGCAACCAGGTGATAGTCTACCAATGAAAGCGTGTCCATGTCCATGTCCATGTCCAGCCCTTTATTGATAGCACTGCTGAAGGATTGACTGGGAGAGAAATAATCTAAAATGCTAAATGGACTGGGCTTATAAAGCGCATTTTTAGTTTGCTCGTCTATTCAAAACGCCTTACAAAACGCCTACAACATTAGCCAGCATTAACCGATTCAACAAGTTGGTTATATTATGGTATTGTCATTGCAGTGTCGGAGTCTACGTCTACCGCAGACCCTTTCGTGTTAATGTGATAACTCATAAAACATTTCATGGATAATTTTCAAATGCTATATTTGCATAGACCTTATTGTGATGACTAACTGCATTTATTTTGGGGATGGTCATTTGTGTATTTCCTTCTTTTTTTTACCCCTTTTGTTCGTGTATTTCCAACACTAGGGGGAGCTTTAGATACTCAAGTAATTTGGGCAAAATTTCTCAATTGTTGAAGAATTGTTGAAAAAAAAGTCAGTGACTTTTTTTAGTATGCTGGTAATGATTTTGATCATTTGGGGATATAGCTTTTACTTGGAGCACTGAGAAATCCAATCATTTCATTCCTGTGTAAATGGGGAAGATTAACTTTAAATTGTTTGACTTAGGCTTTGGAAAATGACGCCAGCAGGTAAAATAATATTAAATACCAACATGGCGTTGCGGATACGGCTTATTCACCTTATCACCAGAAAAAGGTGATGAAAGCGACTGGTAATATTAACATATTCTACACTTTGACATCTGTCAGTCTGACACAGTAGAACAAGCAAGTGCTGGATGAAAATACAGAAGCTTGACTGGTTGGAGAGGCTTGTCATGCTGGAGTTAAATGACACCGAGTGGATACTGAATTTCCGTAAGGATAGGACGTCCTCTCCAAATTGTGTGACATAATTGAACTGCTCTTGATACCAAGTGAACGAGTTCCTGCTTTGTTAGACATGAGAGTTACTGTTAAGTTGCATGAAACCTCCTTATTGTGAGGAATTTTGTTTGGTCACAAAATTATAGTCAAAGGTTTTGTGTATTCTGTCGTGGTCGAGTGGGTAGAACAGTTGGCCACTTTCTCCATTGTGTGTATTCCTGCTGTGTCAATCAAGAGCAGTTATCCAACAAAGTCAGACGTAAGACGTATACGTGTACGTTGTCCAAAAGGTGTTTCTTTTCCATGATGATTTCACTTTACTTTAAATTGCTTTTCCCAAATAAAAAAATTACTGCCTTACTCCTTCACTTTGAGAACCTACTCGAAGCATTTGGAATCTTCTGTTTATATCAGTAATTTATGAGTTATGCACCAAAACATTTTTCATAATATCAGGTCTGTATTTTATTTCACAGATATATGAAATCGACTTGAATTATTCTGAATCTGCAGAGTCATGAGAAAGAGAAAGTAAAGAGAGAGAGTAAAGAGAAAGTAAAAGGAAGTACCCGATCTTACAAAGTGAAAGAACAATCAAATAGTGGTTACTCCAGAATTGAATCAACTCTCCCCTGGTCCAACATCCATTTCTATTCAAAATGTCATCATATTCCAATTTCCAAAATTTCAAGAAATCTAGTGGACAAAGAAAAATATAAACAGACATGGGTGTTCCAATCACCCCTTCCAACTCTCATTTAATTATTTCAGTCAAACATAACAGATCCATTGCATGCCTGTTTCTTTAGGAAACACTTGAAATAAGTCTGCTGTCTGTGTCTCTACTGCATAGATGAAACAATAAAAGTAGGAATGAGTTGTGCAAGTCCTAAAATCTGCAAGAAATATGTATCATTTGTTCTCTTTAATAAAAACAACCTCAAAGTCTCGGCATTCTAGATTGTCAGGCAAGGATCGTGGTCATAACTGTCGTACCAAAAATCTCAATTCAAGACAATGTTTTTTAAAATTAAAATTCAGCCTTGATTGGATTCCACTGCTGGATGTGGCCAAGCTCTGGCTTTCCCATCCTGTTCCCAACACAGTATCATTGTGACTCACTGTAATAACTCCACACAAAGTGATGCCTCCAGCTGGAACGAGGTCTGTTCCTCTCTGTCCTCATAATTTAAAGTGAGTGGAAACTGTATATTTCATGTAGCTGATGCATAAATTGTGGGCTGACGCTTTATATCAACGACCAGGGGGTAAGGACGCCCTTTAGCTTGACATGAACTGGTGACACACATTATGTAGCTTGGGTTTGTTAATTCGTATTATTGTAGCTCAACCTAAAGGTTTGAGCACATCACCAATGCTATGTTTGAACCACTTAAACCTGGATCCAGCCTTTGTCCTGAAGAACAGACAGATTCTTTTTGACCTTTACCCACTTCCGGGACAGGATGGTGGTCACGTTAAGATCCTCTCCCAAGGCTTCCGTCAAGTGTCCTCTCCATGCTGGGTGATTTAATAACAGGTTGTTTCTGACAGACCCTGGTTTTTAGTTACCTTATAGTTTCCTTATTCCTCAGTGTTGACGTTGATCCCTTTGTTCTCAAGTAATTTTACCTTAATCAGATCTGTGAGCTGCTTTAGATCTCTTTAATCTCCAGTCATTGCACCGTCTTGTGCTGCCTTGGATCTATACAACTTCCAGCCTCTCTATTTTATTCAGATCTCAGTGCTGCTTTAGATCTATTTAATCTCCAGTCATTGCACCTTCTTCAGATCTTTGCACTGCTTGAGATCTCTTTGATCTCCAGTCATTGCACCTTCTTCAGATCTCAGTGCTGCCTTTGATCTATTCAACCTCCAGCGCACTGCATCTTCTTCAGATCTCAGTGCTGGCTTTGATCCATTCAACCTCCAGCCACTGTATTTTCTTTAGATCTCATTGCTGTCATTATACTTCCTTAAGAATTATGTGTTGCTTCAATCTCTTAGATATCCAGTCAACCTAACTTTTTCATTTCTGAATGCAGGCTTTGATTCATTCAATATCCAGTCACTGTACCTTCCTCAGCTCTCAGTACTGGCTTTGATCTTGTTGATCTCAAGTCATTGTGCCCTGTTCAGATTTAATTTCTGGTGTTGATCTCGTTGATCCCCTGTCATTATATTCCCTTCAGACATCCAAACTAGCTAATATCTCTTCGACCTGTAGTCCCTTTACCTTCTTCTGATCTCACTTCTGGCTTTGATCTCTCATACCCCCAGTCTCTCCACTTTCTTCAGATCTTAGTGCTGACTTTGGTATCTTTGCCATCCAAGCACTACGTAAAAAAACATGTTTTTCGAAAAAAAGCTCATCCTACTGAGTATGATATGAAATAGTAGAGTAAAATATGAGGTATACAAGATAGATCTTGTCGAGTCAGTTGAAATGCAACAAATTTAGACCAAATCCGACACAACAGTGGCGCAGAAAATTCTTTAATATCACTGACGTCTTGGGGATATAGTCCCCTACCCACCTACTGAGTTAACCAGGGATTGTTTTGATGAGTGCACGGTAATCCCTTCATGGTGATTTATTGCACGTAGAACGTAGATGTGCTACCACAATACTTTTAGCATTATAGCATTAAAGCATTCAAACTCTATTTTCCTATTTCCAGATTAAACGCTGAATACAGTGCACTATGGTGATTTGTGTTTTATGTAGAAAAATGCTTTCCAACTCAAGGTCGACATCACTGTAGAGATGAACAGTCTACTCAAGGAGCATTGTATACGCGTTAATCTTTGTGTCCGCTAGTCTGTCACCTACAGACCTTTATAATTGCTTGGTTTTAAATGTAGTGACAGAGAATCCTTGAGAAGATGGTTAGGTTTACCTCTTGTTTCACTGTTTCAGCAAGGTAATAACATTTAGTTGTTTTTTGCTGTGAGGTTTGATTGACAGTTTAAAATGGGAGGTTAAACACGTTCGACAGTCATTAGAAAAAAGTCCTTGACTGCTCATCTAAGGATCCATTCATTAACGGAGTGTGTAAAATTTAGGGGAATCTCTTTGATTAAATGTTATATAGTATATAAAACTAGGCCTGTGCTGTTGTCCTTGATAACAAGGCGTCATCCCCGAAAAGTGCCCGATCCCCTGTATTGTGCATATAATAGCCCTGATTGAACTCTTCAAATATTTTATTATAATATTATATTATATTATTATAATATATTATATTATTATATAATTATAATAATTATGTAATAATTATTTTTTTGTTAAAAAGTTCCCATATACAAGATATAATTCCTAAAGTCGATTCATATTCACCTAAGTTTTAATAAATCCTGTCTCTGGTGGAGAAATGTTGGCGCTTTAACTTTAATTGTCTTCAACCTTTTACCAAGAGCATACCATTGTTTTTACAGTAACCAGATGCTAAAAATATGTTATATTTTAGTGAAATAATGGTGTTCTTAAGGTAAAAGAAAGTAAAAATGTATTTTATCTTCTGTTATTTGCCGTAATTTCATTGTCACAGTATTTTTCACGCCGAAATTCTGGAAAACCACAGCCGCCGATATTTTGCTTTTAAGTTTTCCATAGACGTGACACAAATTATACTCATAGGAATTTACTGCTTTTCTTTGTTGTAGATCAGTGGCACTGAATGGTTTAAAGTTTTTATGGTTGAAGTATTTATGGCTGAAGTATTTTCTGATGAGGAAATCTAAGTGTGAATTGATTGAAAACACTTAGAAGACCATATGTCACATCATTAAGGCAGCAGTCGCGGTTCATGGGTTCATAGAAAACATTGCAAACCGGCTGTTGGTTCTGTTCTGGATGTAGAGTCTCATTATAAGCGATAGAAAAACTCAACAATTCAAATATTCATATGATTACTCAATGAGAAAATCCAACATGGACACCAATTAATAATAGGGTCATGTCCTTCATATTGCCTCATGACTTTCTCACGCTGGTTTGTTAAGAGAGAAAGTGCTTTATAGAGACTGGAAAGTTCAACCGGTCATCATCGGACAGATAAGGTTATGCTTTCCTCTATGAGTCAATGCAGCCATTTTAAGGTTTACTGGAATAAGAGTTTCAGGAAATGATAGGATGCTGGGTCGTTAGGGGAGATTTTAAGTTGTTAGCCCACTGGTCGGTAGCACAGATATTTGATGGTTATCATTATTATAAAGTTATTATTATTTTTCCATTAATGATCCATTTCTAGATAATGCGAGCCAATGCATTTCTCCAGTAGGTTTCCCCTTTGTGCTATGCATCATTTTGACACAGCTAAATGATTTTATCGTTTGCTGTAATGAGCTCATCTGTGCGGTACCGCAGTGGCTTTAAAAGTAGGCTTAGCTTCAACAGAACACAATTGTATTGTATGTTGACATCATTTGATGTGAAGTTTATTTTATTGCTGTCAAAATGTCCTTTCTAAAGTTGGAGTATCTTATATAAATGTTAGTTCACTGTCGTTTTAAATTAATTTAAATTAAGTTTAAATTGTTCCAAGATGTACTTCTTCAGTTTCTTTTAAATAAAATTTGATAAATGATGAAACGCTGGCACACTTATTGTGTGTACTATAATTTAAGACCGTGGTTATTAAGGGAAGATACACTCCTGGTCAACTGTTGTTACTTTGGTAAAGTTAAACTAGTGCTTTTTGGGTGGTCAGTTAAACATTGGCTCAATATTGGCCTCTATAACATTTGGTTTTGGGGATTTTATGTGAGGCGGAACTTGAGGTTTTAAGTTAAATATATGTTTGTGTGTATGTGTCTAGCCAGGGTTCCACTGTCTAGCTGGGAGAAGCATTAATCTCTCGAATGAACACATTATTGGATAAATATTTTGCGTTTTGAACAAGGGGTAAATTAAACTAACATGGATATTAATTTGGGTTGAGGGAGAGCTTTTGTTTGTTTCTTAAGAAATCTTAAGAAATATTATCACTATCTTGTGTATGGAAAGTTTTTTTTACTGCAGAGGGATTACCCCATGCAAGTTTTTCCGGTATGAGCGGCTTTGACAATAACTGTAAGTTATATTTATGTAAGATAATCCTATCAGAGGCTTCAGGAAACGATGCGTCGGACAGGATGTTGAACTTACGAGAGATAATTTTTTGAAGTCACTCAGAGAAGAGCAAATGTACAGATCCCATTCATTTAATTACTCTTGTTTTGTTAACGTATTACATCATCATAAATGTTTTATAGGGTGAAATTACTCATGTATTCCTTTTTGTCTGTTAACATGGCTCATTTTTAACCTTCCATCTGTTTTTATTCCTCCTTTGCATATTGGCAAAGGTATTCATTCCTCTGCAACTTCCTCAAATTCCTTTGAAAGCCAACCATCCAAAGTAGTTCTTAAAAGCTGACTGAGCCGTGGCTGACTTTGATCTAGACCGAAACTGTCTTACCAAGTTCTGGCTTTTTCATCTTGACATTGGTCCGATGAAGTATTCAAGGCTGGGTCAAACTGAACTTAGTCTGGTTTTGCTGAAGCAGCACTCAGAGAGAATGCATGATAGAAGAGAGATTGTTCTGGGTAAGCACACACAAAGTTAGAGTGAGCTCCTTGCTTTCAGAAAACGGTGACTTTCGTGAAAATAAAAACAGAAAATATAAATAAATAAAATATAAATATGTACTGTTAGAATAATATACGATATACAGAATATAGATCCCCCTGAATCAATTCACATGTTTCAAATTTGGACTAAATTGGGCCAAAAGTTGAGAAATCATGGAAAGCTCGCCCTAGTGTTTGATTTATACAATTAACCTTTCCCAAAATCAATACAATTCTTCCTCGCACTAAAATTTTTCAGGAAAGGAAATGGTCCATGGTCCAGGTTTGTAGTTATCACGTCTTTGACAAATCTGCGGGGGATCAGAGGAGATGCCGATTCCATAATATCCCCCACTTTTCTGGGACAGAATTGATCTCTCTGTCTCACTAAAGCTCACCAGTGCAAGTAGTAGAAATATTCCCTTTGCTCTAATTTGTATTGTTTGAGCCTGAATTGTGGAAAAGTATTGCAATATCGATCCTCTCTTCCAATAACAAGTGCATCTCGAGTACCATCAGTTGAGGATGACATTTGCACAGATGGAGAATGAGCCACCTGCTCCTGCTTTTGTCCGTCTCATTGATTTCCGCTGTGTAGTTAAATGCACATCAGAGGAGAGGAGGCGCCGACTGTCACGACTGCAGCCTGTAGAGTTCCTGTGTCCATTTAGTGTTTGACTAAAGACGGATTCATTTAGTATTGGAGACACATTTAGAGAAATAGATTCTCCTTGTTATTATTCTTATGCGGTAGGTTGCTCAGAAACCTGTGGTGTGGTTTTATCCGAAGGTAATATTGACTTTCCAAAGGGACTTTTTTCTTCTGAAATAATGTACCCTGGTGGGAAACAACAGACTCTGAATAGACTGCTCATACGTCACAAAGATGGCATAGTTCTAATGCGAACCATAGGAGTTTGAAGAGTTGAGAATTATAATTTTACTTTGATATTGGGGGGGGGCTTTTTATGTTATTTTTTTAATACCAAAAAAATAACAGAAAAGTGTGGGATAGTTGGGAGGGAGTTTGGGATAGTGGGGTGGCTGGGGTTAGGGACATGTGGGGGTTGAGTGGAGTCCTATCTCGATAATTTTCCAAAAGAACAAGTTATCATTAAATGTCAATAAAAAAATATAATTATAAGCTATTCACAGAAAACGGAATATTGAAGAAAATATATATCAATTCTTTACAAGTTTTGCAGAGATTGATTGCATTGAGTATTAACAAGCATATATACATAAATATATATATACATAAAAAAGTGGGAAGAAACCAGATTGAATCCACACTAGCCTGATAGCCTGAGGGAAAGGGTAGAGAAACTGGGACAGCAGGGTTCAGATGCGGGCCGTGGTTGGCATAAAGCAGAGGGTCTCAACATAGAACTGCAGTTCTGTTCTATATACGAGAGGGATTCGAAAACTTAAGTGGGGTTTGGTGGAGAAGTTGGAATAAACTAGGGATGAAAATGGAGAGACAGTGGTTAGACTCAACTATGAACAGTGGGTGTTAAATGGTGTTTGTAAATTGTTTGTCTGCTTGCTTGAATTGCTTGTCTCTACAGTATGTGTTGGCTTCGTGGTGAACTGGTCACTTTTCCAGGATATCATTTTTTGTCAAACATCAGCTGCTTTTGGCTCAATCCCTTCAATGTCCTGCATTTCTGTGTCATATTGCTGATGATACTAATACTAACATATTTTTACAAAAGCAATGTAAGTTTTCAGTACAGTTAACATCTCTAATTGTTAATTCTATATGATCAATATCATCATTCACGAGTTATTGATCAATTGAACCCCCAGAAACTGAGGGTTAACCCGTCAGTTTGACACTCCAGTCATTTTAGAGTGTTAAGAACTGTTAATTAGTCTATACTTATATCTTCTAGTTGCTCTAAACTAGAACATATAAACTCTTACAAAAGCCCGTCAAACTACATTACCCTGAGATGTTGTGTGGTTGTTGTCAAGGGTTATTTGGTATGTCTTTAGTGACATTTGAGCATGTATTTGTCTTTAGTATCAGTTGATTGGAATGAGTCCCATGTGCAGATGTCTGTGTCTTTATAGGCTCATATAGTATTTATTAATGTTTGTAATGTGTGTGTGTGTGTGTGTAATATATATTATGAATATTGTGTGTCTGCTGTAATAGCTTCTAATCTGGGCACATCTACAGATGGCTCATGCTAAATCATATCATTTTACAAAATATGCCTGCCTTTCAGATGCATTCACATTAGTGCTCAGATACAGGTCACTGTAATTATGAATTTGAACCTTCAAGAGAACCGATCAATACTGAATAACCTGGGTGGTCTGAACGTTTTCCAACCTTTGCATCTGATCTTATATCATCGGAGATAATTAGGGGTTGCGGCTGTTCTATTAGCTCCTGATGGCACAATATTTGGAGGAGATCTACCTGCAGCGCATTCATCTTCGTCACTCCTTCATTATCAGGAGCTGTGTGTGAGATAAATGCTACATGACAGATGCTGATTGAGATCTTTGATGCATCTATGTTCTAAACTGATGATTGCATGAACAAAGAGCTTGGTGTGAATTAAGTCTTGTTTATGCAACGATCAGAATCATCATTTTGTGCAAAGACAGCTGCGCAGCATCCAGAACATTTGTAAACATCGGTGTGTATGTGGCATCTAGTGGTGAAGTTCCAGACTGCAGCTTATTTTTCCACATTTGGCACTTCCCTTCCCCTGAACGTTGTTCTGAGCCGAACCAGCAGCGCTTTTGTAACACAACTGCGGAGTAAATACCACCGGCGGGGAAGGAGCACTCGGCACTATGTGGCAGTCGGCCTACCAAGTTGAATCCAGATGGACTGCACAAAACCAGCGGTTTACCATCTAACCTCGATGTCGAAAAACAACAAGCATGAAGACCCGGTCTAATAGAGTTAAGAGTTAACATATGAGGTGGGTCTGGTTAACCCGGAGAAATCACCACGAACGTCCAAGCGGTAAAGCTCATGTTCAAAGTTTAGGTAATTTGAACTGACGGCCAAGTAATACTAATATCTTTAGCACACTTGTTGTTTGTTTTAACTTAACAACATAGTAGCCCTTCCCATTTTTGTGTTAAAACCAAAATGCAAAACAAACCTTGGCTGGATTTGTCCCTTTTTGACCCATCATCCAGCACTCAGATCCAGTTAACAAGTAGATTTTAGAGGGTAGAATTTAAGTCAGTAAGATCACTTATTTCAAGCTTATCTTCCACATTAATGTAAGCTTTTTTCACATTTTAATATGTTGATGTTCATTGTTTTGAAAAATGTTTGCGTTTCCATCTTTGAATTTTCTTTTCAATGCTGGTTCGTACACATCGTACTGTTTGTCATTTTAGTGTTATTGCAAGTGATTTGCTGAATAATTTACTGACTGTTATGTTGTTGGGACATGCCCATCTTGGCAGATGGTGCCTTGGCACTTTCTCCCTGCAGGCTTTTGGAACTTATGGCAAACATCCCTTCTGCCATATGCTACTTCCAAACTGAGAAGTTGCCATCTTCTGTCAAACCAATGTTCCAGACACTACTTTCCGACCACAAATGCATGCCTGATTTCTTCCAAAGGCGGTTTTAGGACATGAGTCACCTACCTCCCGTCCTCAGTATCCCCATTAGAAAACAACCTAAGAAACACACTTCTTTAATTGATTGCCTGGGGAGCAACAACCAAGACAAACTGTCATCGACATTGAGTGGGATTGTGCGATTTGATAATGCTGCGCAGACTTTGCATGTGGATTTGGCAGCGTCACAGAGGCAAGAAAGATTTTGGGTTCTCACTATCTTTTTGTTATTCAGAGAAAGTGGGAAACAGGTAAGAGCTCAAGTTGGAAAATCGCAGGGAATAGGGAATGTCATTTCAAAGAGGCTGAATGGATATTTCCACTTCTGAGCTGGCACTGAGGTTAATAAAAACAACTATTCAAGTTTGCATCCGTTAGATAAATGGAAGATAGGCAAAGCCATGAGATTGATTGTTTTTAAATCAGTTCAGAGACTTCTGGTTGAAAGAGCAAGAGGAAAGTGCTTATAAAGTTGCTGGTGGAGAAGACAAGCTGAGAAGAATGAATAGCTGACTTGGCATGGACAAATAGCTCCAAAAAGCTATTGAGTTTATGAGCGGCAATTAGCTCGCCCACTGCATCCCTCCTCCCTCACCACCTGCCATCTCGACACACAGGCTCTTATTAAAAATGCATGGGTCTCACAAGCCTTTTAGATAATTAATAAGGTTCCCCTGCAGTGCTACTACTTAGAGCAAAGGAGAAGGTAATATCAGACAAAGCAACAACCATAATGGCTTGCAGAGACTCCTTAAGACTAAAAATAAGGTTAAAGATATCATATTACCTCTCATATCACTACACCATGAGGATGAAGATTTTGTACTTAAGCTCCTCCCACAACAATCAACTCGCCAGTCTAGGCAGAGCTTCATGCTCTATGTGCTGAGCTATGCAGGACCAGGCCTGTTAGTGTGAACATGAACTGGTTCACTACTAGCTCAGTCTTCAGGGTTGCCTCCAGTCTGTTTCCCAAATGTTTGAGTGTGAGCTCGCCAACTTTTTAATTGTTCGTAGAAATAGTGGGCTTCCAAAGGTGCTTGAAACCCACTTTGATCTGAAGCTCCAAAGGAAGCAATTTGCCTGTTTGCAAAATAGCTGCTTGAATGAGGTCATCCTGTATAGCTGCTTAAAGGCCATTGTGTTTTACCTTAATGAGCTGATCTGGACATTATTTTATCATGAGTAAGATGAGACAAGAGTGTTTTAAGCACAGTATCTCATCCTCAAATAGAACCTCAAGTTTCCTGTGCTTATTCCAATGAGCTGGCGTGAGTCTCTAATTGACCTCTAGCCTTGGGCAGACAACACACTGCAATGAACAGAGTTACACAAGCAGAGGGTCAGTCACAAAGTCATCCCAAATTTGAAAGCATTTTAAAAAAAAATTGTGATCTTCTCCAATTTATGTTTTGTCTTAAATTGAAAAGATTTCAAACACTCAGGTCATATACTGGACACATTTGAAAAATAAAATATGATTAAAATACACAGAAGCAAACATGAGTCACTGGATTAGTTCTGATTCAGCTGCAAAACCATGGGACAGGCTCTGACTCAGCCTCAGGGCGCGCTGGCCTTCTGATAATCTCTTACAGTATTTCTTGCTGTGTAGTCGGGTCTACTGTGAGTTCATGGATTTACTCTTTTCCTTTTTTAGCTAGAGCACACAAAGACTGCTCTGATCAATTTTTACAACTTTTGTAGAGTGTGTGCTCATATCATGATCTAAAGGAGTGAGTCAATATCACATCACATTTCAATGACATCAACGTTCAAAAACACTGCCCCTGATTCTATCCAGCACATTAAAGTTGTTTTTCTCCATTACTGTTTCATTTTAATGATGAAATTGTAGAATTTGTGTAAGATGGTAATAGGTATGTATATATATATGTATGTATGTATGTATGTATGTATGTATGTATATATGTATATATATACCAAAGCATTGGATTCCAGTGTATGGTAATCAGTTCTAGTGTAGAAACTTATTATCTTCATTATGGACTTCATATCCCCAGTGTCTTCACGTGTCAGTAGTATTGTAGTGTAAATACCATTGTATCATATATATATCCGCGAAAATTTGGGATACTGTAGAATCGTCATCGAGATGTCTGCTGCAGATCCTTCAAGTTATTGCAGTTATCTGGATCATATTCAAATTATAAACCCAAATATATGAATGAATTTGGTACTATTGATTGATTTGAGAAGCTATATTTTGGATATTTTGCTCTAATAACACCATATTTTCTGTTCATATTTTTTTTTTTTTCTTTTTACAAGAAAACCCTTTTTAAAGGATTTATCTAACCATTGGTCCACTTAAGTCCAAATTTGGTGCATATAAACCGACTTGAGGAGATCTATCAGGTCTTTATAGCATTTTTAACCCAATTCAGATTTTACTCACTAGGGTGATTTATTTACAGATATACATACAGATTCGCGGATATAACTTCACATTCAATATGTGGAGTTCAATCAGGTAGATTGCTTGTACAATGCAGAGGATTGAGAGCTTTCCTGTACACCCTTTGCTGTCAGGGAAAACAGTGTAGGCCTACTATTAACCAGGCCTTTTTTTTTCTGATATTTTTTCTTCAACTTTCATTCGCAATCACACAGCATAGGAAAGATTGTACCGGAATGCCCTTTTGTAGCATATTGCTATTTTCTCTCTTGGACAGTATCGTCTCAGCATTGCTTAAGGGCTACTACCAGAAGCTGTCAGAACATTGATATTACACCGCTCCTTTTAGCTCTTGATGACTACAACTGTGTCACTTTATCACTTTGCTATAACCTGATAAGGGTGTGTGCTTTGGTGTTGGTGCTGAATCATCAATAATTAGCTTTTTTTAAATTTTTTATTATTCTTGTTTTCTCCATGTCCGTTTTACAAATATACATTGAAATGGAGAGACCGGATAATCTTCTGGTACCCTAGACAAGCTGGGACAGAGCCTCAACTGATTCAACTTGCCCATATCTGGATTCACAGAGGAGCTTGGCACAGCGCAGATGTTGAGCAACTCTGATCTTTATCCAAATGAGTGAGAGAGTGTTTGTGTGTGTGTGTGTTTGTGTGTGTGTGTGTGTGTGTGTGTGTGTGTGTGTGTGTGTGTGTGTGTATCTTGGCCAACCCATAGTCTATCAACAACGCCCAGAAGACTCGCTGCCAAAAAAAATATGATGCATCTGAAGTCTGTTTCCTCAGTCCATGTGGCTTAGAGTTCGAGGAGTTGACTGATTTATTGTTGGCTGCCAATGTTTTTGCTGATGCATTGTGGGAGTAAGGCGACCTATATTTATGTTAAGCTCTACACGGAGGATTTCCAATGACAGATATATTTGTACATCACATGGAAATGTTTTCTTTTCCATTTTGAGCGAGTGCATAGGTTAGTGCCTGTGTTACATATTCCAGTTTAATTATATCCCAAAAAGGCATGCATTTTTATGGAACCTTCATCGCCGTTGCGATAGCTTTGTTTGTTTCAACGCGATAACTCAAAATTATTATAAGGATCATTTTCAAATGTTTCACCCACATAGGGAGACTTATCTTCAATATATATAAAATGTTATTTTCATAGTTCATATTCACTAGGGGGGTGTTAGCTCTTATTTTTTTACAAAACAAAACTTTTTTCAGAATTAAAGTCCTAACAGTTAATCCAATTCATTCAAAATTTTGTGCATATCAATTGACTCAAGCAGCTCTGTCTTGTGTATGTCATATTTTACTATAAATATATTTTAAGTTCATATTTTACTAAGATTAGAAATTTTATTTTAACAAAAAAACACTGTTTTTCAGATGTAGCTTCCTAACCATTGGTTCGATTTAGTCCATAATTGATGAATATGAATCGATATGTGGCTCTAAATGTGAACTAAATTCTTATCCTCGGCACATCATATTTCCCTCTACTGGTTCGCAGTTAATTTGCTAGTGGGAGCTATTCTACGAAAAACATTGTTTTTCCGGATATAACTTTACATTTAATTTGAAGACTTCACTCAGGGGAATTACTTTTACAACGTAAGGGTTTGGGGCCTTGTATGAACAGCAGAAACTGTCCCTCTCTTCCTCTTTCAATCCAACTTGTCAAGGCAGACAGGATGATAAGAAACTGTTCTGACGTTTCTTCAATAATATCATCGTTAAGTGCCTTTGCTTGCAAAATTTGTTGGGTCTGTGTGGAATAAAGAATACAGTCTAGACAAGCTCTGTTAGGAAAGTGTCTTGACATAATATAAGCTGTGATTTGGCACTATATAAATACAACTTGACTCTCACTGGAAATTCCCATAAATCACATTCTGTTCATCGCTCTGCATGCTGCTGATTCACATCTCTGGTTTTGAAACTGTATGTTCCCTCCACTTGGTGTCCCGCAATAACCATAAAACTAGAAACATAAGTAGTGTGGAATCATGGGAGTAGATGTTTGTCTAACGTGTGTCAGGTACAAATGTCCATGGACAGGGTTATACTCAAAGCTGTATTCATGCAATGTTTTGTGTTTGTGAACTTAATGAGTCTATCCTTACAGTGACAGAATTTAATCATGTAATAATGTTTTATTATACTCAATATCACGTTATCATACACACTGCATACATACCGGATAACAATGGGAAATTACTTCTCTGAATGTTTCGTAAACTGAGGGCTAATGGTCATGCCCCTGTGAAGCAGGGGGGCGAACTGAGGTTAAGGGTCTTACTCAAGGACCCTATGCAATGCTGCCTGCAGGGGTGGTCACGGTCCAGTCCAGTCATTATGGTACAAAACATTCAAGATTCCATCCTTCTCTTCTGAATTCTAAATAAAGTTAGTTTATTTTCTATGTCGAACACCAAATGACAACTATGCTATCTCAAGTAGCTTTTTAAAAATAGTAGGTCTAGACCGTATCTAAAGAGACAGCAATTCCATCTTCCAACTAACAAGAAAAAACTGCCTTTTAACAGACAGAAACCCCGAGCAGATCCAAACTCTTCCTGACTAAAGTTACTCTTAACGAAGCACAACTGCATACTGGTATTTTGTTTCAAATTTATATTAGAAATTCTAAATTTTTAGCTGTCCTAATTTGTTTATGCGCTTTTGGGGCTCATGCCCGTAGATGGAGTTAAAGTTTCTGTCTGATAACTGAGTTTGAACCAACTACTCACTGGGAATAAATTATTTAGGGACGTTTTTATATTCAATGCAATGTCCAGAGTTGTATATTTTATTTTTATGCCACTGCTAAATGAAGCTTAGGCTACGTTCACACCGCCTTTCTTCATGCTCAATTCCGATTTTCCTTAGATTCGATTTTTTTTTGTTGAGATCCTCCCATTACTTTTAAAATGAGTCTTATATCAGTCGCTACACAATTCAGAAAATATGGGCGGCAATATGTGCTTTGTATGGGCAGCAGATATATTCATTTTATAGTTTCTTCAAATTGTTAATTTTACATTTTATGGTACACTAGAATTCAGGTGATTTACATGTCATTTATAAAGAGGTCATGGTGTGTCCACATCTGCACACTTTTTTTTTTTCCTGAAACGGGGACAGCTTTAGATAATCAACATAAATATTTTGGTTTAAAGTCAACTTTGAAAGAGTTACCATATAATAATCTGTCTGTGGGTGTTCTTCATGGAACATTTCTGGTTTTCTGGCATTTCATTTGTTTGTATTGCTTTGGGACTGCCTCAGAATTCCTCTGTCAGGATATTGGATGTGAGGGACTGAAAAGCACGCTGCTTATTGTACTTTGGTCTAAATCAATAGGTAGAAGTTGTTTTCTTTCTCCTCCATGGGTGGCTAAAGTCTGGCTTGATTACAAAATGTGTGAAAGACCAGTCTGCACCACATCAGTGATTTCCCCTCCAAGATAACTGATTGTGCTGTAGCTATGGTAGCCTGAGACATCCGTCTTGAGCAAACAATCTCCACTCGTATTTACTTTATGTAAAGTTTGCTCACTGAGGTTCATGCATGAGGAGTGTCTACCCAAAAGTGGTGAGGTAGAGATCAAGATTGCCTATGTTGCTTTGTGTTTTCTCCTTCGCTATGTGACCCGTTCTTGTAGGGCTTATCAGACGCCAAAAGAGGAATGTAAATAAAATTAAAAATCCAAAAGTCTCTGTTGCCCTTACCTTACCTCCCACAAACAAGAAAATTCAACACGTGCTTGATGGAGGGAAAAACACGTATCCCAATCACCATTTATAGAAAAAACATCTGCGGGGGTGAGGCAGGTTGTTGTAGTGAGCTGTTGCCCTCATTACCCCAGTAGGCAGATGGAGTGTCTGTTGACGGTTGGCTGATAAGACAAGGCAAGGTGACTCATTAGAGCAGGGGTGTCAAACTCATTAACAGAGGAGGCTGAACAGGTCTCAAATTGGTAATGTTTAATCTGAGGTATTACGAAGATTTATTCTTATTTTATTTACTTATTTTATACAATTTTAAACACACCAAGGGAATAGAAAATAGTTAAATTACAGATGATATTCAAAATGGATCAGCCTAATCTCTATGTATAACTCTTACAAATTACATCGAAAAAAATTATATTTTTAATTAACAATGTCAACCAAAGGGGACGTGAAGTTACCCCTCTTAATTAAGTAGGCTGATTTCCTTTTTCTCCCGGAATAAAACAGTAAAGGTTGACTGTAACCCCTCGTATCTGTTCCTGCAGACAGGACCAGCTCTACCTCAGAAAACTGTGAGGTGCTAGAATAGCCTAAAATTACATATGAGATGAAATGTAAGCAGCTTGATGTTTTCTCTTAATATAAACGCAACAGCACTGACACATATTGAACGGCTGGAGGACATGAACTCAGCAGTTCATTAAAATGTGCGTTGTATTTACTAAACCATGTGTGTAACTTGTTAGGATCTGAAACAAGAGCAGAGTTGAAGACCCAGGTGAAGACACACAATGGCAGGAGCAGGGCCAGAGTAGGTGCAGTTTTATTGATTTAATATTTTAGTCCAAAATCCAAATCGCACTATTATCAGTCCAGGGTCAAAACCATACAATCAGTCAAGGAGAAAAAAATCTTGGAGCAAGGCAGGTGTAAAAACAGTGAGAAACTAAACATACACTAGGAATAAACCAACTAGACAACACTGAAAAAACCTACACTGAGAGACACGAGGAAATAGAAATGCATTGCACAACATCAGCGACCAACTGTCACAGATAGAAAGGTGAGCACAGGTAACGAGACAATGAGAACCGGCTGGAGGGGAAACATAGGTGAACACGATGAACAATCACACAAGAGGAGAACAGAAGCAATACTGGAATAGGACACAGAGAGGGAAAAGGAATAAAAGTGAAACACACAAGTACGACAAAGAATGGAGGGATGACAAATAAAACACAAACTGAAGAAAGAGAATCTAAGGTTAAACAGATCAAAGAAACAAAGACGGAAAGTGTAAAGCTAATCAAAGCAACACGACGCAGGACTTTCAAAGTAAAACAGGCAACAGAACAGGACAATGAAAACAAACGTTCAAAATATAACCAGAGAACCAAAACAGGATAAAACAAGAAATAACTCAGCAGTCATGAAACAACTTACTAATACATTTATTTATAATTGTTTTAAATGTTTTTCCTTATGTGTGACACATTGAACTTATGAACTCTCAGCAGACCCAACTCGGTACCAGGTACCAGAAACATGAAACATGAAACATGAAAACTAGCAGCAGTGTTATTAGGATTCATCTGGAGGTGAACATGAATGGTTCTATCACATATCATGGCAGTCACTCCAATATTAGTTGAGATGTTTCAGTCAGGCTAGTATGACCTGGCTCACATTGACATTCCAGATCCTTATCATACCATGCTATTTTCATTTTCATTCTTTTTTTTTATGGCACTCTCCAATCAGTGTTGTAAAATTAACATGCAAACCTTGCAGGTCATGCTCCGGCTATCCGCAAATCCATTTGGACAGACACCCTGCTCCTCTCTGTGTGTTTTGAAGTTATTGCTCAGCTACAGGCTGGCACAACAGAGACCTGACCAAAGACCCGAGCAGAGAAATCGCTGCGCAGCACACTGAAATTATGATTCGACATTTACAATAGCTGTTAGTGGAGTCATATCTTTTCTGGCTAATACTGGCTTTAATGAATGCAAATGAGTGTTATCTCTGATCAGTTGATTATTCCCCACACAAATATTGATTAAACACTCTCCCCTGCAGGGCATATTAATTTAAAGAGACTTTGACCCTCTTGGCTTTCAGTCTGTGCAACAGTCTGTCTGCAGAAGAGCAAATCCCCTTCTACTCAGTTGTACCCTCTGCTTTTGTTTTACCAAGAGAATAAGTTGCTCCCATAAGGTTTTTTATTTTCATTGTAGGTAGGAAAGAAAGCACTAAAGAAGACACCTTTAGTCTTTTAGTATGTTCAGTTTTTTTAAAAATTAAGAAAGCATAACTTTCTGGACTTGGTGAGCATCCAAACCTTCAGTCAGGTCAAACAGCTCTCCATGCTTTGAAGTACAAGATTCCCTCTTCCCAGAGTCCCTCTGTAATGCAGAAAAAAACTAAAATATGATACATATCAATGTGTATGTCAGCATAAGAGCTGACATAAACATAGATATTGGGCTTATGTAGTTTTCCCAAAATCACTCAGACTTCTGGCTTACGGAAAAGATACTGCTCCATGGAAATGATACATTGGACAATAACAACTGAACTTTACGTAAACAAAACAATTTTAACAGTAATTATACTGCCTTATATATTCATATATTATAATACTTTATGGCAGAAAACAACTTTGAGCAACAAGTCCACTTTATGTTAACAAAACCACTATTAGACAATAACACCTTTTACACCAAAGACACAACTTTTGGGCAACTATTTACAACAACACTGCATTCCAACAAGAGAATATTCCCAAAAAGCCCCAAATCCCCTGTGTTGTACACTAATTGGACTGCTCAAATTAAATGATAAGTTAATTTCGACAATAGAAAAAAAAAAAAGCTCCCAATACTGAGTAAAATATGAACTATTAGAGATATGATATATTCAAGATAATTATCCTTCAATAAATTCATTATCTACTGCTTATCCTGTTCAGGGTCACGGGGGGCTGGAGCCTATCCCAGCCAGCATCGGTCAAGAGGCAGGGTTTCAACTGCACATTTAATTTAATTTAATTTAATTTAATTTTATATAATGTTATTCTATTCTGTAATATGCTCTTTTCTGCTGTAACACTGTAATTTCCCCGTTAGGGGAAAGGTTTATCTTATCTTATCTTACATCCTGGACAAGTCACCAGTTCATCCCAGGGCAGACACACATAGAGAAAAACAACCACAGGCAATTTTGTGTCACCAATATCAAATGTTTTTGGACTGTGGGAGGAAGTGTTCACACAGGGAAAATACGCAAACTCTGCACAGAAAGGCCGTCAGATGTGGATTTGAACCCCATACCTTCTTGCTGTGAGGAAGCAGTGCTAACCACTGCACCACCGGGCAGCCCTCGATAAGTTCATACTCACCGAATTTACATTAAATAGGACCAACGACTTTGAAGTTATGTTATAACAACTTTGGGTTTTTTTTGAAAAAACAAAAAAACAAAACACAATTACAATTACAATTAAGATTGTTTTCCTCGAGTCTATTCACATATAGCACATTTTGACTAAGTCAGACCAAATTATGGCATGAAAATGTTTGGAGGTAAAGCCCCCCCTAGTGTTGAAAATATGCAGCTGACCATTGCCTAAATCAAGCAAGTCGTTCCTTGCACCAAGGTCTATGTGGGTCTGAAATTTGAGGGAGAGAGAGAGAGAGAGAGAGATAGAGAGAGAGAGAGAGAGAGACTGCAATGTTGATGTTTGTCTTCCTGACTGAATTTCAGCTGGAGCTTAATTTAATACAACCAAGCCTATAACCACATTTACAGAAAACACTAGTGAAGCATTATTGAATGTCCAGAGACAATTCAATGTCTGTAAAATTAATGGAAGCTCTAAGACAGTATATTGCTCTTGACATTTAGCCTCCATTGGTTGAAGGTAAAGAGGGAATGTGTCATTTTCTCATTTTACTGGAGCACAAATATGAGATTCAGAGCCAACACTACATCACAGACACAGTACTACCACAGTAGCATTCCAGCACAGTGGTAGTAAAATGTAAATACTTGGCAGTGATTCATACCAGTCCAACAATAAAGCGACTGTACAAGCCAATTATACATCATTTGGTTCATAATGTGATATACTAGTCCTATCAAATATCTTCTGAGTTTATCCTCTTGCTATGTACATTTTGTTTACGTGTGGAAGCGTTGTTGGCCCTCAACTTTTATAGGATGCACCTGAATGTCTGCGCAACTTCTTGAAAAGAGAATCACTAGCCTGTTGCGCAGCATTTCAGACTGCACCTTTGAAATAACTCCGATGAAAATAAAACATGTTTGGCATTATAAGAACGTAAAAGCGTGTAAGAAAGTGGATCCCTACTCTAAACTGTTAGCCGTCAAAACGTATTATCCTGTGGACATTTTTTATTGATCTTATATAGTAATTATAGTGGCATGCATAATTTCTTTATCTCAAAGATCAAGGTTATAGTTTGATTATGCGACGTAATTAATGTGCACAGAGGTACAGCACTAAAATATGGGCTCTCTGTCCCACCTCAGCAGATGGAGCACTGCCCGAGCTCTTCATCTTCAACGAGTTGTGTGCCCTGAAGGATGAACGAGGAGTTTGCAAAGCCATTAAAGAGCGATTCTTCTTCAGCATTGACACTGGACGCTGCGAGCTGTTCGAATATGGAGGCTGCGGTGGGAACGCCAACAATTTTCAGACATTGGAAGACTGTGAGGAAACATGTCTTGTGTCAAGTGAGTCAGACATTTTACTATTTTTACTGCTTTTTTTTTTTACTACATTTCCAATGATTCACCTCTACATCCTCTTTGCTTGAATTTGACATAAAGTGTGACTCATAGCCAACATCATTGATACAAGGGCAATCTTTTTCATCAGAGCACTCAAGATAAGGATTCATGATAGCTTTGCTTTGTTAAGTTGTTTTGAGCAAATTAGTTCTGTTTTCAAAAGCCTCTTTTTCTCATTAGACATTATTAGCACCTTGGGCATTACATCCTATTACAAAGTCATTTTGTTGGTATCCAGTTGAAGTGAAACATTGTCAGCACATTAATTCTCAACAGATTTCCTGGAAACAGCAGCTTAATGGAAATTATGAGGACTTTTGAGAAAAATGGGGACACTGTAGTATTAGATAGTAGACCTACAATTCAAGGTAGTCTGACTGAAAAAAGACCAGGTTAATATTTCATGGTTCTGGTGAATGTAATGTATTTTTTTTTTCTCCCCATGATGTACTATGGATGTCTTTACGCAAGAAACTTGTAGCAGATGTAAAGCAGCCATGAGAAAACTGTAATCTGATAATTATCCATAATATTAAAGGGGTCAGCTTGAAGAGGCCGACCCAAGGGGCTTAAGATGGCTCTGATGCCTTGTCATGGTGTATTTACAGCTGTCTGTCCTGTCAGTGATGCGCTTAGTCACTATAGTTTTGGCTGTCGCGCTATAGGTAAGAGAAAAATCAGCTTACTGACCGCCACCTCATGTTGCATTTCTCTGGCTTGATTTGGGCATCCAGCTTCATCTTATTGTTAATCCACCATTAGTTAATTTTTAAGACATTTGACCACATTGAAAAAGAAGGCCTACGCTGGCCCCTTTAGACAGCGAGGGTATATCCCTGAAAATCATCAATCCCCAACAATCCAGTCTTTCCTCGCACTAAGCTCTATGTGGTTATTTAATTTGAAAATTGATCTGTAAAATAGTTATTGAGTCGCGTTAACACGAGGGCGGACGCATCAGCAATGACGATTCCAGAGTATTCTATAATAGGGTCAAGAATCTTGGGGCAGAGAACGTTGCCAAACCTCTGGTTCCTCCTGCTCTGTTTTTCTTTCTTTTTGTCTGTCCATCACACACACGATTTCCATCTCCCTCCTAAAATAGGCGAGAGATGACACTTTCATAGTAGCTGCTACTTTCTGTGCATATCAGCATACAGTGTTGCCTCTATATTATTACATACTTGCTAAAAAAAAGAAGCTGCTGCTGATTTTTCACAAACCTGTCATTGACTTCAGTAAGTAGGAGAAAAACTCTGACTTTTCATAATTATTTTACAACTGTAGGTGTCAGGATGGTTGAAATTAATCCTATTGCGGTCACTCTATCTGCAGCTCTCTAAGGCTGCATCCATGTTATGAAAGTATTCTACAGTGGATTTTCTTTTTAGTTTTATTTTCAGCTATTTGTTTTCATCGAGAGTGTAATATTTGAACTACGGTCAGATTGTTGGCTGATTTACTTTAATTTACCGGATTTACCTCGATTTTTAACCTGAAGAGAATCACAGTCAATGAAATTCTTGAAATACTGTTAAACTAATGCCGAGGTGATTCCAAATTCCTAGAGGTAAGTTTTTATGTTCAAGGAGTTACAACATGAGAGTTGAATGAATGTGGGGTGCTAAGGTTCTATCATATAATGGGGAAACTGAGATGCCTCCAGCTCTTTCAGAAGCTATAAATCTGAATCTGTGCCAAAGTGTACATAATTAAAACAATACACCTGTAGTGTGTACAAATACTCAGCGTTTGTCAATCCTTTATCAATGTCAACTACAGCTTTATTGAGAGTTAAATTAGAAATATAGCTAATAGGCTGTTTCCCCACTGGATTCTTAGAGGATTTGGAGAAGAACAATGATAACGTTCCCAGGGAAAATAATTAAGAAATGATACTAAAGGAAACATCCAGATATCTTCAACAGGGATTCAATTTCTTTTCTCTCACAGCATCCTGAGACACCGTGGGTGCTTGTATCACTTAAAGTTATGTTTGGGATGTCTGTGTACTTCTTGTCTTTGGATCATCAATATTGTAATAAATACTGGATGGAGTTATGCAGAGTCAAAGTTAACGGTCTTCTCTGTATCGCAAGTTTGCTCCAACTGTCACTGCCAACTGTCAACTGTAACGGTACTTTTCCTTTTATTCTGTGGTCAAGTGTAAAACGTAACTGATCTTCTGTTCTACTTCATACAAAACACAGTTCAATGGCAAAGTTAAGGTCAATAGTGTTATGTGTCAGCTTCTGAAGGCTTTTCACTAAAAATATGTCACTAAAGTAAATGGATACACACACATTGTCACTGTTGTTTCAAACTAAAGAATAGATTCGAGGTGG
Source organism: Lophius americanus (assembly GCA_037951165.1). Taxonomy (NCBI): domain Eukaryota; kingdom Metazoa; phylum Chordata; class Actinopteri; order Lophiiformes; family Lophiidae; genus Lophius; species Lophius americanus. Next base: position 8,851,627 of record JBBDHG010000028.1, on the reverse strand, counting down.
CCCTCCCTTTTGCCAATATCAAAGACACTTGTCAAAGCTTGATCACACACACACCGTAAATCTAACTCAACCATAATCAATTCTATTAGTCATGTCCGTCACTTACATCATACTGATATCAGCCTGGCATGTTTTTTGCATATGAGGTTCAGAAAAATTAGGAAAAGTGAAAAAAAAAAAAAATGCAATCACAGAAAACAAAACAACAAGAAAAAAAAAATGTCAGCGAAACGGCACACTCATGATTCGTGTCATTGTTAAGGGCTAGAGCTGAATTAAGCGGATTTAGATCCTGACAAAGCAGTACAAACTGCAGAGGAAGATATAAAGTGTAATGGACAATGGTAAACAATGAAGCTGACTGGGGTGAATTGGTGCAGGTCCTGTGGCAGAGCAGAGTGGGAGGTCGTGAGGAGGCAAAATGATGGATGGTGTTCTTGAACAGTCAAGTTAACAAGAGAGTTCCAGCTGAGTTGACAGAGGCTGGAAGGCTGGGGTCGGCACAGAGTAGCGTATGAGTAGTAACAGGGTTGACAGAGGTGGGCAGGCTAGTATCTATGGGTGAGCCGAGTCAGTAAGCTGGCAATTCAACAATCTAGAAGACAAGGAAAGTCACCAGGAAGAACCAGAGTGTTACCAGTGAGAGGACTAAACTATCTGGTTCTGAGTGGCAGTTAAACTGGGGGAAGCAGGAAGTTCATCAAATGAGAGAAAGTCATAACATTTGTTTGGGAAATTAAGAAATCCATTCAGTATTCTTACCTAATCAGACCCCAGCGCTGTCCTCAAACATCTCAAGTGCTTCTCTGCTCATAAAATCCAAATAAATACCTAAAATGTACCAAAGGCAACAACACATTGCATGAGGTCAGCTGCATGCACCAGATGCATGGACGACCGCCTGGCCCAGCTGAGAATTTGAATTATAATTTCGCCATAAAAAATTACTTTTTAAGACACAACATTAAATTTCTGTGAACCACAGATCTACTGTAAACTTGTTCACGGTACAAGGGCATTACATAAATTGGCCCAGAAGTACAATAAATTCAGATATTTAAAAAAAAAAACATTTAACATTTTGCACGTGCAGAAATGAATCCATTATAATGAAAAACATGAATGCAGCGTACATTCAATGCACATATCAGTCAAATCTAAAATATAGACAGAATAATAGCATTTTCTTTTATGGTAACGACTTGCTTGTGACATTATGATATTTTCTGTTAATGTCATCAAAAGTTTTTCACAGTAAAATGTTTTATTTCTCTGACTACTGAGAGTAGTCAGAGAAATATATATGGCAGTGTATAACCATCAACTTCTTACTGCCTGCCTTTGGATGAATTAGGCCGTTATTCTAATATAAACACTCAAAAAATATTGAAGCCTAATATTTTAAGTGTATGTATTTTAATTACATGTAAAATGACCATGTATTTGGATTACATAATTTTAACATTAACAATCAAATAAACTTATTGCAATACATTTTGAGCATTACGTTACGACTGAAACAAAAAATTATATTCAAGTTATTGCTCTAATAAACCTCATATGTTTTTAATACATTTCCCATTCAAATCAAGATGGTATCCTGAAAATTATTTGTGAACCAACCTTGCTAATATTTTTAAGCTGATTTAACTGAATTTATTGTAACTTACTTCCATTCTATGTAATGCCCTTGCACCGTAAATAAATTTACAGTAGATGTGTTTTTATCATATTTTACCATTCTGACTTGTATTTTAATGGAGAAATTCCATCAACCAAAGTTTCCAGTATTATGCCATACATTATACAGAATTTTATTTTACAGTGTAACAAAACAAAAGAGCTCTGGAGCTCCTAAACTCCTGCCTCGGGCCAGCTCTGCAAATTCACATGAAAGCTAAGTCCTGGAACGTCTTGAAATAAAAAATTCTAATATAAAAATTTGAAGAATAAAAAAAAGATGTTTGTTGGTTTTTTTTTAAACGTTTAGATTTTATGATTAAACAAAAGCACCTGAGGGTGAATCAAAGTAGTGTAGGGCAAAGTGACCGAGAGGTTTATTGGATGGAAATTTACGTGACTGAACATGCTCGCTGATCTTTGTTCAATTTCCCTAAGCAGTTGTTGGTAAGAGCATGACCATACCTGCTGCTCACCACTCACCGCACTACACTTAGTGTTTGTTTATAGGATATCATCAATATGTCAACTGCCACCCATGAAAAGCAATTAAAGATACAACAATTACACCCTCCACAATGGGAGAGGAATTTATCCACTGCAGCAGGATCTGCTTTGTGCAGGTTCACAAGTACGCCAGGTGATTGGGACAGTACTGATATGCAAAAAACTCTCAACACAAAAAGAAAACTGGAGGGTGCAAAGTATTCAATATGTAAACGTCATCTGTAGCAGGGAAAATATTGCATCACTAATTCTCAGGCCTGGCTGACCTTTATCCATAGTAAGAACATCAATTATAGTATTTAAATGATATGTTATTCTGTGGTGAGACAAAATACTTTCTCCCACTGGCAGTGTATAACCTTCAACTTCTTATTGCCTGCCTTTGGATGAATTAGGCCGTCAGACAGGAGGACCGGGTATACATTTGCAAACCTTGTGCAGTAGATTCCTCCATTTGGCGTCCTATAGTCCATCTTTACCCAAACGCATGTATCCCTTACATCCCTTCAAGTTTATTTGGATAAACTTGATAAACTCAAGTGCAGTGGCAGCAGTCCCCGCTTGACCAATCCTCTCGGCTCATCCCGGGAGGAGGCAGGGGCGCCAAAGCGTTCTCAGATGAAGTATGAAATTCCACCAGAGAATTCTGCGTCCACTCAGGATTAACTCTATATTTGTGCTTTATTTTCAGCTGCTTTTGCGTTCGCATTCTGCCACCTTGTCATGCACAATATCTTTGTTGACCGTAGCATCTCACTGGTTGCCATGGTGAATCGCAGTATCTGAGCTCCATTGTTCATTGCTTTTAATAGTACGCGCAAACGCGTTCGATTCGCTGTTGACCAACTCTGAGATGACTTAATTAATTCCTATCAACTATTCTGTAACTGAATCTCCCGAGTTACTCATCTCAGGCTTGGTCAAGTTTGAGCTCAGTCACTAATTCAGAGTAAGTTAAGCCTGCCTGTTGAAACAGCCCCCTGGTCATAGTCCCTGTCATTTATATTGAACCGATATAAGCTTTTCTGCTCCTCTGGAGGACTACTTTGGCTACGTCTAAAATAGAATGGAGATAAATAAACCTAATTTTGTCCCTGTTATAAGCATATTTTAAGGGGCATGTGATATAATGGTAAATATTAGTGCAATATCCCAATTAATACTTTTATTTATTTTATAATTTACATATATAAATATAATCTATATTTCGTGAACATTTTCATTTAAACTGATATTTTCAGGAAAAATTTTAAACCTGATAGCTTCCGTATATAAGATGGTTTCGGAAGTCATACATTAGTGCATTATTTCATCAACTCATGAAAATAATTTCTATTTCTAATGTTTGTCAGTTAATAAATACGTCCTGCTTGATTGACGCTGGCGTCAATGCATCATGATGTTTGGCGAATAGCTAAAAATGGCGTTGGTAGAGGATAAAATAAGGTACTAAGTAAGTTAAAATCAACAAAAGCATAACAGTGTACTCTGCGGTTTTCTTTGAGATCTTTAAATACATCACGGACAAAGGACAAAGCTATTCCACTTTTTCACTTTGTTTTTATTTTCATTTTGTCATCATGCTCCACCGCCGCAGACGATTTGAAGTGGTTTGTCTGATAATCTAGTCTCTTCAAAAACAGAGGGAAAAGTCCATTTCGTACCTATATTTTGGTTTCAAGACGTTAACTAGGATTGTTTAGTGTCAATATTTTAAATATTCCAGTTGATGTGGCGGTAAAAACTTTGAAAGCTTTGTCAGCTGTCCTCTGAAAGAAAAGCCAGACTAGTAAGAAGTGAAGGTTTCAACATGCTTACCCTGACAATGATACGTGACAAATAAATCATAACGCATACTCAAAACACATTCTTCATAGTAAATATGCGATTACACTGTTTTTTTTCGATTTCTGTGTGTTTACTTTCAAAACAGGAATTTTGCGATTCTGTCACAGATGGATCAGAAGCAGATCTGCTTGGATCAGAAGCAGACCCTGCACCGAGCAGGGTGCAGGGAGCACCCTGCTCGGTGCAGGGAGCCCTCAGTCGCTCCCTGCACCGATTCTTCATGGAATTTTCCACCCTATCAAATTTTCAAACACTGTTTTGTGCAGATATATCATATATATACATTGATTCACCATCTCAGTGTACAATCCATTACTATCTCTGCAGTTTCTTCTGCAGCCTGTTGCAGTTCATGCAGCCATTGTGGAAGAAATCAAATAAACGCTACACTGTAAACCTTTACTGTAAATAGACAGTAAAAAAAGTGTTACAGTGTAACCAGACACTGACCTGAGCCATGTGTTTTAGTTTTGAAACGGGATTGAACATTTTTCATCATGTACCAGCCAAAAGCTAGGTTACTTTCCTTCTTTTGTTTTAATATTAATTAATTATGCGATGTCAAGAATTCCATCACTGATTCCATCCTCACCTCCTCCAGCACCATCTGCTCTGTCTTTGTCCAAAGCATTGGCAGCATTGTTGATCAGTCCCTTCGGGTTAGAGGGTGTTGTGATCCATCCAGGACCTGTCCACCTCCAGGTGCCCGAAGCAGGTGGGAAAGATTGAACCCAATCCCTCTCAACCTGGATTTACCATTTTTTGAGACTTTGGATCAAAAGAGCCAAACTATCATGCCTCAAAAAAAAAGTTTCTCTCCTTCTGCCGCCAGCCACATCAAAAAGACGAATGAATAAAGTCAAATTATTCTGTGAAAACTTCCTTCCAAATGAAATATTTCTGCTCTGAACTTCAGACCAACTCTCAGAATACATTTGACAGAATACATTTTTAATCTATTTTTGATCATACACTACCACCAATGCTTTGGACAAAGACAGATCAGGTGGTCCTGGAGGAAGTGACGATGGCCTGATTGATGGAAATTCTTACATCAACGAGTCAATTACACTAAAAAAATGATAGTTACACAACTTAGCTTGTGTATAATGGAAATATGGCTGACATTCCCTTTTCCTAATTTCAAACATGGCTCAGGTCAGTGTATACTTAGTGTTTACTGTTCGCTTGTTTTTTTCCATTTACTTGCAATTTATTATGAGAGGCTAAAAAGGGATACCCTGATGTGTTCATACTGGCAGCAAGGGCTGCGACTATTAACAACATTCTCTGCCAACGGGCACTAACAGAAATAAAAAATATTCTACTAGACTGTACACTTGTGGACGCCAAGAACGGCCATAGTAGCAGATACAATGTATGGTCATGACTTTGTGATAAAAAAGATAACAAGCAAATGTTTTCTAAAGATTTAATGATCACTTTATCACAAAAGAACTAGCAACCATATTGTAGTTGCCATGGCGATACCAGTGGCAAAAACATGTTGGATGAAAACAACAAATGATTATAATAATGACTTTAAGGTACACAGTACCAAAAGCCAGACTAAAATTAGCTGTATTATACCTGTATAAGAACCATTTAATCCACAAATGGAAAAACGTGAATATTTACTTCTGGTGTCACCAATGTAACGTGTAACAACAGTCCTAGAGCAGCTATAAAAGCAATTTTGTAAAGTGTCATTTGTTGTATTCAGGACTACACGAAAAAAGAGTTAAGTAAAACTACAAAAAGAAAGTGTAAAGTTAAAGAAAGAAAAGCTTCATAAAATATCAGTAAACAAATTGCTGTTTTCTCTTCAATGAAAGGAAACGGTTGTGATAATTAACTCGTTGTCACGAGAAAATGCTTGTTTTCTCGAGATGACATAATTATCATGAAAAGACAGCCAGAAATACATTTTGCCATCATCGTGGTCCTAAACCATAGTTCCTAAGTACACTTTCCAGGTCATTCAGGGATTTATCTGTACCAAACATTGTTTTGTACATGGAGGGATTGAGGACTGTGGACCGGTCGCTCCATATCTGCCTCTCATTCATATGTGACAGAAAATCATTGTCTATGTAATCTGTTATTTTGTATTATGCTTTATGATTAACTTGTCAAGTATTGTTGTCAGGGTAACCATGTTGAAACCCTCACTTATTAGTGCGCCTTTACTCTAAGCGGGCAGCTGACAGAGCTTTCAAGGGTTTACCGCCACATTGACTGGAACATTGATGATATTGAGAAAGGCTGCTTTGCTCTGATGCATCTGTGAACAAAAGGAGGAGACGTGCAGAGGCTTGCTGGATTGATGGCTGGTGCAGATCAAACCACCTGCAGCCCAACATTAGCGAGATGGAGGAGCCAATTGTGGACCGCTGAAGAAAAAAGTCTTCTCTGACCCAACTACCAATCCATACATAAGACGTCCAACAGATTCATTCCTACTAAAACATCGGCAACACAGCCAAGGCATCTTATTAAGAATTACTCAGTGACTGGAGGAGGAGTCAGACTGATATTCTGAAGTGCTCCTCTCATTTTCTCTGCTACATGAAAGTTGAGAGGAGTAGCGAAACAGACTTTCTCCACTAAATAGCACAACTCAGCGTCATCAGCTTTTAGTTCATGCCTCATTGTTATGGAAACGATTCTTATCAGTGGCTCAAGAAAAGAAGTCCACTAGCTGATGACTACAATCACAGATCTCTTCGGTTCGATTAATATACACCCAATTGGACTAAGTCGGACCGACGGCCGAGAAGCTATGGTTCAAAATTGTTCGAGATAAGGTTCCCTCTAGTGTCAGAAATACATGATCCAACTTACCAAAATACATCCAGTTTATCCTCGCACTAAGGTTTACGTGGATATAAAATTGGAAAATGGTCCATACAATAGTTAGTTTGAGTATAAGTGCATTATAAATGAAATGTATTATTATTATTATTATTATCGTGGTAGGATATTCAGGGCCGTATGCAGTGGCGTATTTGGCAGTTCCATAATATCCCCGACTTTTTGGATTCAACCGTCAACAAAGAGGTGGAATAATAGCAGACATTCAGTAGTAGGTACTTTTGCTTTTCATAACTGTTCTTTACAGTACTCTCTGTTTGGTTTGTGTTCTGCTGCTGGAGAAGGTTTGTATGCACGAGCCGCTCGATGCAGTTAATTTATTACATTCATTCGTGTGTGCGGGGCATCAACAGTGTCTAGGCAGGAGCTGGTGCAGGGAACGTATGGTTCTTCTGAGAACCCTCTATAGACCTAACGACCAGATGTATGAGGAGGCCTACAGACTATTTCATCATACCCAGTGACTTCCATCAAAAATAAATGGAATACCGTCTTTAAAGGTGGGAGGAACCTCTCCTTACATCAAAGGGTGAGCGATTGTTGGGACATTAAAAAAAAATCTATATAGTTTTTGAGTTCTTTCGTCCAAGTTAGTTTGGTATTTTCTCCCCAAATATAAATTACCGCTGTAAGTTTCTAGCTCCAAGCATGATATATTACAAAGATTAGATGAAGTGCATCGATTATACAGTCAGTATGATGGAAAACAGCTTTATTTTGCAAAAGATATACATGAGTGCAGACAAATAAAGCCATTAGTGAGAACATTAGGCAGCCCTGAGCTCCACTGCAATAAATAAATGAACTTGCATGGCTTAGAAATTTCTGTAAAATTATTAAAAGCAAACAAAATTGAAATTGGTCCTTTAATTAATAATACTGGGGCACTGCACACTTTTTTATCAGTGTAACATGAGTTTGAATGTGTCGTCAGTAAAAAGCATGGAATACATTTTAACTCTGTTTTTCAGTTTCACATTAACAAGGAGGCAAACCTAGACATTTCTTACAAGCTTTTCATTTAACAACTGCAGCCTTTTGAAAATGTCATCTCATTTGTAACTATCAGAGAGCATGCCTATCCCAGGGGCAAACATCCTTTGTAACAGCTATCGTCAAATCAGTGACATTTTCATTCCTGCAAAGAGCACGAACTTTTCAAAAACTCGTAGCTGACACAGAATTCAGAATTATTTCAACGATCGGTTACCTTCTGTTATACCTGTATGTCTTACAAGTGATGACACGTCCACGGACAGCTTAAGAAGGATGCTCTTGTAAAGATCACAAATGTCAGGAACATTCTGCCTAACTTGTCTTGGATACTTTATTCTTTCATGGTTGTCCCAAAAGCTTCCTTTGGTCCGATATCCCTTCAGGAGGCTGTGCTCAGAGTCAGAAAACCCAAAGGCACAAATCATGGGATATAGCTGGAGGCGAGATTGTTAGCGACATCAAGACATGAGTAGAGAAGTTTCAAACCGTAGCATTTAGTTGATGAATCAAAGCTTCAGCTGGCCAAAAAATTGTCAATTTCTGATTTTAATTGTAACTGTTTTTCGAAAAATGGAGGATCATATTAAAAGCATCAGAGCACCGAGCTTTGTAGTTACTAGGCCAAAATTCCTCCGAATTTGGAGCCGGTGTGAAGGAGGTTGGCAGTCGAGCCGAGTTGAATCCTCAGGGCTGCCGACGGATTAAACTCGGCTACCATGACTCGGCTTCATGTAGAGAAAGAGAATCAGAAAGCTCATAACACCTCCACCTGGCCAAATTTTACAATTTTAACACAGTACCAACAATACCAAGAAGTTAGTTTCTGCTCATTTTCTCAAACCGAAATAAACACAATAGCTGCTTTGTATTTGATAGGGAATTATGATACATATGAACAAACTGGGTTCCTACCATTATCTAGAGATCCAGCTGTCCACTTACAGCTATGATAAGCTTTTCCTATTTTTCTGCATCAACGTCCTCTGGATGTCAGGAGAATTTCCTTGCTCTTGGACTCAACCATCACAGCCTAACCCAAACAACCAAACCAAAACCACCATGCTAATAATGCAGAAATTTACCAAAAATATACATTTTTGGTATCTGGATCATCTGAACTGGTCTTTAATACTGACGTGTTGTTGAAATATTGACGTTTTGTTTTCAAATCCTCCTTGCATAACAGATAACAACAGATGCTTCTCAGTTAGTGTATGAAGAACTGTAGGATAAAGTCTTCGAAAATATGAAGTTGCCAATATGAATACTGAGGTCAGTTTACGATTTGTTTATTGTGGTAACTGCTTTTTCTTACGCATAGTTCATTTTATTTTGCTTTAATCAATTTTCATTAAATAACAGATTAATTTTTCTTTTTTTCAAGCAATAGGCTTGTCTGAGACGCTGACAGCACCTTCAGAGGCAGAACATCAAGGACCTTTGTAAATACATTGACATATATTAAAGGAAATCTATTGAGCTAGCAGAGATCATAAGGAAGGGAGTGGGGGGTACAAAGTTCTAAACATTCATAGTGATTTGTCTTCAAATCTTTAATATCTCACTGGCCTGGACAATCAAAGGGACTTGAATTTCAAGTTAAAAAAACATAAAATGTGCTTCATTTTACTCAAACCATTGGCTTTTTTTCACACATCTGAGTTGGTCTGAAATATTGAAATCTGTTGCTGAAATTTGCTTTAGGTGAATGTTAAAAATGTACAGAACAACAATCCATATGATCGCAGAGAAAAACAACCGGTATTTCTCTTCAGAACACAAATTGACTCCTCCACCCTCACAGCTTTGATAGCAAGTTATGCTCCTGCATTATTCATCGCTGCACTGCTGCCCCTTGACATGCGTCTTTGGCTTGGTTTTTTTAGCTATGAGCACCGTATAAAATGTATCTGAATGTTACACACATTCTGAGATTAACAGCTCCTCTGGTGTCCTCTTTTAGGTCATCCACAATTCCACAATTTCCTTTTTTTTGTTGAATTCTGCACACAGTGTATGAGGTCAGGGGTCAAAGTCCAACGAGCCAAAGCTATCATTGTGAGAAATGTCATATATCTATTCGATTTATGTGGAATTTATTTCCATTTTACTTACCATTTTTGAATCCTTGGAGCTTTATGTTCAAAAATGTCAGAATCTGCAACAACACTTTTAGCTTTGTGAAACAAACTATAGAAAAGGTTTATCTTTTTGTTCAGTGTGTCAAAGCATCATGAGTGTTGTGGAAGTTTTGATGGGCAAACAGGCAAATAAATTTCCAACATTGTTTATTTAAGTTTTAACTACAGACTGTATACTGAATTGCTCTAATGGACCGCTTCAGGTTCTTATAACTGTTCTCTCTCTCCTGTCCTAGATGAGAAGAATCCTTGTCATTTACCTGAAGCTCCAGGTCCCTGTCGAGGTCTGTTAACGCGGTACTTCTTTGATAGCAACGACCAGCAATGCAAGCATTTCTACTATGGCGGCTGCTTTGGCAATGCCAACAATTTCAAGAGCATCGCTGAGTGCCAGGCAAGATGTCAGAATCCAGGTATGTCACTTACAACCGTACGCCTTATAGAAGAGGTCCCCAACCCTGCCTTGCAGACCGGTTTAATATTGATCAAAACTTTGCGGATCTGCAAAAGGGGCGGGATATTAATCCTGAGTAGAGTGTATGCTGATAAATTATCTCCACCTACCTAATACTGTGTAGATCCCACTGCTCTGTGATGCACTGCTTGGACTGGCATCTTTCTATCAGAGACAGCATTAACTTTTTCTAGCATTTTTGGCTACATAAGCTCTTCTGCGGGATCAGACCACAAAGGCTAGCCTTCGCGCCTTACATGCATCAATCCATCATTGGCTCATATGACCCTGTCAGATCCCTACCCTTGCTCATTTTTCTATGCTGCTATATTTTTGCCTCATTTTCGAGGTTGCAGCTCCTCATTCTGAGCAGCGCCATAGGTAGAGTCACAGTCAAGGTGCATTTTATAATTATGTGGTATGACAGTGGAAACTGACCATTTGTCAATTTACCATAAGGGTCAATATTTCCAGTTCCAAAAAATTTGTTACTTCTGACCTCAAATCATTAATCATCTCTTTGATATGACAAAGCCTACCTCTGGATAAAATTTCATGAAAATCCATTAATTTATTAGTTATGACATAACACCAAAATTCATTTATCTCTGGAATATGCCAAAACCTACCTCAGGGTAAAATGTCATGCAAATCTGTCAAAAAAAGGTTCTGTTATCTAGCTCCCAAACAGACAAAGAAATGCCATAACTAGAAAGGACTCTACTGTAGATGGAATAACTGTCTACAAACTTTCAGATTGATATATTCAAATTTAAATTTTGGTAATTTCTCAGAGAGTCCTTAAAAAAAACCCAATTCCATCACAAAATTCCCTTCTGGTTCCAGATCGATGTTGTTTAATTGGCTACATACAATTTGAAGCAAATCGATTAATTATTCAAGGAGTTATTAACAAAAAATGAAAAGGGTATATCTTGCAAAGGTTAAGAAAATGTAATTATGACATCACGTTGTGACGGCATAATGTAACGCTACCAAAAATTAATCACCTCTAGGATATGCCAAAAACTACTTTTAGGTAAAAATTCATACATATCCGTCCATAGGTTTTCCGTAATCTTACTAACAAACAGACAAACAAAAGTGAAGAGAAAAATCTGTTTTGTTGCCAAATAAGTGCATTTCCGTGTTTGCTGTTAAAATCATACAGGTATAATAGGTTCATTTGTGTGTTAATGTGTGCTGGTTCACACGTTCTCACTGTGTCTCTGATAGAATTTTCACACTTCTGGGTTCATAGACTGAATAGCACATAGTTGGTGCAGAACAAAATGAAAACTGATCTCGCAGTGATGACCTTTTAAAAGAACTATAGCTCAGAAAATGAACTTTCTGATCAGTTTTAGTTGACCATAAAATCGCATCGTTCAGCGGTTTTACAAGTCAACGAAACCTACTCAATTAGAATTCAACACGACTTCAGAGTCATTTCGATATGAAAGAAAATAACAATAGTAAGACGTTCATCCGCAACCGGTGCTGCCGACAAATAGGAGAATAACTTTCAGACGATAACAATTTCAGATGGATGGCTAATGATTTCGTCAGTAGAGCATATCATATTGCAGATCAACACCCCTACTGTCTGATACAAATTAAATCATTCTTACATAAATTATTATTGGATGCTGGGATTTTGATGAGGTTTATTCTAAATATAGCAAAATGTTGAAATACTGGTCCACTATTGATTCCTTGAATATGTTCTCTATTTTTTCAAAGCAGAAAAACCCTCTGAGGTGCCAGAAGTGCCCACACTGTCTGCCAGAAAATCCTTCGTTGTGCAGCCCACTGTAGAAGCTGGTAAGATTATTCCCTACTTTAAGTGTAATGGTTAGTCTTCTGTTGTATTACAACTTTTGAAAAAAATCCATCTAATAGGTTTTTAGTTACGTTGACGCAAAAAGAAATACAGGTGAAAGGACCGGGGCACTTCAGGGACCAATTAGGTTTCATCTGGGATCAGTACCGCCTTTGGTTGATCTGCACTTTAGCAAGAATAAACATGATGTGCCAACACAATGTATTAAGAAACATAGAAAAGAAATAGACTGGAGAAAATATTTTGGGTGAGCACTACACAAATTAAAATACAAGACAAATTACATTTCTGTTTGAAACCTTTATGTCAGTCGGAGTTATATCAGAAATTCCGCTCTCGCTTTCCTTGATGTACGAAGGAAACAAATAGCTACTAATTTTTCCTTTAAAGATGAGAAGTTCTCATGAGTGGAGACAGTGTGGCACGAAACATGGATTAACTATTTAATAGGCATAATGGATAGCTCACGACGAGTAGCCACCAATCCACACTCAATGTTCTGCTTAAACTCAGTTAAATGTGTTTATTAAAGCCGTTTGTGCGGCCAAGTGTAACAATAATAACATGCCGAGGAGCAGTGATGCGTTTATGCTAGACGGGTTTTAAAATGACTTCTGTTTAGTGAGGCAAACGGCGGAAGTAGGATGCTTCGGTGTCTCATAGTGCTATTGTCATTTATTCCAACTGAATTTACTGTGTATAAGGAGTGAGGGAGCAAATACTGAGCAGACATAACATTATGACCACAGACAGGTGAAGCCAATAGCATTGATGACATTAGTAAAAATTTTGTTCTGAAGTCGATGTGTTAGAAACAGGAAAACTAGAGAAGCATAAAGATCTGAGTGACTTTGGAAGGGACCAAATTGATATGAGTTAGAGGAGCTCCAGACCTGCTGATATTGCTTGGTGTTTGTGGTCTGCAATGGTGAGTACCTACCAAAAGATGTCTAAGGAGGAAGTCTGTAAAGGGTCATCTGCACCCAATGCTCCTTGATGTCTGTGGTGAGCGAGGTTAAGCCTGTGTCGTCTGAATTCCACACAGGATCTCCTGCAGCAGATATCGCTGCAAAAGTTAATGCTGACTCTGATAGAAAAGTATCAAAACACGCAGTGACGCCACACACTTGTGCATATATTATATTGTGCATATACTGCATATATGGCTGTATATCCCCAGACGGATCAGAGTACCCATGTCTGCCAATACACCTATGGGCAATTCAGCATCAGAACTAGACCATGGAGCGATCTAAGAAGTTCGGTTGGTTTGATGATTCCCATTTTCTTTGACATCGTGTCGAAGGCTAGGTTCATGTGTGTTGCTAATGTGGCAAGGGGAAATTCACTCTAGGAAGAAGATGAGGCAGTGTGATGCTTTGGATAAAGTTGTGCTGGGAAAGTTTGGGTCCAGTTGCTCATGTGTTGACATGTGCCTCCTACCTAAACATTGTTGCTAAGCAAGAACATCCCTTTATGAAAAGGTATTTTCTAATGGCAGTGGCCTCTTTCAGCAGAATAATACTCCCTGCCACACTGAAAATGGTTGTGTGTGCTGGACAAAGAAGTCTGGAGGCCCCTTCTTTGTAACTTACACAACTTAAATGACACCGAACATACCAGAGGTCTTTTGGAGTCCATTCCTCAACAGGGTCAGAATTGTTTTGGTGGCAAAAAGGGGACCTACACATTATTAGGCAGCTAGATATAATGTTCTGGCTGATTGGTTTATATCACAATTGTCATCGTCTTTGGTTATTTTTTCAGGATGATGAGGGCAGCGAGCTTCTCTCAACTTATTTATTCAATGATAATGTTATGAATTCAGTTTCACGTGACATAAAACATCAAGTATATGTTTGAATCTATTTTTTTGTTTCTTAAACAGCCCTTTTAAACTACAATGGGCCTAATATCTCACTGAAAGAACACAGGTATGATAGTAAAACTCTTCGTACTGAAAATGATTTCATGACAACTATTATTTCAGCCCTCAAAACTCAGTATCAGATAGAATTGGTTACTTAGCAATACATTTGAACGCAGCATTTGAAAAGTGGAACATTTGTAAAGTGAACAAAATAGAACAGGAACACATTTTAGAGTATAAGTGAATTCTGCCACGTTTACAGTATGTTGTAATATTAAAGCCACTTCTGACATCTGGTGGTCAAAAGATGAATTACACTCTTAGTGGCAGTGGGTAAAAGCTGTGACAAAGTGTCTGTATAGAAAAGCATAAACTGATCACGTACTAAATCACCTCTGGTTCAGACTCCTAAACCATACAGTAAAATGTACACAATACTACTACGAGAGCTAGAGCTATTAATTACGATTCAGCTCCAATATGCATCACTGATATGTGAATTATTTCGGGCGTCAAACTTTACTCTCAGGAACTCATAATTACAAAAAAAGTATCATGTTGCCCTATTTTCAGTTTAAAGTCAGAATTCTAAGTCAAAGTTCTTAGAATAAAGTAAGAATTATGTGTTTAAATTCTGGCATTTTGAGAATAAATTCAGAATTATATGTTTTAGGTCAGAAATTTGAAAAGAAAGTTGGAATTTGCACTTAACCAATGTATGAGGAAAAATATAGAGAATATATTTGCAGAGGAAAAACAAAACAAAACGACTGATAAATGACTTCAAATGAAGAAAAAAAAATTCACTTTTAAATAAGTAACTACGCCTATGCTGTTCCTGTTCCTGATAGCAAGGGGTATATCCCCAAAAAGGAAACCCTTTTATCGTACATGCAATCCCCCCTGATCCCCACTCCTTAAATTAAATGAAGTTATGTCGGAAAACCAGTGTTTTACTTAAAAAAGCTCCCCTAGAGAGTAAAATGAATAAACAAGGTGATCTCTCTGTGTTGATTTATATTCATCAAAATTGGACTTAATCAGACCCACGGTTCGGAAGTTATGTCCAAAAAACAGTGTATTTAGTGAAAAGCATCCCCAAGTGATAAAATATGAACCATTTGGGTAAAGTATGATAAACACAAGATGTATCTCATCTAGTCAATTCATAAGCATTCGTATGTAGGGAAATGATGGCCCAAAACTTGTGGTGATAAAGTTTCCCCTAGTGTCGGAAATATGCAAATGACCTTTCCCAAAAACAGTGCGGTTCTATCACTGACTTATTTCGGAAATGTTATGTTTAGTATCAATCATACTGTCAATGTCAATAAACTGTTTCTTATTGTAATGACATACCGTCATAGAGTTGTAATAAACTAGTGTTCAGATAGATAGATAGAGACTTTATTAATCCCCCAGAGGGGAAATTTAGTTAATTAACTTAAAATGAATCCATCCATTTGTTCCAAAGGACCTCAACAAATGATGTAATAATAAGGTAAATATTTGACTTTAGAAGTCATGTTATTTAAATCATGGTGGATAAGCCAGCTTCTGAGTTCTAACAAGCTAGTGGGAGGCAATAGGAACACGTTTCACTCCTTCGTTTCTGTCCATTAAATCCTGAGAGCCTGCAGACACTGGAAAAAAAAAACTGTTTCAAAGTCAGACTGTTTATGACACTTGTGGAGTAAAAAAATGAGTGATGTAAATAAGAACATCTTGCATTCCTCTGATGATATACCATTAGGCCTCAGGCAAAGGCAGCATCATCCACATATATGGTCCGTATCATCCATATTGTAGGAGCCATTTCTCATTCTGTGCCAGACTGTTACAGTAGGTTGGCACTGGTAAATAATAATAACAGTTAAGATATATAGGAACCTTCCATCAGCTGAGCTGCTATAACCGTCTGACACACTTACCTATCTAGCCAAAGGTTGGGCATGTAGGGAAGAAGATTTGGTTTCACTTTCTTAAACATAGGACATTTCCACCATCTCCATAGATTATGGCCTTGATGTCTTTATAAAGCTGAGCTGCCTTGGAGATGGTCCGCCTCCTCCTAGTTGAACTGTTACTGACAGAAATCATCAAGAGCTGTTAGCTAATGAAAAGCTTTAATATTTTCTGACCCTTGCTTCCAGAGTTTAGGCCCTTGGATCTGTGCTTCAGTCCGGTGGAGAGGGGAACCTGTGACGGTGCAGAGAGGAGGTTTGCATACAACCCAAAGACCAAGAGATGCCAGATGTTTCACTACAGCAGCTGCGGGGGAAACAAAAACAACTTTGCATACCGGAAAGACTGCGTCAGGAAATGCATCAAAAAAAGAAAACGTATGTATAAAAGATCATTTCCAGTTTAGGAACTAAAGATCAAAGTTACTCAATGCTGTAGAAAGTAATATGTTTCAAAGTCTGTTAGAGTTTGTTCATGTGGTTAACCAACTACATTAAAATAAATAAAGCTCTATGATGTTTTCTGCTGCAGCTCATGGGAGGAAGATGATCCGAATAAGGAAGAAAAACCTGGAAAACATCGTTCAGCTGTCTGCCTGAAACCTGTCTGGAGGTTGACTGTATTTATGTCCATATTTTACCTTCAGCTTTACACGTATCTATTGTTTTGTTGTGATACACTACTTGTATAAAAATTATTTTAAGTTAACCTGACCTAGCTTTTTAATACCCTTATTATCGCACTGACAAAAAACACTTTAGTTTTGCTCAAGTCTGATATTGCAGCGCGGTACACTGATGAATGCGTTTGTCCAGACAATATCCTTATATTCCCACGCCATAGGGTGCAGAAATGGAAACTCTTGCCCTTCCACCCATCTTGTAGGAATGTAACGAAGGATAGTTTAACCACATTTTCTGAAAAACTGTTGAGAAGAATTTAATACAATTTTCTTTGTACTACTTTCAAAGACCTTATACATGCGCGTCTCGTACTTGGCCGATTCATTTTGCTTATTTTCACAGTGCTGTCAGTGTGATAAAATACGTCAACTATTTCTGTGTGATGCGTCGACTCACCGCGCGTCCGCTCATGGGCATGGTGGAAATGAGAAATTAAACTTAAAGCCCTGAAAAAGGTTTCAAAAATGTGTGATTTCTTTAAAGAGAGCGCTAGTAAGATGTGTCTCTGCACACTTTGTATAATGGAAATGTCATACCAGGTCTCAAAGGAAGGTATCCTGGAGTTCCCTGACCTGAAAGACCTGACCAAAGACTGCAACTTGGCTTGTTTGTATGGTGTCAGTGCCTTAACCAGGCCAGTTATAAGCAGTGCGCTCAGCACAGATAAACTTTGTAGTCGGCCTAAGTGCATCACTTATTAAAATTGACACTAGCTATTTGTGTTTACCCTAAAAAAAAGGATTTTTCTATGAATTTATAGAGTAAATGGTTGAAGATTAACGATTCCATGTTTATTTCAAGTTGGTGAGTTCACCAAAGCTTTAATCAACAAATTGGAAAATAATCTATCCATAAACGGAAGATAAATTGACTGATCGAAAACAAAAAAATAGATAGTTAGTTCAATAAAAAAAACAATCTTAGCAGTGATCTCATATTCACCTATGATGGAGGTTTAGTCCATCCACATCAGCTTAAATGAACTATTTCCGGTACAAGTCACAGCATCTGTGTCTTTAGACTCAAATTTTCTAGTTAATGTGAGAGTTTTGCAGCTCTGTTCTTATCCTACTTATACAAATATTTCACCTTTATGGAAAACGGCAAAGTTGCAGCGAGATATTTGTTCAATAACAGATTTTGTTTTTTTTCATATTTTCTGTGTTACTGTGTGTGTACATAATTGATGCTTTTCTACAATTGGTTTTTGTTGCCGTTGTTAAAGGTGCAGTGTTTCAAAATGTAGGGGTATCTCTTTGAATAAATGGTGTATGATAACCAAAGCTATGTTTTTGTTCTTGAATAATCAACTGAAAATAAGAAATGCATTATTAAACACTAGCTTAGGAAAAGGTCTTCATATCTTTTGAGAGAGCGGGTCCCCTACCCCAATGGAATCCATCATGTTACGCTGTCATCTTTTTATAGACGCCTGAATGGAAACTCAGGACGCTGGCTATAGAGAGGTCTTTTGGCATTTTTTTTGTTGATGTGGCTAAGCCTCAAAAAAACAATTAAAAAGATGAATTAGTTGTTGCTGGTTTACTGTTTTTACTGTGGCAGGCAAGGGAAAGCTGCATGATTCAGAACAATTCACATTGCAGGATCTCTCCTCGGTGTTGGTTAGCCAACGCTGGGCCAATTTTCCTACACGACTGTGTGTCACAAGAGACTCTAGGTAGGCTAAGAGACGTTACGGGACAGAGTTGGCCATTAGATTATACAGCTCCCCTCACCATATTCTCACTGCTCCCAAAGGTCAAGGATGGAGAACTGGCTGCACTACCTCGGGTCCCCAGTGTAACTGTTAATGCTAATACCAACCTGAATAAATAATAATTATATATATATATTTAAAGTAAGCTTTGATCAATAGTTTTTAGGTGTAAATCCCTTTGACCCTTAATAGCCAGCTAATATGAGCAATATTTGAGTTTATTTCTTATTGAAAAGCCCCCCCCTTGACTGAATTTGTTTATAATATGATACAGTGGCAACATTTCTATGCTAAAGAGTAAGGGACCAAGGATCAAGGAAGGTCAAAGGCGCCACAGAGGGGAGGCATTAACGATATTTGATCAGAAAGATATTTTTGGGGCAAATTTAAGAATATGAAGAATTACTTAACAGTACAACCAAAACAACGTCTAGTGAAGGTAATAGCTGAAAACATGTTTTTTTAGAAGATTCGGCTAATCTAAATAATTAAATGTAATATTTGCCATGAAATTAAAAATTGGATCATGAAGTCCATTCTTTTTCAACTCTGTGTACTGTTTAAAAACATACTTGACCAAAAAAATTGTCATTTTATGGTAAATGCAGGGTGTTTTATATTTTAAATTAATAAATTACCCAAAGAAATTAAATAGGCTTATTATTAAGTTATTTTTAAGACTTAAGTTATCCTTCCAACTCCAAGGTAGAAGTTCCAATCTGCACCACCAGTTGGCACTAAATTTGACACTCTGCACCTTTAAATTAATGCAATGACAACATTTGTTGATTTTATCCTTTTTGGAAATAATGTGTATAATCTTTTCAAGCAAAAAAAAACAAACAAACTATGCTTTACTTCATACCCAAATTAAAAATGAAAAGGGTTTTCTTTGGTTTTGTTTGACGCACAACATTTTTTTAATGTTGTGCGTCACTTTGCAGTACTGCTGGTGCTGTGGGAAGGGAGAAACAGAAGGGGTCAGTGTTGTCTACAGTAACTTTTCAAAGAGGCTGTCCGCTCAGCTTCCTGCTGGTTGCACATGGTGAGCGTCAGTGTCTTGTTTTATAACCCTGTCTGTGATGTGTAAGAGGTTATATAATAAAGTTTAGCAATTATACTCTCTACTCCCTCGTGTTTTATTTGTCTTTTTTGTCTTCCTCTCTTTTTATATGCAGCAATCTGAGTGTTTTCTTTCATACTAAAAGCCATTAAAGACATAAAATAGATGAATTGAGTTAAAGGTCACACACACACAGAGTGCACACCTCCTCCAAGACTGAACACTCCTACAAATCTCTTTCGCTTAGTTCTTACTGCACAGATCAACAACTACTAATGCAGGTTTTCACCCACAGACCAGATCATTATCTGCCTCTGCACCTCGATGTACCCTCATACATATCAACATCTACAACATCAACATATACAGAACATGAATTAGTTCTTGTTAGTTAGAGAAAACGCATAGAGGAAATAGTTTCAGTTGTTGCTTGCAAAATTTTGGAAAAACTATAAGTTACAATTTTAATGAAAAAATAAATCTTGGATCCATGTCTTGATCAGGATGTGCAGCAGATCTCTTTCAGGCCCATGGCAAATGTCTTCATATTTTCATTGAATTTTAATTTTTCTGACAAACACACCAATCAGTTCACACAAAGATGCGGGTGAAAACATCTCTTTGTCAGAGGTTATAAGATAACCGAGATCGCATAGTTTTCAGTGGTCTTGTGAATGATTCCTAACATTTCCATAACTTATTCTTTAGGAAAGATCTGGAACACATTCTACATTAGATATTCTTCACTTACATGGATCAGGAGATGGTGGAGCAAGAGAGAAACTTCCAATGCTTGAACTCTTCAACATATTTTCCATCCATAAAGGATCCCAGTGAGGACTGCCAGATTTTCCTTAAAAATACATTTCAATGAAATAACGCATCCATCCCTTAACTTGTTGCTTTACTAAAGCATGATTATCCTATTTAACTGAAATGTTCTCCGGCGTCTTCATCATGTAAACATTCTCCAACACTAGAATAAGAACCTCCACGATTTAGGAAAATTCAATGCAGATTCATACATCCATCAATGAGATACTTTCATTCTCTAATTCTACCAAAAACTCCATCAAACTCTCCCAGTATCTCTCAGACACTCTGGAACTGTTCATCCCCCATCAATCTCATGTGACTTCCACTGAACAACAGCCCGACCCACTTTTCCGTTTGTCCATATGATGAAAAATAACTATGATACTAGATACAATAATCCAGCTGTCATTCTTTTGCAAAGACGCAACCAATGTTTGGATGATCGAATGTTTGGATGATATTTTTAATAAAATATCATTCATTCATCATTCGTAACGGCTTATCCTGTTCAGGTTCACGGGGGCTGGACCGTATCCTGGCTGACATGGGTTAAACATGGGTTTAAATTTGTCGATCAAGACTAAACAATAACTAATGGATAGCACTTTGGTCACAAAGTGGCTTCAACTTACTTCTTTATTTTACTCAATTTTCACGACTGTGACATAACATCATAACATTGTAAAAATAAGTCATTTCTCGGACATGGAAAATACTACCACTGAGTTAAATTTCATGTAAATCAATCAGTTAGTTTTCCGTAATCTTGTTAACAAAACATTACTATGATGTCATGTTGAGGTAACGTAACGTAAAGTCAGACAAATGTAATCCTCTCTAGGATATGCCAAAACCTTCACCTGGTTGAAAAGAGTTTTCCTGTAATCTTGCTAACAAACAAACAGAAAAATGCATCCTTCCTCCTTGGAGGAAGTAAACAACATTTACCAACCTGATCTCTTTTCAACGGCTGAAATCCTGAACCAAGGTTTGTGTTTTTCCAACTATGTGTATCTTTGTTCCAGTTAGTTTTGATGAGTCCATTTAGTTTCCTGCCATTACTATATCCTGTAGTGTCATGGTCCTCATCTACTGTGTGTGGGTTGGGTCTATCCCCACCTGACCGTTGGCTCTTGTAGTCTCACTCTCATTCTCCAAGGTGAAACATTTGAAGTTCCAGTGTTTCATGTTTCTCCAGTTGACATCTGATTTCTTTTTCGGACCATATCTGACCAATGTTCCCTCAAATACAGAGGATACATTTCACAAAGTTGTCCTTTCTGTATGTACTGTACAACAACGTGATAAATACAGTAAGAATTTTTATTATCAATATTATATTCCGTCTCTCTTCTACTTTCTATTTTCTATTTTCTACTTTGGCTCAGTTTTAACTTGCTATTTTTCTGAATAAATAAATGAAGGCTAACGGGATTAAATCTACTATAATAGCACCACAATAAGCTCATTCAAGATATGGTAACGTAAAACTTTATTTAATCCCAAAGGGATATTTTTTTATGTATATTTTGAATTGATTATTTATCATTTTGTTGGGTCAATGGAGTGCAGAGTAGAAAAATGAGTTGCAAAAAACAAATAAATATTCACATATTTACACAACCGCACGGACGCAAACACACAACAAGTGAGCAGGGTTCTGTTTGTCCTTTGAGATGCTCTGTGCTGTGTATAGTTTGTTCATGGAGGTCAGGTCAACTTCTATGTGCCTCTCTTTCTGCTTTTACTTCTTCAGCAGCCTGATGAAGTAAATCATCTGCAGGTCCTTTTTCACTGTAGCTACAGTTTTTTCAGCCTAGCTGAGGGCTTTTGTCACATGGAGACTCAGAAATCTCTGACTGTCAGCTCGCTCCACCTCAGGCCCCTTCATGGTGAGAGGCTGCAGAAGGGAATCTTTCCTCTGAAGTTTTTTCTTTGGTCTTGTCTATGTTTAGAACCAGGTCGTTGTCCTCTCCGTAGACACTGATGCTGTTCACCAGTTCCCTTAACGGGGACTCGTCCTATCCTTTAATGAGCCCCAGTTGTGTCCTCTGCATATTCATGATGAGAGGATTGTCCTGGGTGGACACACAGTCATGGGTATACAGGATGTAGACTTTGGGGCTGAGGCAGCAGAAAATCCAGAATTCAGTCATAGGTAGGTGATGGGAGTCCAAGGTCTATCAGCTTGACAATCAGATGCATCGGCCGAATGGTGCTTAAGGCCAAGCTATAATCCAGGAAGAGATTGGATGGGCCAACGCCACCACGACGTCAGCTGATCTGTTGGAGTGGTAGGCAAACTCTAGATGGTCAGTCTGGATTGATTTTAGCACCAGCTTTTCCAGACACCTCATAGCAACTGCGTAGAGAGCTTGTGGCCTTAAAGCATTCATGGTGAATTTTGGGGACCCGTATTATGAGAGAGGACTTGATTGACTGTCCAACTACTTCTTCTGTGAGAGATGTCTTAAACTCCATCAGGTCCAACTTTCTCGGGGTCAAGCTGCCTCATAGCCTTTAAGACCTGTGGTGGTTCCCCTGGAGTGCTATGTCCTCTGGAATGCAGGAGGACTTTGAGGGGGAGTCCATGTTTAGTTTGTGAAATCTGCCATTGAAACTGTTCAGGGTATCCGGTGGGATGCCATCTCCGGTTTCCATTCACTTCTATTCCATTTCAATTAAATTGTCATAGTGTATTTTTGTCATGGAATTTGAGGTATTGAGTATATTATTCAATTCAATTCAATTCAAATCACTTTATTTGTCCCTGAGGGGCACTTTGTTTACATTTTATTGATTGATTCAGTTCTTTTAGGGACTCACTTTATTCAAATTGGAATTAATTTTTTCTAATAAATAACGTAACTCAGCTTTTCCCCCACTGTTGAATTCCTATCAGTGTTAAGAAAGTTTTTCAGTAACTTTCAAGTTTCTAACTTTGGTGGGAAAAAAATCTTGACCAGGTTCAAATGTCAAATGATCATGTGAATGGTGCTCCAGGCCTGGTCTTGTCATGTTCGGCCATCAAACTGTACAACTCATCGCCCAACTGCA
Source organism: Lophius americanus (assembly GCA_037951165.1). Lineage (NCBI taxonomy): Eukaryota > Metazoa > Chordata > Actinopteri > Lophiiformes > Lophiidae > Lophius > Lophius americanus. The sequence continues at coordinate 8,828,113 of JBBDHG010000028.1, read as the reverse complement.
GGATTGACAGCTGAAAAATTGGACTCTAATACCAATACAACAATAATTCAATAGAATGTGCAATATTACTTCTATTAACCCTATTATCATGTGCAATATTACTCATATTTATTCACAATATTATTGCCATGTGTAATATTGAGCTCATTATCTTACTGTTATTTGTAGGCACCGGATACATTAACCTCTATTCATAATTTTATTATTATGTGCAATATTATATTACTTCAAAGTATTATCATCATATGCATTAGTACGCTCATTATCATGCTGTTATTTGTTTGCAATGGTTTGCATTTGCCTCTGATAAACCTTTTTTTTACATTTCCATTCACATTTATATTGTATTTTCCTTCACTCACTTGTATTTTTTTGTTACTGTATTTTCATAATTCTCTGGCACAAGCATTTCCTATGGGATCAATAAAATGTTATCGTATCTTACTTGGTTTTGGCACCTGAGTCAACAGCTTTAACATACTTTTGATGGAAACACATCTTTGTGTAGATGAGACGGTCAAGGTGATACAGCTTATTTCACCAAACAATGGAGATTAGAGAAGAGTGTTAGATTCCTCATGCACAGTTTCCCTGTCCTATGCGATTGTGTTTTTGTGGTAGAAAAAGCTTTATGAGTCGGCAACTGACAACAAAACATGATCTCTTTGTATGAGTGACACACTTATAGGGCATGACAATGCATCACTATTGGTGTCCTTAAAATCATCTCTTGACTCTGAGGTGATATATGTTGTGCAATTGCACATGAAAAATGGATCCCAAGATAAAAACTGTCAAACTGATTTATTTTTAAATGAGTAAAAGATGACCATAATAACATGATGTAACAAAAGAAAAAGGAGAAATTAATATAGTTTGTTTGTTTTTTTCGAGGGAGAAAAAAATAAGAATACAGATCATATACAGTACATATACATGCACATACTGTAGATGTATTTCTATATACATATTTCCATCCACATTTTTATTTATTATTATATTTTTTCATGTTTTACATGGCCACTGTCACTTTCTTAATGTTCTTGAGCAGCTGTAATTCCTAAATATTTTTTTACATTTCACTTTATTACATTTTTATTTCATCTTATTTCATTTCATTTTATTTTAGATTATTCATCTTATTTCATTTCATTTTATTTGAAATTATTCATTTATTTATTTATCTATTTACTTATTGAATTAATTTCAGCTCGACTTCCTAGATTGTGGCCTCCAGAGTGATGACGTAACAGGAAGTAGTGGGTTGTCTTCCAACGTCAACCTGACAGCCGCTTTGGCTGCACTCATTGAGAGCTGGAGCTCCGCTGTGTCCGCTATTCTGCGCCGAAGACTGAAGCCTCTCCCAGAACCCGTGTCTCCTCGGTGTCTCCCGCTGCTGCTGGATCCTCCTCTCTGGTAGGAGCTCAGTCAGAAAGCTGCTCTTTCATGTTTCTCCTCCTGTGTTCTGTGCAGCTCGTGCTGCAGTAGAATGAATGCCTGCAGAGTCTTCAATGCTCATCGCCGTGTGTGTATCCAGGTCATCTCATCCTGCATCTGCGTGGATTACTCAGGAGTCATGTGCATTAACAGAATAGATTAAACCGAGACCGATCAGACGTCGTGACAGTTAATCTACTGTATATTTTCCTTCTGTAAGAGTTTTTTGCACGCTGATATGCCAAGGATCTTTATCATTATAAATATATACATATGCAAACAAAACATCGATACTATGCTATAAAACATGAATGAGCCTTAAAGAATTCAGAATGTGTGTATGTGTTCCGCTAAGAGTTTACTCTCCGTTTAATTTGTTGATAACAAATGAGCTGCAAGGATGAATCCGACCTCGTCTGCATGGCTGACTGAGCTGTGCTTTAGGACTTCCATAGATAAAATAATAACCACTGAGTGATTAAAGGGATGGAATACACTGCAGCTCTTCAGCTCCATTCAGCTTAGTTCCAAGAGGTGGTTGCTAAATCATCTGCATGGTTACATAAGCAACAGATTTGGACATGCTGGAAGTTTGTGGGCTGGGTGATGATGAAGGATGGTGTTTGAGATGATGCATAGTTGTAGGTGGAGGGTGGTAGGAGGATGGTGGTGGTCATCATCTTTAAAGAACACGTCTGAGGAAAGAGATATTCATTAACAAGGTTGCGGACTTTATCTGCTGTATGTCTTATGGGTTTTGCAGCAGTATAAGAGCTACTCTTCTAAGGAGGGTAGGTTTTTGCTGGCTTTGGTTTGTTTAGATTATTCAAAATGCTATGAGTCGATTTGCGGTATATAAAGAAGGGTACATAATCATCTTTCAGTCATTTACTTGATTTTTTAAAGCTGATTAATTACTGACTTTTGCTTTGGAGACAATGGCTGATAATAATAATAATAATAATAATAATGATGATAAAAAAATATAATGCTCTGAGACAAAAATGACACAATGACATCTCCATAAGATAAAGCACTGCAGCAGCACGCTTATGGCCAAAATAATAATTATGATTATTATAACACCGGAAAGTCAGGGATATTATGAAATCAACGTCACCATATCCGCCACCGATTATTCTTGTTGACGCGATTACGTAACAACTGTATCATGGATCATTTCAAAATTTTATATCCAAATTAACCTAAGTGCGAAGAGAAGAAATTGGCCGATTTTAGAAAAAGTCGATTGCATATGCCTGTCACTAGGGGGAGTTTTAGCTCTAAAAGTTTTTGAGCATTCATTTCTGATTTTTGTCCAAATTTTGTGCAAATGAAATGAGTCGAGGAGATCTATGTTCTACATATCATACTTACCCTAAGAGTTAATATTTTACTCTCTAGAGAGAGCCTTTTTACGAAAAACATGTTAGCCAATTTTAGGGTTGTACGTCGACGGTTGTTAGTCTGGTACTGGACAACTTTCTTCTCTATGATTTGCAAACAGCGCAGGTAAACTCACTTGGAAAAATAATTGTATTAGGAGTTCACATCCCTTAATTCCAGTGTTTTAGGTTTAGGGTTAGGTTACGGTTTCTGCTGTCCTCTTCTTTAATGTCTGCAACAAAAAGTAACTTTAAAAAAAGCAATTTCAAATGTTTTGCTGATAATCGGGGGTTAGGGGCAAAATATTCCAGCAAAATATGAAGTTTATTATGGAGTTGAGTTTTTGGATGTTTAACCACCTGCCTTAGCATTTATCTGACTAATTAAAAAATAAAACATTCCTACATCAGTGTTTCATTCTAAAAATATTAAACATTACTTACCGCCCAAAAGAAAATTAAGTCATTATCTAATTTAAGTAAGATGATATCGTCTAAATCTCAAAACATCTGAAGAAGGTGTCTAAGCTCAGACATTTAATTCCACATGTGCTTGCAACCAAGATTCCAAGGATAGGGTGAGAGGCTACAGTGAAGAGTTCCTAAAAATGTGTAGGTCTTTCCAGATTTTTGCAATATCATGATCAGACCGATTAACACATATAACACAAATCAGCAAAGTCGATCAATCAGTGTAGAATCCCAAGAGTTTTCCCAAAAAATGGCAGTCCCTCCATGTGAAGCCTGCATCTTTCTGGAAGGACTGAAATAACATCTATTCTAATCAGTTTGGGATCTCAGGGCTTCTGCAGTCTTGGATAATGAATCCGATGGCCATTTAAATATGTTATTAACGCATATGCAAGTGATCAAACTAATAGTCATAAATGTAGACCATTGGCTGAGTCACATTCCACCGGTACCAGTGGTTTTTCTGAAAATGTCGTCAATAATAAAAAAAAACAATTCTTATTTACCCCTTAATACGAATATCATACTTTTTATATGAAGAAGAATATTCTCGATGAATAAATGTAAATCATTAAATCATCATTAAAAGGACTTTAAGAGTGCGATTCATAACTTTGGAAAATCTGAGGTAAAAATGAAAAGATCTGAGACACTCCCAGAGGGGTGATCAGTATTTCTTCTATCTCCTTATATTCTTACTCGAGCCATCCGTTGATTGTCCTAATCTGGTTTTCAGTCAGAGCTACATGACATTAAATCTGTTCAGGCCCTTCGGCGGTCTATTTGCCGTTACTTTGATTATGACATTTTTGTTGAACAGATAATATTTTAGAAGAAGCTAATTTTCAGAAGATTACATGTTGTGTAATAGCATCATTAATGGCATTAAAGGCTAAATCCACATTTTGGTAAGCAGCTCTTGCCAAAATCACGGGCATAGCGCCACTGATACCCGGCTTATAACACAAGCACCCACGTGAAAGCACAAATTGCAAGTGATCACAGAGTTCCAAAACAACCAAAAGTATGCCAAGTAGAACTTTTTTTGGACTTCATTGTCCACGCAAGTCAGCTATAAGGACACTTTGGAATGCAAATGTTCCAAAGCTGCCAGTTGGCGGCACGATCGGATGAGTATGCGAGGCCTTGTTTTCATATGACATCTTCCAGCGACCCGGGCTTACTCTACATAAGCAGATTGTGCAAAGGGAAATATCATGCAGGCCATCAGATTCAGCCCTCAAACTGTCACGCCAAGTTTTCACCGCCTGAGTGCAGAAAACGGCTATTAAATGTGGGTGAGATAAAGGCCTTGGCAGCATAGCTTCTGAAACCCTCCCTATCTCCATGGCGCGATGGATGTATTCCTTAAGCCATGGCATTTAGGAGGTTGTGCTAGTGGATCTCATTAACACTGCAGCCGACACTGTTGTAGCGCTGTTGTCCACCTAGGCCGGAGTTATGGATCACCTTAGAGTGATTTCCTTCCGACCTTACCTTCAGGAGCAGTCGGGATGTGAAACTGAATCGTAATTTAACAATTGACCGATCCAGAATCCAACTAAAGACTGTTGGCAACCAGATCTGAGGGGAGCAAAGGCGCCCTGATTTGCTCTGATAAGAGTAATGAAAATTATCATGAAGCAACTCCGCTCATAAATCATTGCGGCACTCCTGACTCTTGCAGCAGGCGTTGTCGATTTTTATGCTCTGGTCCCTCTCCTGTTGTGGATACTGTGAAATTGTACAGTATTTTTGAATGGTGTGAATTTCATAGTCTCCCAGTATCTTTTATTTTCAGTCAACTTTCAGATGTATTTGATCTCAGATCAAATCAGCAACCCAAGTATTGCTCTGTCTGTCGGCCCCGAGCTGAAGTTATCAGGTTACACATTAGCTCGATGATGCACATATGCACCATTGTCCAATCACTCCCCTCATGTTCTGGATACAGTTTCGGGGATTTGAGAGCCTTTGAGGTAATTTTTCCGCTCATACATTATAGAGGTTTTTTTTCTTTCTGTCCGAGGTGCCTGGCGAGTCCTGTTATGGTTAATGTCTGCAGAAGCCTTATGTGAGGAGCTTTGTCTGTGTGCAGTGTCTCGCTGTGTGAGCTGGACATAGAAGACAGTGGAAAAAGGCTGAGTGTTTCCGTATTTGGGTGAGCCGAGCAAACAGTCACTGACAAAGATTTAGTGCTTCCAAACTTCCCATAGACAGAGGTCCATGCGTGGTGTTGCTTATGCATTAATAAACATATCTCTGTTGGCTAATTCTTATTTCCATCTGTCCATCCATTTACTTCTTCTTATCTGGGGTTGGGTTGAGTTGGCAACTGTCTAAAATAATAAGATAGGATAGATAATAAGGCTGAGATAATACCTCATCCTATTTCATTCTATAAACTCTTCCTATTTTTCCTCTTCATGTTAAAGTTCACTCAGAAACTAATTCATACTGTACACTTTAAGTTGGGTGTAGAACACATAATATTTCTGTCCTCTAAGATGGTCTTACAAGATACACCTATTAGATTGGGCAATCGCCGTAGCAGGAATTCTTGGTTTATCTTGATTGGGAAATTTGGAAAACACAACAAATTTGACAATTTCATTGTTCTCGTTCCTTCTTGTCAAATCATGTGACATTGATTTGGACGTGGGTCAACAATGGCTACAAAAGCACTTTGTGATATGCTAGGAGACCTTGATTAAGAGAATAGGAGAGGGAAAAGATTGTGCACCTGATCCGGTATGTCGCAAAAATGACACGGTTTTTACATGAAAGAGAACTTAAGGGGTATCGTTGCCATATTTCAAAGAGCCTGTCTTCTTTATCATTGCTTTACTTTGTCATTCTAATGACACATCGCTCCACATTTTTTATTTCATTAATTAACACCAGATTGTCAGTCATTGACTCCATACTCATGGAATTTTGGCCATTTGGCAGTTTTGTTGTGCGATCTCTCTAACAGTTCTCAGTTCACTGCCTCGGGAAGTGGCTGAGTCGGGGCAGCAAAATGGGGAATGTGAAGACACCTAGCCCCAAACCTAAACTTTGCATTGCACTTACCAGGAGATAAATGAAAGTGGCAGGGAGTGAGCATTCAGCATTGTTCTGGCAATCACTGCCCGCTGAAGAGAATCCCTCTGGTTGGACTTTGCAGATCCCAGCAGTTGGTTTCACGAGTTGGGTCTTCATGCTTATCTTTTTTGACGGTGAGGTTTACCACTCTGTTGCTTTTTCTTATGCCAAGTTGATCCTCCATGTGTCAAAACACTATAAACCTATTCAATATGTATCAAGTGACAAAAATATATACCTAGAGATGACCCGATTGCAATTTTCTTGGTCGATCACCGACTTTTATAAAGTCTGAACGGCCGATATCAGTTTTGGCCTATACTTTTTTATAAGTTCTTGTTTTGAAAGATTGCAGTGAAAGTAAAATGGCTGGTGGGCATTGTGTTACAAGTATGTATTCTAACCTGATGAAATTTATGTACACTCCGTCTTCCCCGCCATGGATTTTTTCCTAAACCAACTGTATGACATCTTGAAGGGAAAGTAAGACTTTGTAAGTGTCGTTCAGTCCATTGTATGCTACATGTTGGCTTTGTTCAAGGACTTGAGGGCTTGTGGCTAGCTCTGAGCTACCGCTTGCTTTAGCTGCTATTCTAAGGTTAGCTTTTGACGTATGTAATTACGTTTGTTGTGCCAAACACTTTTGGGGTAATAAAACCATAAATGACCGTATTGATACATACATTCAGTGGCCTCGTGGCTGGCTCTGCACTCCCACTAGCTTTAGCTGTTCTGCTAACGAGAGCTTCTCAACTTAATATGTTCCTCGGGTTCATTTAATATGAAATGTGTGATTAATTTGGTTGTGCCGAACATTTTCAGGGTTATTCCTCAACAGCTGATTTTGTCCTTAGTGGTTTTCCGGTTTACTTGTGAGATATTCGGGGCCATCGTAGCTCATGCTTAGCATGCGTGTACGGAACATGCATGCAACTGGCACGTAACGGATCTCCAGTGACTCTTATCAGCAGAAAGGCGAATTCATCAAACTCGACCTCCCGGCATGATCGAAAAGCGTAACTCTATTAATAACATCATGTGTCTCCTCATTGGTTTGTCCATTGTCCTTCCTCCTGGAAATATAATAGCTATTTCTATGATAACATAAAAAATACAACGTTCAAGTGATAATACAGCTGATTATACACTGACAAAACAAAGTTATCGGGGTCGGTTGTGGTGGCAACCATTTAAGAAGGGTTTTCCAGTAATCCTTCTTCCTAGCAACACTCTCCAGCCCAAGAAACCCCTCAATTTTACAAACTGCACCTTCAGTTCACCTGATTGGCTTCCCTTACTAATGGCTATTGGTTGGAAACGCATTGTTTGTGTTTCTACGTGAGAGAGAGCGAAGCAAAGCATCCAAAATAGAAAATTTATATTTCTTGGGAACTCGTTATTCTGTGGTGGTTTGCCACAAATGAATATTCGGGTAACGCTGCAGGCTTCCTCATTTGCGAGAAAGGACTGCAATTAGGGAATAAAGTCACTGGGAAACTTTCCTTCTGTCCATTTGTTTTCCAAACAATGAAGCTACAAATTGAATTCCTGTACCAGCATTAGATTAAAACATTTAAATATCACATTGTTAGTTCCATTACAAGTCTCCCTTTATGGCCAGAATTAACTGCTGTAGACGTCTCCCGCTCTGCGTTATCTGCTGCTGTGAGCAAAGTTTGGTAGTCCCAATTAGCTAGTTTACTCAAGTGTGAAAATGTGAATATTATTATTGTCCAGCTGCAGGCTGGCGGAAGCTCGGCCACAAACCTCACACTGTTATAACGATTAATTGGATTGTAAAGTTAACAGAATTCACTTGAAAATGAAAGTACACTGTTTTAAAACTGTCAGTGAAATGAACAGAGAAGTTCTGGAAAAACATCACAGAGAAAAAAGTAAATAGAAATACAAATAACATTATGGAGAATACTGTGAATACAAAAAAAGAAGTAATTTCTTTAATGGTTTGGTGAAGCAAATTTAAGCACGAAATTGATGCTAAATGTGTTTGTTTTTCAGTGGTACATTACACAGTTTTAGTCTGTAACATTCACAGGTTGCGTTCTAAAATTCTTTATGTTTTTGTTTTAATTTCAAGGGATTTCTCTGGCAAACACAGCGGCTAGTTTTTTTTCCCATAAAAAACTTCTGAATATTTTTTTAGAGTGAATATTATTGTTCATTCTCATTATACAGAACATAACCACAGGTCATAGTGAAGCTTGCAGCATAAGTCCTGCTTATTTAAGCCCTTGGTGATAATATCTGTTAAGGACAAAAAGGGCTCATACTAGTTAAAGTTAAAGTTCATGTTTCTTTACGACAGAAAGCCGAATAATTTTTTGCACTCTCCTGATAAACAAAGGCACATTGTGTTTTTTGGATTATTAATAAAGATAATGAAAATATTTCCAGGAGGTCACTATTTTCCAATTTTTCGTCATGCATGATAAACCCAGTCAAGAGTTTTTGCGTTCTATCTATGGATGCATAAGTGACCGGTTTTAGAGTATAAAATTTGATGTTTGTCATACATGTACATTTGCTCACCACCAGTTCTGTTGAAAGGAAGGGAGAATCTCACACACTCATCTCTACTTCTCTTCCTGTCAAGACAAATATTAGTAACACCTCACTCTAAAGCTCAATATTTATAAAGTTGTGAGTCACTCCTCTTCAGTTTTTAACAGTGTGCTGCGATCAATGCTCATCTAGATAGTAAAAAACAAAAACATTGAACAAAAAAATTCTCAAAACATGAATGATGTGTCCGTTAAAACCTGAAGGACCCTTTTGAGCCTGGACAGTTTCACTGTATAAACCCGGACTGTTTCACTGCATGAACAAGGATTGTTTAATGCATGAGCCTGAACTGTTTTGACCCTGTTTTCTTATGGATTGATCTTTCAGGGACAAATTTCTCTTTCTGTTGTCATTGATTTTTTTTATACATTCTGTACAGTACATCCGATGTACTGTACTGTGTTTGCCCTGCTGATCACCCGTGTGAGAGGTTAAATGTTTTCGTCATGCAAGGCCAAGGCACATAAGGAAACCCGAGCCCGCTAGACATGACGTGAATAGCTCCCCTGAGGTCAAGTTTAGGGCCAACAGCGAGAACATGGAGGATACTCCTTGCTTCCTTGAAGCTTTTTAAAAGTAAATTTGACTGAGGTCCAGGTTATATTATAGCAGCAACACCGAGGGAACCACTCACTCGCACATGCTCACTGTCTTTAGTTAGACTCCAATAAATGCTTAGAGTTTATTTGTTTGTTTGTTAGTTTGTTTTTTACACAAACTGCACATTTACCATAATTAGGATTGGAGCTGTCCTCCTGCCCTCAAAACTACATTAATACAATTTTGCTTAATAAAATGTCACCTCCGCAGCATAATAGTGTCTAAATATTAGTTTCCTGATCGTCACTAATCGCTGCATAACTCCATCAATCACACAGAAAAAACATGAACCCTGCTGAGAAAGCTTTTACGCCATTGTACGATACTGGAAGCCTGTCAGAGCCCTTAATGCACTTGAAAAGTAAATTCCAGTGACCTGTGAAAATGGATGTTCAATGTCATGGAAGGAATTGCCAGAATTAGCTACACTTTCCCAGCAGGCTGCACTGTATGCCCCAGGTCTAGCAGGGAGTACATTCTCTGCAGGTTAGGCTATTTTAAGCCCATCCGTAGAAGTCCTATAGCATCAAAACATTTACATTAACACCTAGGAGAAGAACCAGCAGCGGCGCGGGTGCAATGCACAGATGAGGCTGGTGTATTTTTAAACAGAGTATTTTTATCTCAGTATTTTTGCTATTTTTTCCTTTGCGTAGAAGCTCTTGGAATAGGATCCTTTTAGCTGTAAGACCTCTGATACCCTTAACCTCCGGTCAAAGTACCCACAGACAAGTGTGTTGTGTGAGTGATGTTTATGACGCTAAAACATTTGAAGGGAAAATATAATGTCTGACAAACAACATGGTTGTAAGTCTTGTTGGTTATCGTAATTTTCAAGGAGTGTGACACTTTGGTCTTTCAGTTTGGAATCAGGAAAAACTTCCGCAATTGGTATTTTACATCTCACCTACATATGATGTGCAAAGAGCAACATTTAAAAAAAAGGAACATTTTTACAGTGCATTTTCTATGACTCAAACAATATTATAAAATGTGTTAATTGGGGTCCTTTTAAGGTGCAAGTAGGCGGGTTTGATCAGAGCCAGGCAGTGGCAAATCACAGATGACCCTAAAATGAAAGCTGCCAGCAGTACGCCTCCTAATCCTCTCGAGCTGTAGAAACCTTCATGTGCGGAGCTTTTGAAAATGTATTGTCTTAACCGTTTAATGTTCTGCTTAATTGTTTGGTTTAGCACATTATCAGTCCTACTGAAAAAAACGTGTGCCTCATGAGTGAACCTGTTTATAATTGGACCCAGTGGCAGCATACAAATCCAATACAATAATGGGCTAGGGATGGAGCCCTGGGGGACACCACATGTTAAAGGGGCCACCAAAGAGGAGGCATTAACCTTGGCTACTGAGAAAGTCCAATTCAATAACTAGGATTTTGTTTGACCGTATTAAAACGTGTGAGGACTTACTAGAAAGAATTATGTAACTTGATCCAAATACGTCCCTAGCCTAAATTCCTTTGTGGCAGGTTGAGCAGTGCCGACAATCCAATCAGGGCTGCCGCCAGTGTATTTACTATTTATTATTTATTTTATTTAATATTATTTGTGTTTTCCTATGTCCAATCAGTGCTGATTGGACAACTGGTCTGGACATCTGGTGTTAAAAGGCAGCAGCATTTGATTCATTTAAAATTTCCGTTCATACAGTTTTCTATTTTGCTGCATTTAGTACATTCCTGTAAATAATGGCATTCTCTGCTGTAACCACACACTATTTCTTCCCAGATAGCATTGCAGTTCATAGCATGCCACTGTATGACACTAATGTTCAGAATTCTCGCTAAATTAAGTTTTACAGTATGGAAGGTGATGGAGGGAATGAAGACAGAGTCACCTTGCTCTGTTTCTGATAGGATCTTATGAAACAGTCACGAATCAACTTCGCAGCAGGTGTTCATTCAATTGTGTGTTGAGATTTCTTGTGATGTTATGACTACGTAGTAACAGTCCGTCTGTTTCCAGCTCTGACCTGAGAATTGAGCCCTACTGCGTCCGTGCTGGTGCTGGTTTTGGCTGTTTTCAAGTTGTTTGTCTCGTGAACTGAATTGGCTTTGTAATTCATGTACCTGTTGCAAAGTTCCAGCACAGAATATGTGGAATAATTTGGGAAAATTTGCTTCGAAATGTCACTCGTTAAAGCACAGGAACCTTTTAAACGCTGGCACACTTGACGTTCGGTGCAGTATGACTCACTTGTGTTACTGCCAGTGAAATAATTCCCTCCCTAGTTGTAGTATGTCTTTTGTTACTGCTTTATTTATATACTGTAATTCAAATTAAAATCACTTTCCACTATTGCTTCTATTTCTAAAAAAAACCTTCCAAAAGCTCTTTATCTTAGTTCACATCTTCACTGTTATATGGTCAACTATTCTAAAGTATCTAATGGATACAATGACTTTTTGCACCAAGATTGTAACTGTTATCAAACATACTATATTCAGATTATTCAGATTAATTCAGTTATGTAAAAATTGCATACCTACCAAACAATAGGCCCTAGCTTCCTAATTTTATTTTGTTTGTATTGCATACACATATGTTGTTTAAGGCAGGGCCACTGAACTGAGAGGTTCAACAGGACTCAAGCCTCACCAACTTTTGATAATTTTTTCAGGTCATATTGGTTTGTTTACAGAAACTTACATGTGTATTTATATCCTTGAAAGCTCTGTCCAAAGAGATCAACAGTTTGTTCAGCTGCTGGTCCTTGACAATTCCGCTGCACCTTCTCCTCTAACAACAAAAATTGTCGAGGAGCCATACAGTGATATCAATAGCAAAGCTGGGTAAATTTGTTGAATGCTAAGAAAATAAAGTAATTTTTATGGCCTGATCCTATCATTAATAGGTTTTTCCCCTTTGAACAGCAATCAAATATCCTACAGACTGCATACTTATCATTACTAGAAGTGTAGAAAGCAGTGTTACTCATTTTCACTACAATTTTATCAACAAAAGAGGTCGGATAACGTCTTTAATGACGTCTACAAGAAAGTGATGAACAATACTAAAAGTCTTACAGACGCTCCTGTTTTGCTGACCGTCAAAATGGCATGGACCGTTCGAGTCTTTTGAGGTCCCCTCCATGATCGATACTTTAAGGTGACTGAACGGGTAAAGTGCATTATAAATTAAATGTATTATTATTATTATTATGATTAAATACCGACAGCTGTGGTTGCCAGAATATCACCTTAAAAATTATGGTGACCAAGACATTGTGGTAAATAACCATGAAAAAACAAATGTCTTGTAAACCTCTTTACAAGGACATTTAATGCGATGAAAGTAAATGACATGAAAAAATCACCATGAAATCAACAGTATTTTACAAAAATTGCCTATACCCCCCTGTATAAATTAATGGAGGCTCTTGCTAAATGGTTAAAGGTTTTTATTTAACCAGCAAATTCTGTAATTTAGTAATTACTTATTTGCCATACTATACTTATGGCTTGATGGTATTTTTCTAATATTGTTCTGTTTTTCTATCAAAATTCTGTATCACTACTGTAAAATTGTGTTTTCAGCATAGTCCAACTATGAAAAATAAAGGTAGCCTAGTAACTGTTTCTTTATTTACCGTATTTCACGGTATATATTCCAGAATTGAATTTAACCTCTTCTATCGGTTGCCATTCACCTAAATGTTGAAAATACCATTAATTATTGTTATTACTCATGTATTAGTCTGAATTTATTGTGAATTTACTGTTGTTTTACATAATGTCCTCATAAATGGGTACAGTATTTCTCTTTAAAGGGATTTTACAGTAATGTCTTCCACATAGTAACTCTATCTTTTACGGTAAAATTCTGGTAACCACTATTTAACTGTACAGTATTTAACTGTAAATCGTACTGATTTTCTTTCCCCGGTGGCCAACTTGTAGCCATATCTGGTAAGTTATATATCTGATTAGCTGTGGGTTTTAATATTTTAATACTGCAAATTAATACAGCACAATATTAACTTTAATGATGTATGTTAAGATGTTCTTCCTTCTTTTGTCGAACACATGAAACAATGCACTGCCCTCACCTCAGTCTTAACAAACCTGCGTGCAATGCTTTCCTGGGATACAACTGTTTTTTCTAACGGTTGCCTTAAAGAATGGATGAAAGCATAAACAAATGCCAATAAAATAGTTTTTGTATGTAGGGCAGAAGTGACATTTCCAGCATGCATCATTTCAGCAAACCCAGTAATGGTCTGGACATAGAAGAAGCCCTTGAGGGTATATTCAGTTCCACCGAGGAAGAGTACCCAGACATTTTGGTTACAAAATGCTTCAGTTCCCCAGTTGGAAGAACATCTTTATCATCGTTCAATTCCTTCTTTGGTTTTCAAGTTTATTTCTGAAACCTATGATAATAGCCTGACACCTGTATTGATACCTGCCTTGAACAGCAGACTTACAAAGATCCCAGCAAAACATAATTATGTTTGAGTATTAAGCCGCAAAAGATACATATTTTGTTGTTGGCAAAAATAATCACATGTTTGATTCCTAAAGCAGACAATAAAGTCCAAATGTTCATATAATGCCCCTTTTCTGCTCAGTGTGAAAATTGGGAGCGATTTGTGAAAGTTTAAATCAACCCAGTCCAATCAACCCAGCGTGGAATTTCTACCTGTGTAAACTTGCCACAAACAAATGAATGGACCTTTAAAGTTAATGGCATGTTAGCGTCCCTGAATCAAACGTCCATAATCATCCAGATGATTTTGTTCGTAGTTTGACCTTTCTGCTAGATAAAGCATTGATACTTTGAGAACCTGTTGAAAATGTTATGCAGGCAATTGAGTTTTTAAAGTCCCAATCAGCCATCACACTCTATATTATAACCTTGCTTAAAAAAAACAGCATTACAAGATTGTTATAATTATATGCAGAGAAGGAGATTCCTCCCATCTGCTAACAGTCTTCTTCCTGAAGTCTTCCCCTCTGACATTTAACTTCCCCTTACCGTACAACCCTGATGATATTAAATTAAAACACGTCAGTTGACGACATCTCCATCCCATGTCGTAACAGTTATAATGGCTACTGGAAAATACATAATGTGATGTAAATAGTTTTTATTCCTATAGAAAGATTAATTTAAATGTCTAGACAAACTAATGATTGCTATCGTCTCACACAAGCCAACACTGAGTAGAGAATAGTATTACTTCACCTATTGATGTTTTGGCAAACTAATTTTCCTTCACTGTTGCCACTTGACTGAAGCTGTATATAAAATGACCCAATGACAGCGTATATATGCTAAAGGGTAAGGGGCGAAGGATGGGGCCCTGGGGGATACCATAGGTGAAAGGGGCAACTGAGGAGGAGGCATTAACTATCGTTATGAAAAACTCCCATTAGCTAACTGGAGTTTTGGCATATTAAAGCATGCTAGGACTTATTAAACTGAATAATGTTACCTGATGCAACCGAAGACTGATACGGACCAAATCGTTTTGTTTTCTAGAAACTTGTTACTCATTTTTTTTTATCACAAAATCATTTAACCATTGTGATTTCTATCTATCTTTCTATCTTGTTTAATAGCATGCTTGAACAAATTATTTCTCTTTTTATGGACGAAAACACGCAAAGAATTATTTAGAATTTTTTTGTTTTGTGAAAAACAATAGTTAACAGTATATTATAAACACAGCATAAACTATTTCAGTCTTTTAATATAGAATTTTCTTTTTTGCTTGGTGTTTTTGGGGGATTTTTTTTTTGATTTGTGATAATTAAAAAGTTTTCAGACAAGCTCCGCCCCCATTGAAGACAAGTATGCTTACCTATTTTGAATTGTTTAACAAGGCAAGAACAAGTGAGTTGGATATGAAAGAAGATTTGTGAGAGTAAAATACCGAGCAGCAGAAGACTGCCGTAGATTCATACCGTGTAATAATGAGTACTTTATACATATTGAGAGTAATATCTCATTAATTCACTAAGAACCGGAGGCAGCTGTCTTACTTGCTTTCAAAGGTACAAGTTGCATTATGGCCTGCAAAACTTTTTCTGTACTAGTTGCATTGCTCTAAATCATGTAACCGCACACGTTCAAGTTTACGCATGGTTTAATTGATCCATATTTAATTGACTTTTTTTCTGATTGGATTAAACCTATGTAGACAAAGTTTTCCTTTCAAAATCAGAAAGTGTTTTGTTTCTATTGAAAATATTTAAAATACAAATAATACATTTTTGTGACTTAAGTACTGTGGTAATATATTTTCATTCCCACCCTATTGACCAATTTACAGCAGTGTTGAGATCCATTCTCAGCCACTTTGCCTCATCAACGTATCAATTTCTCTAGATTAAATCATATTCCCTTAATTGATATGTATCATATTGCTAGATTCTTACAAAACTATGGTCCTATCTGCAATGCATAACCTGTTTTATGCAGTATAAACTAATGTATGGTTATGGTATAGCACACCGTTAAAAAAATACTCACTTTAATAATTGGTTTCTAAAAAGACAGGAACTCCATCTAATACATAACATGTACATCCACAACCCATCCCCCTTACATATACGATTGCCTTTGGTTAAAAAGACCACACTGTGTGTTGCTCTGGCACTGAGGGTCTACATTGGAAGAAGATTGTGTGTGACAGAATCGTTCAATATTCATAAGTCCTCAGGAAACTGGGCTACATCATCTGTCCTCTAACTGTACAGCCTCAAAGTCAGTGCTACCAATGAAGTTGTAAATGCAATGCCACAAACACATCTGCATGGGTTTTTTGGCACACACACTGCAACCACTGGAACAAGATGCCCTACTTGCCATATTAATGTAAAGAATATTGCCTGCATCAGTCGGGTCGGGTGGATAGAGAGTCAAGGATTGATGAGGTCTTCTCATGCAACAAAAGAGGACTCCTCCCTCACATCTGTTTGGAAATTTTTATTGTTTTCCCAGACATCTGGTGGTGCCCTTGGCAACTTGGAGGCTTATATGAGGTCTACTCTCATGTTTTGGGCTCGGTAACATCATTGGATAAAATTTTAAAATTTTTCAATCACATGGGAAAATCATTTTATGTACAACTGATTCCACTGGGTCAGTCCACTAGATTATATTTGTTCTTGTGGACTCAGAAGAATCTTTGGATGGACCATGTTTCATTGTCGATCTTCATAGCTCTTCCATCCTTTCCTTCATGTATATCATGCCAATCATCTCATTCTGGCAGTTTTCCAACAGTGGAAGGAAGACTGTTTCAAAAACAGTCTTCCATCCACAATGTACCCTCATCAGTACTCATCCTTTCAAATTAGCAAAAACTACTATCTATCTCAAGCGTTCCTGGGTGGAAACTTGCAGTTTTTGGTGTAATTAAAGGGGTGGATTCTTTTTTCTTAGATGATGTGTGATGAATACAACCAAATAAAGGACATAAAAACATCAAAACAAAGCCTTGTAAGGCACTTCAACAGTCGGCAGTATCAAAGACGAATAGTTTTCTACACTGATGTTATCTTAAGAAAAAACACATGCAAGCACAGACAATTCATCAGCTTATGGGATGTTGCCTTGCTGTTAACAGCTGCACACATATTAGCCAAGATGATAAAGGCACAGATCTGGGGCACGTGCTGCACGTGTTTCCTGGAAAGCGAAACTGTGCTTGTTGGTATCAGGTAAACATGTCATGATACTCAGAAGGTTGGTGGCATCTGATCCCAATCTTAGCTCAGCTTGCCTTCATCAGGGGTTAGAAAACACTTTGTTTTCAAGGTATGGTTAGTGATACAAGTCCAATTGACGTGGTTGCAGAGGTAGCGCACACAAATCTCAGTTGGCGCAAAGTGATGGCATGCTTTCTATTTCTATTTCTATCAGTGCATTGTTTTATCCATCTCACATCTATCAGTAGATCCTGTTTATTCCTGCTAAGAAAACCTCAGGGGACCGTCTCTCAGCTACTTGTCAACTAGTAGTGTGAGCTCACACTACTTTTTACCGTCCAACCAATGCTGATATTTATTTTGTGAGTTTTAAAAATTGTCTGACAGGAATAAAACACATATTGAGAAACAGATAATAGAGTTAGGATGTCAAAATATCAGTGCACAAAACATAGCCTTATCCATTAAAACGTTACTAAACCTTCAACATTATTGTAAAAAGATGGTTTGAGTTTGGCATCATAAGTAGAAAAGCAAAACGAATTCCGTTCACAGCCTTTCATAAAAGCAGCTGCCTGACAATAATGTTTGCTAGTCAATTTGGTCGAGCTGTGCTGTCGTGACTGAAAATCAAAACATTAATTTCACAACATATTTCATTTATTGTTTCTGGTCATAATATGATCCCAATCACTTGAGAAAAATATCGTTTTTACATATACACCCCTCTTGACACTGAGGTATATAGCATTTTTTTTATATCCATACATCTTAATAAAGGATTTCAGAATCCCTCTGGGGGTGCAGTCTGCTTTGGCAATGTAATTGCTAAATTTACACGCTTATATAAATGTAACTGTACTTGAAAAATGACCTTGACTCAGAGGATTTCTTCACTCCCACTGTTTATCAAAATGATATACTGCAGACCATGTGAAATCAGATCCAGGAGCACAGCTAAACTTTTTCCTGCACTGGGCATTCTCTTCAGTGCAAGACTGATAATAGAGTCAAGCAATAAAAAATATTTCAGTGCAGGGATATTTGATTGATTTACATTCCCAACAAATGCTGTGAAATGCATCAACAAGTGTTTTTTTTCCCAAATCACCCTCTTACTCAGCATTTTTCACCCTCACCCTCTCACCGGGATACTGATTTTGCCTCAAATGCTTTACTTTATGCCATTAACACCAAAAATAGTTACAGTATTTTTGACAAACTGCAGGAATTTGTCTTGACAACATTGATGACAAGTACCACTGACAATATGATAAGAAATAACAGAGTCACAGGGTCAAATAACAGCACATAGTTCACATATTGATTGTTGGTGCTTCTGCATGCAATGACTTCATCAGCTCTGACGGCTGCCCATGCTGTCCAGTTTAGCCTGTATCTAGCTTTAGAAAAGATCAGTAATTATGTTACAGGCTCTCACAAACCTACCTTAATGGACAACTAAATGCCACAGTGCAGAGCTCAGTGTATTGCAAGCCGAACATCCTGTGAGGGCAGACGGATGTTTACTGCACAAGCACAACATCTATGCGGGGAGAGTGAGAGTTAGGTACAGGCTGAGCTCTGGCATTGGGGGAGAAGACAACAGCTGTTGTACATAAGCAGTTTTTTAAGCTATCTTTCTCCATGATGGCAGATGTAATGTGTGAAATCAGCTCTTGTGCAAAGTGTACATGACGAACCACTTCTGTGAAACTCTCTGAGGTACTACAGATAATAGTGGACCACCCACGTGATTGTGTGGTTGGATGAAGTTGACCTAAACAAATCAATAATTCAAGTGTTGTGCGTTTGTAGAAGTTGCTCTCTTAGCTTTCAGCTGACGTTAGCGTGTTAAGTTAGGGCTGGGACGCCACCAGAACACCTCTGGTTACTGTAGTAGAACTAAATGTTGCCATTGACAAAAGATAATGGCGAGTGTGACAATAAGAGCTTTATAATACCCAGTGCTAATTTATTTGAATAAATACTAGAAACACTAGCTGCAGTTACATGGACACTTTTAGTCATCCTGATGTTGGGCGATAGTGGAAAATAACAAAGTACGGTACTTAAGTACAAATTTGAGATGCTTGTCCTTTGATTATTTCCCTTTTATACTAATTTATACTTCTACTCCAGAACATCTCAGAGAAAAATTTGACATTTTACACAGCTGCACTTACGGCTTACTCATGATATTACATTTTCAGATTGCATTGAAACCTTTTATCTCCAAATGTGTGAATTTTAATTGTTATAAAGGAGGAATTAAGGATGATGTATTTATTTTCGGGGTTTGAGAAAATTGTCTCTTCTCTTAAAATAAACAAGTTGATTCTTAAAGGGCGGCTATGATCTTATATATTACACTAGTAAACTGCATGAAGTAGTTTTACTACTTTTACTGATAATACTTAAATACGTTTACCTATGGTTTGGAATGCTTTTACTTGTAGGACAATAGTGTCTATTCATTAGGGGTGGCTTTAACTCAGTCGGTAGATTGGAAGCCCTTGATTCCACATGCCGTTAGTACTTGGGCAAGACCCTGACACTGCCATGAATTTTTGCTTTTGATAACTTGGAGGATTAGATGATAAATAAAGTATACATTATTCATACTTATTGAACAACACTTTCGCTGTTGTGAGATTTCCCAGTTCCATTTAGATTCTTATTCTTGCGAGTTTTCTTTGTCATTTATCTATCTTTATGTGGAGAATTTTCATTTAAATTGCAATTTTAAATCATTTTAATAGGGGTATTAGTGTCCGTGTAAACCAACCGACTGTGGTTCTGAGAGAATTTAAAATGTCCAATGTGTCTTCTTGTGTACAGAACATGGGATCAGTTGATTAGACTTAAAATTGAAATGACAAACATTAAATTCCATTAATTGATTATGAATGTTTATTTATTCAGTGCTTAATTTGTAGTAGAATAATCAATAATAAAGGAAGCATGAATTCATTCCAGGAGAAATTTGACATGACTTACAAACTTGTTTTTTTGTGTGAATGATGTTCACGACAGGGAGAAAATTCTTTATCAGCTGATCGTCGCTAATTTTAGTAACACTGAATGTTCAAATTCTAGTGACGTGTGATTTTTTTTTCTGCAGTAAATGAGATACATGTGAAGAAATGTTCTCGTTGGAACTTCCCATGACAAATGGATTCCAGTTAAAGCGGAGGACTGAGGGTGAAAAAAAAAAAGCAGCACAAATAAATGAGCTGAGAAACAAATCTCAACGAGCTATAGGTCTTACACAAGCAGCTATTGTGAAAGGTTTAACATCTGTTTTGTGTCGCTATGTGACAAGATATATCCTCTAGATGGATCCTCTAATGTATGAAACGCTGCCTTTGCCAAGAAACCACTGTGGAACTTGGCGCTGTGTGTGCGTCTGTTTCACGTGTGTTTGCATGCATACATGTGTGACACAGAGCAGCTGATCTTTTCATGGCTGTTTCTCATTTGCACATTGCCAAAATGTTTTACAATCCCACTTTCAGTAAGCCCGTCCTCCTCACAGCTTTTTCCCAGTCTGATTTAGATTTAACTCGAAGCAGACTCCAGAGGTTCATTGACCATTTTCCCAGGGAAAGGCTTTGTCTTGGTCAAATGGGTCTTCTGTTTCTAAGCAAGTTGATGGACTGTTCTGTTTTTGGCAGTTTGTTTTGGCAAGTGAACAATGGATACTCACGCTAATTTGAAGATATCATTAAAAATACCACTTGGAGAGGGTTGTGGGTTAACATGGGAATTAAGGATAGGAAAATATTGGGGACAGAGATGTGTTACAAATACATGTTAATAGATATCTGTTGGCTCCAGTTAGTCTAACATGACTCCCTGAGATGTAGATTGATGTAGTAGCAATTTCAGCACTTGTGCAGGCAACATGCAGTCATCTCTTTCAGTTACTGGGAAATTACTCTTGCAGTATGACTCCAGTGCAATAAAGCCCCCCTATTTTCAATTATAGTAAATTATTATGTCAAAAATATCGTTCATAATAACGCTAGACATCAAGCATGTGCCAGATCCCTCCATTCTTGCGTCCATTTTCTTCGACTTATCTAGAATCACGTTGCAATGACATCAGGTTAAGCATCATATTGTTGAGGAGCGTCAAATCCATGAGGCACCTGAGGCATTCCCAGACCAGATGACAAATATAATACGTCCTGTGAGGTCTTGGCCCTCCTCATTTCATGTCCAGGAAACCCCTAATTGAAAGGCCTCCAGGGAAAACCTTTAATCGGATTCCAAATCCGAAACTGCTGGCTCGAGGCAAAGCCTTACTCTATACTTATATCCTATAAGACGGAGCCTAGCCAGCATTTAACAAAACTTACTATGGGCACTATGCTCAATCTCATTGTTTTGTTATCTTTTGCTCATTGATTCTGTCTGTTTGCCATCTAGCTAAGTTTTCCGTTGATTATGTTTCAAAAAAATGCCTGTAATAGAGCTGATTAATACATTTATTTTCTAGTCGTTGATGACTACATCAAGATGCTTGAAGTCCTTCACCCATCCCCAACCCAAAAGCAAGGCCTCAGACTCAAAAGCGGTCTCTCTTAGCTGTTGCTCCACGCTCTGTAGTTCCCATTCTTCTCAACCTCCCTGTGCATTGTAATCCTGTACTGGCATACAAATACTCAGGCTTGGGGAAAGCTTTGCACCATCCACAACATCTGAAAATGGGTTTGATCTGAGCTGAGAATATGATTGATTGACTGACTGAGGCAGCAACCCTAAATGAGAATGGGGTACCAGAGCTACCTGGGACTGCCACCAGCCTTAGGGTTACCTTGGAGACCTACTCGTAAGCCTTCTCATGTCGGAACATTTTTTTTCACACTGCATTGTAAAAATCCCAGGATAATGAAATCAGGCTGTTTTCAATTTTTTTGAGATTCTTTTCTCTTTTAAAAAATAATTCTACTTTTTCAACGGCATGATGTTTAGCTGCAATCCTAGGTAGTCATTGTAAATTATTTACAAAGTGCCACACTGAAGCTCTAACACAAAGGTCAAATAGATCAGCAAAGCATCGATCACAGAACCAGAATTAACTATGAAACACACACAGTGATACAGAGTTGTTCTCGAACAATTCAACTAAATAAAATTGAACCTGCCATGTTTGGACAGTAGTCCATAAATGATAACTCTTGCTCTAGAAATAACAATAAAAAGTCATACTTTTAGTCCTCTAGAGGGGATGGTGAGATAACGTCTTTGAGTTGCTTTTAATCTGCAACCACAACACTAAATCCCAATAAATCCTGGAACATCAGGACATTCCAGAGTATCCAGACAGAAAGACGCAACTATGATCTTTAAGTTTGTGTCAATTTTGTCAAAAATCTTTTTCCACTTGACACCTACAGTGACGAGAAGACAATGATGACATTCAACACAAATGGTGGCTATGTTTAAAACGCTGTAATAAAAAGAAAAGACTCAAACGTAGTTCCAACAAAATTAGAACACCTTAACGAGAACCATTTTATTTCCATCCACAAAAACAAGGGGACAAAATATTACGGTTTTGTTTTTTAAATAAAGTACTATTCAAATAGTCTGTTCTTTGGATGTCTTGTGCAACCGTTTTGTTTCACAAACACTCTCAGCAAAGCTGTATCCTTAATCATTCAACTTGTTTAATACAAGATAATCTTTATAACTTTAACTTTAACTTTATACATCCCTTTTAAAAACGCTGTTACAAAGTCCTTAAGACACAGAGAAGAAAAGAGGAAAATACAGAGAATATAACAAAAAATTAAAGATAAAATAGTAATATTAAACAGGAAAGAGATTAAAAGTTTAAGAAAAATCAAATAACATAAGTAATAATAATATACAATAAAATAAACCAAGAGAATAAGAATAAAATAAATACCTAAAAGCTACACACCTCAAGTAAAATCAGGGAAAGCCTTTCGATAAAAGTAGGTTTATGAAGCGAGACTTAAACAAAAACATGGACTCAAATCGCTTTTTCTCCTACGGCAGGTCGTTCCAGCGTCTTGGGACTCTGATGGCAGAAGCCCTGTCCCCTTTAGTTGTCAGTTTTCAGCCTAGATCGCGGGATTCTGCCTGAGGAACTCAAAGTATGCGAAGGTTTTTAAAGAAATTAAATATCAGAAATATAGTCTGTGGCCAGGTGTTAGAGCCTTAAAGGTAATCAATAACATCTTAAAATCAATCCTAGCCAGGGAGCCAGTGTAGCAAAGCAGAAACAGGAGTGATGTGATCATAGGTCTTTGTCCTGGTTTAAAGCCTGGCAGCTGAGTTCTGCACCATCTGTAATAGTTTTTTGGTTAAGACTTGTGAAAAGGTTGTTGCAATCAAGGCATGACGAAATAAAAACATGTACTTTCTTTCTAGTTTCTGCATCTCTGATTTAAAATGGGCATCATTTTTGCACCGTTAAGACGGTGATAAAAAATGGATTGCACAAGTTTAGTGAAATGATTCTTTAAGATTAGATTTCTGTCAAACAGGATGCCAAGATTTCTCACAGGGGTTAAGATATTCAGACAGGTGACAGGTAGATGGCTGTATTTTTTGGTAGCGTGTTCAGGCCAAATGACTAAAATTTCAGATTTATTGCTATATATTTGTAGAAAGTTAATTGACATCCTATTTTAATGTCAGTTAAGCAGGCAGGTAGGGATCTCAGCCTACCAAGTCAGTGTACTACAGAGGCCGATACAAATGTGAGTCATCCGCATAAGAATGGAAAGAGATACCATGTCTGTGGATGACATCACTGAGGGGGAGTTTATAAAGGGAAAACAGCGCTGGCCCCTAGATTGTCCCTTGTGGCAAACCATACCTAATAACGGACTAGGGACATGACATTTTTTGAAGACACACAATAATTCCTGTTATACAGGTGAGATAAGAAAATGATCAGATCAAAGTTAAATTTGACTTAAATATTGTTTTGGCTCCACTTAGATATACAGAAATGCCAGAAAATACTACATTTCAACATATTTCATTGACTAAATGCAGACTTTAATATCTAATTTGAACTTAAATAAGGCTAAAATGCTCAGGCTTTAAGTTGTTTAAAACCAAAAAGTTGGAAGATGTGAATAAATATATTGAAAACTAATGAAGATATTTGACAAAGGAGCAAGATTAAGATTATATTCAAGAATAATAAGCACAAGTGACCACTGTTTTCTACAGTAATCCATAATTCACAAACCAAACCCTGACATTAGAGGATCTTGTAATGACCAACGTAGGTGATGGTGAGTTGAGGAGTGATAATTTGCTTCCAGCCTGCAACCACCCACCTAGATGCTACTAAGTCCTGGACCTTCAAGATATTCAGGAGCATCCAGACAGCAAGACACAAGTGTGGGCTTTGAACATAATGGAACATTTCATGACTTACCTTCAGAGCCTCCAGAGTCTGGTGATGAACAACTGGAGCCGCAACAGACTTGTATCTCTCCGGTCGTCGAACAACTGCTGCAGATGGCGGCTTTGTGCCGAGCATTAGCACAAACACTGCTTTGCAAAGCAGATTTGTACAACCTGGAGGGTATTTTTCCATTTGAATTATGTCTCACCTGAGATGCAGCAGCAGTGGCATGATATCCCAATGGCCAGCAGCTTTGCAGCAAATAAACTTGTGGGATCCTACTTTGATGAGACACAAGCATCTTCGTTAAAATTTAATGTGTAACGCACACGCTAACCGCTTTAAAGCTGCTGTCACACTGTGAAAATAAGTTGATCCTGTAGAACAGATACAGGATATGGAGATATGACCCACAAAACATGGTAGCAATGGGAGAGTAGAGCTTTTAAGCCCCAGCAGTGGTTAGATGATTTGTGTCAACTTTTATTCTGCAGTCGTGTTGTTTTTGGATCCCTGATGCAAAATCCTACCATTCAATTCAACTCGACATAGCCTGCTCAGTCAATAATAGTATCATGGTTTACCTGTAAAGGAGTAGACAATGTCACACTTGTGTAACGATAATGACAGATTAGATCAAGCTGACTCCATGTTGTCACTACTGCAGGACAGTTGCTCATGACAGTTGGAAGATCACATACAGTTGGAAGCAAAATGATTCCACCCCAACTGTATATCAGATTTAGTGTCAAAATATATGATTTGTTAGTTTTTTGCAATGACCAAAGCACCCACAAGCAGCATAAATAGCTCCAAACAACAGATTCTAGGATAATTCTTTATTAAAAGCACTACATGGTCTCTCCCCAAGTTACATTTCCAAACTCAATATTCCACTACTCCTCTGCTCAAATCTTCTAATCGCGACCTACTATCTATTCCCCGATCTTACTGTGCAACCGCAGGTTACGTGCCTTCGCTGTTTTGGCCCCCACCCTTGGAATCAGCTTCATCAATCAATCGGAACTGTTTATTCTTTGGACTGCTTCAAGAAGCATCTCAAAACAGATCTATACAGACAAGCATTCATATAACTCTCATTCCATTTCTGTGTACCGTTGTTTTGTTCTTACGTATCTGTCTTCATGCGCTTGTTTGCTGTTGTAATTTATTTATGTGTAAACAGAAGTTGAAATTGAAATCTCTGTGCCTGTGCAGCACTTTGTAACCAAGTGTTTTAAAATTGCTATATAAATAAAGTTTATTATAAGATAGGATAAGATAAACCTTTATTAGTCCCACAATGGGGAAATTGCATTATCATTATTATAATTATTATTCTTAATAATGATCTCGAATGGAAGTAATAGTGTTACAGCAGCATAAAATAATGGCAAGTACACAAATTACACAATACACAAGAATGGTAGAATGTAAATGAACCAAGAATACTAAAAGGGTCTATAAAATAGTATGAAATATATATATATATAAACAGGTTTGTGTGTATGCAATAAAGTAAAGTTAAAGCAGTATTTTGTGTTGAACTTGGGTAAATCAAACATTTAAAATCTATTCTATTGAGCTATTTAAAGCATTCTTCTGTATGATTTGGTTATAGTGCAATCCTGTGATTTGTTGTTCTTGAGGTTTCTAATTCTTAACTTGCTGATCTACTCGCAGCTTATTTGACCTTTTAAGAAAACTTAAACACTTTAAACATAAATCAAACACCAAACCACAGATAACCACACTTCTTTCTGCTGTTTCATCCAAATTCATCCCATTCCAATTGATTTTACTCTCAATAATTGTATTTACTCACTCATACAAAAAAACAGTTTTTTCGGGCATAACTTCACATTTAATTTGAGGAAAATGAAATTGAGAATTGCTCGCACACAGCAGGGGATTGGGGGTTTTCGGGAATATATCCATGTGTCAGGGACGACAGCATTTGCTTTTTCCACTTGAAATAGCAAAAAGTATTTATATCATGATCGGTCAATACCTTTTTAGGGATGCCCTCTGATAGTGCCTGACACTGGATGTCGGACAGACAACATGTATGCACGTGTAAACACATGCCATGCTGCATTGTTCTCATTTCGTAACCAAGCACACCCTTGCAGTTTGTTGATGTATTCAAGCAGCATTTCCCATCTTTCTCTCTGCTTGTCAATACTGCCTCTGCTCTGTGCATATTTCTACCCATGCTTTCTGCCACCACCCTACTATCCACTGATGCTCCGGGTGGGACGACATTCTCCTGTTGTAATATTCACTGTTTCCGAGCATGTAATGTCTGACTGAACTTAATTGCTGTTATCATTTATAAAAAAATCTGTTAATGTTGATAAGTACAAGTGACCAACAAGGGTAAAGGTATTCACATTTTTATTGCCCTAGTAGAAGTCCATTGTATTCATCTTCTTCTTTCGGCTTTTCCATTTAGGGAACCGCAACAGGTTCCCAAGCAGTTCCCTTCACGTTTCCCTTTAGGGGCTTGCAGCGGTCAAAGGTATCCCTGTCCTCTGCATCTTCCCATGTTGCACCATCCAACTGCAAGTCCTCTCTTACCACATGTAGAAACCTCTTAGTCTGTGAATGTTTGTGTAATCGAGTCTTAGGTTTGGTCCAGGCTTCAATTGACTTTGATAGGAAATACAGCGGAAACAACTCACTGCATTAAAGTCACTGGACGCAACATTTATTAACCGTGAGAGAGATGAGAAGTGCTGTGAACTGGCGTTCATAAGGAGATTTTATTTTTCCTTTACAGCAGGGCCTGATTCTAGTTCTCTGATTCCATTCCAGATCAGCAGCAGGTAAATCAGCAGCCAGCTCCAACATGGCCAAAAGGAAGCTGGAGAGCATCGGGCGGACTGGAATGATTGCACTCGCACTGCTTTGTAGTCTATCAAAGGTATGGCCACACCAACCATTTTACTCAGAGATCAAGCCACATTACCAAAACATCAAGCAGGACTTTTTTAATGATTAAATGCCAAAAAGAACTACCTTTCCTGTCATATGTTAGTTGATTTAGTCCTGTGCTCAGGGAATAAAGAGTTTCTGCATGTTGTTTCATCTCCCCAATACATCTTCGGTTGACTTTCTTCCCTTCTGAATTAGCTTCTAAGTACTACTAGCTTCGTTTTCAAGGTTTCCAGTTGTGGGCCGCGCACGTATGTTTTAAAAACATCACACCGCCATCTGTGATTTTTTTAGTTTCAGTTTATATTGTAGACTTTTGAATAATCGAATGTTGATCCATGTGAGTGTCTATGGAGCAGTAATTAAGCTGCACAAATGCGGTTCGCTATATTTCCTCAGAGCTGTCCTTTTTTACATGTAGCTCATTTGATTCATGCATGTGTGCGATCGTCCATCCCGGCGTTCAAAGTAGCCTATAATGACTGTCTAACTTTAATATATCCCAGTGGAATTCCAGCCAAAAGTCCCAGACAAATGCTCCACGCATTGGAACAGTGCCATGATTTCAGTCCTGGGTGGGCCAAAGTTACTTTGGCTGGGATCTTTTAGTAACAGATGTGAATGTGATTATTCTCACTAACACAGGAATGACATCAGGGCAATGTCAATGATGATATCATCCTGTGGAATGAGCATCTGGTTGATTTTGATACTTTGAAATATTTTTATTAAACATTGTCAATGCTAAGATACCTAATTATTTACATGTGACACTTTTTAACAGGCAAACATCCAAATGTTGCATTGGATTGTATAAACCAACACATCCATTAATTTATATCACTGACACCATGTAAGTATTTAAGCATTTTATGTTGCAGATCTCAATAATTAGACTGTCTAAATGTAAATTAATATCAGGGAATGAAAGACTCTAGAGGGAACCACATTGACTTTTAAGAAGAGAGAGAGAAAGATACTGCGCTGTCAGTTAAGCAGTTTGTCTCAGCAAAACTGTTCCAGAGCAGGGGTCCCCAGCCACCTTGCCGCAGGCCGACACTGGGCCATAAATCACTTGCTAGCGGTCCCCAGTATAATTAAGCAAACAAAAAGAAAGGCTTAATGGTAATTTTAGGATAATTAATATTGCAGTAATTAACGCCTGCAGAGAAGTTTGAATGAAATCCTAAAATTTGCAAATATTAATTAAGTTGTCAAATAAGTTGTCGTAAGGACAGTCTCATAGCAAGGGAATCAATCACCGCCTACTTATTCCATGTCATGAAGAATTTCATTACATGTCAGCAAACGAAAATTTGGTAAATATGTGTGATCTTTTCTCTCTTTTCCTGCAAATATTTGTGAAGGCGAGTTTGGAGGTCAATGAAACCAAGCAGCAGCATCCCAACAACGTCTACCATGAAATGGGACTGACCCGGAACAAGATCGTCACGGCTCAGTTTGAGTGCTATCAGAAGATCATGAAGGACAGCACAGAGAGCGGAGAAGGTAGACTCTGATCTCATGGTTCTGGTCTGAGTAGGTCAGCAGGACATTTACACAGGACAGTTTGATCATTGTAACTCGTCTTTGCTAGAAAACAAAATTAATTAATTAGCACACGTTTGACACTAACATAGCTACTATCACTTCTTCTGTGGTTTAGAGCCCATGTGTAGTCGCACTTGGGATGGCTGGTTGTGTTGGGACGACACCGGGTCAGGGGTTATCTCGGAGCAGCACTGCCCGGACTACTTCCAGGATTTTGACCCCTCAGGTGAGATCGGTGTTTTACAATAATTAATGAAGAGCTTTGTTAGTTTTAATTGCATGTAGAAAGTTGTGAAGCTTTGCAGAGACAGGTCAATGAAATAAATCAAGTCGCTTCAGCCACCACTAAGCACTCCTGCATTTCTGTTTATGATAAAACATTACATTTTGATTCAAATATTTGTTTTCCTCTATATGCCTTTATTGTTTAACAGTTTATCTTATTTTTTTTAAATAAATTTAGAAAACTCGGTAGCACTATATGACCCAATGAAACAGGAAGTGGTAACATAACAAAACAAGAACAAAAAATATAGATGTTTATATAATCTGCCAGGACATTGCAGACTTTGCATTTATTTAAAGGTGCAGTATGTCAAATTTAGGGTTAAAGCTTTGCCCCCCTAAGTGTGGCAGAGTACGGCAGTGGGATGTCATTCTCTGTAAAAGAATTTGCAGAGTTGACATGAAGCTTCCTGAAAATAGACAATACCCACTGTATGAGGACAGAGAAACATATTGCCTACACAAGACAGCATCTTTAACGGGGAGTTTCTCCCCCATCGGTGGCCACGGCTGTTAAAGATGGAGAATGTCCACAACCTGTATGGTTTCCTCCAAAGAACAAATGACAGATGTGGTTATGTTTGGATGGCTTGACAAGCTGTGTCTAAATCGTGGGAGAAAAAATAAAGTGTTTGACCTATTCGCATCTGTCCTTTAAGCCTCCTGCAAAATCCAACTCATAGCCCAGCAACTATAATATGCACCTCAGAATACCCTGTTAAAAAAATAATTTAAAATGTTGGGTCCACACTGTAAAAAAAAGACAATTAGTTCACTGGTAACACACAATTTAATTAAATATGATTCAGTCCAAAATGTCAATTATAATGAATACATTTTTGAAGAGATGTGTGTGTGTAATTTGCATTTTACAGTGTTTGTCTTAGAACACTGCAGGAATAAACAAATAATAAACAGTGATTAATTTACTCTTTTTTTTATATTTTTGGTTTCTTGAAGGTAAAACCGGGAAAGAAAGACTAAAGTTTTTTTGGAAAAAGACTTCAGTCTTTTTCAGAGTTCAAGACTTAATTTGCAAAGCTGAAATGTAAAATTTCTTTCAACGAGTAACACTAGAATAATTAAAATTAAGTATTTTTGAGTATCTAAGTAAATTTATTTGAAAATACTTTCTTTAATTGATTATTACCAGTTGAGGTGATTTTTAGTTTTAGTTCAACAAAAATTCTGTTTTTTCAGTGCACATTTGTAGTTGCATCCTCACTAAATGGCCCCCCCTCATAGATGAACACCTACTTAATTTACCATTTCATCAAGATCCATGTTTTTTTTCCCTTTAAATTTGAATAGAGGAAATTCTGAGATGGATCCATCCATTAATCCAGATCTGCACCACATTGTAAAGGGGGAATTGTCTGGTCCAACACCCATCTTCTCAACAAATAATTAAACAATGGTGAAAACATGAAGTCTTTTGCAAAGGTAGCTAATACTGACAAGTGGGATGACATCAGGGGCAGTGGTTTTTCATTTTGGGTCAAACTCCAAAACTGCCATATGTTTTCCATAATGCATCTTTCATTGGACCTTACCAGCCTGTCGGACCTCTTACCCTTTTGAAATGTAAACTTTCCACAAGTTTATGATTTCAACTTTCAGAGGTAATTTAGTAGTAGCATTGCCTGACAGATGACAAACAATCTGTTGGTCTAGTCCTTTTTAATATTACATGCCATAAGTTTTTTTGTGATATGGGAGTTGTTTAATTATGCTCCCTTGTGTGCAGGTGTGGGTATCCTCCATGAATATTAAAATAGTGAATTAATTTAAATTGCTGGAAGATCTTGATCCTGATGGGATAATACAGAACTGTAATTAAACATACAATTCCAATCACAGCTATCAATAATTCCTGTCTAACTTAATAACCATGTTTATGTCGTGGAGTTTGAGAACATAATTTCAATTTATGGAGTTACAGAGCAACTTAGGGAGTTAACCCTTTAGTTCCCACACACATCTGTCTATAAGCGTGCGGCAGTTTAATATCAGAATTTGGAGAATAAAGTCAGAATTTGAAAGAAAAAAGATCACATAACCGTATGCAACCCTTATCCTCTTCCGTGGACTGAAATAATCTTAAAACGTATGCTTCTTGTTGTTCTTGCAGAGATGGTGTCGAAGATCTGCACCGACAACGGTCAATGGTTTCTGCATCCAGAGAGCAACCGTACCTGGACTAACTACACCCGCTGCAATGAACACACCAATGAAGGCAGAGTGGTGGGTCACTCAATTTAAAACATGGCTTGATTGCACAGGTTGTAGTCAGCACTTACTTTCTGAGATTAATCTCAACTCCTACTTCTCCATGCTCTATGTTTTCGATTTCTAAAAAATGAAGGTCTTCATGTGTAAATAAAACCCGACTTCAAGAACATTTTTAAATTGTCTCACAACATGTGTAAAATGAGGGGATTCAGATTATCATCATTAAGTGTCTTTTTTTGCTTCCAGACGGCGATGAATCTTTTCTATTTAGCTCTCATTGGACATGGACTGTCCCTGACCTCCCTCTTCATTTCCCTAGGAATATTCTTCCATTTTAAGTGAGTCGGTCTCGTTTATCTATGCAGCAAGACAAACACTCTGCAGGGATTTAAACGATCTCAGTGTGACATCATCTTTCTCCTCTTGCAGGAGTTTAAGTTGTCAAAGGATCACGCTCCACAAGAACCTCTTCTTTTCTTTTGTCCTAAACTCTGTCATCACCATCATCTGGTTGACAGCAGTGGCCAACAACCAAGAGCTGGTGCAGAGGAATCCAGTGAGTTTAATGTAGCTCGTTATTATTTCCCTAAAAAAGTCGGGACTATGATGGAATCATTATTACCACTGCCGCCGATTGGTCGTATTAGCTCTATAACTCAAAAACAAATTCCAAGGTCATTTGGAAATGTTATACCCACATAGAACTTAGTGTGAGGAAGAACTTGATTGAATTTCCGAAAGGTTGGTTCGATATTTCTGACACTAGGGCGGAGCTCTATTTCAATACATTTTGGGGCAAAATTTCTCAACCTTTGGTCCAGTTTAATCCGAATTGTGTGCATATGAATCAACTCAAGGACATTTATCGTGTATATCATGTTTTACTCTAATAGTTCATATTTCTCTCACTAGGAGCCGCTTTTGTTTTTGTTTTTTTACCTAAAACTGTTTTTCAAACATAACATAAACTTGTGAAAAACAGATTTGTCAACTTGCACAACTTTTCTTCAGTGCCACCTTTTGTCTTTGGATAACTTCCTAACAGTTGGACAGATTTAATCCAAATTTAGTGTATTTTGATTTTGACTTGGAGAGAGCTGTATTGTATATATATCATGTTTTACTATAATATTTCAGAGTTTACACTCTAGGGGGAGCTTCTTCATGAAAAACACAGTTGGTCTCAAATAAATTCATATTTTTAATTTGAGGAGGTCAATCACAGGTGTTGCTTGTACAATTTTGGGGATATACCCTTGCTGGCGAAGATGAAGGCATAGGCCTAGTTATTATTATTTGGAGAAGAGTGTTAGTAGATTACTTATTTAAAGTAAATGTGAAGATTCTGCGTGAGCAAACCCCAGTAACCTCGTTAACAGTTACTGTTTTCATTTAATGCTTGTTTATTTTTCTTAAACAGACGAGCTGCAAAGTTTCTCAATTCATTCATCTCTACCTGTTTGGATGTAATTACTTCTGGATGCTGTGTGAGGGGATTTACCTGCACACTCTTATCGTGGTGGCCGTTTTCGCTGAGAAGCAGCACCTGATGTGGTACTACCTTCTAGGCTGGGGTGAGTCACATGGCATTGGAATCCAGCTGTCACTCATTTTTCATCCTCACTCTTGACTGTGCTTCACTCTCGAGGTCTGGCAAAGGGTCATTAAACGATAACCCTATTTGTAAATATGTAAGTCAAGTCAAAGTCAAAGTTTATTTATTCAGCACCTTTAAAACAACCAACCATTATTTTACTTCATTTCTCCTGAGCAGACAGATAAAACACAAACTGAAGATTATAAAAATGTGAAAGACAAATCAGATAAACAATAAAGTTACAAAGTCAGATGAAGTGAAGCCAATGCTGGTGTTAAGTAAGCAAGTACTTTTAATGTCCAACTAGGGCATATAAAATAGGCTAAATGTTCTCGCGGTGTCTGTTGCCCGTTCTCTCCAGGTACCCCGGCTTCCTCCCACAGTCCAAAAAACATGCAATATAAGTGAATTGGTGACGTAAGATTGCCCGTAGGATTGACTGTGAGCTTGAATGATTCTCTGTCTCTGTGTCAGCCTTGTGATAAACTGGCAACTAATCAAGGCTGTACCCCGTCTCTCGCTCAATGTCAGCTGGGATAAGCTCCAGCCATCGCAACCCTGAACAGGATAAGCGGTCACGGAGAATGTATGAATACAGTACGTTATGTCAAGCTATAATTGTACTTTTTCCTCGTATGAAAATAATCATCTTGACTTGATTCTTTATTTAAAATGCTTTTTCTATCCAAAATTCCAATAGATATATTAGACTTTGAAATTTACTTGCAAAGCCTTACAGAGCAATCAATTAAAAAATATATACATATATACATGCTCATCAGGAGCGGTGAAGGAAGGAAAGTGGTGGTTGCATTGACATTCCAGAATTTATAACAGACAGTTGCCAGAGTGCAACCTGGTTGGTAAACCTGGAACTCCAATATGACTTCTCTTTGCTGGTGGCGGTGGAGAGTTGAAGTTACTTTCATTTAAAGGGGTTGAAGGGGTTATGACACCTGTGTCTTCGTTGGTTCTTATGCATTAAGGTGAGTATCTGGGTGTGTAATCCTCTCTATAACAAATATTAAAAAACAACGTCAATGACTCCATGCTCACCTTGGAATGAAAGAAATATGGAATCAGATTTGTGGTTTTTAACTCAAAACGTCTTGAGTATCATATTGTATATACAATTTTAAGGAGAATAAAATGAATTAAAGTATATAGAAAAAATGTCACATAAAACTTAGAACTTACAATAATTCCATGTTTTTTTTGCGCCAACTATGCATAACATCCGGATCACTGAGCTCTCAGTCAAAAACGTGTTAAACAAAGGGGACGCACCCCTGAAAAAGCCCGCCCATTCGCGAGGTTTGTATCAACTGCAAACAAAGACTCGGGTAGCTCAAACGAGAGAGCTGGCGGCGTATCTGCCAAGCTGAGAGTCAGGTCAAAAGTCTGATCGGAGAGAAAGCAGTAGGAGTCATTTTCAACAAAAGAATATATTTTCAGATCAATAGTTTGCTTTATTAAAAAAATGTATTTGATTGTAAGTATACATTTTTTACTTCAGTTTTTCAGTTTGTTTTGCTTGATTTTAAAGACACAAATCTGATTCCATAAAGATCAGCCATATACTGATCCGAGGGAAAAATCATATTGCATCTCCATGTTGGAGCAGGATAGAATCCTGAGGTGCACACGTTATAATAACTGATATTTTCATGTAATTTTTCATTTTTTTTCAGGTTTTCCGCTCATCCCTGCATCCATACATGCCATAGCTCGAAGCTACTACTACAACGATAAGTAAGCATGCTCTATTACACGTTAAAAACTCATCCTATACTGATTTTAACTTTAAATCTATTGTAGGACAGCCAAAAAAGAATAAAGGTGATTAATGAGAGTAATAAAACAATGATCAAAGATTATAAAAGCCGCAAAAAGTTTAATTAAAATATGAGATAAAGCTGATTAAATACTCACAGTAACATATTCTTCAATATTCCCTATCGAGCTGTTCATTTCTCAGAAACCTTTAGATTTGGATCATTGGTGAGCTGTCTTTGATGCATAAACCCTGTTGTGTAAAAATCTCCTCTTTTCTACCATAGCTGCTGGATCAGCTCCAAAACATCACTGCTGTACATCATCCACGGCCCCATCTGTGCCGCTCTTTTAGTGAGTCGATTATATTACATGTATGCAGTAAATATAAGTATAATGTCTTTTTTTTACGTTGTTGCCCATTTCTTCAACTGTTTTTATCCCACAATATGCAAAACGTTTTTTTTGTTTGCATCCTTGTGACTCAGGGCTTGAAACCAAAGACATTGTTTCATTGCATGCCTAACTGTTTTTATCTTGTGAGATTGATGTACTTGCTCCTGTGAGGGCCCACCCGCTGCTCCCCAAGCCCATGTTTTATTCTAGGAATTTTCCTATGTATTATAGCCAGGCACACTTCACAGGATTCTGGTCCCTTATGATGATCGCACGATAAATGTTCAGTGTTCAGATAACATTCTCATGGAGGGGCTCTTGTTTAATTCCTTACAAAATAGTTTATCTACAACATACAAAATGTAAGAAGTGTGCCAAAAATATCTGAGCGTGTGCTTGAAATATTTATGGCCATCAGTTTTCCAAAACTAAGCCTATGCTGTTAAGTTAAACGCAATGTATAAAGGTAGAGATCGTCAAGTTGATTCATATGCATCAAATTCGGGCTAAATCGGACAAATGCTTGAGAAACGAGGAACCTTTGGAGATAAAGCTCCCCCCTGAGTTTTGTCAAATAAAGTTTGAGTTTTTGCACTAACAAGAACTGTAATTAGAGAGGATGTGGTGATAATGATTTTCCTAATACCCCCTATTGTTCGGGGACATAAATATTGTGTGTGAGGGAGAGAAGGAGTGAAAATACCAAGACTGTGAAAATGAGAGTTTTGATGTTCCCTGCTTCTTCTTGTACATCCCATGGTTTGTCATAATTTATAAGCTGTGGGAAAAAGCAAATTCATCACATCACATCTGCAGACCACATTTTCACCAGAATGAGAGTATATCATTCCAAGTCTGTTGTATCAGCTTTAAATTTGGCATTGTGGAAGAATTGGGGTAGCATAGATTTTAAATTGACTGGAAGTTTCCAGCTATGAAGAAAAATCCATCGGGATGGGCTGTTTGTTGCTCACAGGTGGAAATATGGATCTCAAAAAGCTTATGCTCAGTGCATAAGATCTGATATGACTGTGAACTCCTTCTCAACCCTGACCCTAACCCAGCCTGACCACCATGTACTTTACCACTGAAAGATGGGTTGCGACTAATGGCGTATTCACATACTAGTCATTATTAATGTAAACACACAGCCCAGCACCACAGGTCTTACCAAGGTCGTGGGATTGCTGTCCACATGGAATGATGTTAGCCCAAGGAACCGGATAACTCTTCTTGGATGTTCTCACAACCACACAGCAACACCCGTTAGAAACTGGGACATGAGCTGAAGTCTTAAGGGACATTTTGAATCAAATATAATCCTTTTGTTTGATTTTAGCCATTTTTTTAGAAAAGACAGTTGACAAATGCAGATTATTATTAAAATAACTTTATTTGGTTCGGTTAAAATAAACAATTTCAATAACTGAAATGTCATCCAAAAGCGGCTGCTCTTCAGCAAAAACCCAAAATACACAACTTAAACTGACTCAAACGGTCACCGTTTCTTCAAGATTGTATACGATCTGCACAAAAGTATATATGGTATATCGCCGAAAAGTCCCCAATCCCCTGCGTTGTATAAGCAATTTATGAATGA
This sequence comes from Lophius americanus, assembly GCA_037951165.1. Taxonomy (NCBI): domain Eukaryota; kingdom Metazoa; phylum Chordata; class Actinopteri; order Lophiiformes; family Lophiidae; genus Lophius; species Lophius americanus. The sequence goes on along the minus strand of JBBDHG010000028.1, from coordinate 8,791,105 downwards.
TTTAAAAATATGAATTATTAGAGTACAGTAAGATGTATACAAGAAAGATTTCCTCAAGTCAATTTGTATTCACCCAAATTTGGACTAAACTGGACCAATAGTTAGGAAATTTGAAAACATTTATCAAAACAAAAACTCCCCCTAGTGAGTCAAATATGAACTATCAGAGTGAAATATGGTCTAAACAAGATATATCTCCTTGATTCAATTCATACGCACCAAATCTTTTCTACATTGGATCAATGTTTAGACCGTTATGTTCTACAAAACCGTGTTTTTCTGTAAAGTGTCAGGAATATACATATATAACTAGTCACTCCCAAAATCATTCCAAATCTTCTTCGCATTATGGGTCTATGTGGGTAAAAGGTTTTAAAGTGATCCATGAAGTATTTCCACAAAACAGTGTATTGAATGAAAAAAGCTCCCCCTACTGAGCAAAATATGAAATACTAGAGTAAAATATGATTATTTAAAAGATAGAGATGAATTCTAGAGCTGGCCTAGAATTATGAGATAAAAATCCCCCTAGTGTTGGAAATATACAACACTAGGGGGCCTTTCCCAAAAATCAATCTGGTTCTTCCTCGTACTAATGTCTATGGGGGCATAAAATTTGAAAGTGTCCCAGTTTTTGAGATATCGCCTAAACACAAAGGAGCTGCGGCGGTGGCAGTGATGATGTGCTTTCCCCACTTTCTCCCTCTCTCACACCACTTATGGCAATTTATTTCTGCTCGGCTGGGGAAGCTGCCACTGTCGCCTTCGTTGGTAGTCAGAGTGATCCTAGACGACAAAGCTCTCCCATTGCTGTCGACATTGGTGAATTATTCCACAAGCCTACCTCTTAAAGGATCCCAATGATAAATAAAAACAACGAAGGGCATTTAAACTACAGAGGACTGTTAAAGGCAATCTTGTGGTCCATTAGCAACAATTTTGTTCACTGGCATTACGTTGATATTGCTACAGACTGCATATGATATTATAGCAAAAAGTATAGCTTTTAAGTCTAAATCGACATATTGGGATAAGTTTTTTAAGACCTCTGGTGTTTAACAATAACAGTCATGAAATACATACAAGTTATTTGCGGCTGTTTTTTCTTATGGTGTGTCTGCCTGAGGTTTGTTTTTGTTCACATAAACATAGTTTTAAGGTATTAGGAGAATGATATAGTGGCTGAGAGAACCTGAAACCAGGAAAGTATGCAGATTTATTGATCTCTTTTTCTGCTCACCCCCTAGGTCAACCTGTTCTTTCTCCTAAACATCGTGCGAGTGCTCATCACCAAGCTGAAGGTGACCCATCAAGCCGAGTCCAGCCTTTACATGAAAGCCGTGCGGGCAACCCTCATCCTGGTGCCTCTTCTGGGAATTCAGTACGTCCTGCTTCCATACAAGCCTGAAGGACGGGTCTCCTCTGAAATATATGACTACATCATGCACATACTGATGCACTACCAGGTGAGAGGGAACTGAGTGGACACCTACTTCCTAAAATAAAAGTCTGATCGTCAAGTATCCGTTCTTTCACGTTGCCCTGGTGACATGTATATCATTTATTATGAGTCTTGATGATGTCGTGCTCAGCATTGAATTCACTCAAATGATCTTACAACAGAATATAATGCTCACTATTCCCCAGGCTTCAAAAGCCGAGAGTTCCTATCAGGCTGACTTTGTTTATGCTGCGGCTCAGAGAGCCTCAGCAGGAAGGAAGGCATGTTTTATCGGGCTAGCGCCAAAATCAGTTGGACGTTAGCCGTGTGTTGTCTGATTATCCGGAGCTGTCCCAGCTTGAACTGCTCAGAAGAAAGACTTAAGCAACAGCTCAGAAAATGCATCCATGTTCTCCAGACCTCAAAAAATATCACCTGCATCCATGTTATATATCTCTGTTATATATATTTCTTTAATTTTGAATTCCAGGGTATGCTGGTGGCCACCATCTTCTGCTTTTTCAACGGAGAGGTAATATGCTCCCCTTTTAGACCTCTGCACACTCTTCCTCTTGTCAACAGACCTCTAAGAAGCAATATCCTCTGAATGAACCTCAGAGCAGGCTGTTTGATTTGGAGAATGTCATGTCAGACCTCCTGGGCTTTGCTGAGGACTAAAGATTTGTTACTTTTGGCAAGCAGTGGTGGCCTGTGCGCTGATCGTAATCAATTATCAATATTGTAGCTTTTGTTAGGTTTGCTAATCGATGAAAAGTCACATGAAAAAGCATGAGCTAACACCCACACTCACCTGAGACTTTATGTCTTTGTATGCCCTTGACTCTTGCCGGGGCAGACATAAGCCTTTAACTAACGCCACCAAATACTTCCTTTAAGCATTTAATTCCTTATTATAGAGATTTGATCAAATTGCCTGTGATATTACTTACTTGGTGAACACTGAAAAAAAAACTCGGAAAACACAAACCTCTGATTCTGGTATTATTAGCCTGTGCATCTCTAAAGTTAAAAAATCCAACCATCTGTTGTTTGCCAGCACCTTCTTGACGTTATTTGGCACCTAATTACTTGGTGGATGAATGTATTGTTAATTTTAAATAATTAATTCACCATCAACCTCAAAACACTATTAGTTTATAGATTTTTATTTTGTTTGTACAAAGATAGAATAAACAAGATATGTCATGTTAATTAGTCAGCTTGCTAGGTCTGAGTTGAAACTGGATCAGATTAATACATTAAACATGTCAGAAAAAAAATAATCCAATATTAAGGTTTTATCATAACACTAAATAGGTGAAAAGTTGTTGAACATTATCTTTATTGTGTTTTATTTCTATAATATAAATAACTATAAAATGATAGAATTCAATGTTTATAGAACACAAATAAAGTAAAACATATTGTTACCGATCACACCCAATAACTTAAATGCAGTTATTAAATGAGAATCTTGCAGTAGATTTCAAGCCTGACACTAAAATTCAATGTTGTTTTACAACATGAGTCAATCCATCCAGAAATAGTGGCCATCGCAACAGTTAAATTCTACCAAACCTGTTTTGTGGTTTTTTGTGTGTATTTGAATTCTGTCCAATTTATATGAAAAATAACAGTAATAATAATTATAATAATAGTAGTAGGAGTAATAATAATTGTAATAAAAACGATAATAACGGAACACTTTCCAAAATACTCAAAGATCATATATACGCAAAGAAAAAAGAAGAAAAGTTTAAAACAAGTACTAATATAACATATTAAAATATAATTGCATAAATGAAACAAATAACACAACAGTGATTAAACAACTTTGAAACATTAGACGTTTTAACAAAAAGATTACATGCATTAGGAACGATAAGCCACCACCGTTTGGCTTATCCAAGTTATTTCTTTAAATTTTCTGTACCTCATTACTAAATACTCATTAAACAATTTTGACCAATACGTCTAGATTTGCCAAAATGGCAGCTCCCCACCTTGAGCCCTGAACGTGTTGGAAGAAGTGATCAATAGTTTTAAGTGACATCAACTCATAAGAGGAAGGATCCTCTTCTTCGTCTTTTGGCTTTTCCCTTTAAGGGTAGCCACAGTTGATCAACTGTTTTCAATTGATTTGATGATCTGTTATTGTTTAGTTATGTCATTTGAGATAAGATAATATGATCAGATTCTATTCTGCATGTAATAAATTGTACAAAATTAATTAAAAGGTTCCTTTTGAATAACATAGTTGGTGTTCTAGTTGAGCTACAGTGGCCGTTTCCCGCTGCCTCCAGTCTGTATGCTCATCTAAGGCCGCTTGATCTTCATGTACCTTCTAAAGACAGGCAATTATTGTCCATCATTCCATGTTCAACGCACAACGCAGAAATTGTTGTTCTCTATTAAAGGTTGCCTTTTTCTCCTTAGGTCCAGGCGGTTCTGAGGAGACACTGGAACCAGTATAATATCCAGTTTGGTAACAGCGTGGGAAATCACTCGGATGCCATGCGTTCGGCCTCCTACACAGCTTCCTCAATCACAGAGGTGCAGGGCTGCTACAGCATCGACAGCCACTCGGAACATATGAACGGCAAAGGCTGCCACGACGCAGACCCCTCCCTCCTAAAGTCCGACAGCCCCTTCGCCTGACAGCACTCCCCCCAAGCCCTACTCACCCAACCCACCTTAAAAACTGCAACATGTTTGGAGCTCTGTGACACCCCGGAGAACCTAGCCTCTTCTTATGGATCCAATGTGGGCAGCAGAAAAAGGATTTTATCTCCAGGATAAAACACTCACATCAACACAGACCCTTTAAATGAACTGTGCATTTATTCCTTAGCTGTGTTTCGTCTCCAGTCTGGAACTGAACCACTTCACTCTGACAAAGACACATCCTGATAATCACAATTTTGTTGATGTTTTTAAAGGGGTAGATCTCGAATCCTTGACCCTCCTCTCTGGACTCACGTTGTGCACAAACAGCCTTTGGTTACACTGTAAATTCTTACGACACTATTAGTGCCAAACCAAGAAACCCATGCCTGCCTCATTTAGTTTTTAATACGCAGTCAGAACGAATCTAGAACGCTTAACCGGGTGATAATAATAATAATATATTTTATCACTCATATTACACTTAATTTATCTCAACATATTCTTGTTTATTAAACAAAAGATAAATACCATACAGTATTTATTGAAGCCGTCTTGATACATTTTATTTTAAAGTATTCATCAATAAAATCTACATCTTGGTCCTGAGTTTGAAGCTGACATGAGTTTCATATTCACTTTAGCCTACAGGCTTGACTTTTAGAATGAGTGATGCTTACATTTGAGCATAAATTGTGATCCTTTCCATTAACATGCATCTTTTCATCAAATTCAGTCTCTGTTAATTACACTTGAATGTATCAGTGACATTTGAAGACTTGGCGCTGAACAGACTCTTTAGCCTTACTCTACTCTAATCAATCAGACAAAGCCAATCGAGGAGTTCTGACTGAAACAGCACTGTGGTTTTGAAAATGCTCTGCCTTCCATCGGTGAGGGTAAAGCTGAGGAAATGAATACGATCCTGGGAGTCAGTTTGAGACATACTTACATAACTTGGATAATTAATTTAGTACTGCTATACCAATTACAGACTGTTTACCTCCAGAGGGTTGGTTTGTTGGTTGCTTGGTAGAATGGTTGTGTGGTTGCTTATTTTTATACTTACTTGTTTGTTATTGTTTTCTTTGCTTGAAGGATTGGTTCTCTGCTTATTTTTTGGTAGAATGTTTGGTTGACTGGTTGAATAATTGCTTGAATGGCTGGTAGGTTCCATGCTTGGCTCGTTGGTTGCCTGGTTTTTTGAGGCTAATTGGTTGGTTGGTTTTGTCATATCAATTGAAATCCATTTTTTTTCTGCTGGTAACATGCATTTCAATCCACTTTCTTAAACAATGCAAATGTGTCATTCCTTCAGTGGGGTTCTATAGTCAAAGGGCTGATACCTCAGGCGATATCCACTCTTGGCTAACTGAGTCTGAACTGGTCTCATTAGCTTTGGCTGAATTGTGAATTTGTGGTTCCCTTTCAAGTTCAGTGTCATTGTTCTGCAAAGAGATTGCTTCACAGTGAGAGAGGAGAGGTTGAGAAGATACAGCAGCCGGTAACACTTTTGTATACATAAAAATGTGAGTATTGCATCCACAGAGACCTGAAAGATATTCAAACCAGTCTTTCACAAGGATTGGGACTGTAAGTGATCATCCAGTGCAGTACATTTCCTGACGGCGCTGGATTACTTTGTTGCAAAGTCGGGCCAGGTTTAACCTTTAAGAGGATGACCCCTCCCAGATCTCCAGCCTCATAGAAATTAAGGAGGGAGTTGCATTTGCTCCTGCAGTGCTGTTGTCAGTCTGAACTCAGCTTCTCTAAGAGGTAAATGTGATGATACTGTCACGTATCACATGAAGCCCTGCAAAAACACAAAAGAATAAGCAAAAAAAATGATTTGCAAAGCATTTATCTCATCTGTTTGAAGACATTGCAATTATTTACAGTCATGCTTTTATTTCACTGGGCCAATACCTTTACTTCATTTTTAGTATGATGTCCGCAAAGCTGGGAACATGAGTCACTATCAACACTATCAACTGTATTTTTTAAAATCAAGAATTTCTGATAAGCGGATAAGTTGAATGTGTGAGTGTATGTGCATGATTTATATATAAAAATACTGTATTTATGAGTAAATTATACTCAGAAGAATTAATCCATGAGGTCTCCGTCTTATGTGACAGTGTGTGGGATGTTGACAACGTAAAACCCCATATACCCTGCGGTGTACAAAGAATCCCCCTGATTGAACTTCTAAAATGAAATGTGAAGTTATGTGCGAAAAGCAACGTTTTCTGTACAGAAAAAACTCTCCCTAGTGAGGAAAATATTAACTATGTGAGCAAAATATGCTATAAATAAGATAGTTATCCTCAAGTCGATTCATATACACCTAATTTTGATTAAATCCGTTTAGAAAAAAAACGTTTAGGAAGTTATAAAAATAATCTGTGTTTTTCATTTAAAAAAAAGCCACGCTAGTGAGTACAATATCAACTACTAGAGTAAAATAGGATATATATACATATATATATATATATATATATATATATATATATATATATATATATATATATATATATATATATATATATATATATATACCAGATAGAACTCTTCAATATGATTCATTATCGCTCAATTTGGACTAAATCGAACCAACAGTTAGGAAGTTTGGATCCCCTGGAGTCAATTTCAAATTTGGATTACATCTGACCAGCGGTTAGAATAAATAAAATAATATAATGAATTGTTGAATGATACAATTATTAAGAGTAAAATATGATGTATTGAGGAGTCTAGAGGATTCAGAAGCATCAAGTATGGACTTAATAAGACCAACAGAAATCCGAAATCAATTCAAAAATGTTTTGGAGATAAAGCTCCCCCTATAGTCTCGGAAATATACAACTGACCTTTATCAATCCAGATATTTTTTTGTCTAAGGTCTATGTGGGTATATCATTTGAAGTGGATCCATGAAAACGTTTTTGTTTTATCACGTTAACACGAACGATCTGCATCATTGAACGTAGCGATGACAATTCCATAATATTCCTGTCTTTTGAGGGATATAACGATATCTACTCAATGTCCATAAACCTTTCATTCTTATTTCACACAATTATATGTGATTGCCCATTTTATTTCCTGCGCTGTTTTATTTCCCCTGTGTTTGAAACGGGAAATTTGAATGTGTAAGATTCAGATACACAATCGAAAACTTCACACCTTCCAACGAAATGACAGCAAATTCCATCCTTCGGGGTGAAGACCCCTCCCATGCTACTATCTACTTATTTTTTTACGATAATGTTTGAATGTCTCCATTTTCTCATCAAAGCGTTGCAGCTGTACTAAGATCTGAAGTACTTGATTCCACACCCAACAGGAAAAGTGACATGTTTTATTTTCACTTGTTGTCTGCCAATGTTTGGAATTGAAGCATATTTTCTATGTCGGATCTGCAGGACAGTTTCTCCCCTTTATCATACACAGCCAACATCCATGGCTGATTTACAGAAAGAGATGTAATAACAATGTAACGACATCTTTATAAACCAAATAATTTAATATGTTGTACTGCATCGTAATCATTTAAAGAGCTACAGTAATTTAATCACAATCAAGCCTTTTCAACTCCTATGTAATATTAAAGTTATGTATTTATGTGTTGGTATGATTCTACGAGAGGTCTGTATTTTTAATACAGTCATTTATTTAACTTTGGTAGTCTCGATGCATTGACTCTGTTGTTTCAATGTTTGTCACTTTTTTATTATTTGCCTGAATAGTTAAACAATGTTTTTTTGTTTTCCTGTGTATATCTAATACAGTATAGCAAAACACCAGCTTCAACTGTAGTACTTTCTCTTTTTTTTTAAATATTACTCTTTAACTATTGCACAATTGCTTGCTGCACACACAATCACACATTGTGGTATACAGCAGGCATATAGAGTTACCTTTTGTCCATTTGGACAAATATGTACATGGATGTATATGAAAAACTATCTCCTAAAAAACTTTCAATTCTATTCAATTTCCTCTGCTTGCACGGGGTCAGGTTGCAGTAGACCAAGATGGACATCCCAGATGTCTCTTCTGTAACACTCTCAAGCTCACCCTGGGGGTTGCAGGGGCTTGGCAGGCCAGATGATATATAGTCCCTCCAGCAATTCTGTGTATACTGGGTCTCTTCCCAGTTGCAGTTGCCTGTAAAACCTACAAACAGATACATCCTGTATGCATCCTAAAACACGAACCATGACCTCAGAGAGCTGTTTACCAGCCGTAGACCACTCCAGTACTGCCTGAGATTAAAGACTGATTAAGCCAACACAACCACAAAATCTGCAAACAGCAGTTGCTATTCTAAGCTCCCCAAACTGCAATTTGAGATACTGATTGTACTGTGTGTCCAAAAGACCAGGTGAAAGGCAGCAAGGCTAGAAGCCTTGGAGGAGGGTACAAACTGTTCTATCATGGAGTTGATGGGATGAGAAATGAGGTAAGGATGATTCAGAAGTAGGAGTATGTTGAAGAGTGTTCTGGAGATGAAGGGAGTGACAGAGTGATAAGTATATAGACAGAAAGTAGAGGTGTGATGACGAACGTTGTCAGTGCTTATGCCCCACAAGTTGGTTATGAGCTAGAAGGGAAATTTAAGAGGCGTCCGGTTTCCGCCTGATGGAGTTGGAAGGACAAGAAAGAAGCTCGAGTAATTTTCCATCTAACGTAGACATTTGAACCTCCGAAAATGTGCCGACAGGAGTGCAAAGTCACTTTAACCCACTTAACATCCAGTAATTCTGAAATGAGGAACAGCTTGCGCAAGGGAAAGGTAAAAAACGCCCAGAAAACAATAACACCATTCACAGTCGGCAACCCGAAGATGGCGGACAACACAACACAAGATACACCTAAGAGCACACCTCGTGACAAGTTCTGACGGAAGAACTGCAGAAATTCAGGGAGGCTGTGAATTGATTTCTTCCCAGCGGTGTTCGGATCTGCTACTTTCGACTCACCGATGAAGATCGACAGAGTGCACCGCACCATTGCCCCGTAGCCGCCAGGAGACGCGAGGCCCCGGGCTATACTTATCCGTTTGCATTTCTACATGGACAAACAGAAGATACTGGATCTTGGCAGAACGAAAGGAAAACTCGCATATAATGGGGCCCTGGTCAAAATCTTCCCAGACATGAGTCCAGAGGTCAGCAGGCTTCGTGCTGCCCTCAACCCGATAAAAAGAAAACTCATGGATTCCAAATGTTGTACAGCCTGTTCTAACCAGCCAAACTCATCATCAGGGTGGACGGTAACAGACACTCTTTTACCTCTCCAAAAGCCGCTGAGTACTTCTACAACCAGAACATTGCCAAAGCGCATTAACTCGCCAGCAAGCAGTAAAGTATTTCTCTGATATTTATCCAACTGATGTTGTAAGTGATGGATGAAGAGTAATAGACTATATTTCACACCGTAAGCTGTTATCCCTTACCGTAGAGCAAGCAAATATGTTGGAGACACTGGATATCAGTGTTTCTTAAAAAGTCTAATTATGCAGCCTGATCAGATAGGTACAATGGAACTCCATGAGTTGTGTTTATGCAGATAAATGTATGCGTGTCTGTAGGTAAGTGTACGTATGCGTGTGTGAATGTATGTATGCGTGCGTATAAATGTATATAGGTAGAAGTAGATATAGATGAATATCTTCGGGGTTGTTCTACAAGTACATTATATAGTAAATCAGTGAATGAAGAACACTTTCCTCAATAATTAAAAAGAGATATTCAGGACTTGATTGGAAGTATCAACAGAAGTACAACAGAAGAGTAACTTTTTTTATTTAAATTTCTTGTTTTTTTAGGGTTAACTTTTAGGAGTTTAGAAAGTTAATTTAGAAAGATTTAAGTATTGTTAAAAGACAGTCTTACAGATGTGGTGGTAGGACCAAGTCTAGGCTTGTGTTTAGTTTTCAGCTGCGCAAACCAGCAGCATGTTTCAGTAAAATAATTATTTTTCCGGAAAGCTTGTTTGGGAAGCCGTGGGGGGCGGTAATTACCACAATAATACATGAGGATCAAACAGGATTTATTAAAAATCGTGAAATGACTCACAACATCCGGAGGTTATTTGACATTATGTTCTCATCCGGATCGGGGGCCAAAGCCTAGATATTCATATCTTAAAACTTTCCTTTTTAGCAGAACCTATAACTTTAATTAACATTGCTGCTTTTTGGTCAGGTTTTTATATAGTTATTATTTTATTTTATTTTATTATTTATTGATGCTTTTATCTGCTTTTACTTTCTAGCAATTTGAGATTTGATCCAAATGTAAAGTGAATTATAAATAAAATGTATTACTATTATTATTATTATCTTCGGACGTGGACAAGGCCTTCGACAGGATTGAGTGGGAGTATCTCTTAGAGGCCTCGTCGAGCTTTGGCTTTGGTTCTACTTTTGTCTCATGGATTAAACTTCTTTATGTTTCTCCAATGCCCTCAATTCTGACTAATAAATTCAGATCGGATAACTTTAATCTTATGCGATCCACCAGACAAGCTGCCCACTGTCACTGCTACTTTTTGCAATAGCAATCGAACCCCTTGCAATCGCATAGCGAAATACAAATGGCTACGCTGGAATTTTCAGGAGAGTGGGGGAGCACAAACTCTCATTATATGCGGAAGATTTATTGCTATACATCTCGGACCCCCGGAAATCAGTTCCAGTGATTATGTCCCTCTTAAGAACATTCGGAGGAATATCAGGTTATAAGCTTAATAAAGTCAAAAGCATACTATTTCCGATTAACGCACTAGCGGATCAACAAACAATCCACAATCGGCCATTTAAAATCTCAACAAAATGTAGGTATCTAGGAACTGAAGTCACTAAAACATGCAGGTCTGTATAAAGAGAATTTCCTGAACTTACTGGAGCGGGTATCAAGGGACCTACATAGGTGGTCCTATATCCCAATGTCGCTTGCAAGTAGAATTAGTATATATAAAATGACAATTCTCCCAAAGTTTCTATTTATCTTCCATTGCATTCCAATCTATGTTAAAAAAAAAATTCCACAACATTGATAAAATCATTTCAGAATTCCTTTGGTATAAAAAAACTCCCAGAATAAGGAAGGCGTTCTTGTAAAGACCCAAAACAGCGGGTGGGATGGGGTTGCCAAATTTTCAACAATATTATTGGGCAGGAATTTAAAGATGATGGCCTACTGGCTACAAAAGCAACCCCCTCTGTGGGTTGGCGTGGAGGGAGTGGACTGCTCCCCCTCCTTTTTATCGGCTCAACTATTTTCACATTTACCGACTGTATGCTCAAAAATTATAGACAATCTCGTAGTTTCTAATAAACTTAATATTTGGTCTCAGATCTGAAAGAATTATGGCTAGCAAATTGTCTCCCTCAAAAGTCCTGTTATTGAAAATCATTGTTTTATGCCCTCCTAAAACAATAAAATATACGATGACTGGTCTGCAAAGGGTATTTATTGTTTTATGGATATTGTCATTGAACATATTCCATTCCTTTGAGCAAAAAAGTGAAAAATACGACATACTTCTTTAAACATCTGCAGGTGAGGTAATTTATTAAGCAGACCAGTCTCCGATGGAACTAGTTTTTCTACAAGACCCAAACAAAAAAGGAGGTATATCAAATATACATGGGAGATTGTCAGAACTGACACACACAACAAATATGGAACACTTAAAAACGGCTTGGCAGGATGATTTGGGAGGAGAAATCACATATGAGCAATGGCAGGCAGCTTTAGAACAGACTTATAAGATTTCAATATGCGTCAGACACGGACTTCAGCGGTTCAAGATAATACATCGCGTGCACTGGTCCAGACAAAGGCTCAACAAGATTTTACCAAACGTAGATCCTTCATGTGAGCGTTTTGGGCTTTTACCAGCATCTATAACTCATATGTTCTGGGATTGCCCAAGGATATCTGTTTTTTTGCGAAACATCTCAGGAACATTATCAAAAATTCTACATAAGCTTGTCGATTTAGATCCTTTAATGGCAGTTCTTTGAATTATAAGTAAGGACCAAATAAAAAACAACACAGAACGTACTATGGTATTTGTTGTCAGCTTGTTAGCGCAAAGACTTATTTTACTTGACTGGAAGAAGAAGGCTCCAACAACACAGTTACATTTAATGAGAGATGGTATGAAACACTTGGAACTGGAGATGATCAGGCTTTCTATGAGGAATCAGGAGGACCAGTTCCACAGAATATGGCAACTTTTCATCGATCATTTTAATAATAAAAATGCCTCTGATAAGAAGGGAGAGGCCCAATACATCGGGTGATGGATTATCTTCTACTTTGACTAATGGTATTGTGAGATCGGAAGCATCCTTTACTTGTTTTATTTTTATTTATTTAGGTAGGTATGTTGTTAAAGACAGGAACATGAAAGGAGAGACGGTGGTAGATTTTGCAAAAAGAAGAGGGGTGAGCACAAGCTGACATAAGTGTGGAGGTAGGAGCATGCAGGTGGACTACATCCTATGCATAAAAATACGATCTGAAAGAGATGAGAGACTGCAAGGTTGTGACATTGGAGAACATTGCCAGACAGCATAGATGGTAGTATGTAGGATCATTTTGGTGGTATAAAGAGGAAAAGAGCAAAGTTAGACTTTTTAAAGAGTATCAAATGGTGGAAGTTGAGGAAGGAAGGCTGACGTGTGAACTTAAAGGGAGGGGTTGAGACAGGCTCTGGGGGGTAGTGAAAGACTGCCGGATGACATGGGCGACCGCAGCAAATGTGATAAGGGAGACTGGTAGGTGCCTGGTGTTTTCATCTGGCCAGAAGACAGAAAATAAGGGGACATGGTGGTTGAATAAGGAGGTTCGGGAGAGTATAAGTAGGATAGGCTAGCAAAGATTTGGAGATGCTCTGACCCAGTTGTCTAGTCATGACAAACTAGCCTTTATGCTTGTTGGCAATTTTCAGGCGCAGATGTAAAAAGATAATCAATGATCAATGTCATTGTATCTTCACTAGTCAGTGGTTACAATGTAATGGCTGATTAGTGTAAGCTCAACATGGCATGTCTATGTGTCTTTCATATGAAAGTGTCTCTGATAAACATTTATTGTTTTTAACAAACTGTTCTCATCTTAACACATCGAAGAGGTGGAAATAACTGCAACACATGACTGGCCTAAAAATATCACGCAAGGCGGATAACTAGAGATAAATTATTGACTATGCAATTTACTTTTTACTATATCAGCCAATCAGAATCATTTACACACAGGTTAACCATTATTAGAGTTCTTTATTTCACAATTTGTCCTCTAAAATTTGACCATTTTTTTTATTTATTCCAGAGAGTTTCTCAAGCTTCCTGAAGTCACATTACCCGATCAAAGTTCCAAAACTCTCCAGGTATTTGAATGGGGTTTACTATCAGTGGCAAACCTGAGCCTGAGAGGATGGACACAGCCACTCAATTCTGGCTGACATGGATGAGAGGCAGATGTAGACCACTCACTACTTGTCCTTTATGTAATCTAGGCTCCAACAGCTCAGTTGCACAAATATCTAATCAAAAATTATCACAGAATTGCAAAGGCGGTACTTGAAATATTGGGTACTTTCTTGTTCTCCATTGATATCTAAGACCTGACCAAAGTTATGTCTTGATAAGTTATTTGTTATATGTGTTCATCCCTGATCTCCGTAAGATTCTGCTATGTAGACTGAATGAAGACCCTACAACCGTTTTGTACCGTGACGGATGATTTGCTTGCAATTTTCTTCGGTTGCCGGACGAATGGATCCCTTACTGCACTTAATTAGAATTAACTTTTGAAACAGACGATGTCAAATGATATGATGTCAACGAGGAAGCGTGCTAATCATGGCTATGGAAGCACTCCGTGTTCTCGCCAACAATAATCTTATTACTCTCTCATGGCATTCCTTCAATAAAATTTTGAAAATACTTTTTGTTTATGTTCTACCTAGCACCAATAACATTCCGGAGTTTATTAACTGCTATATTTTTTCCACTCTCTTCCCCTATTGGTTGATTTCAGAATTGTTCAGTAGACGTGAAATTTCTTTTAACATACTGACTTTTTCTTTTTTGTGTCGTGTAGTATCCCCTATGAAGTATTGCCATTTGGCGAATATGTAATACCTTAAGATATCAGATAAGTTATCATTGTACGTTGCCACCATGTTGGGGCCCAACAGACAGAATTTGTCAGCAATAGACAGATCGTTGGACTGCAATTGCACCGTCTGAACCAGGAATTAGTTATCCCTTGATGATGAACATGATGTATGAGTGTTTTATTTTATCATGGGGAGCAAAGAGACACATTTTGATAATGTATCAGCAGGTTATTATCAGCATTTCCCCTACTGGACCTCTGTATTTATAAGTATTCTAATTGACGATATGATTTCAACAATTTAAGGATATTTATATCCCGAAATGTTGAGGATATTATGGAACCATCGGCGCTGCATCCACCTCCACATTGTCTGCCGCAGATAGGTCATATTAACATTCTAATTGATCATGTGGGTTGAATCCAAAGCAAATGGACTTCTGTTTTGGCTTGAGGACATTTCCCCACTCATCCAAGAGGATTCGTCACTTCCAACAGGCTTGTGGGGAGTCAGGGATCTTATACCTCCAGTAGGTGTTGGTACATAAATAGTAGTTGGCAGTTGGCCGTGCATAACTAATGCTGATGGTTATGAGTCGTCAACGTTGAAAAACTAGTCCAAATTTGTTGTGTATGAATTGATTGAGGTGCTCTATCATGTAAATATCCATATTTTACACTAATATTTCATATTTTACTTAGTAGGGGGAGCTTTAAATGAAAAACACTGTTTTTCATACATCACTACATTTGAAAAAGGGCATTGCTTGTATTTGGAATTATATCCTTGCTGTCGAGGACGGTCCCTATAGAATAGAATCTGAAGAAATGTTATTCATGAAATTTGTATAATTTGCTATAAGTGACCTTTTCAGCTTTTAAAAAAAAAAAAAACTAGGAAATTAATCAATCGTTTTTCTTCTTTGTATTGAGCACTGCGATTGGCTGTTAAACAGGAGACAGTTATGTCACCCGTAATTAGACTGTTCCAGCTATGTAGAAATAAAACCAGTAAAGTCAATCATTTTTTGGAAAAGTCTGTTTGAACTATTTCATAAAACAGACCCAAAAAGTTTATTTGAGTATATTTACTAACACACTCCGTTAACACACATCCCATTCTGTCCAATTATAACTCCCTGTAGCAGTGCATTGCTGCCACTTCACTGCATCAAACCAGCAGGAGACGTGGAATTTCTTGAGAGCTCCATCCCGCTTCTCTGCATGTGCCAATCAACTCATTTAATAGTAATTTTGCCTCATGTAAAACTACCAGTGAGGCCAACTACTTTACTTTGTTTTAAGATTTGTTTTTTTCTCTCCTCTTGGTGACTTATCCCTTTTTAACATGACCTGGAAAAGTTGTGCTTCACAACTGGAGAGGCTGGAGAGGTTGCTTTAGGGCACCATCACCAGCACTTAGCCTCAAAAACGGTGATACATGTGTGCACTGCACAAAGAACAGCGGGGCTATTATTGTTCTCTCATTTACACTTTGTCACTGGAGGGACATTGTATGTCTTATCATACAGAGATATAAATACATTCCAGATGACAATTGGAGCCATATTCAAACGTACTACTTAAGATTGACCTAAACAGCATTTCTGCTTTCAATAAAGAACCTGACTAAAGAATGCTTTCAGGTCTTTCTTCGTTTTAAAGAAAGACCATTGGGAAATTAGAAATCTTTGACAATTATTTACAATTCATGTAGGATGATTAAATTGTGTTTCTTCTAGGATTTAATGTAAAATGTTTAAGTATTCTTTATGTTGCACCTTGAATGATGACTTTCACACAATTCTTTTCCTGTCTCATACGATAGGTGTGTTACGAGATTAATACCCGATTGGGGGATTGGTAATGGTTTTAATTACTTCATATTACATAATAATATGCCCAAAGAGTCGGGCGTATTATGGAATTGTCAGCTGTATCCATGTCCACAGCATATCCTTTACGTTATCGCGATAACTCAAAACCCTTAACCTTAACCCTAACACTATTTCAATGATCATTTTCAAATTGCGTACCAATAGACCTTAGTGTGGGAAGAACTGGATTGATTTTTGCAAAGGTCGATCCTATTATTTGGACACTAGGGAGAGCTTTTTTTTGGGGCAATTAAAAATTGTATTCTTGTGCAATATACAATAAATGGTCTTAAGATATGAAAATCTGACTGTATATTACAGTAAGACAGACCGATGGATGGACGGAAGGATATACAGACAGACAGATAGACAGACAGACAGACAGACAGACAGACAGACAGACAGACAGACAGACAGACAGACAGACAGATAGATAGATAGATAGATAGATAGATAGATAGATAGATAGATAGATAGATAGATAGATAGATAGATAGATAGATAGATAGATAGATAGATAGATAGATGGATGGATGGATGGATGGATGATGGATAGACAGAGAGAGAGATAGACAGATAGAAAATAGATAGGGAATTCCGGAAAAAGGTAAAAGAGCTTATCTGCCACCCAATGCTAAAATGCACGGAGTATTACAGAAATCAGCAATTGAGCCGTAAGTTTAAATATTAAAAGACAAATGCTGCAATTACGAAAAAGTCGAAGTGTATGAATGGCAATTTAGAAAAAAAGAGGCAAAATTGTTTAAAAATTAAGCTCAAATTCACGATAATAATATAATGTTATTTAATGTAAATATTCATGTAATATTATGAATTTATTCCCATAAAATGATGGCCTTCCCCCCAGTGACTGGGTTCAATGAATTTGTGATTTCTTTCATGGTGATGTTATAGTATTATTAGGTCTTGTCAAATTATGATTATTTTGGTAATATTAGATGTTTTTATTATAAATGTAATACTTTAATCAGCAAATCTCAGATTTTCTTTCTCAGAGTGGCCCGGATACGGAAAATGAGAGCCTGCATTCCTGACATGTTACAGCATTAATGCATGAGCTTCCCATTGAGGAAAAACAGCAACCCCCTCCCCAGTCTGAGTACAATGGAAAGACAAGTTTGATTCATTTCAAAAAAACAATGGAAGCTATACCCATCACTGCGCCGCACCAAGTAGCCTCCACAGGATGAGAAGGCGCCAATCTGCGTGCTTGTCGCTATCTAATCATCCCCATCCGGCACCCCTCCATGACAGCAGAGGAAATGGGGACGGGGGGAGGTCTTTAGCTCAGTGAAAATATTTAGCCTGTCCTGTGCTGATAGCTGCTGTTGTGTTTGTGTGGGAAAACAGCCAACTTCACTGGAAAAATGCTGAAAAAATGGTTTAGCTTTAAGGAATCTTGGAAATTGCTATGACCGGTTCAGTCAAGTGGAATTTGAAAGAATGTAGCCTGAGATTAGAACAAGGCTAACATGGATTAATTAACCACATAATCATCATATCCTACACACTTTTAATGGAGGCTGTTGCTAATTTTTGGTTTAATGAGTTATAATTTTATATTTTATATTTATGTGACCTTTATGCACATTCTCTTTATTATAAATGCTAGTTGGTGAATTTCATTGGTGGGGTGGGACTACTTGTATCTCCATTGCATTCAGTAATCAGGTTTTCTTTATTCAAGACACAGTCTTGACACCCCTAGACATGAAGCAGCAGAAAACCAAACAGGAAAATGGCGGTAAGTTAGTGTTTTTAGTTTTGGCCAGCATTGCTGTATAGCCATCACCAATAAGGCTTTCCATTTCCTGCGAAGAAACCATTTTGAAGATACGAGATTTTGCGCACTACAGCAACAAAACATAAAATCAATATAAGTAAACGATTAAGTAATCATACTTAAATATAGATGATACGTTATATTATATCAGTGGTTCTCGAACTGTTTTTTTTTTTGTTCATTTAATTTTTTATCTATTTTGTTAGGAAAAAGAAAACTTATTCTCTAAAGATGAACCATAAAGAGCACAATCAATGACATTGCTTTTGTCAACATACAATAAGAATTAAACAGCATTGCCATTGCAATTTAACTGAAGAACTGGTGGACTTTTGTTGGCTCTGCTTTTTTTTGTATTTTCGGCTGAATTTTTGTCATGTCTGTTAGTCAATATCCAATCCCCCCGCTTATAGAGTCCATGGTTGCTTGCAATTCATGGAACATAAGAATTGTATTTTAAATATTTTATCAAAGTACTTTCACAATTTAAATTTGAATTATTTGTTGAAAAATATATAATATTTCTTTCAGGACTAATGAATCATTAACATTGTTCAACCTAACCATTAAAATTATCACACATACTCCCTGCAGTAACACCATGTATGAAGCCCCATTTGAGAATCAGTGGACTATAGAACCAAATCTTTACCAAGAAATTACCCAAAAAAAAGTTAACAAAATGGATAGAATACTAAATAGTAAATGTAATAAAATAGGATGAGGAGAGTTTAAGGTTTAATTGGTTCCACATTGCTGCAGACCTTTAGTTTTGCCTGATATCTGCAAGTTTTTCCACTACAGGTGAGAAATAACGGAGTCAACTAATATAACTTCAACTCATATCAAACCAGGGGCTTTTGATGTAGATCTTTTAAGAAGTTTCTTCATTTCTTCAGTTGACACATCACCCAAGTAGACCTGAACATTTATGACATTGTCTATCTGTCTTTCAGAAACCCAAGTGTTGCACAAGCGAAACCCCTGATCGAACTCTTTAAATTAAATATGAAGTTATGTCTGCCATATAGTGTAATGTTTGAGAAATCACTGCCTGACAACTTTTGGGTATAAAGCTCCCCCTAGTGTTGAAGATATACAACTGCTCCAAAATCCAGTTCTTCCTCGCACTGAGGCCTATGTGGGTCTTCAATTTGAAAATGATACATAAAAATGGCTTTGAGTAAAAAGCCCTATAGAAACTAAATCCAAAAATCTACTAAGTAGCATTTATAACTGGTTGAAGGACTAGAAAAATCCTTATTCCAACCACTACCCAGAAAAACCCTTGACATGCACCATTCATCCCACTTAGACGCTCTATTTAAGTTTAGAACTTCTGATTTCTTCCCTCTAATCTGAATGCGGATTGCTACCTGCACTTTAGCCCCACCTCCACCTCAGCAATCCCTGGGTTTAAGGTTTCAGTAAATTTGCTCATTACTCCACAATATCTCTCAAAATATCTGCTTGGAGGGCTGATATCAGAGCCTAGATGCCAAATCCAGGCTCTGATATCTGATATAACTACAAACAAGTCTTTATGTATTAATAACTTGTAGCATACTTGCACCCTTCAGCGAAAGAGTTGTTTGTATTTTGGCAACATATTATTGGTTACTTATTGATCCAGAGTGTTTAAATCTGATTTGTTCCAATGTGACCAAAGTCCTGTGCGTCCTGGCAAAGAGGATCCGCAGAAATCCTCTACACAGCTTGTGAATTTGCATTTAGTTAATTTGTATTTCATTTTAATAATGGTGTCTAACATGTATATTAGTGAGGCATTTATTGGCTACAGAATTAGCAATATCTTCTTGTAAATTTGTATGTGTTTTTGATAATATGTACATGATGATATGTTTTCTGCTGTAAAATATCAAATGGTGTTTTCACACAGCTAGCACTGAAACTGGCCTAGAGACTACAAATGGGCATTTTCGTGACTTGTGATGGCCATAATGTTGCAGGAAAAACAGGAAGCCTGGCTCTGATTGTTTGACCTCTTCCAAAAACTCTCTCACTGCTTGTAATCTATCTTTACATCTCTGTCTCAGCCCTCCCCCTGTACCCACAGCTTCCCAGCAGGGGCCTCCCTGCACAGCGTGGACAGGTGCAGATATCTGAGAGCCTTTTGCTGCTTCTCTCCCTCTCAGTTTGTGTGGGGTGAGGGGTTCGCTAAACTGTGCCATTCTTTGGGAAACACCAATGCTGGGGGTCGGTTTACAGGATGTTACACGATGAGCCAGAGCAGTGTTTCCTATCCACACAATTTAATTGAGTCAGTGATGGTAAAAAATAGAGCAAAACTCGTCAGAGTGTTAAAAATGACTGACCCCTGCCCCACTTTCTCATGCACATTAGTTTCAGTATACCAGGCATTGCAAGTTTTTTGCAAAGTTTAAAAAAATTAAATAAATTTGAATCCTTTCCTTTATCCAGATCTGCACCATAATATAATGGATTCATTCTTGTTTAACCCACTACTCCACAAAGTTTAATGAAACTGGGAGTTTAGGTTTTGCATAATTAGCAAAAAGAAAGTATGGAGGTTTAATCGTATAAGACAGAGGATGAAGAAAAGTTTAATAAATTTTAAACGGATGTTGGGTTTGATTGATAGAATACATCTATTGGACGCTCCTGAACACATTATCAGTGATGTAACCTGGGGTCATTGGGTGTTTCGGATCTCACAACATCGGACACCATCACCAATGCATCCCAGCCGTGGTTGATCAGACCCTACTTGAGTTCAGGTATCATTGACTACCCCCCATGGATCTCCTCTCCTGATTCAAGGCCATTACAAGGATCTTTCCACTGCCTCTTTGATATTTTTGATGGCTCTTCTTCTGGCTATCCCGTTGATGCCCAGTTCACTCAAAACTCTGTAAGGTGTTTTCCCTGAAAAACCTCTACAGCCAACCTCCATTGGCATATACCTTGCATGAAAATGAGTGTATTAGTAAGTATTTGGCTCTAAGACTCTTCAGGGACGAATGAAATCAAAGGTTCTCCGCCCTGAGCAACATCATGAAATAGCACCCCTTTGGATTCTGGATACTGGTGGTGGTGGCTGATGACTCTGATGAATGGAGGAATGGAAAGATTTCCATATAATCTAGAACAAAGTCATGGGATGTGTTATGTCTTTCGTTCAACCCTAAAGCCGAAATACATACATCCCGCTGAGTTAAGGTTATCACAACAAAATGCTGTGACCACCAAGATCCTATGCTGTATAAGCTGCAAAATCCAATCCAAACTGGTCCTCCTCCCGAGGCCCACTTTTCCCCATTAATTAAAGTCTACTGAACGCTTTTGAGTTATTCGGCTGATAAACAAGCAAACAGCTAAATCTCAATGGCAGAGGTCATGATCAACATGTTGATTTGATGTCTGATCATACTAATCAAGCTGATGATAAAGACCAGGTTTACAAACATGCTCATTTGCTCTGTGATCTATCTTATGTAACAGTCCTGTTATATAGCAATCAACAGCAGAGACATTTTCTCCTGACTTTTTCACTCATGTATGAAAATAACCCACAATAACACAACTTGGGAAATGTTAAAATCCTGCCTTTAATATTACATATCAACTTTATTTGTCTGAATAACAAGCAAAAGTCACGTTGAATATGTGTCTACCCAAATCCCCCCATGCCGCGGAGAAGCCGGTATGTTCCACAACAGCAGCTTGCTGTGTTGCTCAATCTGTGAGACTACGGGTCTGTGGTTTTATATTCAACTGGACCAGCTTCCAGGAAGTTGCTAATGTACATCAGCCATGCAGCTGAATGGCAACTCGCCTCAGAGAGTGCGATGACAGGTGTATCCTAACAGTGGCATGGACACTGCAGAAAGTGGGAATAGAAAAATAAGCTGTGACCAGGCATTCTGAGAATTTGTAATAAGAGCTCTCCATGTGTCTTTACGTGCGTGTGTCCCCACACAACTGAATGTTGCTTTGTGCATGAACGCTGTGAATAATGTGTACTTCTTTGAAGTGCAACTTAACATTCCTACTGACAAAAAAAAATGATATCTAATATTTAGTTATTTAGAATTTTGCAATAATTGTGCATGTTATCCATTCATTCCCAGGGCAACAACACATACACTCACTGTCCAGCTTCACTGTGACCTTGGATTTGACACCAGAGGTTTAAGGATTTAAGCCCCTGCTAAATCTGTTGGCTGGAATCCGGAAGAGATCAGCATTACAACCGACCCCACCAGCATCAGCACTTAAGTTCTATATCTGACAGAAGTCAATGTAAATCTGATTGTTTTTTCATTTTTTAAACACTAGCTACCTCTGATCAACAGTGTCAAAAAAGTGTATTCACATAAACACATAAAATCTTAAAGCTTTGATATTCCTACTGTGGTTATTGTTTCTGTACAAGCTACACTTATAATTTAACAGTTGCAAGTTTCTCCAAAAGCAAAATTGTATAGATGGCAATGTTGGTTATGAAGTTGATGCATTATATGTTTAATATGGCGATAATGTGGTGATTTGAATGATTTTATGAGCTTTTTCTTTAACCCTTTAATGCTCAACTGTTTGGGTCTCTATTTCTAGTTGAAAAATTAGTCTCACATGGTAATATGACCCTGTGGCAGCATGTATATGTAATGGACCAAGGTTGGAGCCATGGGGGACACCACAGGCCAAAGGGGTCACTGAGTACAACACATTTCCCGTGTCTTCTGGGAAATTCGTATTCGATAAGTAGATTGTTGTGGTTTTTTGCATATTAATGCCTGTGAGGATTAACTAAACAGAATTAAATGACATGAATTACAATTACAAACATTCTTGACCATACATTTAATAAATGCCCCAAAGAAATAAAATATTCAAAGGCATTCTTTTTCTATAGTTTTGTTTTCTTGCTGAGGACATATAAGCACAAAAAATACAAAAAATGTATCCTTGGCTTAAATCTTTGTACAAATGAGGTCAGAAACTGGATTCCTTGAGTAAATTCTGTCATTCAGCACGCTAAGCTGGAATGTTGGGCAATCAACAGAGATCCTCTTACTTAAGTAGAGAAGGAGGAAAAGGTGGTATTTTTGTGGAACCGACGATGGGTCTGCTAATAAGACAAACTGAAAAGTGCAGCTCTGCTATCAGAAAAAGGAAATGACCCCAGTTTGCTCACTACTTAGAGGGGCACAAGCACTAAAAAAGTCTTCCTGCAATTGTCAGAAGCGTCTGCCTTGAAGTTTGTGTACGCTCTTTGCTTGTTGTCGTAAAGATAGGCATGCTTCTCCACCCAAATTGTAACCCATACCGGTGAGGAGCTGAGAGGTAATTAGAAAGAAAAACACATTAGTGAAAGCAAAACATAAAACCCGCTGCTTTATGTTCAGACACAAAAACATTTTTTTGGAATGCAAGGGAAGTTATGCTACATATTCTCAAATTGTATGGTGTATCAGCCTTATTTTTTTTAGTTTATTTCATAAATTTCTATCTATTTTATAGTTATTTACTTATCTGCACTGCTTTTAGATTGGTGTGGAGAAACATAATTTCATTTTTACTGTATTGAAATACACGCAAGTTGACAAATAAAGGAAATATGAAATATAAAATCTGGTAATATTTAGAAAAATCGGAGCGAACAGGAGCTCACTGATGCCCTGAGCCATGTATGGTAGGAGATTCCCAAGTACACCATCCTGTGTCTCATCAGGAGCATGCCCAGATGTTCTCAGGAGATCCTACAGGCATTAGGGGGCCAAACAGATTTCTGAGACACATTTTGAGTTGTCCTGATTAAATTGGAGTAGCTTGTGATTTAAATTTTTTCCTCTGATGTTTGGTGTGCCTTAGAGTCCAGTCCACAATGGGTTCAAGATGTTCGTGTCCATTCACCGTTCCTTGGTCATTTTGTTAGAAATAGCTGTATCCAATGGATATCAATAAAGTTTTTCAACTGGAATATTTTGTTCTTCGAGATCTGATCCGCGATTTAAGTGTTCCTTTTATTTAAATTTTTCCGAAAAACTCTGTCTCTGATTGACCAACCAAATGTATTGTATTGGATCAGCCAGTCTGGACTTCATTTGTACTGGGACATTTTTGGTTTGATATGTATTCCATGTTACCAGTACAAATAGCTGTTTTACGTTCAGCTATTCACTGTTTGAGTTATCTCTATGTTCGTATACTTTGCTTCAACAGCATACATACAACAACAGCATGATGTTTTCTGCCTAGATCATCAAATTTTCATTTTGATAGCTTTGGCAATATAGAAGCTTTCAGAGTACAAAAAGAGGAAAAAGAGAAAAAAAATAACCATGAATAAAGTTTATAAGTTATTCTTTCATGTTTCTTTTTTCCAGTTTGAAAACTAAATTTCAGGTCGAGAGAAAAATGGAAATTTTAATTTTTCTAACAATGATAATTGCACAAGGAAACAAGGCAAACAATATAATAGTCAAGAATCAATGTTTACTCTCGAGGAGCTGTCAGAGTGTAATGGTTAGGCTATAATTGGCTACCTACCGGTTCAGTCCCAAAGCAAACAATCAGATGTGTCATCTCCTGCACATTCCTTGATAAAAACTTTCTGTAAACACAGGATGGACTGTTTGTGAAATCCTTGCCCCTCTTTTACCCATTGCTCATAATTGAATATAATTAAGGAAATTATATTTAATTGATGTTGACTGTAACGTTGGAAGGATTCCACGCTTTGGATCAGAGGACACACTGAACATTTTTCTTGTGTAGACAAAAAGACAAAAAGCAATTTTGGCACAACTCACTTCTTAAAAAATGGATAAGTTATCCAACTTGTCTACTTAATGGATTGTTGTTAACCTTTATAAACCTTTGTGTTACTACTTACTGACTGAGCATCTTTCATCCAAAGTCATCTCCTCTCTAAGGATGTTTTAAAATGTATTTTTATACAGAAGTAAGACACATGAAACATTTTCCATGACTTTAAAGCCTATGTTTTTCTAATCCAAAGGGAAGAGTTAGTGCAGCACAAACTACTGAAAAAGTTGGTGTCAGAACACAAAGTTCATCTCAGAGTTCGCCAAAAGAGGACCTACACACTATTAAGACACGTGGTTTGAATGTTATAACTATTTGGGTCACCAAATCATTGGTGTAGCCATTTGTAAACTCAATTGGCAACAAAGATGTGCGCTTTCAAAATGTCCTCTATTTAAATCCAAGAAAGTCAGGGATATTATGGAATCATCAGTGATTTTGGGAAAGGTCAGTTGCATATTTCCACCTCCAGGGGAGCTAATATCTCAAAAAGCTTTTCAGGGTTTTACCCTTAGTGTCGCGGTCCAGCCATGAAGGGGTCACAAATCAGTGTACTTCTAATGCCTGCCCCAAGCCTGGATAAACAAAACAGCTGCAGAGCGTTTATCTAAAATGATGCATCTCCATCAAAATCAATCAATGAATGACGATCAACCATGTGAGTAGACTCACAGACCCAGAAAGAGCTAGGAGGTGGACTTTATTTGTCTGTGGACTAGACAAAATTGAGCCAAACTAACAACATTCAACCCTAAATGACTCATTCACAATGTGTCCCAAAATGACTGCAGTATAATTATAGAGGTAATTGAACTTGGAACATCGACCAAGATTACTATTTTCTTGATCCTTTAAAATAGACTTCAGTAGTATAGGATGCATCCTAGTTTAGTTGAAATCGTAGCATTTACCCCAGTGTTGGCACCAAATACACTCTACATCTGATGTGGAGTACTTGTCCTGTCAGTTCCAGTACTGCAGCATAAATGACTCATCATAACAATGACGAACATGACCTGTGAGCCCACTTAAAGTGACAGTCAACTCATACAAAATACAGCTAGCTCTAACACTACTGCATTATGGAAAAAAGGCACCCACTGTTCCAAGCACTCAACAGCAGGCTTTGATGGGTTTAAGGAAGAGTGCAACCGCCCCCATCCTATACCCATGGACAAAATATGAAATCATGTCATTAATTGATTTTAACGTTTGTCTCAGTGGATATGTATCATCAAATCTGCATGGTAAAGTTAGCCATGCTGTTATTGGTATAGTCAAGGGGTTCCTGAAATGGCAAACGATATTTCAACAGGAGGATTAATAAGTAGTATGACATTATCACCAAATAGTTCAACTTTTTGGATGCCCCTCTCTGCTGAATATTGGCTCGTCAATAGCTTACTAATGTAGTTTTTCAAATATATTTGCATACATTTACACTTGGATCAAGCCATTGGGGGGAAAAAGCCAATGCTTGCATCAGCAATGGCGTCCAGAATAGAACCTGTGCCAGTTCAACAATGTGGATGCAGCCAGCTGCTGAAGCAGTCGTTATGCATACATTTGTAATTTAAACTACAGAGCTTAACAATTCCATTAAAACTGCTTTAAAACAATTGTCAATATTAAATAAGTAGTTTAAAAGTTACAATGTTTCCCAGTGAGAAAAATAAATATGTCCTACATGGATGCTTGGGATGATATTTGGATGTCCTCAGTGGAACTAGAAAATGAAAATCAAGTCCAGTTGGTTTTATTTTTATATGACCAAATCAAATCAAATGTTATCTCAAAGAACTCTCCAAAAAGAGCGGAACATAAACAAACTTTTTATTCTGAAGGGACCCAACCCAATTTCCTGAAGAGAAAAAAATTGACTTTTAACAGGCAGAAAGATCGGGACTTCATTAGCAGGCATCGATCACGTCCAGAGCAGTAAATTCAGCCATGATCCATGGTACACTGTGGGTGCATCAAGCACAAGGACTCTAAGGAAGAAGTTAATTTAGTAACATGCATCTCAGTAACATGAAAGAAGCTCAGTAGGACATGGAAAATCCCTGAGCAGTCTAAACATACAGCATTGCTTAGAGCTAGCCTAAGACAACTTTAATTATAAGCTTTATCATAATATCGGAAATATTACGGAATTGTCATAGCTACGTTCACTGCAGCAGATCCTTCTGGTTAGGCGATAACACAAAAACTGTTATTGTACTGTATTTTATACTTAGATAACCCTTAGCGGGAAAATTACCAGATTAATTTTGCTCACAAGGGGGAGATGTTAAAAAAAACAAACACTGTTTTTCAGACATGACTTACTAAATTGGACATAACTAACCCGTAATTTGATTGGTGCATATGATCTATCTAATGAATATCACATTTTACTATAGTAGTTCATATTTAACTCACTAGGGGGAGCTTATTTACAAAAACTGTTTTCATAAAATTACGTATATCTTATTTCACTGTAATAGCTCATATTTTACTCATTAGGGGGAACTTAACCAAAAAAACACAGTTTTTCAGACAAAACTTCCTAACCGTGGTTTATATCTTATGTTATGTACTCTAATATCTTACTCACTTCGGGGAGATTTTTTCCCAAAAAAATTCCAGACATAACTTTGCATTTAATTTTGAAGAGTTCAATCTGGGGGATTACTTTTACAAGGCAGGGGAATGGGGACTTTTTAGGGATGTTTTGTGCCTGTTTGGACGTCCAAAAACAGCCAGCCCATTTGGTTGATTAGTGTCATCTACAATCATGCCATTAAGAGTTCAGAATATGAAGAATATTTTAAGTTTCATGAGTCAGCTGACTATGCAGGACCCAAACAAGCCAAGGTACCAACACACAGACACACAAACAAACACTCAGCAAACATCAGCAAAAAAAACAAAGAATCATTAGTGACAAGAAAAGCAGCATGGAGAGACATAACAAGTATTATCACCAAGTACATCGCAAATGACATGGTTCTTACTTGAATACTTGATTTTGTTGATTTTATCAGCAGCAAAATCCCCAAATATAGGGATATCATTTTGTAATTTCTTTATAGTTTTTTTTCACACTGACAGTTTTAAAGCCTGAATCTGATTTTATTTACTTACAAAGATGTTCTCATAGAAATGTTTTAAAACTGACAGGCCCTAATGGCTAAAGCCTGATCATTTGTCTTTCATGTACAACCAGCTAACCAAAAACTTCTGGAGGACCTGAGGCACCAGTCAGGATCATCTGGAGTTTAAACAGCTGCCACATCAGATTACACTACTGTTTCCCCTTAAAAGGACGTGCTTTGCATGCAGAGCTGTCCCAAGGCAGTGGGAATCTGTTTTTAGTCACTCAACCTCCAGCAGGCCCTGAAACAGATGTGGAAATGTGGATTTTTATTTGCCGTCATATTCTTAGTCTAATAAGTCTTAGACCCATATATAGTGTATATAGTGAATATCAACAAAAAAAGTCCAGAAAAAAATATTACATAAAGTTAGAAATTAATTTGCGTTTGATCAAAGGAAATAAGTATTTGATCCCCTACAAAAAACTTTCTCCCACAGACCGGTTATGTGCCCATGAGGCACACAGATTAGTCCTGTCATTTTAAGAGTACTCTCTGCTTATTATGGGTATAAAAGAAACCTGTCAACAAAATCAATTTCTTTCATTCCAACCTCTCCACCACCATGGGCAAGACCAAAGAACCCTCAAAGGACATCAGAGACAAGATTGTAGACCTGCACATGGCTGCAATGGGCTACAAGACAATCAGTAAGGAGTTTGGTGAGAGGTGACAACTATTGGTGCAATTATTAGAAAATGGAAGAAATACATAATAACCATCAATCGCTCTCACTCTGAAGCTTCATGCAAGAATCTCGCCTCCTGGGGTAAGGATGGTCATGAGAAAGGTGAAGGATCAACCCAGAACTACATGGGAGGAGCTTGGTTATGTTCTCAAGGCAGCTGGGACCGCAGTCATCAAGAAAAACAGTGGTAACACACTGCGGCGTAATGGATAGAAATCTTACTGAAGAAGGCACATATACAGGTCCGTCTGAAGTTTGCCAAAGAACACGTAAGTGATTCAGCCAGTCACAAGACTTCAATCGGATAGGAAATTTGTGGAGGGAGTTGAAGCTTCAAGTTGCCAAGCGACAGCATCGAAACCTTCAGGATTTTGAGAAGATCTGTAAAGAATAGTGGACCGAAATCCCTCCTGTGATGTTTGCAAGCCTGGTGACCAACTACAAGAAACGTCTGACATCTGTGATTGCCATCATATTGCATTTTGTTGAAGGATATTGTTTACCATCCAGTCTTTGTTGTACTTGAAATTGTCAAGAGGAAAGACTTTAGGGTCTCCTCAGATTTCAGCGGAGCAATCAGTGAATCAGAATAGATGTGACTGAAGATGTTAATTCCCTATAAAAACTTCCTTAACACTACCTTTTCAAGGCGAGAATATTTCATCCTAATTGTGCCTCATCATTCTTTATGAACATGAGCCAGCAGTAATAGTAACACTACCACTTACAGTCTTCAAAACGCAGAATGTATCATATCCCCCGAAAGATGGTCAGACACTTTAACTGATGATTTCATATCTCAAAATACACAGTTTAAGATACGTTTCAATACGGTCAAAGTCAATTGCTCTAGGATATGTGTAGTTCTAATTAACCCCGTAGTGACAAAATTTAACAAATAATTACACGAAAATTTCGACAATTAGGAATGAGATGCAAACCACATCTTAACATCACTATATCGTAATAAATACTAACATTGTGCATCATCGTTGGGTTTTTTAATACCAAACATTTTATCGTTACCCTAAAATGGTTTGCTTCTCTAATTTCTGCTGTTAAGCTACTGCTTGACAACACAGGAACTCCTTGCTTGTACCAGGATGTATCTTTCAAAACAATAGCATATTTATACGAAACCAGAAATAAGACTATCTGAAGTTAAGATTAAGATTAAGATTAATCTTATTAAGATAAAATTAAGAGTTAAGATTACACAATTGAAGTGAAAAAAGGACTTTTGACCGTAATATGAACATAAATGGGTTATTTACACAGAAACCAGGGTAGACAGCCAGAGACCCGAAGTATAAATCACATTATTTCATGTTACACAGCTGTTTTGCTGCAAACACTAGATCAAACCAGATCACATCTCATGTTAACAGTCATCTCAAAATCTTCAATCAGAAAGGTCTAAACAGAAATTACCACAATTATTGATATGCTTTTAAAACTTTTAATATAAGTGAAACTGGTACTTTATGTAATCAATGGAAGAACCATCCCAATTCAATAATTCTAAAAAAGAAACAAAAATGTTCTAGAATATTTGCTCATCATTTCCTAAATCTTGCTGGAAATTATCTGCGGGGAGTGATGAGGTCGGGCTTGGTCGCCAAATGACATGTTATGCCACAATAATAAACAATGATAACGTGAGTTGTTTGACTGAACTGTGTTTCTGTCAGCAGAATAGGACGCGTTCATCTAAACCCAACAATGAGTCCATTAATAGTTTTTTATGTCACAAATAATGCCTACAATAAGATTTACACCAAGCTTCAGCGTGTTTATCGCAGCCTGTTTCCTACTTCTCCTGATAATTTGACATTCATGATGTGAGAGTTAAAGTATGGAAGTTAAATTTGAATAACTAGAAAATCAGAGAACAAAAACTCCCACAAGGGCATGTAAGTGTTAACACCGTGGCATTGCACCAAAAAGCATCAGTTTCATGATAGTTTGCTCATCATGAACACCCACCCCTTGAGAGTAGAATCACATTGGTATCATTAAAAGTTTAACCATTGGACGTTTTCTCCAGGGTCTTTTAAGATTTTTGGACTAAATTGGATAAAAGGCTGAAGTATTTTGGCCACAAATCTTTTGGAAATAAAACTTCCCCTTATGATAGAAATCAATAATGAATATTTCCCCAAATCCAATTCTTCTTCTCACTAATAGTAAATTAGTAAAATACATGTTTTTAGGGTAATTACGTAAAAATGCAGTATCGGCAGTAGATGCGGCAATATTAGTGCAGATCAATATTTATTAGCAGTTTTCATGCAAACTAGTTCATTAAATTATTGCAAAAAACGTCAAACCAAAATTTCCCTTGCTAGCAATGTAGCAATGTCAAAATATTATTATGACTTCAAGATGTGAAGTAATGACATAACATCACCAAGATGTAACAATCTCTAGGATATGCCTAAAATTATCTCTGAGAAATTTTTTATTCAAATCAATTCATTACTTTATTCAAAACAAACAAAAATAAAGGTAGCAGCAAGGAATGGTGGAGTTCCAACCTTATTGGCTAGGTTATGCCGCTCTTCAATGTTATGTAAAATAAGAGATAAACAACTTTGAATAATATTTTAGTATTAAGATTCAAAGCTTTGTGTTATTTTATATGTTTTAAATTGTGTAAAACAAAAACAGTCCAAGATTTTCCTAGCAGACCCAACAAAATGATGACTCAACAAAATGATTGTTAGGTTTGTTTTTTTGTTTTCAAGCTCTATTTTTAATGGAGTCTTGATTTTGCATGATTTTTGGTTTCTCAAAACTACATCCTGAATCGGTGCCTCCCTGCTTTGCCTCCCCTCAAAGCCAAAAATGTGGAGGAAGTCATAGAATCATTAATTAGATGGCTTCAAAGGAAGAATTTAGGAAATACTTAAATGGAAATAATTATAGTGCTGCAGCGAGCAGAATCTTTAAAGATGAATAGCCTTTGGGTGTGCGATGAAGGTGTGGTGAATGAAGATTACTATGTTTTGTATTCTTAAGGCTTTATGTGGAAGGGACAGTAATGATAAGGTGGAGTGGGTGTTCTTCATTATGAGGTCGCATCTATGCTTTGACCAAAACCTTTTTTAACCAGCATGTTACATTGATAGTATGCATTGTACGGTGCTTTAGGTGTTTCTCAGATCATAAAATGTTTCAGTGCCAAAAAAACCCATCAAAATTCACTCAAAGTCCACCAGCACTCAGTACATTGCCCAAAAAAATCGTTTCACAAATTTCCTGGTCAACACAGATCTCCTCTCCTATTCAACACTGAAATAAAATGTTCAGCACATTCCATTCACCCTGACTCTAGCACTTTATGAAACATCTATTGCAAAATCAACCCAAAGTGCTCGTTGAGTGTCGGATGAGTGTCCCGTGAAAGAAAATACAGCAAGCCAGCTCAAGCTCTTAAAGTCATGGCAACTGTTGAAAGGAAATGGGCGTTTGTAGTGTTATTGGAATTAACAACCTAAAATGGTGTCTCTGCACAGAGATATTGCCTGGGGAAATGTCCTCCACGTGTTAAAAAAGATCATGTGCCCTTGATTTGGACCAGGCGGCTCCGAGGCAACCCCCACACAGTACTACACATAGAACACTGGCTTCCCCTGTGTTTCCCTGAACTTGTGTAATGTTTTATGGCAATGAGAGAGGAAACCATTTTTGAGCCTTTCGGCAAAAAGCCAATAGTTCAATCAAATACAAGAGAGGGTTGTATAATTATATGCCCAAAAATGTTACGGAATCGTCATCAGCACATTTTTGTCCACTTTTGGTGCATTTTAATCAACTTGAGGAGATCTATTTTATAAAATATTATACTTTACTCTAGAAGTTCATATTTTACTCAGTAGGGGGAGCCTGTTTTTTATATCAAAAAAAGAGGCTATTACCAAGGCATAACTCAAAAACTGTTTTATGGATCATTTTAAAATAATATACCCGCATAGACCATAGTGCGAGGAAGAACTGGATTGATTTTGGGAAATGTTCCCTGAGATTTTGGGAAATGTTCCCTGAGATATTTCTGAATCTCAGGGAAGCTTTATCTCCAAAAGCAATATTTTGTCAACCCTCGGTCCGAGTCAGTCCAGAATTTCTGAAAATGCATTGATTCAGATCTAGCTTGCATACAGTATATATATTTTTCTGAACATATTTGACTCTCTTCGAGGAGATTTTGTTTTTACTACAAAAAAACCCACTTTTTTTTAGTCTGATTAAGCCTCAATGTGATGTATATGAATCAACTCAAGAAGATCTATCTTGTTTATAGTATAATTTAGTCTAATAGTTTACTCACCAGGGGGAGCTTTTTTTTTCTACGAACCATATTGTGAACTTATCTTCACATTTAATTTGGGGGAATTCCGTCATTCTGCAAGCAATTGGGAACTTTCCCCCATTCGCCTACAATCTTGCTGCTGAGGTAATTTCTGGGATCAGTTTAAGGTCTTGGGATATGTGCATGCGTCCTGTTTTATTGTGGGAAAGTGGGTCACTCTTAATCCACTTAATGAAACGTGTTGTGAGTAATAGAACACAGATGTCGGATTTTTCTTTGTAGCACTGCTGCTGTAAGTTATCTACCTTATGTGAAAACCATGACAAAGATGTGAGAAACCATTCAGACACAGTCAGAGCAAACCATCCGCTACGGTCATCTTTCCTTTGCAGGGATTTCTTGATAAGACATGAGGAGACGTCCTATTTGGCAGGTATTGCATCATATATAATCTATGTTTCCAGACCAGGTATGAGCTGAGTATCATCTTTGTCCTTGCTCTCTTCACAACTTAATTCAGCTTTTTTCTACCGTTGAAGGTATGACTCTTAAATGTCTGCTACAAAAAATCCGTATGGAATGTCACTTAAGGCCATGTGCATAACTTTGTCATTCTATGTAATAACTCATTGAGTCAATTTCACAAAGAAATTTGATTTTGCTACATTACATTATGATCGATTGCAGATTTTTTAAAAGGACCACCTTTCACCACTTTAGAAGAGGACATAACACATCCCCTTCCTTACACTGCCATAAAAATTAAAGGTTTCAAATTTTTCCCCTTTCAAAATACAATGTGTAGCAGGCATCCTCGTGCGGATGGAACCAGGCCAGTAGTTAGCAATATAATAAATTTAAAACAATGGGATAAAACCATTTACAACACAATATGAATAGTAAATAAAAAAAGGTTGTAAAAACAGTTGTACAAATGAGATAGTCCTCCATTGTTTTTGCTGTAGTTATGTCTGCACATGACTACTATATCATCATAGAAAGGGCATTTTTCCAATTTACGTGACACTGACCATTAATATTTGTTGCAATCAAAGATTGAATGCATTGTTGATGCAGGTAACTTAACCTGTCCATCTACTTGCAGTACTGTTCTCCCTGCATGTCTGTCTCAACAACAAATGACATCCAAGGGGCTCCATATAGTTTCACATACAGACAAGAAACCAGACACGCTCACACTCACTCCTTTGAGCACTTTATAGTCACCAATTAACATATATTGAATGTTTCTGGACTGAGAGAGAAAGCCGTGGTCCCCGGAAAGAACCCGAGCAGATACAAGGAGAAGCTACAACTCCACACAGAAAGTGCGGCAGGTCTAGGTCCAAAAAGTGATGATTTCTTGCATGACAACTACCTCACTCTCCAACCAGTGTAATAATAATCAATCAAAGGTTTTATTTTATTGTTTATAATTGACACAAATGCCATACGCAAAGCTCTATCCTACAAAAAAGCAGAAAGATGATTTCAGACTCCACCCATTGATTTAGATCCATTTCAAAATGTTTTGTTCCTTTTTACTCCTTGCACAACCCCTTCAACTATGTTTCTTCATAATCAGCACTTTATGCATAACCGAGGAAGATCTTTGGAAAAAACCTCTGTTTCGCTATGTTAACGTATTGGAAAAATCTTCCAGGATGTTCATATGCCAAACGCTCAAACCAAGTTTAATGAAACTCCATAATATAGTTTTGTGTAGTCCTGCTAACAGACTGACTGACAAACCAACCAACGCTGGCAAAAAAAATAACCAGAGGTAAAAATAAAAATTATAAACCCTTAATCAGAGATGGAGAATGAAGAAAAGATGAATGGTTTATCACAAGTGATGTGATAATTAGTTGATTAGGAAGACCTAAGTGTGCAGACTCCTTGGTGAAATTGGGATTTAAGGGTCTCTGCCCTGAGCGATATAACACCCATATGAATTCTGGTTAGTGGTAATGGTGGCCGATGACTCTGCTGAGACAGGTGATTGATGAGGCTGATAGATTTGCAATGATGGTAGTCTTGGAGGTGGATGATCCATGAACCAGCAGCATGAACAGAGTAAATGAATGGAGTGAGTCATATTTAATAACGACAGTAGCTAGTGATGATAAACTAACCATGAAGGTGTGGCATCATGATTCGATAGATGTGGCTGGCTAAGTGAGCACAACTGATAACGACTGATGCCCCAGACCATGAAGCAGGTTATTGCGACCGAGACTGAGCACTTTGTGAGAGGTGTGAGAGGTGAGAATAATAAAGTGCAATGAGCAGTTACTGTGGCACCAGTGTGCAAGAGGTTAGTCTTCCTTTCTGGCATCAAGCTATTTTACAATCTTCAGGAGTCATTTTCCTCATTATATTTATTTTCTATGCATACCTTTGAATGCTTTATTGTCCAAACAATGACCTCAATGATCTCCCGGACATGTTTGCACTTGGCTCAGTATTAATGCATCAGTGACCCAGTCATGGCCTTTCAACTATTCTTACCACTGCTGATTTTGTTGAGCCATCAAATCTAATGTCAAATCAGCATCTCAACTAATTCATAGATTATTTTCATCAAACATTGATGAGACATTGTCATGACACAATTTAAATCGAGAATTCTAAATCATCGCTGACATTCATGTGGCAACGTCCTAAGGTTCCATTATTCCATTTGCATTCCTACTAGCTCCGATAGGATCATGTTTTGAAATGTCAAATGTTGTCAAAAATAGGGATCCATTTTCTCGGAGGAAGACTGTTCCAGATTTTGAGGAAGTATCTCAAGAGGAAATCACTGTCTCCCCCTGTGTAAATGCGTTGCTACTCAGTTTTTAATATCTGCAATCCTGTACAAAAGCAGCTTCCTGAAACACACGCTGTTAACCAACAGGTGCATCCACTCTCACTCAAAGCACAGATGTCAACCGGAATGCACTGGAAAATAAAAGTCCTAAAATATAACTTTTCAATCTAGAAGGGAAACATTACTAAAGGCTACAGTTGGCAGGGTTAGCTAAAAGAACAGGTTTTTGCTGCTCTGTTTAAATGCTGGAAGCTAAAAGAAAAAAAAAAAAATTTCTAAGTAAAAAGTCTATAGAAAGTATTAATGTCGGGTTCAGACTTTTTTAAACAAACTGGTGGCTGCGCCAAAAAATCCTTTCATTGGTCAAAATGTAGATTCAACATATACTGATGGGGTCTTGAAGTATGATCTCTTAAAAAAAAACAGCACCGTGTCAGCTGGGATGCTCCAAGGCATACATCAGAAAAGTTGAGGCTGTTAGAATTCTTTCGCCATTTGCTCCTTTCCTGTTCTGAAGTTATCCCATAGGATGATAGAGTAAACAAAAAAATCCGGAATGTTACTGGTGCAAGGAGGAGCGATGATAAAGGCTTGTTCAAATGTGGCTACAAACCACTGCCATTTCAATATTTCATTGAAGGAATACTACAACAGAGGAATAAAAGACTACAAAGAGACTCTCAACCACATCAATGTCACATTACTTAACATGAATGAATGGTCTGTGTCACACCAAAGTCTCCCGACATAGAAACAGCATGAATTTGTGTGGCTGTGATTGCTTGATCTGACAGTGTGAATCTTGAAATACTATAGTTGAAGACAAACATATTGTGTCCTTTGAACCAGGCAGTAACACCGAAGCCAGCAGAAGCCAGCAGGAAGACAAAGAAAATGAGTTAGGACAATCATATGATCAGTACGGGGCAACTACAGGTTACAAAAATTCTCAGTCACTAGACAATGGATTTTTGTGGAGATATTCCTGCCTGAAACTCCTCCAAAGTGAGGCGTCCTGGAAATCCTAAGCAGATGCCCGAACCCTCTCTACTGGCTCCTTTTGACGTGAAGGAGCAGCGACTCTATGTTGTGATCCCTCTGCGTGTCTGTGCTCAGTACCATATCTTTAAGGCTGAGTCCAGCCATCCTATGAAGGAAGCTCATTTCAACTGCTAGTATCCTTGACCTCATTCTTTTGGTCACTACCTAGATGCTGAAGCAGCCGGTAAAAGTGTCAGCACCTCTAAATCTGAGGCCACGGTTCTCTGCCGGGAAAGGGTGGGCTTTCCGTTCCGGTTTGGGTGTGAATTGTTGCCTCCAGCACCGGAGTTTAAGTATCTTGTTGTCTTGTTTTCGAGTGAAGGGAAACTGGATGGGGAGATGTGCAGGTGATTCGGTGCAGCAACAGCAGTAATGCTGTTGTTGTATTGGTCCTTTGTGGCAAGCAAAGAGCTGAATAGTAAGTCAAAGCTCACAATCAAACGATCCATCTATGCTTCCACATATAATCATGAATTTTGGGTCCCATTGATTCAATTATAAGATGATATTTGATGGTTATTCATCTTAATTATTGGAATTCCAAAGCAGGATAGTGTAAATAGAGTAGGTGTGGAAGTTATTCTCGTTCTTCTTTGATCCCCCTCTGTTACAAAGAAACTTGGGGTTGGGGGCTATGAAGACCAACACTATCTCCTATTGAGAACACAGGAAGCTGAGAGAAAATGACGGAAATACTCATATATTTACTGTGCTGGTAAACAAAATGGCATTGTTATTGCATGTTGCTAACAACATCAGTCAGGAGACAGAAGAAAGGGAAGGAGTCAATTGAGGAAGGAAGTAGCCATGGTGACGAATGTGTGCTGACTGGCTTGCGAGCATATTATCTGTCAAAAAGGCTGGAGAGCAGACCGCCCTTTGGTTTTTTCCACTCAAATAGTCCATTCCAACATATCATTACTAGATCCAGCACTGATAAATCATACTATTTAGAACTCCATATTCTCTTAAATCACTGCCAAGAAGTGACAGTGCTAAAATCACTATATTCCAGTATAAATTTCCCTTGGGGGTCT
Source organism: Lophius americanus (assembly GCA_037951165.1). NCBI lineage: Eukaryota > Metazoa > Chordata > Actinopteri > Lophiiformes > Lophiidae > Lophius > Lophius americanus. Next base: position 8,753,334 of record JBBDHG010000028.1, on the reverse strand, counting down.
CCTGAAAAGGAACAACAAAACTCACTAATTATCAGGGGCTTTATCTCAGTGATACTTCCTGGAAAATAGTCTGTCTTACACCGAAACCATGACTACATTTTTAAATTCAGTAGACGTGAAATATTATAGTGCATAAACCATTGGATGTGGACAGGGGTTAGATAAAGTCCCAGGACTACAGGGGACCACAAGACATTACATATTTGCAGTTGTTAGGAGAAACCAAACCAAACTCTTCATCTTCATGAAAAAAGATGACCATAATGATTCTTAGTAGAGAGCCTATTTCAAACATGTCCTCTGGGAAGTTTGTTGAAGATCAGTTCAATATTTTAGTTGTTGTAGACAAATGCCATATTTCACAATATGAAAAGAAGAGTCATAGAATTGTCCCTTTCATGAACTGGAGCAAATTTTCATTTTGTGCCGTATACTTCCTCCTTCCTCCTTCCTAACTTTTTTCTGTCAAATCCTACCAAGTATCAAAAAGACAAACAAACACACATCAACAAACAGTATCTCCTCATCAGTGTTTACATTATTCGCTCAAAATCAGCAGAGGCAGGATCAGCGACTCTTTCTATCTCATTGACTGTTCCTTCCCTTTGATGATGATGTTTTATTTCAGTCTGGATTGCTCCAATGTAGGGAAATTGGAATTAGGCCCCAAGCAAGTAACCGAGTTAAGGGATTCGGCATGGCTGTTGATTTATCTTCCATGCCATGTCTGACTGGAGGAAAGATTAACCCAGAGTCCCCAGAGAGGCTGGATGAATGACTCACCAAGATGGAAACAATGCTAATGGCATCAGCAAGGACATGCACTCTGAGGAGGCTCAGACACACAACCTGGACCAGGGAGGCATGTGAGGTTAATTACCGATGAATTTGTAAGTGTGCAGGAGGGCTCAAGACAATTTAGACCAGGTTCAAGTGGGGACGAGGTAGGATTCACGTGGAGCACCCACGGATTCATTCTGTTGAGATGCAGCTAACTGTTGTCCTGCTCTTGGATAGAAGGCGTCATCAGGCAGCACAGAGGTGTCTGTGATTTGGACTACTGTCTGTGTGTGTGCTTCCAGTGTGTACATTTGGTTCACGTTATAAAAAGTGTGACCAAGGCACTTGTTTCTATGCGTTTTCTAAAGAGGCCTTTCATTTCTGGTTGTTTGTTAAACTTTAACCACTTTTTTGTGCTGTAAAAGTTTTTTGTTATTTTTTGGGTTTACTAGCTTATGGTGGGGCTGCAGTATTTTTTTTTAATTAGCAGTTTCCCTTTCAGTTTTGATTAATTCTATTCTCAAAAAGTTGGGGATGGAGGACAAACTAGAGTGATTTTGGGAACGATAGGTTGTGTATTTCTGAAACTAGGGGAAGCTTTATCTTCTTATGTTTTCAGACCCTACTTTCTCAATTGCTGGTTGATTTAATCCAAGCTTGGTGCATATGATTCAAGTCCAGGGGCTCTATCTTGTGTATATTGTAATTTACACTTCATATTTTAGTCAATAGGGGGATCAGTTGCAAAACAAACTAGAGTCAATAGACCTATTGAGTCAACATTTGCTGCATATGAATCAATTCAAGGGCATCTATCTTAAATCATATTTAACTCTAATATGGCTTATATTACACAAAATATGGTATATTTAGACAGATATTTTTGGTGATAAATGAGGTGTCATAATTGATGAATAGGAGCTTGTTCCAATCTGAGAGATATTGGATGCCTCTCTGATAGGCCAAGCCTTTGCAGATCCACAGCATGTTGTTTTTACACCTCTGTCTGTATCTCAAAAGAGCTTTAGAGGTAATAATCTGGGGATTGTATTAACTTCAGATGGAACCTGGCCGCCCATATCACGCCATTTTCGTTTTTTGTGTGTAGCTAAGCTAACATTCATCCATGTGGAAGGCAGAGTTGAATTACACCTCATAATCTATATCTCTGCACAACCACGTGAAACTCCAAATATAACTGCCTTTCTGGAATGATTTTCATTCATAAAGGACAAATGTACTGCTAAAATGCTTCCTATCCTTAAGGATTTAATTGTTCACTAGACGATTTGGCCTTCATCAACATCTGGGGCAGCAGGTATTCAAAATAGAGCTCTATTAAATGAAATCCAGATGTTAAAATTCTCACAGAAGGAAAAACAGTATAATGGGTGGAAAAACTGAACCCTATAGGGACAAAACATAATGATAAATATCCTTATGGGTGGAATTAAAAAGACATATTTGCACCTTTTAAACTTTTTTTGAGCTAAATAAATTAAATCTTTAAATCTAAATTAAGTTTGATTTAGGACCATTTAGACCGCCATAATAATTGAAGTTGTGGACTGCGTTCTGATTTTTGAGTAGGTCAGATTTAGGACAGTTGATTATTATCTAAAAATGGAGACCAAATAATCATTATGAAAGTAAAGGTCAGCAACTAAAATTTTGACAACAGTCACCAGGACAACTGATGACCTGCTCACATATGTTGGTTGAACCTTTGTTAGACTCTTCCTGTGAGGCCTTGGTGTCGGGGTGGGGGAATATTATTTACTGTATGTTCTACGGCCTGTTAAAAAGGAAATGTCTTGGACATAATTTATTGTTTTTGAATGATTCATTCTGATTTTACATATTGAACAGAAAACAATTTGGACAAGAACAGAAAAGTCTTACAAAGATAGATTTTAACATAAACCTTAAGAATTAAAATGAAAAATAATAACTTTCATTCACCTCACAAATTTTCACTCCTTCCAGGCCAAAATGCTTGTAAACCATTAAAAATGGATTGCTTTTGACCAACGATGAATTAGCACAAATTTAACTTGGCATGCCTTTAATCAGGCTTTTAGTCAGTCTAAATAAAAAACAATATTGCCTGATGCTCCTGGGGGAAAGATGGTGGCCCAGTTGGTAGAGCTGTTGTCAACTTATCTGAAGGTCAGGGGTTCAATCCTGGGCCACTGCAGTCTGTGTGTCTTTTCTTGAGCAAGATTCTGCACACAACATGCTCCCAATGGTGTGTGAATGATGGAGTGAAAAGTTACTGCTCCAGATGGCACCTTTCATGGCAGCCTCAATCATCACTGTATGAATGGGTGAATGATGGGTCACAATCTAAAGGGCTTTGAGTGGTAGAGCAGACTAGAAAAGCGCTATATAACTACAGTCCATTACCATTTACCATATTAGAAAGCACTCTGATCGGTTTGCAGTCCCTGCACTCTGACTAAACAGCTGGGCATGAAAAGCTTGTTGGATGTCATAATTCAGATCACAGCCAAAATATTTTGAATATTTTCTCATGTCACACCATACTTAATCAAAATCTGTTTAGAACTTTTTCAGTTACCCTGTGAGCCAGACAGCAAAAACATTCTAAAGCTAGGCCCTTACTGTTGGTCCTGACAGCAAGGGTCATCCTCTTTTTCTTCTTCTTTCAGCCGTTCCTTTTCAGGGTTGCCACAGCAGATCACACTCCCTCCATAGGTCGGTACACTGCTGCCTAACATTACCCATGACACTATTTGTTAACCCTGGCCCCAAATGATCTGGTTCGGAATTAATTAAGCATACGGATTTAGCTCAGGTTCTACGCCGGATGCCCTTCCTGACTCAACACACCCCATGTATCCTGGGTTTGATCCGGCACTCTGAGAGGTTTACGGGCTTGTGACTGGTCCGGGTCCCCAATAGCAGGGGTAAATCCCCAAAAAGCTCCTTATCCCATATCCCATATAACCCATATATCTCAATCCAAGAAAGCTAAACAGACATGTATCAGATAATAATTACAAATAATGTTGCATTTTGATCAATGAATGATGAGCATGTTATTCAAGTCTTTCAGCAGTCACATCTGTTCGCTGGTCACATACATTTGGTCACATGTTTTGCTCTGATATTATTTTTTTTTCAATATATTTATTCAGTAGTAATTCAGCAGATATCTTAGGTCGTTATCTTAAAATTGTGACACATCTCTGAAGGCATGATTTTTGTTTTCTGGCACCATGTTAGCAACAGATTCTTAAAGTCCTGCAAGTTGCAAGGTGGGACCGCCATAGACCAGACCTGTTTGTCAAGCCAATACCACAGACGCTGGATTGGACTGAGCATTTGTGGTATCTCTGATTTGCTGTGGAAATGTAATGCGAGCTGTCCAAACCAAACGATGTGTTATTGGATTTAGATTTGGGCAATTAGGAGGCAGAATCAATGCGTGGCTTCATTGGTGTGTTCCTAAAACCATTCCTGAACAAAGTTTATAGTGTAATGCCGCATTATCCTGCTTAAAAATTCAACTGCCACTAGGGTGTATTGTTTCTATGAAGGGGTTAATTTGTCAGCCACAATGTTCTTAAAAAATATTTTTATAGTTTATAGTGTTCAAATGTTATGTCCAGATAGACTAACGTCTATCTGGACAGAACTGTAAGAACTTGATGGATTTTGGGAAAAGTTGGTTGTATATATAAGGCCATAATTTATCACTCCAAATTTGTTGCATATGAATCAACTGAACAGATAGATCTGTGGAGATTTATGTTGTATAAATACCATGTATATAGACTTCACATTTCATTTTGGAACTTCAATCAAAGGGATTTCCTGTACATCGCAGGGGAATGGGGGTTGTCCTAGGATATACTCTTGCTTTTGGGGACGACGGAGTGCAGGCTTAGTTGATCATGTTTTTTGGTTGTCCATCCTTAGACCACTTTTGGTAGGCTCTAACAACCTCTATAAAGACCAAACATATAGCAAGACCTGTAGCTTTGGAGATTGTCTGCCCTAGTCATATACAGTATATATTGCAAATTGGCCCTCGCCAAATTAGCTCGGAGTCTGTTTTTTTCTGCTTCCAATACATCATTCAAAGTAATTATTCTTGTCCCAACCCCTGACCGGTGACATGATAATGAGATACACAATGTTATTCTGACTTCAACTGTGGGCTGCTATAATGTTATAAATGATTGGTTCATACTTCTCACATGCAAGGAAATCACCGAACATCCAACACAAAACATATAAACCATCATATAACTGTGACCAAATATAGTGATATTGTTGATTAGGAAAAAAAGAAATTGTCCATTACAGCTATTATTTTTGCAGTGTGTGCAGCTGCTTCATTTCATACGCAACGCCTGCTAAAGTGGGATCACCACCTCTAGCCTGTTCCACCCACTCTGTCTGGAAAGTGAGGCACATGCAGTGGGGCATGAATGATAGTTAAGTTTAGATGGGTAGGGTGACGCCAAAGTAAACTTGTGTGGAGGCCTGCATAAATCTATGAAAATCAGTCATCTGACATGGGTATAGACACAAAATAATAATGGAACCATCTAGTAGCTGGTTCTCTCAGAAGTTTCCCTCAAGAAGGCCGCTATTAACAGTCATAATTTCAGGTTGTAGGACCTGGAGCCTGGTGGAAATTCTGGGGTCAGACAATGAGAATGTGACATGAAAACAATACAATGCTACAATTTTCAACCGCACAGTTAAATTGTTAAAAAAAACAAGATAGCTTTCCTTGAGTCGATTCATATATAGCAAGTTTAAAGATATTATAGACCGAAAACATTTCGAGATAAAGCTCTCCCCAGTGTACTTATATGAATTATATAAAACTGACCATTGCCAAAAATAATCCAGTTCATCGAACACGGTGAAGTGAGTGAAAACTTGAAAATAAGCCTTGAAACAGTTTTTGAGATATGTCTGGAAAATAAGGCATCAGGATTGTGAGTAAAATATGAACAAGCACAGTAAAAATGATATTTGGCCCAGCGCGCATGGAGCATGATTCACTGGGGTCTCTCAGGTGGGCAGTGTCTTAGGGCTCTGGGTTCCGCTCGAGCTTTGGGGGTTGCTGGCCCCTGGCCGGGCCGGGGGTCCTCCTTCTCCTGTCCTTTTGTGGGCCTGCTCTAGCCAGGGTGCTTACTCTGTCGCCCCTGGCTAGCTTTCCCATTTGACTGGAAGGCGGTTCCCGTGGGGGTGTGTGGCTTTGGGTCCTTCATGCTCTGGGAAGCTATAGCCCCTCTCTGCCTGCCCATGGGGGTAGACGTGGCGTTATGATGCCCCCCCCTTCAATAACATATTTTTCACCCACGTACACACACACACACACACACACGCGTGCACACACTCACAACAAGGTGAAAGCAAAGGTTTTGTTATGAATTCAATGTTGATACGGGTGTGTGTACATATATGTGTGTTAGCATGTACATGTATGCATATTTATACATATTTTTGTATATATAGTTGCTTTTATTGTTGTTTCTGTTGATTTTCTTGTTGACGTTGATTGATTCCTGTTGATGATCCCTTCTTCCCACTTTCTTTTTCCCGTCCCCCAAACCCTTTGAAGTCAAGTCGCTTCATCAACTAATAAAACATGATAATAACAAACAAATTGCAGTTCATGCAACTTGGAGGATGTTGACAGACTCTTCCTTTATAGATTAAAATCTGTCTTCCACTGTAAGGCAGCCAGATACTCATTCTGCTTGCCGAGACAGTTGGACAGGATATGATAAAATATGAACTATGATAGTAAAAGATGATACAACATAGATCTCATCGAGTCACTTCATATGCACTAAATTTGTCTACGTTGGTATAAAATATGAAAATTTTTATATTTTTGAGATATTGTGTAATCAAAAACGACATGCAGGAAGCAATTCCATACTATTCCCGACTTTATGGGGATAACCTGATCTTTTGGAAAAGACTAAACACACCGAGCTGGCGATGTCTTCTGATGTACAAAACAAGTTACAATATATTTTTGGGTCAGTCTAGAATCTGGATGCCCATTGACACCCAGACTTTTTGATAAATGTAATTTAGAAAGGTACTCTACCCAGCCAACGGCTGGAGTACGAGTTTGTTGCAAATAGCTGACAAATACATTCATCGAAAAAAGGGTGGATGAAAGTTGTTTCAATCTGGCTTGAATGGGGAGTCCAGAGGAAATTCCAGACCTCCTGCAATCACTTATTTCAGAAGTGATCTGGATAACCATTTGCTCATTGGGAAATGTCAACACTTTTCATTGACAGAAACTGCTTCACTATCTCTGGATTTTGCTTCAGTAGGTCCAGAATCCTCGGGGCTCTTATCAGACAAGAAAAATTGTCCTTGGCAGAAAAATAAAAGAAATAGCCAAAGAACATAAAAACAAAATATTTAAAAGAAACTGAAAATCTTCACTTGAGTTTTGCTTAAATGATCTACGTCAGATTTGCTTGTTTCTTCATTCCCCCAAGAAACCCCCTGCTGTCTAGATTTAGCAGTGATACATACCAGTCTGAAAAAAATGTACATTGATGCGGAGAAAGATGCAGGATACATCCAAGATTGAGGAAATCTCAGCACACAGCTGTTATATTGCATATTATTCTATTGAGCAGGCTATGTTTTCTGTTTTTTTGTTGAGATTTTCACTTAAGGTTCTTCGTCCACAGCATAGGACAGTGCTTGCTAGATGGAAATTCTGCGTTTGGGTATAGGCTGGAAGGACAATATGACATCATCGGGAGTCTGACCTGATTTATGACCATAGACCATTTACTAACATGAGTTATTTAAAATCCAACATTTCTACACTGTGTTTTAATTTATGATACTAGACAGGAAGTAAGGGTCGGATTGTGAAACCAGCGGTAGATGGAAAAAAAACCCAATAAACCTCCTTCCTGTCTTTGGAGAAACACATTTTTGGAGCGATAGACTTAGACTTAGACATACTTTATCGATCCAGGAACCCGAAATTCACTTGATGATTAGTTTTGTACACAGTTCAGTGTTTATTTCCTTTGTCCTTAAAACTTAAAAGGACTTTACTTTTTCTAATTTTGCTCGTTATATCCACGAAAAGTTGGGAATAATAAATGGAATCGTCACCATCGCAACAAATTGCCGATCCTTCATGTTAAGAAGAACTGGATTGATTTTAGCAAAGACCTGTTGTATATATTCAACTATATATTCGACTCAAGGAGGATTATCATCATATATCATATTTTAGTCTAATAGTTCAGATTTTGCTCACTAAATGAGCCTATTTCATACAACATCCTTTTTTGTGGAAAAAAACGTATTATTATTATTATTGTTTAAAGTATTATGTTGTAAATATCATATTTTACTTACTAAGGGAGATTTAAAAAAAAAAAAAACACAACATAATTTCAAGGCTCAAACTGAGGTTTGAGGAGCAAATATCATTGATTATTTCAATTTGAGTGGAATGTTTTTGCTGAATGCTAAATGTGGCACTGTTTTTCAACTTCAATTCAGGCAAAGAATGAATGGCCTGTATAAATATGCTCTCAACAAGTTAGCTTCGGTAAACCCTGGACAAGTTGCCTGTTCATCACAGGAGTGACATTGAAATAAACAAACTTTCACGCGTACAGTCACACTTAATGCCAATTTTATCTAACATGGCTACAAACATCTTGCAAGTAAACCAGATAACACCAGAAGAAACAAGGCTCACAATTTGTAACACTAATAAGGACAAAATAAGCTGTGGAGGAAAAACCTGCTATGATTTTAGTACAGTAAATTCTCCATGATTTATCAGTTTACAGCTACATACACTATACACAGTAGTTTGAGCACCTTTTTCACAGATTGTATTAGCTATAGCAGTTAAAACATGTATGCCTTGTTGCCTCCTATAGATTAGTAGGGTACAAAAGGATAAATATATTTTTCCTTCCATGCAGTATTTCCCATGTGGCCATATTACTATAGATAGCCTCGTCTTCCAGCCTCATTTTCCTGACCTCTCCTTGCAACCCCTAATTCTATTATCTGGCTCAATTAAACTGACATCTGCAACTTTGCCTCAGTCTCATATTGTCCCATTTAAGCCACGGTTACACATACACACAGTCGCCTGTGTGCAGCCACCAATCTGCAATGGAGCCTTATAGCTGTAGCTAGGAAGAGTGATTTACTTTCATTACTTTCAAAGCCAAATGCTGCCTGTCTGAGTAATGCCACTAAACCAGGGCTGGCTTGCTCTCAAAGGACTGTTTAATGTTCAGGCAATCTTATTTAAGCTCTCATCATTGGTAATACATCATTTCCTTCTACAGCCATAAAGCTTTCATGCTAAAGAGTTCAGTTCCAGGAAACAAGCAATGTTGATACAATAAAACTCTGTTTTTCTGACCCTTATCACACTCCGTACAGGTGTCAGTCCACAAACATGGCAACCCAAACAAATCATCTATGCATGGATCCTGCAAACCTTTATTTGTACAGTTGACTCCTAAGACACCTCAGTTGAAAGGCGCTGATGATGCAGTTGTGTTACCAAACATATGAATGACCATTGAAGCCAGACGACCATGAGAGAGGAATGAAAATAAACAGCAGTATCCTTGTAAACCTTTAACTCTGTCGTAACTTTTGAAATGAGCCTTGGGATGTTTTACCGTCAGACTAGTGTGCATTTAGGATGATAACACTTTAAACAGTCTGAAGGATACACATGGATCCTACATTAACTGGCTGTTATTTACTCTATAGTGGTTGAAGTCTTTTGTTTTATATGAATCTTTGGTCAACTCAGGTGAGCCAATTTGGACAAAATTGGATATATGATTGGGAAGTAATGGTAAAAAAACTATTTTTTTTTTGGCAAAAAGGTCCCACCTTTTGAGTGTAATATGAATAATAGGGAGTAAAGTTTGTCACATAGAGGTTAGATCTCTTTGAAGTGAAGTTATGTCCAAAAAACTGTTTTTCGTAAAAAGTCTCTCCTAATATGATAAATATTAACAAATAGTGTAAAATATGAAATTTTGGATCATAATTTAGAAAAATAAAGTGCCACATATTTTGCCTCCTCCTTGTTGTCAACAAAAATAAAAAGAATACTAATATTTAAGAATTCTTTTTTTTATCAATATTTGAGTTGTTTTCATCAGTAATATAGATGTTGATTTGGTCGAAGATAATTTTTAATGACATATCGTTTGTGTTGTTTGTCAGGGTACACATTTTAAATGAAAGTTTCACAAAGTTAGCACTTTGATCCAAATGTAAAGTGCATTATTAAATGTATTATTATTATCATCAAAGTTTGACTTGAAAAAATGAACACCATTTTTGGTGTGAACAAAAGAAAACGAGGTTTTAAACTCAATGCAATCCAAGGAACATAGATATTATTAGACAAATAAGGTGATCTATAAATAAATCCAAAAGGTAACTAGAGTAAATAAAGAAACATGGGGAAACACGAGAAGGAGAGGCAGGAAATACAGGAAAACTGATAACGAAAAAGGGAAAGTTACCTTAATTTTCTGTGTCTTTCCTGATGCTCATTATGAGAATACAATGGAAATTGCTGTTCAGAGAATGTTTTTTCAATCACATGAAATCTATTTTAAAGGAAAGTATTATTAAGCAAATTATAACTCAACCTGAGCAAACAAAAATGTTATCCGTGCTCAATGCTTTGTGATAATATACTGTAGAACTAGAATCTCTAACACTGCAGAAGCAGGTTAACTACATCAAGTGGTTGTTCATTTCATCTGGTTTAAAACACGTTTCCTGAAATATTTTAAGGTTTGAAGACATTCCCTCTCAATCATAATTCTAGTTGCTCCTGATTTAACTGTTTAGTACCCTGATCTGGGTGAATGAGAATCTATCAAAGATTTGCACAATCGGTTGATGGTCAAAGAAATGTAGAGATGGTGAAACTACTCCTTCTCTTCGCATCTTCACCGTTCCACCTGCCTTTCATTCACACTCTTGTATTCTGTCTTGCTCTAACTGAGATTAATTCCTTTTCTCTCTAGTACATACCTCCACCTCTCCAGGTTTTCCTCCAAATTTTCCCTTCTGTCATTATATATCACAATGTCATCCACTAACATCAAAGTCCACAGAGACTCCTCTCTGACCTCATCTGTCCGCCTGTCAATCACCACAGCAAACAAGAGAGGGCTAACAGCTTATCCTTGCTACAGTCTCATCTTCACCTTGAACCCGTCTGTCAATCCCACTGTACACTTCACCACTGTCATGCTGGTCTTGTGCAAATCCCATGCAACCCTTGCATACTTCTCTGTCAGTCAGAACTTCCTGATGCAATTACAACTACAATAACAATAACAATTCCTGACTCCATACTCTGTCGTCCGCTTTCTCTAAATCCACAAAGACACATGGCAACTCCTTCAAACCTTCTCCGTACTTCTCTATCAGCACTCTCAAAGCAAACATCTCATCTCTGGTGCTTTGTCTTGGCATGAAACCATACTGCTGCTCACACATTGTCACCTCTTTTATTAGCCCAGCTTCCAAGTCTTTTCTCCGATCTTCATTGTGTAGTTGCTTCTGTAGTTACAAGAGCATTGCACGTCACTACTGGACACTTATCTGAGACAGCGGAAATTTGCTGTTACCATCTCAACAACAGTAAGAGAACAAAGACCGGGAATGGACCTCAAAAGATGACACTTCAGAAGGAGATAACTATGAAATAAAACTTAAACTCAATAAAATAAACCAGAAAACCATGGATTTCTGAGCATTTCTGGTGAAAGACACCACCGCCTATGTCTGAAAATGATACTATGAGTGAGATATCATAGTCAAATTCCTACCATGAAAAACAAAAAATGAGCTAAAAGATATTGAAACACTGAAAATTAGAGCTTTCTATTCAAAGAAATTCAATTTTATGATTGTCTCTCAATCAACTGAAAACATAACGATTTGGATCTATGTTTGGAAATTGTATGTAGAATAGAATGTAGACTGTCAAGTAGAAACATGTCATGTCAAGACTGTTAAGTAGAAACACACATTATGCACGCCAACATATTAACACCTTCAGACAGAAAATTAGCCAATGTTGGGAATCATCCATAACTCCAAAGACAATTTGAGGTAACAGAGTTTATTGTTCCTATAATCACGACTGACCGCAGACAGTGAAACCCAGACACCTTTTTGAGGAGTTCTTGTGCTATAACCCACATTGAACCCACAACAGCAGGAGGAACAGCTGTTCTGCATTTAATTCAAAGGCCAAACAAATATCGAAAAACATTCCAGTTAAACATGCTAAGCAATATTGTCTTTCTGTCTGCATTTGTTTTTAATTCGGTTAGCCGAACAAAGGCTGAAACCATCATAAATCAATTATGTGTGTTTAAGGCGTTAAAGCTTTCAGCCGCCAGTTTTGGTCCAGCATGAATTCAGCAATGAAAGAGGGTGGGATTGTGGAGTAAGATAAACATCTAATTGTAAAAGAGGTTTTGTCACACTACTTATCATTTTAGACTAGCAGTGGATGTATAAGGACATGATGTAAGGACATTTTATACAATTAAAAACAGACACAGCAAAAGTTAAGTTAGAGAGGAATCTAGAAGCAATGGTCTGATTCAACTGCAAGTGTTTGATCGACTCTTTAGAGCGATCTGTAAAGACATTGTAACAGTTACTGAAGATGATGTATGGACACATTTTCCCAAATAACGCTGAAACATAAATCCTTTAATTATCCGTGTACTGTACTGTTGTAATGCTTGTGTGAAGAAGAGGTTTTGTTTATTTTCATGTCTAACTCCTTATTGTCAATCAATTTGTGTGATCATGATATAATGTTAACCTATATTTTCAATTTATGCTCTGTCTTATAGTTTATAGTCCAGAGGACATTGTGCGAAGATACCCAGCTGTCTTAAAACAGTTTAGGTGCACCAGGAACGTGAACCTCAGCTGCAAAACACTGAACATGAAGGGAACCCCCTTCGCCTTGGTGCTTTCACAGCCAAAATTATGATTGCCACAGAGGGTGAGAACTTCGGACCGCTGATAGGATTCACTACAAAGACCAATTTTGCAAAATACTTGCAAGGATTCCTTTGCAATATAGTTTTTGTTTACTAGATAAGTTAACACCTAAATGGAATCAGACTTGCTATCCTTGTGCTTAGCATACTTATAAACATAATTGTTATCAATAATTAACTAAAACACCCACAAAGAGGAGTGATAGAAATTGTGAGAAAGATGTTTGTGGATGTTCACAATATGTGTTTAAAAAATAGAATGTCTGTCTTGATAATGAATTGATGAACATTCCTATGGAAACAGACTAAGTGGTTGCTGATCCATTTCTTCCATCAGTTCCTTGGGAAGAAACGAGCTGCAATGTTGGCCTAAGTGGAAAATTCTGTTGACTATAGATGATGGGAATGATAACTTATATGCTTGGAGGTTCCGTACTTCTATGTGTGCATGTGTGTATGCAAAGGTATGGTATGGGTTATAGAGTTAACCCAAATTTATGCGGTTACTGAGTAGCTGCCAAAAAGTTCCGAAAATTCCCATTGCAATTTTTTTGCAATATAGGACTGGATTGATTTAGGAACGATCAGGTATATATTTCTGACACCATGGAGAGCTTTATCTCAAGCCACAATTTCTCATATTCTATATTTTATGTTGAGGTACTTCTGAAAAAACACATAATTATCTAACCGTTTGTCCCATTTATTACTAATTTGATGCATGTGTATTGATTGATGGAGATATACCTTTCATTTATCATATTTTAATTTAACAGTTCATATTTTACTCACTAGTTTGAGTAAAACTACAAAAAACAGTATTTACTTATAAAAATACTGTTTCAATGACATGACTTCAAATTTAATTTGAGGAGTTCAACCGATTACTTGTACAATGCAGGGGATGGGGGGCTTGTCAGTGATACAACCTTGCTGTCGGTGACAAAAGTAGACCTAATATCTTATTGATTTAGAACAGGGGATTCGTTGTCTAACGAATGACTGCATTATGTTGATGTACTTTAGCAACTGGCATCATTAATAAGTTCAATACTACAGTGTATGATGTGAATGCGTTTTTGGACATTTCTTGGAAAGTATAGAGGATCAATTTATTGTTCACCAATAGACATTACTAATTATTGATCTTAAATGGTCAAGGTCTCAATTGGGAGGCTGTGAACGTCTCACCATTGTGGTGTGCGTTAGTGTTGGTTCTGTGGTGCCTGAATCAACAGATAATCAATCCCTTTACTGCTGAGGGAGATTTGGGACATGCTTGGACACCGATCTAAACACACTAGACAAGGATGGCTACTAATTGTCTACTGTTAAAATAAAGTCTGTTGAGCTTGCCTCTTTTCTGTGTAACAGATACCTCCTTTTCACTCTCCGGGCTGCCTTTGCTGTCTGTCAGGGTGGGGGTTTCACGTCTCGAAAGCCTTGCAGTGCAGTACTGGCATGTGAATAATGTCCTGAGTTTCATAATTTGTTTGTTATTATTCACTCAGTCTAGTCAAGAAGTATTCCCAAACAACAACTAAAGCCTTTCAGTGCGAAAAGTAAATAAGCCTGCCTGTGGCGCAGAAGCTGTCCGTAGACACAGACTGTCCATGTGGTGCAATTTTCATCAATAAAGTTTGTCTTTTTAAAAAAAATTCAGCCAAAGTCCGGCCTTTAGTTGGGTTGGACAGATATCTGTCAGCCTGTCAGTCTAACCATGCACTTTTCAATTCATATCATTAGCCAAGTTCACCCCCAGGAACTTGGTGCTGTTTATTCTTTTAAGAGCAGTACCTCTGATGATCAGCGGGCCGTGCACAATGCAACCTTTCCTAAAATCAACAACCATCTCCTTAGTTTTCTCCATGTCTAAGGAGACATTGTTGTCTCTTTCATCTCTGTACTGTGTGCCGTCGTCTTGGTGACAAGACCCATCACAGTCGGGTCGTCAGCAAATTTACTTATATGGTTAGAGCTGGACCTGGCAGAGCAGTCGTGAGTTAGCAGGTAGAAAAGGAGTAGTATTAGCACACAACCGTGAGGGTAGCCATTGCCCAATGTGGTTTGTCCTCTATTTCTGACTGACTGCATCTTGCAGGTGAGAAAGTCCAGTATGCAATTACAGAGGGGTGTGTTGAATCCCAGTATAGTGTGCACAGTTTCCCTATCAGCTGTGTTGAATGTGGAGCTATAGTCAATAAACAACATTCTGACATGTCTGTTCTTTCTTTCCAGATGTGTTAGTGCCGGTTACAGGGAAGTGGATAAAGCATCTTCTGTGGATCTGTTGCTCCCATATGCATATTGGTGGGGGTCCATGGTTGGGGGGCAAGATGTTCCTGACACCAATCAAATCGTGCATAGAAGATGTTCAGAAAGCGAAGGAGGGATCACTGTCACAGACCTGTGGTGGGGCTTTATAATCCGTGATGGCCTAGATTCCCTGCCACAGGCACCTTGTGTCACTGTTGTCAGTGAAGTTGTTATTAATCCTCGTAGAGTACTGTTGTTTCACACTGTTGATTTCCTCAGACAGATTGTTTCTTGCAGTTTCTGGGCCGCCTCATTACCTGAAGGCTTCTTCTTGGGTCTTTACCTGAGAAACAACCTCCCCCCTCATCCATGTTTTCCAATTGGAACGAATAGTGATTGTTCTGGTTATTGTTACATCATCTGTGTCAGTCGCTGTGTACTCCTGTATGTCAGTGTGTTGCTTGAGGGTAGCTGCCTCTCTGATGATGTTCCAGTCTGTACTTCCAAGGCAGTCCCGTAGAGCTGAGATGCTCCCTTCTGGCCACACTCTCATTTGATTCCTGACTGGTTTCACCGGTTTCACCCGAGGTCTATATGCAGGTGTTAGCATAATAGAGATGTGGTCTGAAGAGCCAATGTGAGGGAGAAGGGATGCTTTGTATGCTCCTTTTGAGCTTGTGCAGGCCTTCTCCACTGTGTTGTTTCCTCTGGTTCCAACAAGTTTATGTGTTGTTGGAACTTTGGCAGGACTCAAGGTCGGCATGGTTGAAATCTCCCAATAAAAAGAAAAATGCGTCAGGGTTTTTGTCTGCTGTTCACTGATGGCAACAAACAGTTCATTCAAGGCCTCTTTATCATTAGCGATGGGAGGGATATAAACAGTGCTATAAATTATTCTTTGTATTCCCCTCTACAGGTGTAATGGTCGGCACTTTAAGAAAAAAAAAATAGCTAATGCTGACCAGTGCTTGGAGACAATAGCAGCATCCTGGCACCATGCTTTGTTGAGGTATACACAAAGGTCGCCTCAGCGGGTCTTACCGGAGAGCGATGTTCTTCTGTCAGCTGACGGGCTGTATCTGAGATGTTTTCATTCAGCCATGTTTCCATAAAAACAAGGATACATCATTCTGTCTTCGCCTGCTGTAGAGGCAGGCGAGGCCGTGGTTAAGGGGCCTGATCGGCGCAGCAGCCGGAGCTGCTTTAATTCTTCCACTGGGTCGCTCGTATAAACATGAATGGGCGATCTTCCGATATTTAAAAGAGACTGTCGACTTTATACATATTTACCAGTTGTCTATATGATTCACGGACAGAGACGAAGACAAGGGGTTAGAAATACACTAATCATGAGGAGCCGCAGCAACGGAGTGTGATGATGATGAGTGGCGGCGTCACTGAGGCTCATTTATGGAGGAGGCTAACTCACCACCGATCTCATTGAATCTGTGGATGTCTTTACAACTGTACTGATATTCTTTTAAGTTGCATCCACAATATTATTCTCCACTACATGATGTGGACTTGTATGTCTCACAAAAAGACATGATTTAATTTTTGCCCATGTGAGACTCTGATTTAATTACAGTCTGATACAATAACCAATAATGGAAACTCCTTTACATGACATTATCAAAGTGAATCAGTAGCTGAATTCACTTTGATTTGTGAATCAATAGCTGTCAAATGCCACCCTTTCAAGCAGCCATTAGACCACAAATTTCTGATAAAGATAATAGATTTCGTGATCACTTATTTATCTAATTCTCTTAAGAAATTGGTATGAATCAAGTGCAACTAGCGGAGCAGTTTGTAGCTATCAAAGGCAAGCATGCCTAAAATGATTCAAAGTAAACATATCAACACATTATAAAATGCACCTTTTCTACAAATATATACATGCACGTTAAGTACTTTTACCTTCAAAACTGTAAAATCCCTTAAAAGTCAATGAGAAACACTCAGTAATGAGGCAAGCGCACAGTTCAAACGAGGTGTGTGAGTGTGTCTGTCATTCATTGTCCCTCATGGGCCAGCACAAATCCTGCAGCAGATTTATGATCTATCAAGTGCGTCAGAGGGTTTCCATTCCAAGCAGATCCCTTAGCCACCAGGCATCTGAATTCTTACTCCATATATCCGGAGCTCATTGGTCCAGAGCCTGGTATTGGAGGCCTCTTTGAGTGCAGAGGGAGCGGGTGAAAGTGATGTAAAATATTCGTTCACTGCCCAGAATTCCTGTCAAGCAATAGATTGAGGTGATCCATCAATTAATGTCCATCAGTTGCCAGGACTTAAGTGACACAAGAGATCTTGTTGGAGGGTGGACCGATGCCAGATGACATTTGGCTAAGGTCGGGGTACAATGTGAGCCAATCGCCTGTTCCTCACAGCCAACATCCATTCAGAAGATCCTAGTCGACTAGTAAAAGCCCTGAAATATATACCAAAAAGTCACTGCTGGGAAAGTGGCGTGATTTTTTGCATCGAAGCCAACAATAATTCAGACGATCTAGCGGAATGGTATAACTGCTACTCCCAACTACTAGTGGGAAGACAAATAGGGGTCTGGAGCCCATTCCAGCTGAAATTGGGCAAAATGTCAGTTCATCGCAGAGCCAACAGACAGATGAACAACCATTCACACTCATAATCATGGTTATGGGTAATTTAGAGTCACTGCTTCATCTATATTGTATGCTCTGGGACAGCAGGAGGAAGACAAGGGAACCTACATGACCGAGCTGAGAAGCTGTGAGTCCCACACAAAAGGGTCTCTGGTGGATTTGAACCCAAGGCAATCTTGCTGTGAAAACTGATACTTATTAGACCTTAATACATTACAGAAAAAGAAGTCGTTACAATAATACATAGCTTCAGCTTTACCACCATCACTCACACCAATATGTTGCAAAGGCATCTGAGCATTTCTGCCTTGTCAACAGTAAAAAGCACGCACAATCACATAGTGCCTCTTTCACTTTCTATTCTTTAGATCTCTTGTTTTGGTTGGAAAACATATTTTTCTGTCCGTGTTAAAGGCTGGGAGAACATAATTGGGTCTTGGAATTCAATATTTGGTTTAGTTAAAATAATTACAAGTGAAATTATGAATGTGTTCAAAACATTGCTGTTCTAAATATTGCATGAAAAATGGGCATATGTGGTATCGCACTAGACTGGTTCTCCTGGTTCATACCTACCAAACAGGAAGTTTATCGTTTCTTCAAATAAGTTCATGTCCTTTCGATTATTAAGTTTGGTGTTTCACAAGGGTCAATCCTGGGAACAATACTGTACTCCTTGTACTTGTTCCCACTTGGTGATGTCATTCAAAGACATGGTATCTCTTACCATTGTTAAGTAGAGAACTCACAGTGGTGACTTTGGTGTACGGAGTTCTCTACACGACTGCTTGATTTACATCCAAAATTGGAGTTAATTAATTAGAATGAAGTTTCTACTGGTGTCCTGTTTGACGTGAATATCAATTTCAGAATCACATTACAAAACTTGTGCAATCTTGTTTTTATCCCCTATGCAATATTTCGAAAAACTAGACCTGTTAGGCTTGAGGAGATAAGGCTGTCGGACTATATTTAATTTTCCCCATACTTCCCCATATTTTAATCTAATAGATCTATTTTAATCATTTTGAGGAGCTTCTGTACAAAAAATACTGTGGAAATAACTTTACATTTAATTTTGAGGGGTTCAGTGGGTGGGATTGCTTGTACAACGAAGTGGATCTGGGACTTTTCGGCCATATACCCTTGCTTTCCGGGACAACAGCATAAGTCTACTTTAAAAACACTTTGACGGCCGTGATTAAAAGAGTCAACTTGGAAATCTTATGTGGTAGTAGGGAAATTGTTAGAGCATTTACAACCTATGTGCGTGTGTTATAATACATGCTTTTGTTGCTATAGACTTGGAATTCAATATCTTGTAAATTTAAAATAATAACAACATAATTTATGAATGTGTTCACTATATTGCATGTTCTATTAAATCTTAAATTATATCTTGTTTGAAGTTACAAATGCCAATACATTGGCAAACCCAAAAAGCTGAAAAACAAAACCATGGTGATCCTGACCTCTAGTGGATCAGAAGTGGAACAGCTGCTTCCTGTGATCTACAGCTGCTGTGGACCAAAAATGGATGGTTCAGAGTTTATCAGTTTATCATCACTGTTAACCTGAATGCTCTTTATTCATGAGACTTCATGAGAATATGTTGAGGATCGAGCGCATGTAATGTTTTTGCTTTCTTTTGTGTTTATCAAACTTTACAACTTTTGAGTAACCTAACATGTTTGCAAATGTAAGTGGAAGTGTATGTAATTGGAATTTAAGATTATAAATTCAAAGATAATAAAAAACTGCATTCTTGAAAATGCGAGACTGAATTCTGAAATTAATTAATGTAAATAATAAAAAATTTGTTTGGACTTTCTTCATATAATATCCCTGAAAAGTTGGGGAAATGGAATCATCATCACCTCTGCCGCATACCCTTCATGTTAACGCGATAACTCAAAAACTGTTTCATGGATCATTTTCAACTTTTTTACAGACATAGACCTTAGTTCGAAAGAGAACTGGAATTATTTTGGGAAAGATCGGTTGTATATTTCCGACACAAGGGGGGGGCATTATCTCCAAGAGTTTTCTGACCTTAATTTCTCAACCATTGGTCTGATTTAGTCCAAACTTGTCGAATATGAATTGACTCGAGGATATAGGTCTGTATTCTTCATGTTTCAGTCTAGAAGATTGTATTTATTTCACTAGGGGGAGCTTTGTCATGAAAAACCGGTTTGTCTGATGTAACTTCCTAATCATAGATCCGAACAAGTTCAAATTTGGTACACATGACATGGCTTGAGAAGATCAATCTTTTGTTTATCAAATTGTACTGTGATTGTACATTTAACACTCATTAGGGATGTTTTTTGGACAAAATTCAAAAAACTATTTCATGGATCATTTATAAATTTTATGTCCACATAGATTATAGTGCAAGGAAGTAATTTGTGAATTTCTGAGACTAGGAGGAACATTATCTCTAAAAGTATCAGGGCCATAATTTCCCTACCGTTGGTCCGATTTAGTACAAATTTGGACCATACGAATAAACTTGAATAGATTTGTCTTGCATATTTTGTTTTTTAACATAATAGTTCATGTTTTACTTACATCGGGGAGCTTTTTAAGAATTTTTTTTTCCTCACATACATCCTAACCTGTGATAGGATGTTGGTGCACATGGATCAACTGGAGGAGATCCATCTTGTAAATGTTATATATTTCCCTAGGAGATGATGTTTTACTCACTAAGGGGAGCTATTTTATGAAAAACAGCATTTTATGGACATAACTCAAAAACTATTTCAAAGATCGTAAGGACTGTTGTATATTTCTGGCTCGGTCAAAAGGTTTTCTGGCCATAATTTCATAACCATTGGTCTGATTTAATCCAAATTCTGTATAATAGTACATATTTTTCTCACCGGGGCGAGCTTTTGCTCACAAAATACTATTTTGCAGACATAACTTCTTTTTATCATATCCGATTTAATAAAAATGTTGTAAATATAATTCTAGTCGAGGAGATCTACCTTGTATATATCATAGTTTACTCTGGTAGTTCAGATTTTACTCACTAAGGGAAACCTTTTTACAAGAAACACATTTTTCCTATCCTTACCGTTGGTCTGATTTGAACTAAATTTTGAGCATATGGAACCACACGAGGGGATCTTCCTCGTATATATATTATATTTTTCAGGGGGGTTTGATCAGGGGAATTGCTTGTACGTACAATGCAGTGGATTGGCAACTTTTTGGGGATCTACTCTTAGTGTCCGTGATGACATTATAGGTCTGGTTTAAAAATGTTGAGTACCAGTACCATCTTCTTTCTTTTGATTTTCATCAAACAAAAGTTAAGTATTTAAAGATAGTTGTATGAATCCTGGATGACAGCCAGAGGCGCGGCTTCAAGCAATGGACATCCCTGTATCACGCATGCGCAGGTCCAGTATCTATACCAACAAAGTTGACCCCTTATGGCCCTGTACGAAGTATATCTTCCAGTGTTGGCGGAATTGTAGTTATATAAGTAACTACACTGGATGACCCATACCAAATTAGTCACGAAGAATTCAAGTTCTCACTTTAGTGAACGGGTAAGAAGGCCACGCCCGGCAGATGGGGATTGATGTATGTCGATGCCCACTTCGACGCTGCAATTCCTGGGTCACCCCTTTCATAGTTGCCCATGATGTGGGGATGCTCCTTGTGGAGTGGCACCTAATTCCAGATGGTAGTTGAAGGCTACCTGCCTTATGCGCATGGTGAATGACGTCTACACAGCCTCAGTGTGTAGAGAGCACAACCTCTTCTATAGTACCATCATTACACAGAAAGAGCTACTCTGACCTACTTATGGTTGCAGCACCTTCTACGTAGGTTCTCCAAGCCCACAAAGGGCATGACAATATGGACTTGTTGTTCCCTTCACCAGCTGGTGGGTAAAACTCTGCCAGCTGGATTGGCTGATTGAGGTGCGACCTCGACAGAACGTTTGGCAGGATTGCAGTATTTTGCCATAAAGTCAACCCAGAGCCATTTGAGTTCCATCTCAAACATGACCCACATACTGACAAGGCATAAAGCTCCCCAACAAGCTTCACTGAAATAATGGCCAGGGGAAGACACCCTTCACCGACAGCCACTTCAGCTCTATCTGCTCCAACAGGCTCGAATGGATGTGAGCAGAGCGTGTCCAGCAACAAGTGCAAGTCCCATGCTGAGAGTCTAAGGGTTCTGGGGGATGAAGTCTCAGCGCCCTTGCGTTCAGAACAGTATTATGGATTGAATCCTTGCACTTTCTGCGCAGATCAGGATCAGGATCAGGCCCTGCAAGCTCTATTGAGTTAAAATGAATGATACAGATGATATGTGATAATAGTCTGTGGTCTTTGGGGAATAGACTTCAGGAAGATTGTGCTAGAAGTTCGTTGGCCCTGAGCATCAACAGGCATCCAGACCCTTTGGAGTCCAGACACTGAAGATATTTCAAAAACAGACAATACCTGAATGGTGAGATTGAATTAATAAAAAATACGTGGTTTAAATTGGGTAATAAAAAAAATAAATAAAGACAAACATTTCATATCTGTCTGCATTAGGGACAATAAGACAGACTATATGTAAAAATTCAGGTTTTGTGAACCTCACAGGAACAATAAATCTAATTAGCGTGTTCAGACAATCCGGGCAATATTGTTAAGGTTACAGTGGCCGACAGGGGCAAACACACTGCAACCATCAATTTCACAATGTATGCATAAGGAAAATCAACAAAAATCTTCATTCAGTTTACAACACCCATGCGCGCAGCAAATAAAGAAAACATCTTCATCAATTTCACAACAAAACACACTTAGCCGTGGTATCTTTATTAAACTTCCAGGTCATGCTGTCATTTGACAAAGAATTAAACTTTAATCAACGTTTAATTTACATCCAAGACAAACAATGATTCACACTCATGTTCTCAACTGCAGGTCATTTAGAGTGACTGTTTAACCTATTTCCACGTAAACTACAAAAAAATTAAATGAGAAAAGTACCGCTACTTATTATAATTGATATGTTGTAAGGTTTGACCAAGCTTTAATGTACATATTTGTCTCTAATGTTTACAAAAAATGCTCGATACAGAAAGGTTTTACAGAGACATATCAGTACATTCATGGGTCAGTATCACTTTAATCCATGTGTCTAACTCCGAAAAAGTTGTGAATCCAGATTTATTTGCATAAGTAATGAATTAACATTAAAATTGCCGCTAGATATGCTATCAGGGCTCAGTTGAGGTGATTCCTTTGTTGTATTTATATATGTACAGAAATGCCTCTAGTTTGAAAACCTATTGAATTGTTTAATTTCATCAAGTAGTGCAGTGTTTCTCAAATGGGGGTACCTAGTGGCTCGTTGGGGTACTGCAGGGGATATCTGTGACTCTTGATTATCAGTCATATATAATTCCTAATAATAATAATAATAATAATAATAATAATAATAATAATAATAATAATAATAATTCCTAATGATAAATTGAATTAAAAAAGAAAACTCTAAAAGTCCAATAAAACACGTTTTTTTTTCACTTCTTGGAGGAGAAATGTGGTCACGTTAAAAGATTTATTTCTTAATGGTAATTTAAATCTGTAAAGGTCTGAGAAAAAAGTAAAGTCTTGGTAATATCAGCTTCATTCTCAGGATAAAACATAAATGTAGTTATTGTAATTGTTTTTTTTATTTTACTTTTTAGAGTTTGTTAGGATTTATTTATGATTCTAAAAATGTTCATAAAAAATTGTTTGCATTGATCTACTCTACTTTGTTGATTTTGAAAGATTATTCATAAAGGGCACATTCTGGCATACATTTTGAGAACCAACTGATGGAGTTTACTCATATAAAATTTGAATAAATGCAGGAATAAATCTCTCTCAGACCCCAGCAAAGGGTAAACTGTTGTTGCTTACTGTCATTGGTCCGAAACCATCCAAATAATTGCTTTTTCTCTGTGAATGAACCAAACCATGGTTTATTTTATGGTTTAATCCATACCAAGACAAGCTCTTTATGTGAGACCAAAGTCCAGCTGTCTGACCGAAGTCACACATGCAATTAGAGTATGGATCGAACTAAGACATTTGGACTTCTGGACCAAACGGGATAGATTTGAAAGTAACCTGACAAACTTGATTTTCTCTTGATATTCTGGGTGAGGAAATGATGACTTGAATGTCCTTTTGAGGTTGGTTCTTCCTTGAGTTACTCATGGTAGTCCCTTCTTCGATCCTAAGGGAATAAACATTAATCCATGTGAATTATAGAGCTCCTTCACAGCTTCGTAGAACACTGGTATGAAACTTTTTTTTAAATAAAATTCTCATTTAAAACTAAAAGAATCCAGATATTCAACCCCCAGATTGACTGTTTTAGACACAAGAATTTCAAGATCATGTGCATCATCTCCTCTGATAGGATGAATGTGATCGTACTCTCAAGTTGAAATGGAACCTTAACAAACACAACAAAATAATATTCTCCTGGCTGATAGATATGCCTTACATTTGTTAAAGTGTTATCATTGTGGAGGGGCACATTTCTTGTTGGATGTGCTTTTGACAAAAGTTGCCTTGCGCTCCAGGGTCACCGCCCTCCTTCCTGACATTTGGTTCAGTTCGCTCATGTCCACCCCGGAGTCCAAACTGGTTTCTCGACTCTCATCTGGCCGTCGTCTCCTCTGCTGCTCTGACACGGCGTAATGGATCTCAGCTGCAGGTTTGCCCTCAAGTGATACAAACCAGGCCCGAGGAGGTTGAAGCGAGGGGATTTCAGAAAGTTCTACCAGAGCAGGCATAGAATGTCTGCTACCACTGATTATATTCAATGTTCCTGGGACTGACATTGACTCTGGGATGCTGAAGGGACTCCTGGATGTGGTGATGGAGTTTCCCTCCTTAGACTCCTCTGCTACCTGAAGCTGGTTCTCAGTTCCTTCTGTCTGGTTCTGGGAGGCAGTTGGACCTTTAGGTAGAGTCTGGGTGATGCTGTCTTTAGTCAGAGGATCAGTCGTGTCATAGTTTGCTGCTCCTGCACGGGTAAGGGTAGCTGACTTGCACTTCTGGAGTTGATCTGGCTGCTCCTCCAAGCAGAAGAAAGCTGGAGCATGAAGAATGGCAACAGGCTGGTTGTAGAAAAAAAAATTATCCATCAAAGAGCCTCTAAGGCTGATCTGCTCCTTGGTTTCATGCAAACAAGTCAGATCATTCAGGCCAGTGTTAAGCTCCAGTTCATTACACTCCATCGTGATGGCCACAGCGCTGGGGTTGGCTATGACTTCACCATTGTGCCTAAGAATAATGGAGGCATTATGCTGATTGTCCCCCTTCTCTGTGAATGATTGTTTCATCCCAGCCCCTGCAGACACTTCATGGTCATACGTGGAGGTGGTTTGGTCTCTTTTCATCACTGATGGCATCTTCTTTGTTTTAGTTTCACCAACACTATGCCTGGAGACACACAGACAGTGACACATTCATAAATACCAGCAGGATGCTTCATTCATTAGTGTAAGATCTCACTGGCAAAAAGTAATTTGGTAAATAATGGATTTTATTTGTGCTAGCAGTGACCAGTTTAAGGAAGGCTCTACGATCTCGACAGGGGGCAAACGCACTGCTACTTAAGAAAAACACGTAAAAATAGAAATAGCACAAGCAAATGAAAAACACCTTCATCCATTTGCCAAGCGGCAGCCCTGCAAAGGCCACAAGACAACTGAAACTTTTACGGTGGACACATAAAAGTGTCTCTTTTTTAATGCCTCATTCAGTAAAAAAAAACAGATATTTTACACAAAAATTTTCTGATGTTTTGATTAGCGGTGGTGGCTTCGCTTAACTTCCGAGTGGTGTGGTCATGTGTCTCAAAGTTAACCGTTAATCAACATCGTAACAACAACAAAGTAACTCGATGATGACCCTTATATGCACAGTACCCAAAGCAACAGTAAACAAGGTGTATTATACTTGCTTGAGAAAAATCTTAACCACCAACAAAGTGACTTCAGTTGTCGTCATTTTAATACATACAAAATGGTCAGAACGTCACATACAAAAGCTATTTTGTTTTAACTTATCATTGTCAAGGTTTTTTTACACTTTCCCTGTGTGTTTTCCAATTACAATATATTACCTCGAATAAAAAGACAATAAAAAGACAGTTTTTGACTGTTTGGTTATGAATTTAAGACTAAATACTACTCACAGCCATGTACATAAATGGCATTTAAGTTATGTTTTGTTTAAAGTTTACAAGTTATACTCAAATTAAGAGTAAATTCCCTCTATTTAAATATAATAACAATACTACTACTAAGTCTAATAGAATGATAAATTAATTGTTTTTGTGTTGAGTGTCACTCACGTCTGACCGCTCATGGTGCTTTATCATGAAGCATTTCCTTCTCATCAGAACCATTCACAACCTCACTTGGTGGGTTTACATGGGACACTTTTCTTCTTTCTGAATTAAATCTTTCTGAATTGCAATGTTGGTCGCCTATTTACATGACTTGTGATCTTTTGCATGCATGTAAGCCCGGTGTCCATTCTACCATTCATAAGGCGGCGATAATACTTAGATGATCTGGGTGCCAACCGCCAACATGCCCCCAGAAGAAGAATACAACAAACATGGCATGGGTGGAAGTGACTTTTTGTCCATCTAACTGTAAAATATGTTAAACTCTTTCAAAGTTGTGATGAATAAATCACTCTCCGATGCAGACCTGTACTGTTTTGAAGTCGGTGTATTTAAAATGCGTTGCGGTGCCAAAAAATGCATGGATACAACTCAAACAGTGAGCTTCCAAAACTGTGTTTACAGGCAGTGACTGGCTATCGGAACGGCTTTCCAGAAGGACTTAGACTATCTCCCTACAAAGGAATAAAATCTCAATCGGAAAGGGGACTTTTCTTTCGGAAAGGGATGTTTACATGCAATATTTTCTTTCTGAATAGGCGCCTTTTCAGAATCTATTCAGAATTAGGCTGTCCGTGTAAACCCACCTACTGATGGAGCATGAAAACTGTAGGTTTCAGGGATCATATCATCACCCATCCATTGTGTGAAACACCTTTTTACCTCCAGAGCAGCAGCTGCACCGGAAATATATTTAATGACTGATTTTTAGAACAACAAATTAATATGATAAATAACTCAAATTAGTGGTATCCGGAAGCAGATCCCACACTAAGGAACTTTTTAAGAATAACAAAATCTCTAATCAATTATTCTCAGATACACACTGATGAAACCTCTATATTTGTTTACCGAAGAGTCGGGATGTTAGGGAAGCAACCTCTGCAGATGACTCAAAAACTTTTTCTTCAATTTAAAGTTGTATACCCACATAGACCACAGTGGGAGGAAGATCTGGATTGATTTGGGGAAAAATTTGGGTTTATATTGCGGATACCAGGGAGAGCTTCATCTCCAAAAGTTTTCAGGCCATTTCTTAACCAAGATTTCTTAACTGTTAGTCCAAATTCTGCGAATATGAAGTATATTCACTGAATATGGGTATTCTTGATGTTTTGCTGTCGAAGGTAAAAATTCTGTGGTTGTTTTTCTCTTAAAGTACTGTAATCATATATTATTTCTCCCAGATTGTATTGCAGGTTACAACATGTCACTCTATGACATTATAGGGCACTGTAGAGAATGCACTGTTATTTCACAGAAAAGGTTTTACAGTGTACAGATTGGTATGAGATGTCACCTGACGGAGAACAATAACCCAGCCAGAAGACAGATGATGATAAGGAGCAATCCTCCAAGGACAACCACAAGGAGAGATGAATGTTGCAGGGTGAAGTCGAGGAGAATGTCAAGTCCAAAGAAACCTGAGACACATAAACAGCCATTCAAAGTTTGGATCACATGTCAACATGTGATGCAAACATGGGGTGCAAACATTTGGTACTCAACACATTTTTGCTTTTATAAAAACTCACTGACCCAGGCTAATGCCAGGCCGGTGTCAATAGAAAAATGAAAATCAACTTTAAGTTGAAAAATTTAATAAGCAATTCTTTGAATCCACTGAATGGTTGAATTTACATAAATTATGACAATTTTTTTGCTTGAAATGATTTTATCTGGATCAAATGAACTATATTTTTCAAATTTAGTTTATTTATATTTTAAGTTTGAATCCTCTTTATTTTTGTTATTTCAGAGTTGTATATATATATTAGCTCAATTAAGAGTAAGGTGTATTTTATGTTTTTGCACTGTGGGAGGGTCTCGGGGCACCACTGGGGAACCCACATGGCAAACTATCCACAGCAGATCAGGATATTAGCCCAGAATAGACGTTAGATTGCAGGTGCAGTAATTTTCTGTTATCACTTTTAATTGAGACAAATTAAGATGTTTTTTATGAAAACATATTCATTCCATTGAAATAGATGAAAACATATCGTATCGTCCAAATAAGTTTTTCTCCATGTCAGTTTAGAAAAAAATCCAATGCGGCTCATTAATTAATTTCCCTCAGGTACATTTTATTGATGATTATGATATTTCCTCTGTATGTTTATATCACTGAAAAATCTGGGATAACAAATTATTGTTGTCCCCACCGCCACCTCTGCATCTGCTGACTTAACATCCAGAAAATTTGATCATGGATGATTTTCAAATTTTATAACACATTATAGACGTTAGTGCTAGGAAGAATAGGATTGATATTTGTGGAAAGGCTGGTTGTTTATATCCGCCGCTATAAGGGAAGCATTATGTCTCCAAGTTTTCGTGCCATAATTTCTCAACCGTTGGTCCGATTTAGTCCAAATTGTGTGCATACGAATCAGATCAAGCATATCTACCTTTATATGTATACCTTTGCTGTCGGGGAGGGCAGCGTAGGCCTAGTGACTTTTGATATGTTTAGCGTGAGCACTTGCCTCTGGTGGATGACGGAGGTGCTGCGATCCAGTAGCCGAGGTGAGGAGCTGTGAACGTCCATGTGAGCTTTCCATCTACTCTCACCACTGTTCCAAGTCCTTTCCTCATCCATCCACCTAGAAAAGGTGAAAAAAAACAAACATGAATTATAAAATCAAAGTATATTCAACAATCCTATTATACCTTAAAAAGTCCCTGATCATCTCCTAGACAGTGGAAGTTAATGAGAAAGTTTCCCAAATGAATGACTGTATGAAAGCTGATTTGCCTAATATATCTCATGTATTAAAGTTCTAAAAGTTTGGACAGTTTTTATAGATCCAAACCAAAGTAAAAAGAAAGTCAAGTGGATCTTTAAGGCAACGCAGCACTGCAGCCAAGACTCCTGAAGAGGGTTGGTGGAGGCTGGAGACCTGTCACAAGTCACCAGTTCATCCCAGACACAGGGCCCTATCTGAAGAAGAAGTTGCCGTGGTTCAATTTTTATCAAGCTTTATTTTCAATTTTTATTTACAATTTTTTATAACAAGTCTAACGTCTAATGTTTAGAGCTGGAGAGCTGTGTGACAGCTCCTGTAATCTTTTAGAGGAGTAGTCAGCAGCCTAACCTGATCAAAGGGATGGGGTTGAATAGATTACTGAATTTTCATTTTCGGGTGAACTGTTCCTTTAATAGTAGATGGAAAACTGTAAAGTTTAAAACAGAGCCTCCGTTTCTTTCAATCCCATTCCAGATTAAAAGCTGTAAAGTCGTTGTAAATTCCTCTGATAATTTCTTAAATATCAGAAGAGGCTGGATTTTTGAGGTGACTACTCACCAGTGGTTCTGTTAAGGAACCAAGCTGGAACCACACTGGAGGTCGGAAATCCACAGCGGTCAGGAATCCTGAGGCTGATCTTGATGGGCCCTCTCACATCTAACTCTGTGTCTCCGGAGAATATCTGCACGCTCAGGGCCGCCACTGGCCTCAGCTCCACACTGACATATCCTTGAAAAACCCAGGAGGTAAAACCAGGGAGAATATGCACTCTGAAAAAGATTTGCTGAATTTACTAAATCCAAAAACAACTTCCACAAAACCGAGTTATGTTGGATTTAATTAAGTAACATTATTAAGATGATAAATTGCTGTATTGGGTCAATTCCATAATTTTTCCGCTGGTTAACTGCGTTTTTTCTGTCTTACATAAACTGATCTAGGAGTAACTTATAAATGTACTGGTGTGATCAAAACCGTTAAGTTGTGTCAAATCAATCATATTTGGTTGACCTAAGAAGTCTTAATTTGAAGTTCCATTTGCTAAGGTGGGCAGGTATAAAAGGCAAACACATACATATTAATTACATGGGTTACAATTACAGTTTTTCTTTAATCAAACAACTCACTAAGTTCACTTTCTGGAGTCTGTAAGCAAGTAAACTTAATCAGCTGATGTTTTAAATGAAATACTTATTTAGAAATATCTTGGCTTAATGTTTCAACACCGTTAAAATATGCTGTTTTTAGGTTTGAAATCTGTTTCTAATTTGCATCTGTTTGCAGATGACAGTGACTTTCATTCTTCTTCTACCACCAGATGGCCCCAAGGGGGGAAAAAAAATATTCCACAATATAATGCATATGTCTGTGGAAATGCCACCTACATGCTTTGATATAAGTGTGTGTAAATTTCAAAAATGGAATCATAATCATAGATACATTCAGACTGGTTTTGCGATCATGTCTACCTGACTGACTGCCTGCGATGCCTAAAGTGTTTGGAGAGCTGTCCTCGTCTGATGGCGGTTCTGAAACGCTCAGGTAGACTTTAATCGAGGCGACATCTCTGCCGTCAGTCAGATTCAGTAGACTCTTGGGAAACTGAATAGTAGGTCTTGAAGCATCTTCAAAAAAAGTAAAACATGATAAATGACAGCTGATGTGTTCATAAATTCAAAGTAAAACAAAAAATAAAATACAATAATGAAATACATTTCATGCATTTCACTGAGACAGCCAGAAGAAAGTTAATTACATTATCCCTCTTAATTACATTGTCCAAAAATTCATTGATTTTCCAAATCAGAAACCAAATAAGACTATAATTATAATTCCCCAAATATCAAAATTCACATATTCACTACATTGGGGATGTGCATATTTTAATTCATGAAATAATATTTCAAAGATTTTAAATTATAACTCAGATACCCTCATCTGAAAAAAATCTCACTCAAAAAATTACCCATAATTCAACATGTAACTGTGGAAACAAAAACATACAAACAAAAGTTCATGAATATCATTATTGACTAGTATGTGACCTCTGGCTCAATTTCAACTTTCAACCATGGAAACAAAAAAGAATAAAAATGAAGAAAGTTCTAAATAGCTGTAAATATCACTTCAATACACGTTTTATGGAAAATATTTCCAGTTTTTTGAGGTATTGAAACCAATCTTTGTATTGCCCCTAACTCTGTTTGTGTAGTGAAGGGGTAAATAAAACAAGTTAAAAACTAAATAAAGCTAATAACATAATACAGTACCTGATGTTTTGCCACTGATGTGGACAGAATCTTTAAAGAGCCAGATGTTCCCTTGAGTCAGGGCCCTTAGTGACATGATAACAGTTGAAAATACTGCAACAATAAGAGTGAAATGACTCAGTTCACACAACTTCCTCTGACCTGAAACAGCAATTTATAGCTTTTCCCAGTCCATCCGTTAAACCTCTACAAACGGAAAACAGATTAATCAAGCATGGGACAGTAAGAGGTTCAATTTAAAGCATGTGTTTGTTTTACTGGGTGACCATCTGGATGCTGGCCATTAGAAACAGATCCAAGCTGAGCAGCCCGCTGTGGGCCTGAGGAACATATTTGATGATGTGTCTTAATGGTAGCATCCAGTGGGAAACATCAGGGATAGTAACTGACAGTCCTAGTACACTTTTTAAAAAAAGGAATAAAAACTATTTGTTCACCGGTAACACGAAAAAAAAGTTTTATTGAGCCTAAAATTTTAATTGGAAATACTTAATTTTGAAAGAGATTTGAAGAATTGCAGGAATTAGAAAACGTCAGATTAGTGGATCAAAAATACACTTTTTTTCTTGATTTATATTTTAGAGGTTTTGAAGGAGAAGCATTTTTGAAGAAATCTGAGGAACATTCCAAGCTGGAATTTTATGTTTTTCTACTTTTTGGGCTCTAATCCCGAACCGTAAAAAGAATTTTGTAAATGAAGTTAAAAAAATAATACTCTAACTTGTAACCTAAATAAACTTAAATGTTTTTGAGTCTGACTTGTTAAGATTCTTTTTAAATAACCAACAATTCTCTTTTAACAGTGTGAAATATTTGTCTTAAAACACTGCAGGAATAAAACAATATCAGATTACTACACCAAATTAAATACTGTTTTATACTTTTGATGTTATGAAAGGCAAACTTCTTTCGTTTTTTCAAAAGATTTGATG
Source organism: Lophius americanus (assembly GCA_037951165.1). Taxonomy (NCBI): domain Eukaryota; kingdom Metazoa; phylum Chordata; class Actinopteri; order Lophiiformes; family Lophiidae; genus Lophius; species Lophius americanus. The sequence continues at coordinate 8,721,194 of JBBDHG010000028.1, read as the reverse complement.
AATTTCAAAAGCTTGTATTTCATTTGTTTGTGATTATGGTATATCATCATATAGTAGAAAATGAAAACTGTTTATGAACTTACCTCAGCTAGTAAACTTAATTGATTGAAGTATTTTCAAGTCTTTACTTCTTAATTAATTGAGTGTTACCACTTGGAGTTCATCAAAACAAATTTCCTTTTACAGTGTACATAATCTCAACGTTTCACCGTTCATCACCGTGTGATGCATCCCTGCAGGGGATTTGTTAATGTTTCATTTTGTGAAAGAAACAGATATAACACACAAATATTGTTGTTTTGATTGGCCATCCCAGCTTCTCTTAACATCCGGGTCATGCGGTCACTTGAGTCAGAATAAAACGAGAATCATCATTGCGATAACAACAAATAAACTTAATAATGACCATAACATGCACAGTACCCATAGCTGTAGTAAACAATGTGTATTATACTTTCTGAAGGAAACCCTTCATCAGCTTTGCGAATAATGACTTCAATTTGCAACGCGTACAGAACGATCACCTGGAAGTTGATCTCATCATCCACAGCTAACAAAACATCATGACATGTTTGTGTATTATATCTGTTTTATTCAACCATGTCCACATGATAAGTATTAGATATCGTACTTGGCATTCGGCTGGATTTACAAGGCATCAGTGTGCTAATGTAACCATCCTTGCTGGCCACTATTGTCATTGGTGTCCCATCCTGGTAAAGAACACGAATCAAAACACCACCATCCTCCCCAGTAAGAGCCGTGGTGGTCCTGGTGTAGTTTGTATAGACCTCCACCAACGCCTGGCCCATCGGTTGACGAGTCAAGGCGTCATTGACCAGGACCTTCAGATTAAAGGCAGGACCTGGTGAAAAAAATTATGGGTTTTTTTAGACAAAGTTTGCTGCTGAGGCACAAAGAAGTGGTTTCACAGAAACAATAACAATTAAAAGTGAGTGGGTTCATACAAATGAAGGGTCTGACAAAATCTACAAATCGCTTTAAGATATTCTGCAACACACTTAACCCAGCATGAACTGGGCCTACGCTTTCTTAAGGGTATGTCCCTGAAAAGTCCCCAATCCCCTGCACTGAACAAACAATCTCCCTGATTTAACTCTTGGAATTAATTGTAAAAGTTATGTCCGAAAAACATTTTTTTTTTCGTAAAAAGCTCCCCCTAGTGAGTAAAATATGAACTATAAGAGTAAAATATGATTTTACATACAAGAAAGATCTCCTCGAGTCGATACATAAAAGTTTAGACTCAATCAGTCCAACAGTTCAGAAATTATGGCCAGAAAATATATAGCGATGAATTCCCCCCCTAATGTCAAAAATACACAACTGAACTTTCCCAAAATCATTTTAGCTCTTCCTCGCACTAAAGTCTATGGAGGAATACAATTTTAAACAGTTTTCGTATTATGTCTGGAAAACCGTTTTTTTCATATAAAAGCTCACCCTAGTGAGTAAAATATTAACTACATATATTATTACAGTCCCAAGAGTGACACCTCTTTGACACTTTGTGAACAAGCACACGGAGTTATAAGTTTTCAAAAGCTGTTCCAATTTTATTGTTTATGGGGAGCAGAAATATACTAATATGTCATAACATTATGACCACTTGTCTAGTATTGGTCCCCCTTTCGCTGTCAGCTCTGAACCTTAAAGGACTCCACAAGACCTCTGATGAGACACCATTCTTAATTTATTCTAATGTTACTTAAAACATTCCTGAACTATTTTTGCATATGGCAAGGAATATTATCCTGCATAAAGAAGCTATTGGCATAAACAAATACTTTATCAGTGATGGGTCTACTTGTTCTGCAAAAAAGTTTAATTATGTGGTACATTACTAAGTAACATGTACATGATTAGCAGCTAGTTTACCCTCTTCCAATAGTGCATCCTGGTGCCACATCTTCTTAAGAGATGTGCACGCACCTGGCCCTCCACATACTGCAAAATAAAATCTGATTCTCTAGACCAGACCACCTTCATCCACCCTCTGCCCAGTTCTGATGCTGACATGCCCGTTGTAGGTATTAAGGCGGAGGTATGAATGGGCACCCTGACCGGTCTGCAACTACACATCCCCTTGAACTGCATGCCGTGACACCTCTCTATCAGAACTCGCATTCAATATATCAGCAATTACTGCTTATGTAGCTCTTCTGTGGGATTGGACAACATGGACTAGCCTTGGCTCCCCATACACATGAATAAACTTTGGGTATGACTCACTGCGGGTTAGCAATAAGCTCCAACCCAGTAGTAATGTTAATCTAACTTCCCCTACCAGTCATTATAATGTTATGGCTGATGTCAGATGCTTCAATGATTTCACAGATTGGATTGGCTGCATTTCCATTAATCTAGACCTTATTGACAACACAACAGGAAAAGCAATTTGCAGAATCCCTCGAGGAAATCAATCAATTAATCCCAGAAGGTTCTAAAACTGGACACAAATCCAAATGGTACAACTGGCTAATTAGTCCAACAAAACATGCTGTCAAGACAGCTTTACGCTGCAACAGCATGCAAACAGCTGTGTGCTGTACCTATTTCCCAATAATGAGATAGTCCCTACATGTTTTTGAGTAGCTCCCAGCGAAACCCATTTATGCTGCACTAATAATGTGACACTTTTTCCACAAACTCAATTACCCACTTTCACACCAACACCCAACGTTCTGTTCCTGACAACTACACTTTATATCTCAGAGGTAAAGTATTGAATAACAATGTTGTTCTCTAATATGTCTCTGGTTTCAGTGGTAGACTCTGGATGTCTGAGGTACTGGGGACAAAATAAATACCAGTTGTTTATCTCTTTGTGTCAGCCCAATGATGACATCACCTCTCTTGCCCAATGTTAGCTGGAAAAAGCCCCATCCTCCTTGAGACCCAAAACAGGATAAGCTGTTACACAACATGTATTTATGATGAGATACCAGCATGAAGAAAATCTGATGCATTTTTGCAGCAGCAGTTTCAACCCCTGGTTAGGGTTTAAATTGATTCATTGTGTGACTTAGATGAATTAGCTTTAGATGTCTGGCTCAGATCCTTCATGTTTCCACCATGATGATCCTTTGTTATGACGTGATAACTCAAAGACTATTTCATGGAAAATTGTCAAATATTAGACCTAGAATGACATTTTGTCATGAAGAATAAGATTGGTTTTGGGAAAAGTCAGTTTTACATTTTATGACACTAGAAGGAGCTTTATCTCGAAAAGTTTTTGTGCCATAATTTCTCAACTGTTGGTACGATTAAGGCCAAATTTATTGTATATTATTTTAGTCAAGGAGATCTAGCTTGTACATGTCATGTTGCTCTGTACCAGTTCATATTGTAGTAACTAGGGGAAACTTTTTTAAAGCTTGTTTTCTGGACATAACTTCCCAACCATTATCCCATCTATTTCCAGATTTGGTGCATATGAATCAACTCGAGGAGCTCAAACTGTATGTATCGCATTTTGCTTGAAAAATTCATGTTTTACTCAGTAAGCACTATTTTTCAGAAATAAATTCCAGACCATTGGTCCGATTTAGTAAATATTTGGTGCATATGAATCGACACGACAAAATCTATCATGTATGATATTTTACTATTATAGTTTGTTTTACCCACTAAGTTGGGCTTCTTTCTTTTTTTTTTAAGCAAAACATGTTTTTCTTAACTTCCCATTTAATGTCAGTAGTTCAATCAGTGGGATTGGTTGTACAACTAAGTGTCTGTACAACTAAGTGTTTGTACAATGTAGGAGATTGGGGGCAAGCAATCGCAGTGATTGAACTCCTCAAACAAAAGTTTGTCACAGTATTTTTTTGTAAAGAGCAGCCCCTATTGATTAAAAAATTTATCAAGTTAAATAGGATACATACAAGATAGACCTCATCGAGTCGATTAATTTGTGACACATTTGGGAAAAATCGGGGCAATGGTTAAAAACGTAGGGCACTGTGTGTGAACCACTGTGTGTGTAATACTTTGGTCAGGCAAAGACTTAAATGAATCAGGTTGGCCCAATAGAATTTCTTTGTGCTGAAAGAAAGCCATTCAAACATATGGGGGAAATTTAAATGATTTAGTAAGATTAGTCCAAATATCTGATTGAATTCCTGTTGAGTGAAAACAATGTGAATAGTAAGGAATTTTCCATGTTTCCAAAGGTGGACACAAAATGAGACAAAATCGGAAACTCGATTGTATCAGTTTGTGTCAACTTGAAATTATTGAAAGCGTCCCCATAGGAACCACTGATGAACTTCCTGAACAATGTTTCATAGAAACTAGTAATGTGATTGCTGGTTCTGTCAAGCGTTAAAGTTCCCCTATTCATCCATTGACCTGCTATAAATATTCTCTCCTGAACCATGCTGTTGAATTTAAAGTAGTTTTAAGAACTGTATGTCTCAGCTTAACATTCATCATCAACTCACCACAGCTTAATTATATAATAAATATTGTGTGCTTGAGGAACATCAAATATTCAATTATTGGACTTTATCATCATTGCTGGGATTTCACTACAGCAGCAATCTCCCCAGTCATACCACTGTGAGCGTCTCTCTGTCTCTCATGTTGGCAGTAGAAGTGGTTGTATTTGCCCATATTCCTGCTGCTCTAGGACCCACCAACAGCTTCCATGGAATGCTCAAGGCTTATGCTTGTCACTCATCTCATTCGCTGTTGGGATCCATACACCAACGAAGATACACTTGTGTTTTAGGATAGGCAGCCTCCTCATAATGTGCGTTCTGCCATATTGGCCAAGCATAAAAAATCGGGGTCAATACATCTGAAGTAGAGGTGTTTCGTGCCAGATTACTATAATCTCCCCATTTGGCGAACTGAGACGTGTCACAAAGAGGTTTATGAAGTGGATTGAAATGGGCCGTCTGAGGCCACTGAAGGAAATGAGAAATAGATCCTATGTTGTGTGGGTGAGGTGACTAGAATAGTGTTAGAGCGCATTAATGCCCCCCCTCAGAGGCACGCGCCCTCTGATATGTGGAGCCGCTGTTCTCACTTCTGTCAGGTCATTTGGCCAAGTTACTGTTGGGAATTTTCCTATTTCAATAGGAAACATTGCAACATCTATTACGATATACTAAAAAATTCCTCTTTTTCCACAGAGAATTGAGGCAATGTATTATGTATTTGTATTACCCAAAAAGTCTGTGATATTATGGATTCATGAAGGCCTCTTATGCCTTAGCTTCTGTTGCCGCAGGCCCTTTTTTTAAAGTGATAATTCAAAAATTTCTATATGGATGATTTTCAAATTTTATACATCCATAGACCTGAAGAAGAACTGTATTGACTTTGGGAAAGTCGTATATTTCCAACACTAGGGGAGCTTTATCTCTAAAAGTTTTGGGGCCATAATAATAAATTACACAAAATTTTGTGCATATGCATCGACTTATGGAGATCAATCTTGTAAATCTCATATTTTACCATAGAATTTCATATTTCACTCATTAGGGGCAGGTTTTTCATAACAAAAAAAAATGTTTCTGCTGTCAGGAATGACAGCATAGGCCTAGTTATGTTTTAGAGTAATTTTATGATCTATTTGTGATTAACTGGTGAAATATACCTTTGAGTGTAATTATTCATGCTTTTCAGTTTAATGAGAAATACTTATATATTTCGAAAACAAAATATTATTAAACTGCACATATTAATTTACAAGTGATTTAATAGTCTTCTAAGTTCAAATCAACATCAGTTGACCTTTGACCTCATTCTGACAGCAGAAACAATGAGAGGATATCCAACTACTGTCAATAGAAATACTGTTTCTCATCTCTTAATGTTGAACATTATTAGATTCTATTATTCTTTTTTTTTTCCGAAAGTTTAGATGCTTTTCAAAAATTTCTAGAATCCGATTGATTTTTCAACAGATAAAAAGTTAAATTTGAAAATGTTCCATTATATCAAGAAAAAACTAAATAAAGACAAACATAATAATTCAATTATTAAATTCTTTGCTCAAATTATTTATTACAAATAAATAAAATGTATAACTTGTTCAGATGGGAAGTTGCTTTGTGTCTGATATTTGTGTCTGCGTCAGCAAATTTGAGACTTTTGATGACTTCTATCTTAGTCTCATTGAACCTTCGTAGTTTTACTACTTCAGAGAAATGTACAGCATTGTATAACAGACACCACAGTATACAACATATCCTCCATTTCTTTGGTGAGTGAGTAGTAGAATTTTTTATGACAATGCTACCTGTCATTTATAGGATGGGATTTATAGGCAGCAACTGAATATTGTTTTTTGATCTGAGTTACTTCGAAAAATACCAAACTGTGTTTGATAGTTCACTGGTTCAGAGAAACTCCAGCGCTGCAGTTCAATGAGGGTCTTCCAAGTCTGATGTGGTTAATACCTGTCAAAGTGGGCGAAGGAAAGACAACTGGTGAACCAACAACTGGGTCATGGGAACCCATGGTTCATCAGAATAGATATTGTAGCAAAAAATTGCAGAAAAAGTGAATGCTTCTTCTGATAGAGAGGTGTCAGAATACAGAATGCATAACAGAGCCCTTTGTTACCCAAAGTGGAACATAGATAATGGGTTTTAATGTCATGGCCGAAGGGAACCATTAGTCAGGGGACAGGAGTTGTGAGACAGAGGCGTTTTTGACCAAAGCATAAAGAAATATATACTGATTTTGGATTCTTTCTTAATAACAACTGACAGGGAGTAATAGACCCTGTACAGTTTACGTTACATACTCCAGACAAACATACAAATCTCTATTTGCTCCTATCATTTTATGCTTGGGTATTTCATCATGTAAAAATTCCTGAAAATACTATATTTGTTGCTAAAATCTTTAAAATTGTGCTTTTTAGGGCATATAAACATCGTTATCATTCCACCATTGACTTCATGTCAAGATCCATAGGGAGGAAGCACATACATACTGTGCCTGGTCATTTCTGTGAGATCACCAGGCAGCAATAGCAAACAGATGGTGTGACAGGGACTTAACTCCGGTCTCTGAACCCCCACCAGCCCTCTCCACAAACATGCTTGTTTGTCTGATGGAATTAGGCCAAATGGTCGGGATGAAAAAAAAATACACATTTCATATGTGAGCCAAAGCAGCTGAGTCAGCACTTTCAAAAGGAAGTGAAGGTGAAGGCACAATCATACAGTGTCCAACCATTCTCCAATGGATACAAACCCCCCAAGGCATAATTCTTTCAGTTTGCTGGACAATGAAGGGACAACAATTAATATTTTAATCTCAGCAAGACTGAGCTGGCCATCTGGTTCAGGAGAGGAGATGGAGTTTTGGAGCAGTTGCACTTTTTCACTTTGGTTTACTTGAGAATCTGTCCTTAGAGGGCAGAGACGCTGAATGGAGGAGATTTAGTAGGACATCACTTGAAAAGGTCGGGCGACCATGCTTGTGTACGTTTCCCTGCATCTCAGCAGCAGACTGGAGGGTCATGTGATAAATCCCCTCCTACAGCAACATGAATAGTCATGAAAGACTTGATAAGTGAACCAGAGCACTGATCCCTCTTTGAGTTCCCTGACTGCCCCACTGTAAAGGAGAAGTGTGTGGGAGATGAAGGGAAAGCATACACTGGACAGTCACCACCACCATTACAGCCACCTCCGTAGTACTTTATATGTCCCCATTTGCTACAAAAGAACTTCTGATCAGTCAAGGCATGGGAATCAGAAAGACCTCTGAAAGTTTGCTGTGGTTAACATCCATTTAGTATATTGTGAGTTGAAAGTTTCATAGTTTGGACTTTTTCGTCCAGCACAGCCCACAGATGCTTGTCTGGAATGCAATCTCTTGAGTTCATTGTTGACTTCCTTAACCCATTCCTAAACCATTAGTTTAGTTTTTTTTTGTGTGGCAGGGTACATGATGGGACTCTTACCCGTCTGTGGCTATATAGCCAGATATGTGTGTTCTGACACCTTCCTATCTGACCCAGCATCAAACTTTTCTTTAGTAATTTGTGGTACAGTAGCTCTTCTGCTGAATTAGACAACAGAGGCTAGCCTCCACTCTCCATGTGCTTCAATGATTCATTGGCTCCTATGAGCCTTTTGCCAGAACATCAGTCATCCTTTCTTAGACCACAGTGGTAAGTACTAGCCACTGGATTCTAGGAGCAACCAACAAGAAATGTAGTTCTTGGGAGGCTCTGACGGTCTGAGCATGTTTTGGTATTTGTTTTTTGTTTCCAAAAAAATTCGTAGTTTGATTTTCTGTTTTGATATACAAGAGATATCAGATATCAGTTTGATATCAGCGATTCCTTTTAAAGATCAAAAAGGAGGAGAGACATTCGAAAAATGGTTTGATTTTGATTTTCTAATTACATTTTGAAAAAATTAAATCACGAAGAGATAGAAAAGAAGAATCGTTTGTTTTTTAGTTTTCCGAGACCCGAGACCGGAAGTGGCTTTTAATAAGGGAACGACAACAGCTAAATTAGGACTGTCAAGTATCACTGTATTCCTGAGCAGAAGTTGTATTCTTATAAATTTAATTTAATTGCGTCTCTGAGCAAATAATTGCGCTATAAATTAAATGTATTATTATTATTATTAATTCAAAGCAATTTGAAGAAGTTAAGGCTGGATTCTAAACTATTCTTACTGGTCTTGTCTGCATTACTTTCTAAGGTCTTTGTTCTTGATATGAAATACGTCTGCAGACCTGCAATGGGTCTTCGAACCGCTGACAAACCCACCGATCAGCCACAATATTAACCCCAGTTAGTGGTTGTAATTTTGTGACTGATTCTTGTATAATTTCAAAGCTGGAAACTGATGACATTCCCCCAATGTTCGCACGTGTCAAATAATAACTGATCGATTTAACTAAAGTCCCTCATATCCGAAAGATGATTTATGTTCTGGTCTATCTGCAGACTGACAGCAGCTACCGACGCACCTACTGCATGATCCATCCTGGAGATTTTGATGTTGATGATGTCAATGATGATGATGATGTTGTATATCATATTATACACTTTACATATTTAATGCAAAAGCAGTGTCTTATATGATTGACATCATGAAAGCCTTTCTAGGCTAGTTTCAACACATTTTCTTTCATGGTTGATTTTTTTTAATTTCTCTTTGGAAAATAAGTATAGCATTAGAAACATATATGAAGTATTTATACTATTTGGTAGTGACACAGTAAATATGAGACCGGTACTCATTAGATCACCAGTTATTATTGAATAGATCAGACGGGAGAACATATTTTGATACAAATGGTCCAGGCTGACTTAATCTTTAATATATCTCAAAAACCCTTTTAATACAGTGTATAATAGAAATAATATAAAAATTAACCCTATACTACTTCAGAAATATATAGTAGGTTTATCAAACTTTCAACAATGATGAGAAGTACTTTCTGTAAAGTTTCTCTTGCTGTGCAACAAACTTATACAGACCTGGCAGGGGTTCCAGAATTTGCTGCTGAATAGACTCTTGTTCCATCTGGTTCCTGTTAGAAAAGTTCCACTCGTTGGTATGCAGCGAGTGTCCCATCAGAGAGTACTCTCCCATCGCGTTCCCAGTCCTGCATAAAACCAGTACTGGCAAGACCAACATGAAGATGAGCATGACTCTCAGAGTAGATGAAGACCCCAGCTTCTATAAGTGCTACAGCTACTGGAGCTGTCTCCTGTTCTCATCCACACACACAAGTTCAACACAGATTAACATCCTTCCTCATCCCCCCATCCCCTCCTGTCAGCAGCCACTACAACTCCTCCCCTTTAATCCATCCATCCTATCCATCTATCTATAAGAACATACTTATAGTGAATAATATCATTTTTAGACATACAATCAAACATACAAACTAACAAAGGTTTCCATTCCATAGCTGACATCCTTTCTGTGTTATCATCTTATTACAAATATTTTTGAATCTATGTAGAAAGACTGTACAAAAACTTCCTCAAGCGTCATCATTCACATTCTAATACAGGCGATAGAGAATGATCCAAATTCCTTTTCATAGTATTTATCCTTCGAATTAATTTTAATTAATAACTGGGTTCATATTAGTTCTTACTTTTATTGTTTTAATTTATATTATTTGTTCATTCAGATTAATTTCCTCATCTTCTTCCTCTTCTTTGACTGATTCATTTTGGTGAAAAGGGTTCTTCTCTATTTATTCCAGATCTCTCCTGGTAACACGATAACTCAAAATATTTTATTGGAACACTTTCGAATTTTATTCCCACATAAACCTTAGTGTGAGTAAAAACTGGAGTGATTTTGAGAATTGAAAGTTGCAAATTACCACCAGTAGGCGGAGCTTTATCTCCAAAAGTTTTAGGGCCATCATTTCTCAACCGGTGGTCAGTTTTAGTCCAATTTTGGTGCATATGAATTAATTCTTCTTGAAAATATCCGGTTTTACTCGAGTATTTTATATTTAAGTCATTAGGGGGAGTTTGAGGAGTAGAAGGGATTGCTTGCACAATGCAGGGGATCGGAAAGAGCTTGTTGGTGAAGATGCATATTCTAATTTCACTAGCATATGTTTTCCTTAAAAAAAAAAGAGGGAGAAAATAATACTATATTACAGAAAGACTTCATAAGAAGTATTTACTCTTAAAAAAAGCCCAAATCAAAAGTAACTAAATTGTTTGGCATGGCAACCATCTTGAAGATAAATGTTGTTTAAATAAAAGTCAAATTAAAATGATTTGGTGCTTTTAATTTATAGATTTATTAATTTCATTGAAAGTCTTTCCTGTGAATAGCATAGCTATGGTGCTATCTCATTGACTTCTCCAGTAGACTGGATAGTGTGTACTGTAAAACATGATGGAGAAACACTTGCATTAAATTATAGATACCACTAGATGGTGATGATGTAATGTATCTTTACCAAAAGAAACTTAAACCTTCAATTAACCATAAGTGATCCCATTAGTTTTCTTCTACTAACTGACTGACAGACTGACTGCTCATTGAGCTCAAACAGTCAGTGACTAGATGTCTGTGTCAGTCGTGGTCCTACTGAAATGATCAGCTGCTGTCGTAGTAGTCATGGTGATATAAGTGTTACATATTATGTATAATCTTGTAAGATCTTTAGGAAACCATACACATTGTCATTATGAAAATTATGGAGGACAAAAAATACTTAAACAATAGAATAATGCATAAATAAAAACTAAACTAAAATATATAAAAGAGAAATTATAGAATTTGAAAAATGTAAGATACTGATAACTATCATTCTTGAAATTCATTGATTTTTGAAATGTTGCTCCTGATCTGCAGGTACACAAATTAACCATAACATAAAGCCCCCTGTGTCATATTTTTTGGGTCCTGTTTCACTTCAAAACCCTGTGATTCAAAATTAGTCTTGACACCTTTTTATCAGAACGACTATTAATTAAACCTCCAAAAAGTTGGAGATATTGTGAAATCATTATTGCAGAACGCAGATACAGTCCACCGCCCAGATCCTTCTAAAGAAAATATTTCATGGATCTTTTTCAACTTTTATACATCGATAAATGTTAGTGCAAGGAAGAACTGGAATGATTTTAGGAAAGATTAGTTGTATATTTCTGAACCAGGTTGGAGCTTTGTCTACCAAAGTTTTCGAGCCATAATTTCTCAATTTGTTCCAAATTGGTTGCATATGAATCGACACGAGGAGATCTATCTTGTATATATCATATTTACTCAAATAGATCAGATTTGACTGACTAGGGGGAGCTTTTTTATTGAAAAAAGCTGTTTTGCAGACATGACTTCATATTTAATTTGAGGAGTTCAATCACGGGGATTTCTTGTACAACAAGAGGGTTGGGGACTTTTGGGGATATACCCTTACTGTCATGGACGACAACCTAGAGCAAATTTTTTCCCACCAATGAGTTGTACTAGCTCTTCTGTTAATGGGAATTCACAATAGCCCAGGCCTATATTGTCCACGTGGGTCACAGTATATGCTACGAATTTGAATAAATAACCCTAATTGGTCCCTAATTTTACCTAACTTTGAACAGAGCTGCTCAGACAACAGAGTTGGATCTCAAACATTCTTGAAAATTACTCATACAGTCAAGCACCCACTCATCCAGACTAAATTAATCTGAAACCAGTTTTTGTTGATTCAAATTTCCCTTTCAAATGGTTATGTTCCTTGTTTAGAGTTTGAAGCAGGGAGGATACAATTCTGAATGTAAAATCTGGATTATTCGATTCATATTTACATTTTTATTTAACTTAAATATTTTTTTAAGGAATTATGCAGGAGTGGTATTTCTCAAACTAATTACAAAAAAATTAAAACCTTAAGTATTCCCTGCTGTACCAAACACTACTAGACCCTTTTTTTTAAAGAAACATTGTAGAGTAGAGGAGTGGAGCACTGCACTGAGATTAGGATCCTGCACAAAAACCAGATTAATGTGGATTTTGCAACCAAGAGCTAAAAGGTTGCAAGGTTGTCACGTTAAAGTGGCAGAGAGATGATGAAGAAATGCTTGTATTCTGAAAATCAAAACAGAGGATCATACACATAATTTAGCACAAGGAAAAGCAACAGAGTATGAAACCTAAACCGTCAAAGAAGAGGAAGGGGAGGAAGCGTGTTGGGAAACCATTTAGAGTTAGTCTGATTGGGTCGGCCCAGTTTACCCACTAGATTCAAGATGGTGTGGGTGTGGGTGTGCAAGAGCGTCCTCTCATGGGACCTTCACGGGCGCATTTCCTCCGTGGCAATACCATCGGCTCTGCATTGGATGTTTTAGAGATGAAGGTGTCTCACGGCTCGAACAACAAGCTCTGCATCACCTCTTACATTTCTTGCAAGGACACAATCATCAGATTAGAGACAGCTGTAGCAAAGCAGTTGCAGCAACCATCCCACAATCAGAGGGGTGGTGGTGAATCCCTACCCTTTCAGTCTACATGTCTTTAAGGTCTTTGAGCAAGACCCTAAACCCTAATTTGCTTGCTGGGCACTGAACTGGGACTACTAACTGCTCCTTGGGTATGTGTTAAACTCAGAGAACTAATTCAGCCATATTGTTCCGAAGTGTAAGGCACAGTGATAGTAGAGAATAAACATAACTATCACTAAATCGACTGGGAGCAGGCAGGAGAACAATACTAGTCCCTTGACACCATAAAGAATCAATTCTGTACAGAGCTCTAGTGTGAAGCTCTATTATCTTCCTCCAGTTGGATGAACTCTGCAAGATTATCTATCTTACCTATTTCCATTATCCTTTCCTTTTCATCAAGGCTCTAAAAGGAAGCACAACCCTCTCCTACACCACGTTCATAACCGTTTCTGGAGGAGGGATTACACATTATCGTTGAAGGATGTGCTATAGAATTTCCCACATGTTCTCAGATGAGTTGTCATCCGGCAACTGTGATTTACATCATGTTCAAAGTCATGCTCCCACTGCGGACTCCTTGTGCTTGACTCTTTGAAAATGTTTCTCTGTTCATTTAATCATTTAATTAATAACTTGTCTGTTCATATATTGCTTAGTGTAGAAATGTAGGCTGTTCATAGATAAGCAGTATGGTTGCCACATCAATGACCTTTCCCTTTTGACATGAGCGGCATCAACCACATTCCTGTTGCCGTGTAGAAACTGTGAAATCAGTCAATCTCTTACCGTCTGATGTGCTTTTGGGCCAGAGCCAACACTGGACACAAAAAGGTGCAAGTCTCGATAGTCAGCCTTTACATGATGCATGTGTCTTGGGTATTTATACAGACATCTTGGTATTTAACCGCACTTTCAATGTAATTTTGCATGTATGACATTTCATTAATTTTATACCAGACATATTTCCACAGTTTGTCATGGCCAATCTCTGACCTCTAGGATTCTGTATCTCACCACTTTCCCCTTTTTCTTTCTGTGTGTGTGGGATGTGTATATTTGTGTGTGTGTGTTTGTGTTTATGTGTGTAAGACTGGCTCGGCTCCTCTCCAAACTCAACCAGTCAATCATCTGATCCTCTGTCACCAACCCTGGTTGATCGCCAGTTTATAACAAAAGTTTTGTAGTTCACACATCGTCTCTTTAACAAATCCCGGGTCATGAATTTAGGGATTTCTTGTACTTCAGCTTTAACATTATTGTTTTTCCCTTTGTCCTGTGTTCAGAATGCCATCGGCACCTCCCTCTCTTTGCCTCCTCCCAGTAATACATGCTGGGAGAAGCCGGAAATTTACCAAGCTGTTGAGAAGTTGACTGATTCTCCCGTCAACAGGATTTTGAGCCTTACTTCCCTATCACTAATTATCAGAGTGCAAAGGAGTGAATTTGTGACCGTATGGTGAGTATACTGGGTAAATAATCTGTGCCAGTGCAGAAGGAAGATCAATACTTTAAAAGGTGGGCTTCAAGGTATCTTTGATATAGCACCTTTATTGGCATTTTAGATCAAAATAAAGGCTGGATGAACCACAAATGCACTGGAAACGTTACTTCCATATTCAGAAACTTACTTCAGCAAAGCAGGGACTTTGAAGAAGGGGAACACCCAGGTATTTACATGAGTGCATCTGCTCAATGTCCAAACCCGGCATGTTCACTGGTGTGTTTTGGGATGTTCTTCTGCAGAGGTTAATCACCAGCTCCTTGGACTTGCTGGTGTTAATGTGCAGTGAACAAGAAATGAGAATCCAGTACTCCTTATCAATCCCCTTTGGTATACATCCAAAAATGGTTGAATCATCGAACAACTCACGGAGGTTGTAATGTCATGTGTTGTGCCTGAAAGATGTCTTGTTGCAGGGAAATAAACCGAAGGAAATGAAAATGATAGACACTTCACCTCTTTTCTCTGTCTGCATGAGCCCAATCAATATTGAACTGGTCTGCGGTGTAAACAATGTCAGAACACCTGCTCTAATTGGTCATGTAATGTACAGGCTATTGACAAAAACCAGCCATGCATTGAAATTGTAACATAATTATGTTTGGTTATAATCACACTGGATTGTAGTCCAAAATGTATAATGATTTCTTGTCTATCTTAAAAGAAATAAATACATCTTCCTGTATTATTTTTTATCTGTCCAAGTTTTTGTCTGGACTAGAACTCATGCTTTGCTCTGTTTTATGTCCTTCAAGTTACACGTGAAGGTTGGCTGTCTCGCTGATGTCCACCTCCGGGGCTTTCTGTTGGATGAAGCATGAGTGAATTCTTCCTCATCTGGCTTCTTCACCATCATAGGTCTTCTGTGACAGGGGCCTCAGATAGGCAGTCAGTTGACACATTTGTCCTCCCGCTCTATTCCCCTCTGACAAAGTATAAATCGGAGTCTAAACACACAAGCAAGAGGATGGATGACAGCCAGAGTCTCCAGGATCAATTTGCCGCAGATTAGATACAGTAATGCTTCATTTCGTACCATCTATAGAGACTATTTCGGCAAACTGCTCACTTTCACCCTGGTAATCTGTGCAGGCTCTCTGCTTCACCCTCGGCTGCCTTCTTTTATTAATCATATCTGAGCAAAACTAAACTTCCACTTATCTGCATACAGAGTTGCCTTGTTTAATAGTTTCTATTAACAAAGCAAAGACATTCATCTGTTCCACTCTGTGACCATGTTTTTATACTTCACTCTTTCTGTCCATCTTTTATATTAAACTTCTTTTCTATTTCAATAGATTCAAGGTCAGGAGTGCTCAGGGGAAATTAACCGTCTATGTACAGTTTCCTTTCTGTTTTAGTTTCCTGAACTAATTAATATTGCCATTACTTTTAATGAATAATCATAAAATATTAACCGTAAAAAATGTTTTAACTGTACTGTACTTGTAGAGCCTCTTTTATAGTCTACTCACAGACATTCATACATGGAGGTGAAGGAGCTACCATAAAAGGCGGCAACTGCTCATCTGGAGGGATAAACATTCATACAGCAGTGGAACAGCCATAGGTAGCAACCCAGTGCTAAGCATCATGCTCAAGGACACCTCGACACGTAAACTGCAGGGGTCAGGAATCAAACAACCAACCTTCTAATCTCGACTGATGTATGAATACCTATTATGTACATATGACAATTTATTGTTGTTGCAGTTTTTGTTGTGCAAAACTCCTCAGGTTATATTCTTTTGTTCATATGTGGGTAAATAATGTAAGATAATTGGAATGTATTCTCAATCCCATGGCACAATATACATTTACTGTGTGCAGATTACAAGTCAATGCGAAAAAAGTTAATGACTTGAAAATTCCAGCTAACTCGTAAATTATTATTATCACCTTTTTATTTTCCGGTCAGTACAAATGTGAATGCACAATACAAAAGTACAAATTTCATGCGATTTCAGGTGGAATGTTTCGGCGATGTCAGGTGGCATATATATAAAATATATTTGCTATGATATCATTTTTTTAACAATACAAAATTCACTATATGTCAGATACTAGAAATTACTTAAATTACTTAAAACAAGAAACAATGTATGGAGAAAAAAATCTAAATTCACATATGTGAAAAAGACTACGCAACTGAAACTGACCACTTAACATGGAATTATTTTCTGTTAATATGTCACAAATTGTATGCATGTAGAATAAAATACAATACAAATTGTCACGTCACATGTTCCGCTTTGTGCAGTGTCAATAATTGTTAAATCATTTAAAATCACATATAACAAACAGACAAACATTGTCCAGTCCTACGTCAAATATATGTTTATCTCATGCAAAATTATTCAAGATCGCATATGAAATATACATTACATGTGAAATAGACATGTGAAATTCATATTTTTCCTTTTCTAAATTAATTAATTGATTAATTACTCATATGCGAAATTTGTTTTTGTACTTTCACAGGTTTAAAATCACATAAGCGACATCTTAATAGTCATCATACGTGACACTACCATTTTCAATTTTGACTTTATTGTGATCAGAATCAATTAGATTGCCTTCTTTAGAATAACCTGCAGATCTCGATATTAATGTCTTAGTTATTGCCAGGCTCTAAATTAATCGACATCTCCAACAAACTCTCTGAGTTTGTCTCAAATTCACTTAAGCTGGTCAAAACTCCCCTTCAGTGTCTCTAATCAGCCCAATGAGCATTCACTTGCCCTAAACTACTTTTACTACTAAATGTAGTAACTACTAACTTTTATTTTAAATGCTGTGACACGTAATGTTGCCAAAAATGAATCATCTCTAGGATGTGTTGAAATTTACTTCAGGGTTAAACAGTAGTTTTTTCCTTAATCTTGTTCAAAAAAAACAAAAAACAAACAAACAAACAAACAAACAAACAAACAAACAAACACACACACACACAGTGGGGGGATGATTGAAAACACAGTAATATTTAAAAGCATCTATTATGGGATCCACCTATGCTCTGTTTTGTCTAATCAAGTTTTCATTCAATATTCCTCCCTATATGTGTACTGAACATTTTCCCCTTCAGTTCAGCTGTCAATCATAACCCTCTGTGGGTCAAATCTCAACGGGCAGCTGAATATAAATAAGCATGAAATACGTTCTTTTGATAAAAGGGCAGTTTTCAAATTCCATAAAGCTATCAAATTCATTAAACTAATAGAAAATTACATTTCTTCTTGCAACACTCAAGACTGATAGGAGTTTATTTTGTAAAATACCATAATCTTAGAATGATTTAAACAATTATGACTAATTTCCTGGTAATGTTTCTGGCAGATTGTAGAAGAGGCTAAATTGAAAGCTTTGCAGCTGTGCTCTCTTCCAAAATACTGCAGATGGACCAGCGGCAACAGAATGACACTAGGCTATATTTTAGGCGAGAAACTTGTCAAAATGACAGACAATGTCACACGGTGAATAAGCCCTTGCCCAGAGAGACAGGTGCTTGACTTGCCATTAATAATAAAACATCAGCACGTCTTGTCGGCCTGAAGCTGACATGCCATGGAATATTATCGGAAGATAATAATGACTTTTAGGTGAAGTTAAGAAAGTCGTTTAGAAAGACACTCATTTTGTTATCCTATAGTGGACTCATTGCACAACATGTCGTCAGGAGTAAAAATTTATTAAATTGAAATGAAAGTTTATATAATAAAACTGTTGTAGTTGTATATGTCTTTAGACCTTGACTTAGCCTTATCAGCCTTGACTTGACTTATCATTTATTTAAATGTTTGTCTGTCATTCGGATCAACTCTTAGACTTTGTTTATAGCCTGTCTCTTACTCGGCAACACAAATAATCGAGAATATTGAGCTAGCTCTTAACACCAAGCAGCTAAATGAGCTACAAATATTGAATTTTGTCAGAAATGTCCCTGATATGCACTCAAGGTTCACAAGTTGACCTTTGAAGGACATTTCTAAGGGCTGTAAGTGCAGCTGGTTTGCTTGATTGTCTGACTTGACTGTAGGCAATTGTGCTGCATGACAAATATATGTTGCTTTCGGTGTTAAGAGGCATAAGAGTATTTTTTAAGCAACAAGCCTTTTTCAATATGAATATCAATCTCTTGGATAATACAACAATAAGGTTGACTGATATGACACTGGGTGTGTGTCCATTAATGACCTTAGTATGAATCCAAAGAAGTTTGTGTATCCTCGACTTTTAATCTAGCACCATAACAGGTCAAAATTTTAATTAAAAAAAAGAAAAAGAAAGATAAATCAAGGATAGCTACAGACAAACATTTTTTAGACAAAAACAACATGAACACAGAAAAAAGACAAAAAGCTTGTCATTAAGATTTGCTGTAGGAAGGGTGATGTGTATTTAGGTGTGCGAGTAGGTGTGTGTGTTGACATGTGAGTAGCTGTGTGAGTTTGTGTGTGAGTTAGAGTATGTGTTGATGTGTTTGGAGGTGTGTGAGTAGATGTGTGAGTAGGTGTGTGTGCTGGAGTGTGTGTTGATGTGTGTGGAGATGTGTGAGTAAATGTGTGAGTAGGTGTGTGTGTTGGTGTGGGTTTAGGTGTGTGAGTTAGAGTGTGTGTTGATGTATTTGGAGGTGTGTGAGTAGATGTGTGAGTAGGTGTGTGAGTTGGTATGTGAGTAGGTGTGTGTGTTGGAGTGTGTGTTGAAGTGTGTGGAGATGTGTGAGTAAATGTATGAGTAAGTCTGTGTGTTGGTGTGTGTTTAGGTGGACAAGTAGGTGTGTGTGTTGATGTGTGAGTAGCTGTGTGAGTTGGTTTGTGACTAAGTGTGTGTTAGAGTGTGTGTTGATGTGTGCGGAGGTGTGTGTGTTGATTTGTGTGGAAGTGTGTGAGTAGATGTATGAGTAAATTTGTGAGTAGGTGTGTGTGTTGGTGTGTGCCCCATTGACCGAACTCCCACAACTAAATGGGTCTTTATGTCCAAAAAACAGTAATATTTGTACATAACGAAAAATTTGAACAAGAGCTCCTCCTAGCAAGTAAAATATGATCTATTTGAGTAAAGTATGATATTATACAAGATGGATTATCCTTGTATAGCCCTCAAGTCCATTCATATGCACAAAATGTGGACTAAATTCGTCAGAAAGATACGTCCGATAAACAGCATATTATGTAAAAAAAAAAAAAATCTCCCCCAAGTGAATAAAGTCCACTTTGGGCTCCAGACTTTATTTTCCCGATGCGGAAATCTTTCTTCATGAAGTGTAGTTTGGATTGCTGTAGAAACTGGTACAGAAGGAAAATCTCAGCACTTTAACAGCTTGAACGAAGTTTGGGTCAATCTCAAAAATTCTCTTCTTATGATTAGCTTGATAACGATAAATTTGCAGCCTTATAAGATCAACAGAACTCTGGATACTCTTGGTAACTTCAACAATCTGTTCCTTACTCCTTGTAAGACAATGTCCCCTCTGCCTCAATTTCCATAAAAAGCAATTCTGCAGAACTTTATACCATTTCAAAAGGCCACAGCTACAAGATGCTTTTACACCGCTATTTTTTCTCCCATGGGTTTAAATTAGAGCTTGATAGTGCTGCTACTATGCAGGCAGAGAGCCTAATCTGACGTTAGAGCTATCAAAATTCCCCTCATAACTAAGAAAAATCATTCAGTAGAACCAGGTCTATGCTGTCGTCCCCCACAGCAAAGGTAGCTATGTTCCAAAAAGCACCCAATTAACTGCGTTGTACAAGGAAACCCCCTTATTGAAATCCTCATATTAAATGTGAAGTTAGGTCCAGTGTATGTTTTGCAGAAAAAGGTCCCCTTAGTGAGAATAAGACATGAAATATATAAGAAAGGTCTTCTCAAGGCGATTCATATGCCCCAGATTTGGACTAACTTAGACTAGCGCAAAAGTTTGGGAGATAAAGCTCCCTCTGGTGTCATAATTAAACAACTGACCTATCCCAACATCAATCAAGTTCTTTCTCCCCCTTTGGTCTATGAAGGTCTAAATTTACACAATAATCTTTTAGATAGGTATTGTGTTACCGCATTAACACAAATCAAGCAAGTGGATTCTTCATCTTCTCGTTACACGCTCATTGTTAAACGATGTTTTTCTCGTGACGTTGAGCGTCATCTCATCACAGCATTTTGATTGGTTGGAAAGATGTCTCGTGAGAGAAGCTTGAAACACAGCCGCGAAACAGCCGCTAGCTCAATTAAATCACAATGAGTTATCAAGTTATGAAGGGAAAATTTATGAAATGGCCAAATAATCGTACATTTGGGGATTTTTGGCATTATTAATCGTACATTGTAAAGAGGCTGACGTTATTGTACAGGTACGATAATCATCATACAAATACAATAATTATCCTACGTCTGGCAACAGTGATGGCATTACACTATTCTGTTAATCTATAGGTGGCACCAAGAAAGAAAATAACATTTATACAAACAAAACTACACAAGACACCTTTAATTTCCTTGATGAATGGAATGATGCTTGGTAAAAATCATTTTGATTTTATGCAGCTTTTAACAATATCTTTTACTTTAATCAATGACCGTCTACTAACTTTTCAAAGCCGCGAGCAAAGCTGTCAACTCTCCTTTTTTCTGCTTCCATCAGTCGCACATCCACTTTTCTATTTTATAATTTATTGTTGTGGAAACTCTTTATTTTTCCAGTAGGATTTGTCCATCTCATCTGCTGTTCAATGCATGTAGTAATAATAATAAATAATAATAATAATACATTTAATTTATAAAACACTTTACATTTGGATCAAATCTCAAAGTGCTACAAAGTATCAATGTATCATCAATAAAAAATAAAATAATAAATATATAAAAACCTGACCAAAAAGCAGCAATGTTAATACAAGTTATAGGTTCTGCTAAAAAGGAAAGTTTTAAGTCCTTTTTTAAATGTGTCAGTTGTCTGTGGACCCCTCAGATGGTCAGGGAGGGCATTCCACAGACAAGGGGCAGCAGAACAGAAGGCCCGATCACCCATGGTCCTGAGCTTATCCGGGGAAGGAGGAGGTTTAATAATGCAATATAAAAAGATAATCCATGATTAACTTAAAAAAACAACTTCAAAGAGCGAAAAATGAGTCCAACCTTTTCATTCAAGTTGTAAATACTTAATTTACACCAGTGGAATATTTTCTTTTTTTTAACAGTGTGAAAATTTGTTTTAAAATACATACATATATATAGATATACATATATATCTATATATTTTTTGTTTGTTTAATTAATTTTTTTGAATAAGATTTAACTGTGCAAAAGCAAATTTCGAAAGTAATTTGAAGAATTTCATAAGTTAGAATTTCCCTTTTCTATGCTTTTGCTGTGCAGTCAGGCACTGTAAAAAGAAAATTGTTGATGAACTCGATGAAATTACATCATCCAGTAACCTATATAAAGTATTTGTATGAGTATAACTTATTCATTTAATTTGTAAATACTTAATTTAATTGAATGTTACCAGATGAAGAAATTTTTTCGAGTTCGTAAATCACTACTCTTTTTCCAGTGCAGGTGGTGGATAAGGAGGAAGCTTTCGTAATTAGACTGCAAAGGAATTGTCATGATTGAAAGGCTCATTTCCTTCTATAGTATATCATCCTTTCCTGTTCTATATCGCCGAAGCACAACATGAATTTTTTAACCAGGTTCTGGTTGACACGAAGGCACTTTGCCCCAGGCTGGAGAGGTGAGACAGGAAGGGATGTTTCTTCCTTCTCCTGATAAATCTCTCAGTGGATTATACTTTATTGACCAACTTTCAAGGGAATCAGGCATTTTGGTTGAATAAATTAACACAATGAGTGCTGTTAATTCAAAGCACACCACCACCCTGGAGATGAAGGGAACATAGAGCACGAAATTTGTTAGTGATTCTTAGCATAAATTCTTCGAGTTTGTCAATCTGCAGTCTCTGAGAGATACATGCATCCCCTTAGGGCCGGTGATGATTCAGAAGCTTCTAACTATGGAGTGCTCCTTAAATCTTTTAGACAATACATTTGTCCTATGAAATGAAATGGATTTGAAGATTATAGAAAAAAGATGAGGGCAGGCAGAACATTTATTGACGGTGTTTATTTCTTTCTGCTGTGTAGCCCATTCACTTACCTCAGAGCTAATACGAAGCAAAGCTCTGCAAGCAGAGGAACTGATTTTCTGGACCTGATGTGCTTTCTCAATGATTAATAGCTTTAGTGTGGAGAGCTACAGCTACAGTGTGAAATTCCATACGGCTGTGATGCAGCAGCAAAAAACGGTCAGAGCTGGCTTCCCAAGAACAGCACACACGATCTCATCCAGCTGAATCACCAAGTCTATAGGAGGAAGTCAGGGCGTGCTTCTCCAAACCTGTTTCTATATAAATCTATATAACTGACCAAGACTTGATCCTGCTTTCACAAAAAAATATACAGAATACAGTTTTGTCCTCCATCTATTTGAATACATGTTGGCTTAAGACAAGGGAAAATAATGTCAATCCATCCATTTTCTTAATCTTTTCTGGGGCTGGTTCGTGGTAACAGCAGGCTAAGAAGGGTATTCCATACACCCCTCGCCCGAACAGCACTCTACAGCTCCTCCTGGTGGTCTTCATGCATTTCCAAGCCAGATGCAATACAATCCCTCCAGTAAATTATGGGTCTACACGAGAGTCTCCCATCAGTTGGAAATACCGGGAAAACCTCCAAAGGGAGGCGTCCTGAACTGATGCCCTAACCACCTCAACGGGCTCCTTTCGACATGGAGGAGTTATTAAGGAAGCTAATTCCAGCCACTGGTATCATTGACTTCATTCTTAATTTCACTAGAAGAGCTCATGACCATAGGTGAGTGTTGGAATATAAATGGACAAGAAGATTGACAGCTTTGTCTTTTGACCAATACAACACCATCATTACTGCTGATGCTGTAAAGAATCGCCTATCCATCTCACGGCCCATAACTAATGAACAAGACACCCCAACACCTCAACTTCTTTTCTTGAGGCCTCACATCACCCCAACCGAGAGGGGACCAAATATAACATTTAGAATATATCATCCAGATAAATTTAATTATTACTATATTATTTTGTTTCTGTATATTAAGAAGCAAATCATTAGCTTCTTATCATTATTATTAAAAATAGCTTCTCTTCATCAACTTTTCAATTTTTGATCTAATTCTCATAAATAACTCCCAACTCATTCATTAATATTATACTTCTTCAAATATTTACTCACTGAATAAATATGCCGTCATTTAGGAGGAAGACCTGAAAATGTACTTTTCCTCTCGTTTTCTTTTGATTTCTTTTGATTTCTTTTCTTTGTTATCTATTTTCAAAATTTTGAGGCATTTTATTTACAATTTACATCTTTAGTGGACTTGAGAATAATAAACTATGGAAACAACATATTTTTGTCCCCGAAAAGTGGGGAATATTATCGAGTTGTAAGTACGTTAGATCATTCGTGTTAACACGATAACTGAAAAAGTGATCAATGGATCATTTTCCAATTACATTCCCACAAACATTTTAGAGCGAGGAAGAAGTGCATTGATTTAGGGGTAGGTCAGTTTTATATTTCTGACACTATGGGGAGCTTTAAGCTGTAAAAGTTTTCGGCCCATCATTTCTCAAATGTTGATCTGATTTAGGGGAGTTTTTTAGTTTTTTTTAAACACTCATTTCCAAATATAACTTCTGAAACGTAAGTCCAATATTCTCCAATGTTCTGCACATATGAATTGACCCGAATATTTGTTTGTTTTATATACTGTGTATTATATTTCACTCCAATAATCCAACTTTGGTGCATATGAATGGACTCAAGGATCACATTTTACTCACTAGAGGTATTTTTTTTCAAAATAAATATTGTTTTTCAGATGGAACTTCACATTTTATTTGGGGAGCTCACTCAGGGGGATTGCTTGTACAATGGAGGGGATTGGGGTCTTTCCACGGGATATGCCCTTGCTTTTGGATGACTTTGTTTGAGGCAACAACGCTGACCACTCTGCCCCCGTGCCACCATTCTCCCCTTTAATACTGGATAAAGTATTTGTGTTATTCACTGACAATGTCACAAAAAATATAAATCTCTATTATAGCACCACATACCTAAACAGTTTCCAAGCTTAATATAACCAAAATGATGACCAGTCTCCATCCACCGATTATCACAAATGAGTAA
The DNA here is from genome assembly GCA_037951165.1 of Lophius americanus. Classification (NCBI taxonomy): domain Eukaryota; kingdom Metazoa; phylum Chordata; class Actinopteri; order Lophiiformes; family Lophiidae; genus Lophius; species Lophius americanus. The sequence goes on along the minus strand of JBBDHG010000028.1, from coordinate 8,696,536 downwards.
CTTGGTCCTATTGTGTAGGATCGGTTTGCATTTTATGTCGAAAGCACATAACTGTGTCAGTTATGGACACATAACCTCTGTTTCCATAACTGACACAGACTTTAAAAGTTGTTTATCATTGAATTAATCTTCTTTTTTTTTCATCCAACCCAAATTGAATCCATTAGGTCCATTAAATATTTAGCTCAAACTCATGTTCGAGGAATTGGCCTCGTAGAAACTTGGTGAAAGCATGAATGCATTTGTCTGGGTGAGCCTGATGATAAAATGGCTAGAATCCAACCCCATATGGCCCTCGATGAGATAAGTGGTTATAATAATAATCATATTTTATTCGAATTGTTCAAAGTTTACTCACAAGGCGGAGTTAACTTTGTTAACCAGCAAAAAAAAAAAAACCTGACGGTCCGCCTGCTTTCATATCAAAATGTTTATTACATTTTTAATCAAAATAAACTGAAGTTGTATGGATAGAAAGCCCCCTCGCATCCCTACAATACTGACATTTCGGTACATCTTTTTGCGTCGATTCTGCTGATGGAGGTGACTCACTCTTATGGTGCTTCTGGAAAACCATACAGTCGGTCTGAAAAAAAAACACTCTACAAAGCGAAGAAGTCCCAAGAGGGCTGGTGATTGAGGTTGGAGATGCTGGGACTCACATACAGCTTTCCACCTTAAGGCCAGAGGTCACATCCTGCATGAAAAGCAAACAGACATCATTGATCTTTCCCTGAACCGAACCACATGTCCCCAAAGTGCAGTTTCATGTTAAACATGCTATACAAACGCTTCGAGGCTGGAAAGCTTAGTTCAGTCGATTTCAAAGTGCGGCTGTGTTCCTTGATGGGCATTGAGCTTTCTGTAGTGGCCACCACAGATCATTCAAATTACCATTAAAAAGTTATTAACCATTTAATAAACTGTCAGATCTAATGAAACAACACCATGCCATTTAAGATAATTTTTCATCATGAGAGTTTTTATAGCTTCTTTCTCCAGCTTGAGAGCTGTCGCTCTGCTGCTTGAGAGCTGTTGCTCCGCTGCTTTCCTCTCCGCTTTGCTTTCATATTTTTGTTGCACTGCTTGTCTTTTACGAAATTTGTGTTAAGCGGGTCATGGAAACTTATAAATCACTAGGAAATCAAATAATGGAAGAAACCAAAGGCTAACTCTATTTTCAAAACTGTTTTACTTTGTCAGCAGCACAAGCCTGTGTTTCAGTGACACAGAGCGAGGTGCTTGGCTAAAGCTTATAAGTAACAAAATGCCTCCCTTCTCCATTGTTGTCTACAGTAAACTTCCACAGAAGATTACAGTGCTGGAAACAAAAATGCACCGGCTCGAAAAACAGTTAACAGGAGCAAGTAAATAGAAAAATAATTTGCACCACAACCCGACAAAATCACCAAGAAGCTTAGAGGGCTTCATACAAGGCATAAATCCACAAGTAGTCCTCCTTGGAACTCTCAATGTAAAGCTAAAGTGTTAATCATGTCCCTAAGAAATCGATGAAAACCTGAAGGCATGGTATCTCCTAAAACCCTGTTCAATGTTCAACCGCAGGTAACTTTGAAAGAAGAATGATCAACAAAACTCCCCGAAAAACAAATTTGCAACCGAACAGATTTCCAGCACTGCTCCAATGAATAATCTAAACTCCTAACACAGCTTTGTAAGAATTAAAAGCAACGTAAAAGGCTACCAGATAAGCTAACAACTGGGCCTCCAACTTTGACTGTGGGTGATGCTGTTAGTAAAGATCGGTAAAGCATGTGGAGTGAAAACACCAAAGTACTCTGTTTTTCCAAAGATAGGGTATCTCTTAAGGCATTAAGAATCGTAGGTATTGTTTATGTACACCGAAATGTGAAAATTTAGTAATGAACAATGGGTCCAAAGATGTTGTCAAACAACAGCCTGAAGTGCTGAAACGGGACTTTAGTGAACTGCTAATCAGCTCTGTGAAAACTCAAGTGTTTATCAGTAGTCTTCTGCCACTGGTCAGAGGGGGAGTTGAGATACTCAGCAAGTTGCCGGGACTAAACAGATGGCTTTCAACAGTTACTCCACTGTACTTGACTCAACTCATTTTATTTACATTTTATTGACAATTTTAACTTGTTTTTTGGAACCTCAGACATATTTTTTACGTATATGGACCCAAACCTAATTTACCAATTACACTAATTACGCATTAATTCATTACCAGCCAAAGCATGTCCCAAATAGTAATAATAATGCTAGCCTAAAATAACACCGAGGCTAGCCTTATAAATGTCAGGTATTTGGCAGGAAAACATTTTTTTAAGCAATGATTTTATTATTCAGCACGTGCTTGATAATATAATTTTTGCTGAAACTTGTTTTGACCAAGATAACTCATCGAGTCAACACCTCCCAACTTTAGTTTTTGAGTGAAACAAGAATGCATACAATATAGAAGGGGTTGCCATATTGTTAAATGATTCCCTTCAATGCAAATAGATATCTTATGAAAATCTTTCATCCTTTGAAAATGTCGTGTTCAGCTGAACGCTTTAACTTCGTTCCTGAAAAGTTTTGGATTATCTTATTGAACTACTGTTTACAATCTGTGTTGATATGGCCTCATGGTCATTCTTGGAGATTTTAACTTCCACGTTAACAACCCACAGGACAGAGAGGCTAAAAACCTGGGTCAAGTGCTTGATACCTGTGGACTCACTCAGTATTTGACAGAGCCAACACTAAATAGGGGAAACACTTTGGACCTAATAATATCAAAGGGCCTGATATCCACACCGGTTCTCCCATGGACCTCTGTCAATGATACAAATGATATTAATGCCATTGCAACCACCACGGCGAAGACTGTCTCTGGTAAGAAAAAAATATCCATGGAGGAATGCCATCTTAGTATGAACAGCAAAAGAAGAGTGTTGGGAATCTATACTTCTATGGAGGAAAACAGTTCATTATGACAACCATAAAGAGAGACTTTTCATTTATAATTCAGAACTGAGAATTGCAAAGGCGGTCCTTCTTCTCTGACATCACCATCAAAAACAACAACACTGCACGTTCCCTGTTTGCTAATGTCGACAGGTTAGCAATCCCTGTAGTTACAGTAGCCTCTGAACTTCTAATCACCAGGACATGCAATGAATTTGCGTCATCTTTCACAGAAGAAAGTCACAAAATCAGCAGTCAGTTCCTCTTTTCGGGTACAAGATTTGTGTAGCCCTTGTGTCCCTTTAAACCTGTTTCATACAACATGACACAATTTTATCCAATAAACCAGACATATCTGGCGAACATTATAAAACACCTTAAAATCTTCCTCCTGTTGCCTCGTCATTCTGCCCATTAACTTTTTCAAATAAGTTTCAGATTCTGTGGTCTGAACAGCAATTTTCAAACCACCCCCCCTGAATCTCATTGCCTCATTTGACTTGGTTGACTACAATATATTACTGGACTTACTGGAAAACTATGTGGGTATTTCTGACATAGCACTCAGCTGGTTTAAATACAACCTAAAAGACAGGGACTTCTTTGTGTCTATAGGTAATTGCAAATCTGAGTTGAGCAGAATCACATGTGAAGTTCCCAAAGTCTCCATCTTGGGACCTCTTGTGTTTAACATCTACATGCTTCCACTGGCTCAAATCTTGCATAATAACAAAATTAATTAGCATAGCTATGCAGACGACACAGACATTTATATAACTCTATCACCAGGGGTCTATAGTCTAACACAAGCACTGAGTGAGTGTTTTGGTAAAGTCAAACATTGGATGTGCCAGAATTTTCTTCAGCTCCCCAAAGACAAAACAGGGGTTGTAGTTTTTTTGGAGCTAAAGAAGAAAGATTAAAGTTTTAACAGCCATATTATGACCAGTACAATAATGGCATACTATCACCTGAAGAATATAGCACGAATTAAAGGACTCTTGACTTTCCTAAGAAATGGATCAGACAACTGCAGTTCATTCGGAATGCTGCTGCTAGAGTCCTCAATAAGACCAATAAAATTGATCTTATCAGTCCAGCTCTGAAGTCTCTCAGACTGGCTTCCTGTCTCTCAGAAAAATTTATTTCAAAATCCTCCTGACTTAGATTTACAACCAATATGCATGGATTGAGTATGTAAATGTTTCCTAGCCAGATATAAATGAGAGACTAAGCTTCCCATATTTTAATTCTGAAAGTTGTTTTCTCTCCCTACCAGCATCAACCGTCTTTACTCTCATAAAGAGAGTGCTTAACAATGCATAGTGAAATACACTGTAATCCAGAAGCACTGCTTTCCTGTTTGGCATACTTCTCTATATTTGGCAACAATATAGACTTAATAAGGATAAATATGCAGGAAAAACCTCATATTCTATCAGTAAATGGAAAAATAAGCCTTACTGCTGATTTTCTATTTCTGTTCTCTTGCCCAAAAACAGAGACAAACTCTGACACTGTGGTTGTGATTAATTCCTCCCTGTGCTAGCAATCCAGGCAGAAACAGCAGTGGTTATAACCTGACATGTGCAGGTATAACCAGCTGCTCGTCTTTCCAGGGTGAAAACGCAGTAACACACACGTTTTCACTTCCCTGTCTCGGGTCTTTATTAGTTACACCTCGGCACCAGGTAAGAATACGGCTCTCAGTTTATCACTATGGAGATGAGGCCCAATAAATCCTCCTATGTGCAACTGATCATGAAACACAGCAGCATTCTCACCCTTCGACATAATAACAGACCTGCCAAATGGGGCAGAGACCTGAGGCATCTGCAGGTGATGCACATGGAATTGTTGTAACACATCGTGTTATTTTATGAGACAGCAGGATGGATGGACTGTCAGAACTCCTGTTGTGGTTTACATGGGGTCATATTAAATCAATATGAGACAGCAGGGAATGAATACACAATACAGCTCTAAAGGTCTACACCATGTCTTGTCTGGTTTTCTTCGGCTGAGCTGCAGAGTCATAAAGAATTTATCTAACACGTCTGTCAATAGCAAGATGTTGTATGATTGCAATGCAAACTGAAAATGCGACATTTGATAATTCTAATGAAGATTAGTGTCACTACAATTAAAAATTAATTAAGTCATCATATTAAGTCAATTGAATTGACTTAACTGAACTTAAATGCACAGAGGAGTCAAATTCATACAAAATATTTTAGATGCTGTACTTTGATGGTGTTACACCCTGATAACACAAGCAGACCACAAAAATGCCTTTCTCTGTTTGAATGACCGGCTCATCCTACAGGTACTGGTTGTAAAGGCAAATAAGGCCCCTTCAATACCTCATTAATCACACCAAGGGTATTAACAAAAGCTTACTGGGTTTTCTAAATAAGAGGAGTTTCTTTGACCTATGATCATTACTGATTTCCTCTTCTTTTATTAAAGAGTTAATGAGTTGGTGGAGAAAAGCTTGTTAGATATGGGATTAACCTCTCACCTCAGCACGCAGCATAGTAATGCCACTTTATGTGAGTAAGTTAAGTTTCTCAAATTTGGAAACCAAAACTGGTAGTGAAAGTATAATTAATGATAAAATAGCTGTGCTGCAGCTGTGGTTGCTAGAATTATATTTATTATTTATTTATTTTAATTATATTTTGACCATGCTCAAAATATTACGGTAAATTACAATATCTATCTGTTTACGGTTCACAAGGTCGGTACATAAAATGGATTACAATGAATTCAGACTTTTCATTTTACCTTGAAATCAACTTAATTTTCATATGTATACCATACTTTTAACCTCACATTACAGTAGATGCAAAAATCTGCCCTTTCTAAATGATAAAAACTTTTTTTACTGTTAATTTAAAGGTACATACAGGCAAAATCGGAAAATGAGAAAGAATATTAGTTTGACGGTATTGACTTGATTAAAGAAGAAAGAAAGAAACCTTTATTAGTCACATAGTCATACAGTACAACATAGTGAAATTACTTCTCTGCATTTGACCCATCCCTGAGGGAGCAGTGGGCAGCCCCTCGTGGAGCGCCCGGGGAGCTAAGGATTCAGGGTCTTGCTCAAGGACCCTACGACAAGTAGACCCTGGTGGGATTCGAACTGGCTACCTTCCGATCTTCTGATTGGGAGTCGGCCGCTCTACCCACTGAGCCACAGCCGCCCCAGATTGCGACTTATGGTATTTTTTCATTCATTTTACCAGAAATTTGTTATTTCACAGTATAATTCTGTGTTTATTCATATATTCTTACCATGAATAATAAAGTTATGTACTGTTCCTGTTTATTTAAGACAATTCACAGTGACTACTATAGTGATATGCAGATTTGAATTTCATGGTCTTTTATTCTTACCGTAATTTCTATAGACAATTATTACAAATATTGTATGAATAATAAAACAGACCTAAAACTAGGAATATGCTGTCATCCCCTACATCAAAGTTTAACAACGGTTATATCTCTGAGATGTCCCCAATCCCCTGTGTTCTAAAGCAGCAAAATACGCCACTTCTATGTTGAATCATTTTTGTATAGCACACGTTTTGCAGTGCTGTAGGTGTATGTCCATCCTAAACAATCTCAAGGACAAGTTTCAATTTAGGGATTAATTGCTCCTTGACGGAAGATGAACATTTTAGCCTCATCTCATCAAGAGGATGCAAATGGTAGAGGAGCACCGATTGTGGTGGTGGATAGTTGTTGTTGACAAAGCATAGCACTATAAACCATTTCCCACCTCTAGTTATGGTTTTTGTGTATATCTGAATGATTGGTCATGTTGCTGGATGTGCATGTATCCTGCAGCCGGTTATCATTCAGCCTGTGAGCACCCCGTCCACTAAGCAGAAGTTGAAGAGAGGATGCTGAGTGTTCAATAGGCATCTCACTGAAGAGTCATTCTCTGGGGAATGGGAATAATGAGAGATTTGTTTTATTTATTCCCATTAGCACCAAAGTAAATACTGAACCATTTTTTTCCCCAGACACAGGGGTTTGAAGCACAAAGGGTCCAGTCACCAAGAGACTCATTCCACTACCAACATGCCTTTGAAAAGCTTCATTAGCAGAACTGGGTGCCCACCTGTACAATCAACTGAAGCTCGAGCATTGATTCGTTCAGGACACATAAAATAGAAAACTATTGTTGCAGTTTAACCTTGTGCAAATGTCATTGGCATTTTGGGGCACTGAAAATCTTTTTTTTTTCTAATTCGGTTAGTTACTTTAATGAAAAATGTTTTCCAACAACAGGTCTATAGAGCTCCTGTATTAGTCCTTATGTAACATCAAATTGTCTGTTCATCTCATGCACAATGTTCCCATCATGGCTGAACAAAAATACCCAAGATACTCCTTGAAGTTGCAGCAACAAACGTCTAATCAGGAGACAGAAATATACCATTTTCGGTAACATCTGAATAAGTTGTGCTTACTTTCATGCTAGCTATAAACTCCTCCATTGTGTTATGATGAAGATACATTATAATGCTTTGTTGCAGATCCAGCTCTGGTCCATTAACGAGGAAATGTTTATAATTAAAATATAAATTATGTCATAAATGTGTTGGTACAGAATAGATCATCAAGATCTTCACTGATAATGTATTTTATGAGTAGAGGTGGAGAAGTTCCAGGAGTTGAAGTATTTGGGGTCAACTTTTCAGGGCAACGGGGAATGCGGAAAAGAGGATAAGATGTGAGTGCAGACAGGCTGGATGGGTGGAGAAGAGTGTCAATAGTTATATGTGACAGAATAGTAGCAGCAGGAGTGAAGAGAAATGTTTACAAGATAGTAGTTTGAGCAGCTAATAACAAAGCCACAGCACCTATTTCTACCTCAATAGCTCAGGATTGCACCAGCTCACACTCACAGCTCACACTGCCTTCAGGATGCCGGTACACAGCACTGACATGCCGAAGGGCTCGCTTTGGGAAAAGCCTGATCCCCCCGGTCATCACCGGCCTGAACAGTAAACTCCGCTGAATTGACCAGAGGTTGGACTGCTGTCGATATGCTGATGTAAATTATTTTCTTGTTGTTAATGTTGCTTTTGTTGTTGTACTTGTATCACTGCGTGTTTGTGTGCCTAGTATGTTGTCTAACATGTACAATGCTCCGGAAAATAATTTAAGTGAATAAAATTTAAGCCTAAGCTCTTCTGTATGGCTTAGAGACAGTGGCCAAAAGACAGGAGGCATAACTGGAGGTGGCAGTGATGAAGAAGTTCCGAAGTACTTTGGGAGTGACAAGTGGATAGACAGGATTAGAAATCAGCACCAGAGAGAGATAGCCCAGATTAGACGTCTTGGAGACAAAACGCAAGATTGAGATGGTTTTGGACACATGAAAACGGGGGATAGTAGACCTGTTGGTAGAATAAGGAGGAGAAAAAGGGGAAAACCAAAGAGAAAGTTTCTGGATGGGTGAGAGAGGATATGCATGTGGTTGGTGTGACAAAGGTAGATGCAAAGGACAGGGAAAGATGGAAACAGATGATCCGCTGTCGAGACCCCCAAAGGTAAAACGCTGTAAGAGGAAGGAGATATTTTTTCCAGAACATTGAACGAAAAACATGATCCCTCCTTAACCGGAGGACAGATCCGATAAGGTTCTCTTATGAATATATCCTCTTATTCATACAGACTATGAGGAACTATATGGGGAATATGTCTTCATATTCATACATGAGGACATCAGGAGGGTTAAGCAAGGTTTTTTGCTTCAAACTGTAACAAGCCCAAAACAACCAACTCCTTTCACCTCCAGTGACGAACATATAGAATATGTTTATTCTGATAAGTAAAATATGTGTTTTAACTTGTAGAAGAAAGGAATGGGCCCAATATAACTTTAATACAGAGCAAAATATCTGGCTCGGCAAAGCTAGCAGTCATAACTTATATATACGACGCTCCTTTCCCTCGTATGGTTTTCAGGTCTGTGTAGCCTTTTTCATTGTTTGCCTCAAGAAAATAATTTTGAAATTACTTTTTCTTTCAAACTGAAACTCAGGAGACCCCATAATTAATATTAAATATGTGGTTTGCCGATCTATTTTTATCCACTGATTCTGATCATTTTAGATGTTATCCAAACCTATAAAGTAATCTTCCACAATACGGGGGAAAAGGTTAACATAGAAAAAAACCCAGAAAGAACAGGAGAGGAAGGGAAAAGTTTCACTGCATACTGACGTTCATTGTTCTTCCTCCAACATGATGGGATATTTATCCAGATCTCCTCGGGTTATATCATATGCTCCCAAGTTTGACTAAATTGTACCAAACTGAGTAATGAAGATAAGCACTAACTAGAGTTTGGAATATAGAACCAACCTTTTTCAAAATCAATCCAGTTCTTCATCCAACTAAGGTCTATGTGGTCACATAATTTTAGACTGATCCATAAAGTCGTTTTTGAGTTATTGGGTTTATACAACCAACCTGTGTGGCAGCCCTAACTGTGGCAGCAGTATTGAAGACAGGCGATGACGTTTCCATAATATACCAGACTTTTCAGGGATATAATAATTTATCTCACTGTACATGTCTGGAGTCCAAGAACCTCTGAAATAACTTTGTAACCCTTGTCAAACTGATGAATCAACTTTTTACTCAACTCCTCTTGAATTTCTTTTGATTTTGAATTTATATTTCATGTTCACTCAGCTTTACTTTAAATCAAATGTTGCTTGACAATTAGACATAGTTTGACAAACAAACTATGAGACAATAAATGAAATAGGTTTTGTTGATTTTGCCGCTGTGACCATGGTTGTGCTATCAGGTAAGATATGAAGCTTTTCCGTTGCTGATGGACTCCTGTTGACTCGACTCAACCAGCGTTGTCTACGGAATTCAGGGTCAGAGGTTTTGCTGGTCACGTCAGTGGCCTCCTCTTTTGGTGATCCTTCAGAGCACAGCTCCGGAGGCTCAGCAGTCTCCACCTCAGACACTGTACGTCTGGACAACGCTCTGGAGGTGTAACATTGTTACCAGGAGCTTCTATGTTATTCGGACTGTCCGTCTCATCCGCAGACCTAGTTATTGAGTCCACACTGTTAGCTGCATCGCTGGACGCAATCAAGACCTTATTTGGTGACTGTTCTGGTAAGCCAGGTATGTAAATGGATGAATGCTGGCCCGCATTGTAAAGTTGTCAGTTTGTTGCATATAATGGTTCTGTATTTTCTCATTAACTGTTATGGCTGTATTGCTTTTAAAAGACAGATTCCACCACATCTAAGCCGATTGGGGGAGTAAAGAAAAATGGACTTCAAGCCAGGTTTAAGAAAAATTTAAAAAAAAATGTATTCTAGAAATAGTTGCTTCTGCTGCTGATATTTGCTTTCTCCGTCACTTTTTCATGAGCCACTTTTCAAGACTCTTCAGGCTTAAGTATTTTGCCGTACATGTTATTTTAGCAAAAACTGCGCAAAACTGCTTTCACTTTCCCCAGGGATGATACCACCAGGAGGCAGAACAGATATAAGACCTTTTAGATTGAATCCCCGTTTCAAGAGCGCTCCTTCTTTGTAATGAGATCTCGAGCATGGAGTGAATATCTTCTCCTGTTATTGATCATCACCAGCTGAGATGAGTTCATTTAAATTACTGAAGGTTTCGAGTGTTTGAGGCATCGCTATCAAATTGAGAAGACTCCGAACATGATGTGACAAACACCACATGTAATCAACTTTTGCTCTGCCTGTAAATGCTGCAATTTGTTTTCAATTTTCTGCTCTCTGACTTTGTTTTTCATATTTCTCAAGGAAAAGTTTGGCAGATGAATTTTGCGCATGAGCAATAATGAGGACACCCTGAAAGAAAGCTCCATTTTTAAATGCACACAGAAAAGCAACCTTTAAATGGTGATTTATGTCTTTTAGATGTCCTTTAGCTGTGCCAGCAGGGCGTCTAAAAATAGCTCCACTACCATCTTCGTTAAGATCTTTAGAAGAGTTGAGCCCACAAGAGGTTATTTGAAGATGAGAATCAGGGTAAATCAATACCACTGTCACAACAGTCCATAGGAGTAATCACCTCGCTCATTGAGAACCGGGAAGACTGAACCTTTGTCATTTTCACAGGTAATTTTTGTCCCATTTACCAACTAGCTGGCTCAATAAGGAAGTACTGAAGAGGGTATGCACACCAATCTAAGCTGAGATCCTTCAAGCTGATAATGAGAAACAAACAAATGAACAGTTTAATCATTTAAACTAGGGGGTAGAGGGAGAAAGTGAAGTCAGTCAGCTCATGCTCATATTATTTTGAAAATATTATGATGGTCAAAAATGTATTTGTATTTTTACTAGTGGAGGTACGTGTCAGTCAGTTTTAACACTTTTTTCTTTCTCTTTTTTTAAAACTATTACTAATTTTAGTTCTTGGGCGTCACTATGGACATTTTTGTTTGATCACCATTGATTTTTGGAAAAGTGCAACTCTGGGGAAATTTTGACATTTTATAATAACTGACAATATGCCAAATAAATGAAATTGTAATCAAAATTTATACTCGCAGCATTTTGAGGCAAAACATTTCCCTACATGAAATCCATTTATTCTGAAATATTTTAATCACACGGGTATCAGAGAGAAAAAATCATGCAATCCATATTGAAACTCTTTCTTTCCGGCATATTAGCTTCATAATCATTGTTTTAACATTTCTATCTCACGGTGGCATTTTTCATTGATTGGCATATTTGTTTTCTGTAAGAGGCTTCATTGCAATATAGTGAAACCAAAAATTACATTGGGCCTCATTCACTACCCGTTCTTCCTAAACCCAATTTATACAGTTTTTACAAAGATTCTGGCATCAAGCAATTTTCTTATTTAGGATATGTTTCAAGTGTGCGGTAGAATGCTCTCACGAACATTTCAGTAATGCCACATTTGGGAAAAATAAACACTTCTTCTGTGTTCTTCGGTTATGCTGTTGTATTAAAAGTATTTACATAACAATAATATTTATCCATTTATTATAATTCATTACAATAATAATTTTCATGATCTAAATATTTTATGGTATTTTCAAATAAAACAATTCTATACAACAGACTTGCTCTTCAAATTCGACACCAAATAACTATTTGTTTTAAACAAATTATTTAAAATAGAGGTTTACAGCTGACAATTAATTAAAAACACATCTTAAAAAGAAAAGTCTGATATCTTTAATTTATATTTTTTCAGTGTAACAGAGGTTATAATCAGTGTTGACCCAATTCATTCCTCAATTTTCTTTGAACCTTGTTGACATTCAGCCAGTTTCAGCGCCCTCTTTGAGTAAACATCAGTCTCTGTTAAAACATATAATTAGTCCCCATTGCCAGAGGAGTGTACCATAGAATATCAGCTCTATTTATACCCCTGAAAAGACAGGGGATATTATGGAATTGTTATCACCGCTGCAGGTCCTTCTTATTTGTCATTGTAGCTCTCATTCATCCAGGTCAGGCTTCAGAATTGAAGAAGCCTCTTGGATTAGAGGGGGACATGTCTTCAAGCCGAAAGAGAAGTCCAGTTGCTTTGGAATCCACCAACATGGATCATTCGTATTAACACGATAATTCTATTTAATTCTTTTTCATATTTTCATGGATCTTTTTCTGATTTTATACTGTAATGAAAATTTTAATTTAAATTTCTTTTTATTGTATAGAATTTACAACACAGTACCCTCATAGACCTTAGTGTGAAGAAGTACTGCAACGATTTTGGTAAAGTTTAGTTGTACATTTCAAACACTAGGGGGAGCTTAATCTCCAAACATTTTCAGGCCGTAATTTCTCAACTGTTGGTCCGAGTTAGTCCAAATTTGGTGTATATAATTCGAATCAAAGTTTATCCGTTTTGTATATATATATAAATATCTTATTTTACTCTAATATATCAAATTTTTATTTAGTAGGAGCAGTTTTTTTTAAAAACATGACACCAGAAAAAAATCTGACATGTGATCGTAACCGTTTTTGGTAATGATCGACTCGAGAAGATCTATCGTGTATATTACTTTTTAATGTTATAGTTTGACTCAAACTATAACAGTAATCGACTCGAGAAAATCTATCTTGTGTATATTACTTTTTACTCTTATAGTTCATATTTTAACCATTAGGGGGAGCTTTTTTGTTACTAAAAATGCCATTCTACTGGCAAAGCTTCACCTTATATTTGAATGTATAATGCGGAGGACTGGGGACTTCTCAGCGATATACCCTTGATATTGGGTATGTCAGCGTAGGTCTAGTTGCTTACAGAGTCGTTCTTCATACAACAAGAAAGGATAGCAGGTTAGCAATTGCCATTGCCACTCACATGCTGGCACATCACCGTTAGTCAGCAGAAAGTCCAGATCGGCAATCTATGTCGGGCTGGATTGACATAAAAAGTATTCTGTCACAGCAAACTTTATTTATATTTTCCCACTGTCATTGTTCTTGGACATAGGAAAACAGAAAGGCGACCATGCAAACATGATTGAGTACCTAGAGAGATCTGACGAAAGGTTATTGGAGCAAACCAAGAAAATTATGACAGAGCAGGAATTGGACTCACATGCCTTGTAACAAATGTGTGATGCATGGTTGCTTTTGGTGAGATTCCCTTGTGTTCTTACAAATTTACAGGTATATACTCAAAAAAAGCACATTTATGACAGATGCATCTTATATCATCTCAATATTTCTGTACTCTGATAAGGACTGAAGAGGACGCTCAGTGTTTTTCTGTCCTTCTGGGTGTTCCTCACTGAAAATGTCACCATGTTCCTCAGAAGTATTTTGAAGGGCCCGGCAGGTAGGCCCCATTTCCTTTCAGAGCTCCATCTTGCAGTGGTTTCCCTTTAAGCAGCAGCACCTGCATCATTCTTTTAACGCCCTGAAAATTCATCTCCCCAACTGATCGAGCAGTACTTAATCTGTAATTCTAATTTTTTCTTCAGCAGTCTATTCGAGAAAGGCTTCATAATCCAGTGCGGCATGGGGCGAGCTGGGTCATTGATCACAGCGACCCAGACCAAAGTCCTATATCACAGCTGTAGAACCTAACAATGTTTTGACTGTACTCCATCACCAATGATGGAGTACACCACCCACCTAGACTGTGGTGCATGGAAGAACTGGATTGATCATGGGAAAGACGGTTGTGTTGTATATTTACAACACTAGGGGGAACCTCATCCACAAGAGTTTTTGGGCTGTAATTTCTCTTTTTTGGTCAGATTTTGTTCAAATTTGGTGCATTTGAATTGACTCAAGGTTACCTATATTGTTTATATCATATTTTAATGTAATAGTTCAAAGTTTACTCACTAAGGGGAGCTTTTTTCTGAAAGAAATTATGGACATAATTTCACATTTAATTTGAGGAATTCAGTCAGGGTAATTATTTGTACAATGCAGGGGATTGTGGACTTTTGGGAATATCCCCAAAATTATGGCCGAAAAAATTTGGAGATAAAGCTCCCCCTAGTGTTGGAAATATACAACCAGCCATTCCCAAAAATATATCCAGTTCATGCGAAGGTCTGTGTGTATAAAATGATTAACCATGCAATTGTTTGAGTTTTGTGCGTTAAGATAACGGATCCACAATATCCCTGACTTTTCGAGGACATAATTAGGCATGTGGCAGTAAGAGCAGGAGCACCAGAGAGAATGAATGAAAAAGCTATTATTTTATCTGTAGACAATTCCTGTTATACTGTGACTACTAATGAGCAAGTGATGCATCCAACCTGAAGTGATTCAAATCAAATTATAACTAAAACAATTAACAACAGCAATATTTGAGTGCGCAGGACATTATCTTATTTACAACTAAGATAAAAAACCTCTTCATTCTCTAATGAACAGAGCAGCCCTAACAAATGTAATCCTATTATCTGTAATTGTCCTTCATGTGCTAATTGCATACAGACATGAGATAATACAACGCTGTGCTGATATCTTTAAAATTATATTGACGAGCAATGAAATGAAAGCGCTAATCAATTCTCTTTCATAAGTGCCGGCCATCACGTCAGATCCAGAGTACAGGTGAGCAGCTTCTCCCTCCGATGTCATTTCAACACACTGAACTTTCCCACAAAGAGTGTGTGGTGAAACGTGATGTCAGTTCTGACATGGCCTCAATTTGTTTTATTGATGTAAAGCAGGAGTGGTGCCTTTGAATCCCAATGGCCAACTCTCTGAAATAAAAAAAACAGCAGTTGAATAGATTGCTTTCAGATCGTAATTTTATTATACATTGAAACATCAGTCCAGAGGAACTACATGATCAGCTCCCTCAGTGTTGTATGTACTGTTAGTGCAGATAGTCATGACCTTTATTCATTCTGTCAGGTATCACTTAATTTGGCCTTCATCCTGTGTCATGTTTACAGACACTCAGACAGACATCAAACTAATCTATTCAATGCAAAAAACATTTTTGATAACTTTCAGCCAGCTTTCTGACTGAAACAGCAATTCTACCAAAACTGCCCTTCTTAGTGTTACAATAGATTTAACAATGGCGTCTGAAATTGGTAGCTGATTTATTCTGCTTCTAAGTGCTGCTTTGGATACTATAGATCATAAAATAATGCTCAAAAGGCTCAGATATGTTGGTGGGCGAGTCAGGGAGAGCACAGGATTAGCTTTCCTCCCATCTCAATGCTTCTCAGTGTCTTGTACTCCGCAACACACAAGAAACCTTGCAGTAATTTTCAATCACAATCCTCACTTTGATGACCAAATAAAATGTTTGTCCCATACGTGCTTTTATCACCTCAGAAATATTGTCAAGCTGAAGTCAAATGTATCCAAAGCAGAGATGGAGATGATCATCCATGCCTCTCGCCAGGAGGACTTAACTCTGTTCACCTGTCTTAGCTAGTCTTCTGTAAGCCTTTATTGGGACTTAAAATTTCTCGGGTTTGTCCTTTGGCCTTGAATTTCATGATTTTAGCCCTAGCTTTTATGATTCTTATTAACCTTTTATTAATCTTGTATCATTGTGACTTAAAGGTTTCACATCTTCTTTGTATATTATATTTGCCTAGTTCTTATTGGTTATTTGCCTCTATGTTGTGAAGCACAAAGTGGTATTCTAAATAAATGTATCATTATTATTATTAATTGTAACAAACATATCCTGCTTTGTTGGGGGGAAGTAAGCTTTTGTCGGTTCTCAAGTCAAGTGCATAGTTTCAGGTTTTTGGTCCGCTGCTAGGCCATTAGTCCGCTTGACAGCCAGAACCTTACCCATTTTTGACTTGACCTACATTCACTCTGATTGTTACCCTGTCACTCTGTTATTTATGTACTTTTACCTTACCTTACTTTACCATTATTTTACCACTTTGATATGTTATTTGGTGTTCTTGAGTGACTCGAAAGGTTCCCATGAATTAAAAGGTATTATTATCATCATCATTATTATTAGTTTGGGTGTCTGCAAACACCGATGCTGAGCTTTTTTTCCTTCCCTCTAGCAACATCCTTTGTATTTCCAGATGTGAAGAGAAAATGTCAATGCTGACAGGTATTCCCATTTCAACATCATGGTCAAGTTGAAATTTTTCAACTTACATGGAAAACACGTCATACCATCATTTGTGTCACCCAGCAGCCTTAAATTGATTTTACACCAGCAAAATAATTTACTCAGAACATAAAAAAAGGGTATCCAGTCGTGGAAATATATTCATATGCATGAAGAGGTTTTTCTGCCACTCTAACACAACTGAGGTATATGGAATTGGATTTCGTCTGTTCAAAGCATTTGAAATGACATATGAAAAACTACTTGTGTTTTCAATTCCAGTGACACAAGCCCCAATTTCCATGTAATTGCAGTTTGAGGATATAGCCCATGTGATTACTTTCAGAAAATGATCTGCGAACGAATCACAAGAGCATTTTCCTCGACCTCCCCTGTTCTCTTCATTTATTTCTTCAACGAAACACAAATATCACTGAATCCTAGCAGACAAATCAAACGTTATCTGCAGTACCAGGTACTGCTACGGATTAAAAAAGAAAGCACGTCTGAATAGAAAAGAAAATATGTCAAACAGCAAATATGTCTCTTTCTGGAGTAGCGCTGTTACTTAATTGAAATATTACTGCATCTAATGGCTGCATTATTTAATGATTTTGTCATGTAGCGCCACCTGACCGCTTCAGTTCTTGGCAGGACGTCAAAGCAATGACGGCTTCAGTAAGCCTCAGCTGTTTTTATGCGCTCAGTGTATATTAATATGCCAACATACTAGATGTAAGCATGTTTCCATGACAATGATATAGTTAATGTTAGATTACTGCCTGTAAGTATGTACATACTCTGCTATTAGTATTCATCTCACGCTGCAACTGAGCCTGTGAGTGAACTTCAAATGCCTACAGAGAGATAAGACTGTCTTGGTAGATATATAGAGCAAAAAAGCAATATTTTGCTGTTTTGTTAGCTCAACTGTTCCCAATGTATGGATACTGGGTCCTCAGCAGAATTGATTCCACTGACCTTGATCACCCCATCACCCTCCCCCATTCCTGTCTCATCTTCACAGCTTTCTTCAATAAAGCCTCAATAGACAATAAAACAAGACCCATATAATGATGAAATATCCCCCCAAACCACTCAAAGCCAAAGTTGTGTACATTGTTTTGGGTACGTGCTAAGGAGAAGACGACCAACATTCAGAGTTGCCTTAAATTATCTTTCGAAGGAAAACAAGTAATTGCGTTGATAGAAAAATCATAACATTACAAGAATTCTTATTACGATAAATTAATGTGTAAAGGTTTGTAAATCTGAAAATGTATAGAACAGTAGCTAAGCCAAGCTTGAAGCTACTGATGGGTTTGCAGAGATGGAGTAATAATCGATGCGAAATGAAAAATCCAACTTTTGTTTCTTGTCTTGTGATTAATTATTTTATTCAAATTACATCCAATATGCTTGATTCCATCAACCTTATGCCTATCACCATATAACCAAATACTAAACCAGCACACATACAAACAACCCGTGGCTGAATTCCAAAAACTGCTCCTTCTGTCTTGTAACACGTGACACCTAATGGAAGGTTCTTAGCTTGATACAACATCAAAAATTGTTCCTACAAACAGTTTGAGAGATATATTCTGTACAAATGACTACTCCTCAGAGTTTTTCCTAAAACAACTTAGAAGTGGAATAAATTGATCAGGACCTAGACGCAGAACTCGGACAAGGTTGCCAACAGTTCAATTTGTTAATTGAAGTGAGTGTTTGCTTAAGGTGATTTCAGTATTTCCGGTATTTCAGAGGAGTGCAGCTGGTATGTAGAGGTGAGTCCAGGGTTACAAGGACCAGAGTTTAGAGAACCCTAAATGCTCCTTACAATCCAGCTTTGAGTTTCCACTTTATAAAAAAATGATTATGGTAAAATACCGGAACCTTAAAAAAAAGAAAGAAAAAACAACTCTCAAGTATAACATATACACAGTATTTCTGACGTTCCTGTAGAAGTTTAATGAGACGTTCTTAATAAATGGTTATTAAGAACATACAAGCTAAATCTATGCTTTAGACCGAATGATACTTTAATGGTAATTACGTGCACGTGGAATTATGGTATTTTTATGTTTTGTAGTATTTATATTATCAAATGTTTGTATTTTCATTGTAAAATTCATTTTCAACATATACTGACTTTAAAAAATATATATCTTCTGTTTTGAATTTTGCAGACACTGTACATTGTTTGTACAACATTAGCTTTACGCATCGACAAATAATAAAGACTAAATAGGGCAAGTTGTCCCCCCCCTTATAAATGCAGACTGTAGGATACTGGATACTGGTTGTTGAAATGAATTTTTGAAGAGCTATACTGCATTCCCTGATTCTTCTACCTCACAATGTCTTCTTTTCTATTGTAAGTCCAATGTAGGTAAAAAAAAAATTAAATTAAAAATTGGCATGAGTAATGTGTAAAGTAATGAGTAAAGTCCAATGTAGGTAAAAAAAAATTAAATTAAAAATTGGCAACCTGGGGGGCGAGTGTCGCAACCTGTGTGTACCCAAAATGAATAATAACTGCACTCACCTGTTCACCTGTGTTGGCGTCTAGTTACTAATAGTTAGGATAAGCTCGGGAAGATTTTTTTTGTAGGCCGAATTGTACCGCTACATTATTGACGATAAACAACGTAAAACGTTACGTGGAGCGAGTTGGTTTACAGTATATGTGCACATCACCGGTTTTCTCCCAGGTTTAGTCTGCGGCCTAATTGTAATTTGAGCTCTGACAGTCAGGCGCAATATTCACCCACTGTAAGCACAGCAGTGACCACCTTCGAGAGTGAGAGGTTAGAGGGACCTCCTGCTGTGCTACACTGCCTTGCACGTTAATCATCCAAAGTGCATTTCCACACTGCTACCATTATCACAAACTGGAAATTCGCTAACATTTGCACCCGGAAGTCCTTCATTGAGTGAGTCTGTAACTCTCTCTTTACTTCTTTCTCTGAGTCTGATTAAGTTGGGCTTCAGACACATATGAAGGTTAACCCTAACCCTTATATGTTGGCCACAGTTTTAGGATTATGGTCACATTCTACATGCTGTGACTCGAAAAGATGTTAGATGCTGTTTGTCATTCTGCCTCGAGATTTATTACCGGTGACAATTTTAAAACTCATAATCACCGTTAGCTGTAGCAAAAGTTTTTATTGTAAGTGTGATCGACATTCAGTTTTATTTATTTGTACGGTTCTCAACAGTTTTTTTTACTTCCTTATATCAATTCATTGCTTTATTTTAATGTGGTTCCCTTTCCAACACGCTTAACTTGGAAAATCAAGTTTTTCTTTTTGAGCACCAGCTACCTGCATAACAACCTAGAGCTCACATCATTTTTTATCCCCAGAGGAATTTAAATCTTAAGCACCATTGTATCACTCCTATTTTAGTTAATTCATATTTTTTTATTTTAATTGCTCTGTTAATTTCTATGGTTTATTATTTTTTATATATAGATATTTATTCCACCTTCTATTATTATCATAATATTATTTTATTTTATTTTAATTGTATATTATTTAACCTGTCATGTCCAGCTGCCTTGGCATGCAGAATTAGGATCCGGCTGCGTTGCATTACTAGACAGATTTTAGTCTGCAATGAAGAGTCTGTCACACTCCTCCAGTTGTGTGAACTGCATTTTATTTGTTATAATCCTGTTTTATTTGATGAAGAGGTGACCAGAGCTGAAGAGGGCTCAGGGGGTCGGGAGAGCAAGGAAGACAGCCAAAATATATTTGAACAAACATCTACCAGAATATCCAAAAACACAACAATAACTGCAAATATCTGTACATAAATGTGTATACATGTCATGTATACATAGGTCTGGCTTTGGCTCAGTGGGTAGAGCGGTCGTCGCCGAACCGGGAGACCAGCGTTGAAGACAACTGAAGACATCCCTGGAAAGACCGACGCCCCCCCCGAAGGCCAGAGAGTTAAAGAGTGATGCATGCCCTAGAATATGCAAACTTGCAGCTGGAATGTTACGTTTAAGTTATGTTCATCTAATTATGTTAAATACTCATTATTTGACAGTGTGTCCTTATAGAAATGCTAACCAAATTCTTTACGTGTTACAGACTTATCCAGAGTTCTTTAGGCTGTATGACTCTGGCGAAAAATGCTTTTGTATTATATTTGATATTTGTTGTTTTTGAGTTTGTAGCTGTTTGCACTGTTTATGACAGCCCGCTTCTTGTACAGCTGCGTTTAATGTCTCTGCAGCTGGCAGTAGGTTGCTCTGCAATATGCACATAATTTCTCAAATCTCATTATTTGATGTCCTGGACGTGACCGCAGGGTAGAAATTGCATGAATCAAGAAAATTGTATGCCTTAAGTTTTTTTTTATATCTACAGATGATCTTTGACCGATTGACACGACGGAGTACCGGTCAGGAAATCACACCCTGTGACTTAGAATTAGTTTACTATTGTGAGACAACATGTGAACTGTTGGATAACCATTGAAATAATTGGAAATTATTTTGTATAATTTTATTTATTCTTCCTGTCTTTTTCTGCCACCGTTCTGGTTCTGCCAACAAAAAATGTCAGGTTGTCTTCTAACACAAAAAAAGATCTATAAACCTCGAGTTCTTCTTCATATTAAGGCCTATGTGGTTACAAAATTTGAAATTGATCTATGATATGGTTCGTCAGTTATTTTGTCGACACAAAGGATCTGCGGCAGCGGCAGACAAGGTGCCGATGATGCAGATTCCATAATATCCTCGAATTTCGTGTGATATATAAACAGCGTGATCACGTGACACTGGAGTCCTTACACTGGCTTACAGTCTATTTCCGGGCCCAAGTTAAGATGTTGTTGTTTTTACAAGTCTGTTTGGCATGGCGTCACCATATTTGTCAGAGATCTTACAGCCTCATACTCCAGCCAAGGTACTGAGGTCAATGGACTGATTGCTCTTGGATATTCCTAGATGCAGGCTCAAAAACAGAGTGAGGGAGTCTTTCAGTGGCGGCCCCTAAGCTACGCAATAGCCTATTTTTCATGTAAGAGCTGCCCAGACACTTGGTCAATATGAACGCTGATGAAGATCCATTTCTTCTTGCTGACCTTCAGTTCTGGTTGAGCAAGATACCTTGGCTTTTTTAGTTCAATCAAAGTTCATTTTGTTTGATTCTTTTTTTTTGTTTCATTGTTTCTCTTATAGAGAATGTGGATTATGTAATATTTATATTTGTACAGTTCATTGGTCAGCTGAGGTTTTTTTTAGATGTGCCATAGAATTTGACTTTGTTTGAATTATAATAATAACCATGATTAGTGGCTTTTAATAATTAGATTTCTTTTTTAATTTTTTTTTAATTTCCCATGAAAAGATTATGAAGATCACTCTAAAGGTTGGTTGAAAAGATCGAGGTAGAAATCTAATGGAGATAAGTGTCAATGGTTTTTTATTTTTTCCTCTGTTATAAACTGGTGACTTTTTTGTTTACCCTTTAATCTGTGCATAATCACTCAATGAGTTTAACTGCACAGGTGTTTTGACAGCTCATCTCCTTCTACCTTAAATCCTGAACTAACTGATCCTGCCTTCTTCTAACTTTTCACCCATCTTGAAGATTTACTTCTTGCATTTAAAGAACCCAGCATAACATTTTCAGATGCATCTACCACATCTGCCTCAAAAGAGAAATTATTCTCTCTGTGCTTCACTGCAATTTTGTCAATTGTCCTCTGACATGCTCAGACAGATGTTTTGCACAAAAACACCTGCACAGCATCTTTAGTGAAACCCCGGAGATGTTTTACCCTATACATTTTCTAGACGAGTCCTTCCTGCAATTGTCCCTGCTATTCTGAAAATTATAAACAAATCTCTCACTTCAAGCTGTTTTCATAATCAATTTTAAAAACAAATTTTCAATATTTCTCCAAAGTCTAGAGTCTCCAGTAATCTCCAGTCTCCAGATTCAATCGAATCAACATTTCGATAGAATGACAACCATCTCATTCAATCAGTCATTCAAATTGTTTCAATAAGACAATATCTGTACACCAAAAGCGAAGCATGGTAACAGCTCTGTTAAGAGTCCTAAATTATATCCTGTTACAATGAGTATGGTCGATCTTCTTCCTACTTGATGTCAGCGCTGCATTGTACCCCACTGATCATTCCATTCTTTTAGATTTCATAGATGTGTTGGTATGTCAGTGAAAGCCATACAGTGGTTCACCTCAACTCTGGTTTTTAGTATCTCTTGGTAGCCGTACATCATCTCCTGCTCTTCTGCTGTATGGAGTGCCTCAGCGTAAAGTCAAAAAAATAGTTTGCCCCTGTATATGCCTCCCCTCGGCCAGATAATCCAATTATGTTGTATTGAATAGTATTTTTACACAGATGATACCCAGTTGTACGTGTCCCTGAAACCAATTAATCAAAGTAGCTTAAACACTCACACATATGACTGTCATAAAATATCGGATGTCACTCGACTATTTACAACTGAGAAAAAAGAGCTCCTCATCATCGGCCCAGAAATTTTAGCCTCTCTCTCTTTGTTCCACCCCCAGTTCCTTCCCTGTCTGTGTGTCTCTGTGAATCCTGACTCCTGGTGTCTCCTACATGGTTTTATTGAATGTTCTCACCTGTACCTAGCCCTCACCTTTTCTAAATTATCTTTGTTAGTCAGTCTTTTAAGTCTGTGTCTCTTTGTACTCTGTATCAGTTTGTTGCGTGTGCTTCCCTGTGATCATTCTTGCATTTTTTCCAAGTTCTTTCTAGACCTGTTTTATCTCCTGTGTAATCTCCATGAGTAAACCTCGTGGAGATTGTTAACCATCAGTACTCTCTGTGTAAGTTTTTGTTTTTGTTTCCTATTGGTGATTTATTATTTTCTGTATTTGTTTTGTTTCTGGTTTAAATATAGCCCACCTGTTTTGTAGATGAGAGCTCATAACATTTCTTTAACTGTGTTTGTATATTAGGTCCTTTGATTTTGAAATGAACTGTAACAACAATATCAGCATATAATTTAACCCTCAATTTAAATTCAATGACCATGTTAATAAAGTGGTTCAATCTTGCTACTTTCAAACATATATATTTGGCAAAATTTAGCAAAAATCAAGTCATTACTTTCGGTTTCGGATAGAGGTGCATCAAGTGCAAGATTTTTGGCCCATCACTGATTATTAACGTCTGACCAGCCGATACCGATTTTTTGCTCTAGAGTTTTTAAAATCATAATGAGTAATGTATTTTGAGTGCTATTATTTTTAAAGATCACAGTGTAAGCAACAAGACTGGTATGGATTGTGTAATGTTTGTGAATTCGGACCTGTTGAAATTAATATACCCTCCCTCCTACCCATGGTGCAATTCTCAAACCACTTGTTTGACATTTCGAAGTAAAAAAATAAAACTTTGTGAGCCTCGTTCAATCGATAATATACATATTATTTTTAATATATGTTGGCTTCCTTCAGGGATTTCAGCGATTTTGGCTAGCTTTAGCCGCTCTGCTAATGTTAGCTCGTTTAATCTTGCTATGTTCCTTGGGGTAATGAAATTTCCAAATTCGTGATGAAGTTTGCTGTGCTGAAAGTTTTCAGGGTTGATTCTCCACCCCAATTCTTTTTTTTCCCCTGTTCTTTGATTTAATTGAGAGATGTTTGGAGCCCTGATGCCTCATGCTTGATGTGCCTGTATGGCGCATGTGTGTAAGCGGCACGGAATCCGATGAGTGACGCTGCTCGGCCAATTACTAATTTCATCAAACTAGGCCGTTCGATTGGGCTTTTGATCTTGAGTGCATCATTCATAACAATTTGTCCTCAGGTCTTGATTTCCATAATACACTTTCTTCATCTGGTACAATATACTCATCTTCATCTTTATGCTTCTTATCATATCAGAAGAGGAGATAAAAGAAGCTTTAGACTTGTAAGACATCTCTCTACAGTTCTATCATGACTGAAGAGCACTATCATGACTGAAGAGCACTCAAAGAGATCATGCTATCTGCAAAATGTTGAAAATAGAGCTAATTTTGCGCTCTGAAAGTAATAAACAAAATTTCATGGTAATAAGATTTTTTACTCAGTATAGATTGTCATGCAACTCATTGCTGCAAGGTCTTTCCATAGAATAATATAAGTACCACAATAAAGAATGTATTGTCATTACTGGAATGTAACATTTTTTTTAGCATAAATGGCACATGTGAAATTTTATATTTATTCTCTGAGTATTTCAATTCAGTTTCAGTGCAAATCTAAAGGGGTTTTTTTTGTTGTCACTACAATTCCTGTTTCTTAAGAAAGAGACACATGTGTGAGACGTGCAAACCCTCCAAGGCAATGCATGCCTACCTGGCTTAAAGTGAGGACAAAATACATAATTGAGGGAAAGGGGAATTCTTGAATCATTGGTGAGATGGTGCAATGTCATCCCAAGAATAACTAGGCTGTGCCTTGAGCAGCCCTGAATCTGGCTAAGGTGTGATCCTATCTGTCATCCCAAATCCTGTCTGTCAAAAGTGTGTTGTTGTTTTTTTGTTCCTTATGAAAAATATTTTTCCAGAAAATAGCAGCCAAAGTGAAGAATATAATTACAAAATCAGCAAAAATGATTTTAATTATTTATCAAAAAAAATAAAATAAAATGACATACCCTCTCTCTATGGGGCACTTGCATCCCCCCATTGACAAACCCAACACTGTAGCATATCTGCAACCATAACCTCGATATGTGAACATTGTCAAAATATGGAGATGCAAACCTAAAGCATCGATCATCCCCTCTGCTGGGAATTTAGTAGTTCTTATCAGAAATAGTTCCCTGGAAATGAAGAAAATGGTTTGTTGTATTGTTGACATACACAATCTGTTAATATCAAAACCCTAGAATGAAGTATTACCATGGTTGGTTGCTTATTAGTAAAAACTGTTTATGGTGGAGGAATTCAGAGATATTTGATAAGTGATTAAGATAAGTGATTCACAGCATGATGCACAAATATTAAAGGTCCACAAAAAATATTTTCAACGAGTCAAAGGTCCATTTATTATATTCGGTCAAGCCACAGGCCATAATACATATTGTCCCTTATATTCAAAGAAAAATGTCCTTTTCATTCAAAACAACAAAAATATATACTAAAATAAAATAAAATGCTCTTTTCCTTTTGACATAAATTCAAATAAATACTCAAATAAAACGAAACCCTCCATAGAATGCTTTGGTAAACAAATATATCAAGATCTCAGGAATCATAGTTCAATGAAAAACTATTTTACATTCTGTCAAAGACTGCAGCTTAATGAGAGAAAAGTCATCTTGTGCTTACCCAACACCCAGGCCACTCTGAGTGACAACTCAGAGTGGCCTATCAGGGCATCGTTGGCATGGAGATGACAGCCCATTTACACGTGCTGAACAAACATGGTACACTTTTCTCCTCTCTGAATTAAACCTCTCTGAATTGCGATGTCGTCGCCTGTTTACATGGCTTGTGATCGTTTCCGACCCAGTGTTTACATGCATCCACTCATCTAATCAGAAACACTTTCACACATGCGCTGATGATCCACACTCTCGTTCATAAGTTGGCGAGAATTCTTCAGTGAGCTGGGTGCCGACCGCCTTCAAGCTCCCACAAGAAGACTACGACAAAGAGGGCATGCGCGGAACTGACTTTTCGCCCATCTATCCATCCAAATATGTTAAAATATTTCAATGTTTCAATAAATAAATCACTCTCCGATGCAGATGGGTACTGTTTTAAGTTGCGTTACTTTTACTGTCACTGTTTTAAAATGCGTCTAACGCTGAAAAAACTTAGCAGGACATTAAGTCGCTGAGCATGCGCAATTGAAACTCAAACAGAAGCTTTCTGATGCAACGTTTACATGCAGCAGCTGGCTTTCCGAAAGGATTTCGGCTACCTTCTGGCAAAGGAATGAAATGTAATTCGGAAAGGTTCTTTCAATTCAGAAAGGGGTGTAGACATGTCAGCATTTTCTTTCCAATTAGACGTTTTTCCCGAATCTAATCAGAATTAGGCTGTCCATGTATTACCACCTGTCAAACGTTCACCTTAGGGTCTGCAGATAGGCAGCTCGCGGGCCGGTCATTGCTGATGGTCATTGCTGATGGTCATTGCTGATGGTCATTGCTGATGGTCATTGCTGATGTATTCTATAGTCCCACTTTAAGAGGAAATGTTAAGAACCAACCAAAAAATTTTAATAAATATTGCAACCTTTCAGATTCTTCTTCTTGAAGTACGTCAACTTCTAATGAAATTATGTTGAACTAACAAACTGTATCTAGTTTGTTCGGAAAATTTGCATTTGCTACAATAAAGGCAATATTTAGTTACAGTTGATTAAATAGTTGGCAGCAAAAGCATATACATTGTGCTTGCTAAAATAAGTAGTTCACACAAATTAAATAATGGGTGAATAGGTGTTTACACACACCTTATTTCTATAGATATGAACAAGAGTGTTTGAGTGGACCTAAATTGAAATTACATTGCTGAATCCACATTTTATTCAGTGGTGCTCAGCTTTTTTGGGTCTTGTTCTTGCAGTACCTTTAACCCTTAGATGCATAAGTGGGTCAATAATTACCCGGTGAAGTCCTTTTTCTTTCTTATTATTATCTTTGTAATTGAAAATTGTACTAATTTCATGTTCATGCATTTCTCAATGCGATTTGAACCGGCTACCTTCTGATTGGGAGATGGCTACTCTACCTACTGAACTACAGCCGCCCCTGCAACAAATCTCCTGGAGCAGGATCTCATTATTGTGCAAAGTCTATGGTAGAGCAAAGCATACATTCTTCCTCTGATGAATGCTTCAAAGTCCAATGAGTATTACAACACTGAGCGTAGGCAGCTGATACATTACAATGTTCCGCTACGTCAGAAAGAGAGGATCGACTGTTGTGGTAATGAGCACAATGTACCATGACAAAAGGAGTTGTAGATACCATGGACCAGATGGTTGGTACCTTTAACTGCAAGCGCCAAACACAGAGGTCTCACCTACAGTAGTGCTGTGGTACGACGTCCTTGAAATCGCAAATCTGAATGGCTAGACCTTTTTCCCTGCTCAGCACCCTGAAGTCATCGGAGCATCAAAAATCCACGAGGGCTCTTCCACAAAGAGCTGTGAGGCATTATTGCTACCCACAATGTGACATGTTCCCCCAAAATTTGTGTATTGCTACAACAAAAGTAGAGTTGATCAGATTGAAAATTGAATACCTCGTATTTGAAATCTGTATGTAGGCTAAAATTATTCTTAGTGGGGGAGTCAGCCATTCTACTACTGTTCTACTTTTTCTACTACTTCCTACTACTTTTGGAAAGAAAGCAAATCAGTGTATTTTGTCTTCTGTTCATCTAACCACAGCACCTATATCATGTGATATAATTTGCGTTCATTCAAGTATTGGCCTCTCTCTGCCTCTCTACAAATGAACATCATGCATTTTGTACAAGCGTACTTCATAGTAGAAAGGGTTTCTGTGGTAAAGTGACTAATACCCCCCTCCTTATTACTCGTTTGTAATTTGATCTTGCCTGTTGGCCCGGAAACCACTGCGTCTCCGGGTGTCCCCATTTTTAGAAATCCATTGAGGATACATTACTCAGAAACAGGTCACCTCCTTTATTGGCTACACTGAATATCTGATTTACAATGCTGCACAGCTCATCAGTTTCTGACATGATATTATTGAAAGTCGGGTATTGATTCATGCCAATGTCCTGTCCATACAAAAGCTGGTGTCTT
Source organism: Lophius americanus (assembly GCA_037951165.1). Taxonomy (NCBI): domain Eukaryota; kingdom Metazoa; phylum Chordata; class Actinopteri; order Lophiiformes; family Lophiidae; genus Lophius; species Lophius americanus. The sequence goes on along the minus strand of JBBDHG010000028.1, from coordinate 8,668,207 downwards.
GTATGGACAACACCTAAACGCACTTAATAGCCTGCCATTAATCACTGCTTGGAGAAAAAGAGTGTTTGGAGTCAGGTGTCTGAGACACACAAATAAAGGTACAATGTTCTTCTTCTTTGTTTTGCTTTGTGCAAATTACCAGAATTGGCAAAAAAAAATCACACCTGTCTTGCAATCAATACCTTTCATGTAAAACTAAACACCCACACTTATCAATCATAAGTATAACCACAGGAATGTACCAAGTGAAGCGAGAATCATTTATTATCTTGTTACACATGTCACCTGTCTGTGGGGGGGACGTTACTCAGCAGCAAGTGAACATTTGAACCTGAAGTTGATGAGTTGGAAGCTTGAACAATGGGTGAACATAAGGACAGGAGTAGCTTTGACAAAGACAACATTGTGATGACTAGATGACTGGGTCAGACCATTTCTAAACTTAGTACCCAGTACCTATAACCATGTTCAGAAATAGGACCCAAAATGCAGATGACACACAAGGTAGGAGTGCAGTGGTTTAATGACAAACTTGATTAATCCTTTAAATTAAAAAGAATGGTCTAAAAATGATTTCTTTGTACATTTTATTTCTTTAGGGCATTTATTAATTTAATACATGTGACATGCTAGAGTTGGCAATAAATGAGGTTTGGTCATGCATGTTTTAAAAAGTGAAAATAAATGTTTGGGGCATCAGTTGGGGCTCATATTGTCAAATAGGATCAGTGGTACTGTTGGTCAGCAGGGCACTGGCCTATGGATGGAGGTATATGATCCGTTGTAGGGACATCGAAAGGGCACACCCGAAAGATGAATAAGGAGAGCATTTGACCCTTGTTAGACTATTTTGGATGTATCAAGTTACATTATTATGTTTAGTATTATAAATTAAATGTATTATTATTATTATTAGTAAGTCCCCACATGATTCAATATGCCAAACAAAAATCCTAATTATCAAAAAGGACTTCAATAGCCATTCAATTGCCACTTTCAATAGCCATTAGGTCAATGCCTCCTCTTCGGCGGCCTGTTTGATCTATGGTGTCTATCAGAGCTCCGTACTTGGACCCTTATTCTTTAGCACATTCATGCTGCCAGTAGGTAGTATTATAAACAGCTTCAGTCAAGTGGCATACATTTTTAATAGTCACTCAAAATGTGCTCAACCAAAAATTTGCAGTGTCAACAGTGACCTGGGAACACAAAGGAAACAGGAAGCTAGAGGAAACATGACACATTCAGACAACAATATAGATCATAAATCACAGACGATCAACAACAAACTGACAAACGCAGGGACAAAAACACAGACTTAATTAAAGAAAACACCAACAAAGACACCAGGTAGAGGTGAAAACATTCAACAATCACTAGAAGTATGGAGTCAGGAAAAAAATTAAACCACAAACTCACGCGGACACAGACTGACACGAAGGGAGAGGATGAGAGAAAGAAAAGGTTATATTAAGTGAAACCAGAAGACATGAGCAACAAACTTACAAATTTAGACAACAGGATAAAATAAGAAAAACCCTTGAACAATGACTCTTTTAAATAAAGTAAACTTAAACTAATATTGTACTGCTCCAGCAGCACTGGACCGGTTTGCAGCTGATTCTGAAGTGGCTGACATGAGAGTCAGAGCCTCAAAGTCTGCTGCCATGGTTCTCAGACAGAAAACGGTGAACTCTGTCCTTTTGGGTTGGGGGCTAGTTTCTGCTTCAAGTGAAGGAGTTTAAGATCCTGGACGAAAATGAGATGGGCAGGCTGCGGCATTTGAGAAGTAATATGGATGCTGAATTGGTTAGTTATGGTGAAGAGAGAGCTGAGTCGTAAGGCAAACATCTCTATTTACCGGTCCAACTACGTACCAACGTTCACCTATGGTCATGGCCTCTGGGTAGTGACTAAAGAATGATATCAAGGATACAAGCAGTTGAAATGAGCTTCCTTCAAAGGGTTGTGAGGCTCATTTAGAACATAAGGTGGTCAAAAGGAGTCAGCTGGGGTGGGTAAGGAATCTGATTAGGATGCCTTCAGGTTGCCTCCCTTTGGAGGTTTTTCCGGCACGTCCAAAAGGGACGAGACCACTAAAGACTCGCTGGAGAACTGTGTATTTTATCCGGCCTAGAAATGCCTCGGGATCCCCCAGGATGAAAACGTTAATGCTGGTTCTGGAAGAAAGGTGTCAGAACACACATCGAATTCATGAGCTGTTTTAGCGGGAAAAGTAAAACCTCCACAATAGATGGTAGGTGGTTATAATGTTATGGCTGGGTTTTTTTACATACTAGACCAGCAATCAGACTGGGGGAAATCCAGCTATTTCCAGCAGTGGAAATTATGGTGAGTGAAGGTGGCTAGCGGTGCTGGAACCATCGCAGCAGTGGCCACTGTGGCAGCCATGAAATATGGTGGGGGGCTAATTGAACACATTCTACTACCAGCACCTGGGGAGTGAAAATAATGGTTGTAGTTTTCAGCTGCCTTGTTAATGATGAACTTCTCTCAGTCCTTTGGAAAAAGCGCTCCCTCGTCTGAATGTGATGACTGAAAAACAATGCAGCAACTCTTGTCCCTCAGGGGCAACCTGCCGGCAGGCGATCGTATGAAAAGGGCAGACCTCAAAAGTCGAAGCATATCCAGAGAAAAGTGGAAATGGTTGGCTTGATGGTTTCTTAACATGGAGTAGATCCTTTGTAATTGTCAAGATAGGGTATTTTTAGGATACACAGTGATCAGCCATAACCACCTGCATGACAGGTGTCATTGTAACAAGATAAGTATTGTTATTCTTCACCTGTTGGCAGTTATAATATTATTGCTAATCACAAAGAATTTAGATATCTGAACATATTAAGCAGGTCCACATCTATGACATCAGAGATTTTGGCATTTGGTTGTTTATCACATTGCTGAAAGACACTTAAATGTGCCTTACTCACCATTAGAAAGACTCAAACTGTGAGGCTCCTTGGCCAGCTCTTTGCCACCTGCTACCCGTGCTCCTAAAATGGCCCAAACTGTCCGCAGTCTTGAGACTTGTGGATTTGCTCTTCAGGGATTTTAAAGCTAGGAATGACACAGGATGACCTAAACTGCCACGTCATAAAAGGTGTAGTCGTTTAAAGCCAGTTTAATGGTTTGACCAACACTTCCAACAAGGATAGTTAAAATCAAGTTTGTTTGTCAAGTGCAAACCGGAAGTTTGCTTATTATATTAATATTATCATCACTCTTGGTTTTATGGTTTGAAATTGAACATACCAGCAAATTCGGTTGTTTAGACATTCAGTGAGCGTAGTGTAGGGTTATTACTTTCTTATGTCATTAAAGTCCATTTTATTTAAACACAGGTTTATATTTTCCATAAATAGTTTGTGTTTCCCACATGTGAAGACAGAAGCTGGCAGTCGTCCACAGGAGATATAACTATCTTCACTCAGAGAATAACAGTTATCAAGTAACCTTCAGATCGTTCATTTGTAAGGAATTTGCGTCAACTGTTACATTCCATTTATTGAAAGAGATGCCCGCTGTAAAACAACACATTAATTCACCAAATTGGGACTGAACCACATCAACGGTTAAAGAGTAATTACCTAAGGAAAAAGCTTATTTTAGTAAGTAAAAATTGAAATATTCGATAAAAAAATGAAATAGGGATCTCCTCGAGTTCATTAAGATTCACCAAATCTGGATAAAATCGGACACACATTTAGGAAATTGCATCGAAAAAAAAGGAGTTTTTTTTTCTCAAAAAAGCTCCACCCAGTGAGAGAAACATTAAATTTGACAGAAAAATACGGTATGTACCAGATCCAGAAACCAGATGTTTCCTTGCGTCAATTCATATGCCCCAAATTTGGTCTTGCTAAAGCAAAGGTTCTAGAATGGACGCAGAGTAGGGGGCTGCGATAATGATGATGAGGATTCGATAACATCCCAGACTTTTCGGGGAAATAATAACTCGGATCATTGCTCCCTGTGGTGACCTTTTACCCAACATGTCAAGGATGATGTCATGTCAAAAAGGCTTAAATTACTCTGGTCCCTATGACAAACGTAGGGAGAAGTAAATGTAGTTGCTGACCAAGTCTGATGAAGAGCTTCACCTTAGAGGGCGGCGTGGTGGCGCAGTGGTTAGCGCTGCTGCCTCACAGCAAGAAGGTACTGGGTACAAATCCACGTATCCCTTTCTGGGTGGAGTTTGCTTGTTCTCCCTTTGTCTGCATGAGTTTCTCTCCAGGAACTCCAGCCTCCCCCCACAGTCCAAAAACATGCAGTATTGATGACACTAAATTGCTCATAGGACTAAGTGTGAGCATGAGTGGTTATGTGTCGGCCCTGTGATTAACTGGCCACACATCCAGGGTGTACCCCACCCTATGCCCAATGTCATCTGACATAGGTTCTAGCCCCCGTGACCCTGTAAAGGATAAGCAGTTGATAATGAATGAATGAATAAGATGCCAGTGGAGAAGTCATTTATGATGAACAGCCCAGATTAAATTGTTGAAGTTCAAGCAGAGAACTTTACCCCCTAGAATTTTCAAAGACAAATAGAATAGAATAGAAAGACACCTAGATCATTTTCTCTGTTTCCCTCAGAATAGACGTTTATTCATTTACTTGTTCGTAATGTGGACATGTAAGTGGATGGAAATGGAACTGGTTCTCCAGACTAATTGAATTGCAGTAAGCTTTCAATCCCCTCTGAGGTTTCATGCCTGCTGGAGACCAGACTTCATGGTGAAGTTGAGGTTAATGCTGCTGGTGCCTTTCTTCTATAGTTAGATTCACACATTCTATAGTCATTATGCTGTAATAATATGCTGAAAAAAGAAAAATGTCTCTACAACCAGTTTGAATAAATCTAAATATAGATCACAATACATACCAATGTTAATAGAAGCCTTTAAGCTGATCTGTTTAATATGTCTGTTTGTAGAGTGGTTTATTTCTATGCTATTGTTTGTAGTTTTTACCTATCGGAAGATTGGAAGGTAGGCGGTTCAAATCCCACCAGGGTCTATATGTCATAGGGTCCTTGAGCAAACCCTGAAACCCTAGCTCCCCAGGCGCTTCAAAGGGGCCGCCCACTGCTCCCTCAGTTTTGGGTCAAATGCAGAGAAATAATTTCCCTATGTTGTACTGTGTATGGCTGTATGTCCTAAATAAAGGATGTCTTCCTCATTACATGAAAATAACTATAATTTGAAGAAACCTGTTGAAAGAATGGGTCATTGGGCAGGTGAGAACCCAACATTTTGACATAGATCTGGAAAAACAACAGATCAATTTTTTTTACAAAAAAAATTTATTGCACTAAATATATAATATATTTTATATATTTTATAATATATAAAATAGCCAGGTGGTACATTTATATGTACCAGGTGGTACCACCATTTATATTATATCATTATATTGCCCAGGTTCATGAAATATCCCTTTAATATGGTTATTAATTGTTAACATTAACAAGGGCTTCTGCCGTATGTTAACTTACAATGTACATTTCCATTACTCTGCTAGAAGTCCAATGGCTTTACTGAATGTGTTTTTCTACATTTAGTCACTGGTGGAAGCATTCAGTAATTTAGTGATTGCTCTGCCTAACTTATCCAATGTTATACAGCTCGCTCCAAATGAAAATCTTAGCAAGATGGAGACTTTATGGGAAAATGTATACAAAAGCGTGCATAACTTCTTGAAAATGTTTTGCAAGTAAATCTAAGAAGCAAGTCAATTCAACACAATATATATAATAATAATAATTTTAATAACATGGTATATTTTTTAAGCTGCTGTGATAACGACTTGTATGTAGCATGGGTTGGGAGGTGCCAATTTACTAACGTGTGCTATCTGCCAATGTGAACTTCAAGGACACTGTTGAGAAATCTGTTTGTTTTTAGCCAGAGCCTACAGCCGTATTACAAGATTTTTTTTTTTCCTAATTAATAAACCAGCAACCCAGGAACCAAACAGGAAAAAGCTCTTGTGGCCTGGAGGCCACCATCGCACCATCTGCAGTGTTTTTCTTTCTCTTTGATTCATTACGAGAGTGTTGTGTGAGGCACACAGAGTAACATGCAAGTTATGGAAAAGAAAGGGCCCAGACCCAGATAACTCTGATTGAGACTATCTCTTTCCAACAGCAAAGATAGTTGAGGCCAGCAGCAAGGCAAAGAATAGACAGTATGCTGACAGCTAAGTGTCGTCTTTTGGGAATCATTATGTCTTCTTATTATGTGCCTGGGATGTGAAATGAAACTGTCAAACCAAGGTTCTGAACAAACTTAAAAGACGCCTAACAACAAATCATCTGTCACTAACGACCAACTAAGTACTGAAGAGGTCCAAAATATTCATTGTGCACCAGTGATGTTTTGATTTAATGGGCGAGACTGAGAGACACGGGACGGTCAGAGACAGACTGACACATGAGAAGAGAAAGAATACTGAAAAGCTCAGATACTGAAGAAAAGTTTATAGCTTAAAGGATGTGCGGTAGAAATAGTAAGAGTAAAATCTGTGAAGAGACTTTAGTAATACTAAAGAACTAATGGAACAAAAGATGGTTGTAGTTAAAGTTATAGTGATAGTATCGCCGGCCTCCCGGTGGCGCAGTGGTTCCGCCTTTACCTTTCTGTTTGAAGTTTGCATGTTCTCCCCGTGTTTGTCTGGGTTCTCCTCACGTACTTTGGATTCCTCCCAATAAATGCAATATAGTTGGATTGGTGACCCTTAATTGCCCGTAGTGTGATGTGATGGTTGTCTACCGCTGTGTGAAGTGCAAACTCGTCTAGGGTGTAGCCCACTTCACATCCAATGTGCTCCAGCCTATCCCAAACCCTGAAAAGGTAACAGATAATGAAAGACTAAAACTGCCCTAGCAGTGGTGAATGTAATAGAAATGGAGCTGTTTTCATATTGTGTGTGTATCAGCCCAATAGACAACATGTGGTCAAGAACACCTACGAAATGAGACAAATCTGGACGTCAGGATCATCATGTTGATGTCCTAAATTGAGTTGGAATAACATTTCATATATCCTTTTTGGATTTTGTAAAGCTGATGTGTATAGCTGTCATCTATCCAAAACCCTCTCTGTTGATAGACGTCAAGAGAGACAGAACATTCAGTATTTCCGAAATTGATAAAAAAAAAACTGTTTGTCAACAAACATCCAGACAATGGCCTAGCCTAACAAATACATAGATGTAGATAGGTAGATGAACCTCAGCTGCTCCCTCTGGATGTTCGAGCTCCTCACCCTATCTATGAGACTGAGCCTCACGTCCCTTTGAAGGAAGCGCAATTCAGCCACTCCAATCCTTGACCTCATTTTTTTTAATCACAAATCAGATCTCATGGCCATAGGTGAAAAAATTTGAAAGTGGAAATAAAAGTAAGAAGATATAATATAAGGGGTGAAAATTATACATTCAATTTAAATTGTAGTCTAAATATGATATTAATCAGATAATTCAGTTGAAAATGGATGAATGGAGTGTCTTGTTCCAGTGATTCAGACACAACACAGTTTCAGAGTAAATGTTAGACAGTCGGACTGCCATTGGGACAAAGGAGCTGTGGTGGCGCTCCGTCTCACACTTTAGGTGTAGCAGTCTGAAGCTGAATGAGCTGCTAAAAGCTCCCACAGTTTCAGAAGTGTTGTCTAGGATGGATGCAACTTGTTTAACAACCTCTTTTCATCCATCCTCAACAGAGTTCAGGGATCAGTCCAGGACAGAACTGGACCTCCTGACAAGCCTTAGGAATTGTTTCCTGTCTCTCTGTGCTTCCCAAAAGCTTGAATAAACGGCTCCAGGGAGCAACCGAGGACTGACAGACAAGAATCATTCCTGACAGAAAATAGTTGTTGAGTGCATCCTCCCAGATTCAGGTTTTTCCACTGTAAAACAATGACTTTTAAATACATTTTAAAAGGTAGACCTGGGATTTGTTTTCTTTGAAAGGATGTTTTCACTGTGTAAAGATTGAGAAGTGTGGTCTACATTTCGATGATATACCATTTGGCCTACAATTATAGCATATTTGATGATTAGAGGAAATATGATTTACACATCAATACATCAAGTGTTTTCATCTTCAATATGCACGATTCATTTAGTAGTTGTATAGTTCTTTTTAAGGTGGGTTTTCAATCTTAATTCAATTATAATTAGGGTCTATGCAAATCATCTCTCATAGAAGCAGATTGGTATCAGATGCAACTGTTATGCATGTTAAGCCTCCATCCGCTGCTGTCTTTAAATAGTCTCTCTTCATCCATGTAGTTCTCTTAAGTGGTCGTTTCGCGCTTTATACACTTCCCTCACCACCTAGTCCTAGCAGATCAATCAATTTTATCATTCACCAGCCTCAAAGTCATCAGCCACCACCAGTATCCAGACTCCAATGAAGGGATATTCTGTCCTGTTGCTCAGGGTGGAGCTTCAGTCTCCTCGAAGAGTTTTAAAGCCAACGACTTTCTAATTATCATTTATTGATATTAATCACTCAAATGTTTTTTTATTCCTAGTCTTCTATGATTGAAATGGCAACATTTCAGCGTATAATGTGTGTTTGTGCTTGTTTCTAACTTATTTTTATCACGACTAACTTATTTTTTAAGTGCTTTTACGGGATTGATGAACAACAATGAGTGACCACAGGGCACCATCGGAGGATCCCCCTTCCTTCTATCATACTTGCCAAGGCTCTTTGTAACAAGGTTGACGATCTAAAAGCAAATTTCAAGTTCCTTTCAGAATATAAAAACGCTTTGCCTACCGCTCTGACAATAATGCTCTACGGGTCATTGTGGAAAGGGCTCATAGGCTGCAGAGCATTTTACCAGACACGCGCCCAGCTTCATTATGGGTGAATTTAATCATAGTAAACCTGGGAAGACGTTCACTAACTTTTTTCAGTATGTTACTTATCTCTTATCAGGAATATGAAGTGTCTGGACCTTTATTATGGATCGATTAGGGGAGTTTATAAATCCTTTCGGAGGTTTACTTTTGGCATGTCTGACCACAATGTGATTTATTTGGTGCCGAATCCTGGAGGAAAAAAATCCTGAATACGGTTTGATTCTGGTTTGGTCAGCGGAGCCTATCCAGTGCCTACAATATTGTTTCTCCTGCACAGACTGATGATTTTTTTCTGATTTGGATGGAATGACTAAGATAATATCATCTCATACATAAACTTTTGTGAGGATTTAATAATTCCCAGTAAATTTATTAACTTTTTTCCAAACAACAAACCGTGGGCGTCCAAACCTCTTAAAAACATGATTAATCACAGGAACATCAGCGTTAATCAGGGGGAATGTGACCCGAAGCAGGGATTTGCCGAAGAAAGAACTTACACTTGCTAAAATTAACTATGAAAATAAAGTACAAACCCTGCTGAGTCCCAGAAATGCACATCCTGCATGGAGGGCATTAGATATATTATGGGCATGCAGCCCATACAATCAACAATGAAATCTGTGTATTAGAATGCTCCTCTAGTACAGACAGAAATACACAATGACCGATTCACTGCCCTCAAAAACTTCTGGGAGAGAAAATAAAGGAAAAACCATGTGCCAGACAATATTGGCGGAAGACTCTTGAAGGACAGTGCAGAACAGCCGGCTGCTACTTTTTCTTCAATTTTTATGAAGACTCTATAGGGTCCCTCATCTCTGGAAGGACTCTGTAATTGTACCTGTGCCCAAGATGAGAACAACAACGCCCTGAAAGACTTTCGGCCGATGGCTCTCACCTTTCATCATAAAGGCATTTGAGAGGATAAATAAAATACTAGCTCTTGGGGGCCACTCAGGGCATTTTAGACCCAATCAAATACATGAGGGAGGGGAAAAGAACTTTGCACGGCTGCGCTTTACTGACTTTTCCACGGCTTTTAACTGTATCCAAACTCACATTTTATCAGATCCACTGTTCCACATTATCAACCCGGGTTTTCTATGTGGCTGGTTGACTTTGTGACTGTCAGATCTCAGAGGGTGAGGCTGTATTATCTAATGTAGTTTTGTCTTCCCCAGGATCCCCTCAGGGCTTTTGCCCTCGCACTGCTTTTGTTTTATACACCTACATTAGAGCAGTGGTTCTCAACCTCTTTGAGTCGCAACCACCAAGATAACTTTCACTGGTGTTCGAGACCCACCATCACAACCGCGCGCGCACCCCTCCTTCCCACCAAGTGTGGATGGACACAGCGTTGTCTGCTGGGTGCTGAAAGCAAAAGCGGAGCAGATAGACTGAAAGACCAACTGAGAAATTCACTTTGATTTCTTATTCTTTTCCCTTTAATAGTTGTCAATAAAACTCTGGCTCTAGTTTCACACTCCTCTGTTTGCAGAAATGGGAAGATAGCAGAAAAATAACAACTAAGTGAGGCAATAGTCAACAAGTGTGAGAGAGAAACAGTTTTGGATACAAGAGAACTGCAGCAGCTTTGCCTCTGTGGCTGAGCTCCCACTCATGATTTCGAGCAATATTTCTAATGAAATGATGAATAAATGTGCATACATTTCAATAATAATTAGTTTTTTCATGACAATATGTTTAATTTCATAACTTTTAATGGTGTTCCATGTCCTTTTCTGTAACTGACACTGGACAGATGGAAGATTTGCCGGTACCGGCCTCAACGCCTTGCTCCCACAGGTAGTGGTGCTGCTGTCAGGCTTTCAGGGGACTCACCTTGAGACAGTTCCTGCTGAACCTAGTCTTGAGCTACAACACTTTTTCTGTGAAGCCATCGCTCGATTTTTTATCCAAACGACAGCTAGCGAATCTGCTGCAGCTGCTGGCTAAAGCATCATCAGCGCCAAAACGCGAGTCCGTTTACTTTTTATCTGCTGTGTGTGGCTGAACAGAATCTCAGGCGCGCACAATTCAACTCATACAAACTCAGTTGATAAAATTAATTGTGGACAAATAATGTAATTTAATATTTATTATGTAAATCTATATTTTTTCCACAATCATCAACGTTCACCCCTTGAAATCATTGCGTGACTATGGTGGGGGTCGGGACTCCCAGGTTGAAAAAGGCTGCATTAGAGTCATGATGATGTCAAAAATGTTGTCAAATTTGTGAATGACTCAATAATTTTGTCACTACTCGGTGACAATGAAACTGATCACGGCCCAGTTGGGGATGATTTTAATATATGGTGTCAGCGCTCTTACCTCAATGTTAATTTAACCAAAACTAAGGAAATGATCAAAGGAGACTCCACTGATTTCCTGTTCGGAATCTCGGCCAGGCTTTTGAAGTTGTCAAACTTGACAACTCGTTCATCAAAAATAAAGAAAAAATTAAATGTATTCTTGTTTATTGAGTCTTTTTTAGCAATCACTTTTAATTGCTGGTTTGGGTCACTAACCTTGGAGAAAAATTATAGATTGGGTCGCATTGTGAGGATATGTTGCAAGATTGCAGTATTGAGTCTGAATGAACCCTCCCCGTATAAGGAGCCAGAAACAAAAAATGAAAGCTCCGTCGATACCGGCCGACGAAAGTCACTCTGTGTTTACTGAATTCAAGCTACAGCCATCTGGTCCTTGATACGTCTTGCTGAGGTGCAGGACGATGAGTTGCAAGATCTGATTACACATCATACATATTTGTGCCAGATACAATAATGTTCATGACCACAGTTTTGTGCACAACTGTTAAATTTAAAAAAAGAAAAATGAGCCTGGAATGGAATGTACATTTGTATAAATTTGATGATGCAAAATGCTCAAAAAAATTAATTGATAAAAAAGAATAGGCTTTTTTTACTTGTTATTTTAGAATAGGTCCTTCTATCTCCAGATGGGGTGGGGCCCATTCCATGTTTGTACAATAGCCTAAGAAAGGACAAACTGAACACTGGCTCTAGAGAGGACACGTCATGTTTTTGGTTGAAGTGGCAGACAGGCGGTGAAGAAACGACTTACCTCAAAAAGAGGGAGAACGAAAAGATGATGAGTATATTGTTGCTGGAGAACTATTATAAACTTGGTGGTTGTAATGAGCTGATCCTCTGCTTAATCTGGAAAGATTTGGGGATGAATTTTATCTTGTAGAAATTGGCTTAAGTACCCCATACTCCAAACACCAGGCGGCAGACGCGTGTTTGATGGTTAAGAATACAAGAATACAATTTGGGAGATCTTCTTAAATATAATATTTTATTGTAATAGTTAGAGACTTTCACAATTTATTTCATGAAAAACACTGTTTTTTTACATAACTTCCCATTCAATATGAGGAGTTAAATCAAGCAATTGATTTTAAAATGCAGGGGATTGGCTTTTTGGGGATGTGCACTTGTAGTTGAACAAAACAGCGGAAGCTGTTTAGTTTACGCAATATACTTAAGTGTCACCACGTCACCAAATAATTGCTGCTAGTTGATGCTCATGCAAACGTTAGCTACCATTACAATACAAGCTAATGCTGAACAAAGATCAAATCTTTTTTAATTCATATTATTGTTGATTTATGAAGTAACACTTTTTTTCAGATGGACATCCCCTTTTTTTTCACCTAAATCAGTGACTATTAATTGGACATACTGTATATCAGGCTTTAGTTTCAACAGACAGCAGATGAGGACAGTAGTTCAAATGATGTTGTATATTTCCAGTGTTAACATTTGATTTTTTTTTCAATACATATCAGGCGCTCTTCTGGTCAAGGGCATTGGTCGATTTCTCTTTTGATTTGTAATTGAGCCACAAAGTCTTCAGAGATGAGATGAATTCTCACTTTGAGTCATTTTATTCTTTTTCTAAATACATCCATTTTATTAATAATTTATATACCAAAGCTTCAGTAAGCAGCTGCCGAATTAATTCTAAAATAATATTTAATTTAGCTATTTTATAGACACTTAATGTTCTTGCAGTCATGGATTAGATTGGATTTTCTGTTGCTTTGGGGCTTTTATGTATTTTAACAATTATGTATTTATAACATGCCTACTTAAAAGGCCGGAATGAACACTTGGGTGGGCTTAAAGGAATCATACTGATTTGCCCAAAGGTTAATAAAAACACTATTAATTATAAACACACACATTTTGTGATTGCATGAATTATTTACACATCATTCAGGTGAATACATACGGTAGACGAGTTACGCTGCAACAGCATAAGAGTAATTCTAAGGAGGGTATATTATGTACAATCATAAATTATGACATGAAAATAATACAATAGTCAACCAGTCGTGAAATCAATTTATATCAAATGTACTTCAGCTCACTGACTTTCTCTGAGGCTTAATTGGTGTTTCAACCTTTTAACGTTTTGGACGCCTCACTAAACCTCTGTGAAGCGGTTTTGTGTCCAGATTTGCACAGAAAACAATATGACATCCATTATGCAGGTAAGTGTAATGTAATGTAGGTACAACATTCTGGAAAAATAAATGTAGAAAACTTAAACTCTTTTGTTTCTGTACAAACTGCTCTTACTGTATGAGTGAAAAATGAGAACATTACGTTTTAAAATGCTGAAATTAAACTGTTATTTCAGTGTTTTGCATTCAAACTGTGGTTGTTTTTGATTGATTCACATTAAGCAATGACAGAGTAGCACAATGATCTTTGACCAAATATACTTTTCCTTTTCTGCATGTTTGCTTTGTATGTAAAATAATGCTTTAGAAAGACTTTCTACTTTCTAACCATGATTTTAAAGTTGCATATATGGCATATATATACGAGGCGGCGCTTTATCTCCCAAAATTTTTTGGCCTTCATTTCTCAACCATTCGACCAATTTAGTCCAATTTGGTGCATATGAATTAACCCAAGGAGATATATCTTGTTTATGTCATAAAACACTAATATTTTGATGAAATGGTTAATATTCACACTTTTTTCACTACAAATTCTGTGGAAAAACATTCAAATTTATTTTGAGGTGTTCAATCAGGGGGATTGCTTGTAGAACAAAGGGGATTGGGGACTCTTTGGAGATATATCCTTGATGTCGGGATGACAGCGTAGGTCCAGATCTCTGAAAATTGCTAGTCCCCTACTCAACACTCAGGACTCAGAGATCATCTTCATAAAGTTTTGCTTTTGACCAGCAATCTTACTGGACTTAATAAGTATCTTATGCAGTTTTTTTTTATCATTTCCAAACATTGAAAAACACCAGGCAATAGGTAGGAAGGTTAAAATGCTCTCCACAATGGTGTGATAGAAGAGGACCATTATCTGTCTGTCCACATTATACTCATAAAAGATAGACGCTGCAAACCTTTCTTATAAATAGCATCCATATATTTGTTCCATGATAGTCTAATATTTATTATTGTTCCTAAATATTTGTACTCATCCACCACCTCAATGCTGTCCTCATCAATTATCATTTGTTGGTGGGGTCATAAAGTAAATGTATGTTTTTCTTTAATTTTCTTCGTGTTCAATTTTCTTCGTGTTCAAATGTAGAAAAATGGACCCACACCAACCAACAAACTGATCTACCAATGCAGGATAGCTCGAATCAAGCTCACGTATGCTTTGTCATCTGCAATTTAATAATAAAATGATCAGGTGTGTTGCTTCTTCATTCATTTGGATGGAGGGTAATAAACTGGGGAAATAGTATTCCCTTGTGGGGCACCACTGACACACTGTACTCTGTCAGTTAGAAAGGCCTAAACACATCGGGTAATGTCACAACTTACTCCCAGCTTCAGCAACCTCTCCATCAAAATATGGGCCCTGACAGTGTTAAATGTTGGCAAAAAGTCTATGAAAAAAACACAAACGTGTTGTCCAGCCCAATCCATGTGACGGTAAATATTATGCAGCATATACAAAAGAGCATCGTCACTGCTCCTCCCAGACCAATATGCAAACTGTAGGGGGTCAATATCATGTTGCAACCCCGAAGGACCAGGTTTAAGATGATCTGCTCAAGACTCTTCATCATTGATGTTAAGGCAACGGGTCGGTAGTCATTTAAATTAAATTGTTTTAATATTTTTGGGACTGGGATTGTGTGTGAGGTTTTCCATGTCCTAGGGTTATAATGTGGGTCAAATGACATTTGAAAAAAAAATTCTAGACACAGGGCGTCCCATGTTGCAGCTTTGAAGGTACTTCCTTATAGTTTTTAGTTCTTAATTCGTTGTAAGTTAAGCAAAATCAGGTGCAATGTTTTTCTAATTAAGCCACTGTGCTATATATTACACCTGCAGCAGCCTTGGTGTTAGTATGGGGATGAATATATACAACAGTTACAAACACCTGTCCAAACTCCCTGGGCTGGTAGAAGGGTAGAAGGGCTGTGATTGTGGCCTTTAAAACTATTGGAGCAGAACGATTTCTCTCAGTAATGATCCTCTTATTGATTTTTTTCACTGTGTCCTGAAATTACTGTCTCGATATGATAAAAGATTAGCTTATGAGAGAAAAGACTTGTGTATAGATTATGCATTGATAGGTGGAATTTCTGAGTGCAAGTGCAATTTTATAAAATTAAGGGCTATCTGTTTGAATAGATATTATATAATACTCAGAACTATATTCTTATTTTACTTTAAAATTATTTATATGACGTTCGTAATGTGAGAGCTCACTTAACCAGAGTCAAATTCCTTGTATGCATATAAATGGCTAATAAAGCTGATTCTCATTCTGTTAGTTTGAAAAAAGCCTTCAATATGTCCAGGGGGAGTGGTTCGTTTTCCAAAGAAGCTGCCATGTTGATTACATTGCTGCTGGATACCTATTTTCTGTTGAGCGTTTTGAAGGTAATACTCATTCTTCAATACAAGAAAAGGCGATGGAGTGTGAAACCTCACTGTCCAAGGAAAAATGAAGACCCGACTCGGGAACCGTTGAGAGTTAATCTAGTGGGGTCTGCACACTCTGCTAAGAGAATTTGACTCAACAAGTGATGCACTGCTGCACAGTGGAGAATGCCCACTCCCCCGGCAAGATAACCAACCGGCTTCATATATGTGTGGAAAGGTTCGGGGTGGGGTAGTTTGCTGCTCCGTCTACAGACTTTACATTGCCTTCGTTTCCCCCCAGACCTTGTTTCTTCACTGTGGACTGAGTCCTTGCTGCACTGTCTCTCTTCCTAAAGGGGAGCAGTCAACTCAGCATTAAGTCCATGCAGTCCATCCCCCAGATGTTCTGCAAAGACCCCAACTCTCGAACAGTGGTATGAAGTGGGTCTTATAGTCTGTTTTGATTGTTTCACGCTCCTTTCCTATGGTATTGAAAAATAAGGTTTGAACCTCCCGTTGCATGTGTGTGTGAACCAATTACCGCAATACAGAATAAATAACAATAAAGTATCATATATTTTACAAGTAGGCTTTGATGTATATTTTATTTCATAATAAATAACTTAATATATTTTCCAAATAAATCCATCTGACAGGTTACTTGATCACATCATCCTGATACTTGAAGGCCACTACAGAGTCTTGGATAGGGTCGAAACAGTTAATGGAAGTGTCAATTCTTGAACTTCACCGATAGATGCCACTGGATTTTACACACCTTCAAATTTATGTGATGCTCCATCCGGCTCACTCTTACATGAAACTTTTTTTGTGTGTTCTGTACCTTTTAAATTGCATGTGGTGAAAGTATGGCTGTGATCTATTGGGAGTTTTAAAAGAGGCACTTGCTGATTTTAACGGCAACATTTTGCCACATTAGGTCCAAATGTTGAATCTAAATCTAAATGTTGAATTTAAATCTTTAGAAATAGACAGATTTACACTGACATCAGCCGATTTTCACAAGTAAAAGCTAGATGAAGAAAACCACTCCACAGTAAATGCGGCCCCTTTTGCACCAAGTCAGTTTCTGAGCCAGTTCTGGGCTAGCGCCTGACTTCTAGTAGCCCTGGCCCCTAAAAACACTTTTATAAGAGCAATTACTGAATTAAAAGCAAGGAACTGTGATATTAGCGACTCGGGGTGGAGTTCTCGCAACAAACAAAACTTTTTTTGTCCGCCATGTTTGAGAAGCATAAGTGCACCAAAAGGCATGTAACTTTACAATTTCTACCACCCTTGGTTTGTTGTTGTTCGGTATTGTTATACCTTTAACGTGGATGGAAGTGGTTTTCTTCATTGAGGTTTTTGTTTGCTGCTTCCGCTGATGTCAGTGTAAATTTGTATATTTTCCAAATCATTTGAGTTAACAATTAGATTTGCAATTGACGTATAGTCATAACATTATAGATTTGATACAGCACTTACTGTGTATTTAGATTGAGATTTAACATTTTGAGCTTAATGTGTCAAAATGTTGATAATATGCATGTGCTACTTTTACAAACAGCAATCCCTGGGGATCAATAAAGGAAGCACATACAATTTGTGGCTAAATGTTTTGCTGAAACTTTAAAAAGTCATTAAATTATAAAATCCCGAAAGAAAAATGGGCAATGATGACCACAGTTGTCGCACAGACAAAATAATTATTTTGGAAACAGAGAGCAAATATCCAACCATATATATCTGCCTTGGAATCTTTTTTTTTATTTTAAAATGCTGGTAATATGTCCATTGAAATCCAGACTAAAAATAATACACATTAACAACTGAAACAGAGTAAAAATGTACATGAATATTCAAACAACGCTACTGGAGCCCTTTCATTACTGCCACAGAAATACACAGATTTCAGTTCGATTCCTCTGCAGAGGAAGGAAAGACATTGACCAATTTGCAGCCACTGCAGACATCTAACACTTATCTTAGCACTTTGAGATTTGATCCAAATGTAAAGTGTTTTATAAATTAAATGTATTAATATTATTATTATTATTAAACACTTTGACAATGATTCAGATAAAGACACTTTACAAAATTATGATAGATGGCAAGTGCATTCCTCAAGGTTGTAAAATCTGTATTCACAAGGGGCAGCACCGACATTCTTATATGACAGGTCACAAACAACAAATAAATCTATATCTATATAATCCATATATTTTAACCTGCTTAAACTAGTGGATGAGTCAGAATCACCCCATGAGGACAGGCACAGGAAGATGTCAATCACAAGAAAAGTTTGTCACGTTTACTTTTCATTGTCTTTTCATCATTGACTCCTTGCACCTGTTTTGCCAACTGGGATCCTTGACTGAGGATCCCAGCCCTGCTCAGAAACTCTCTGTGCATACGTTAAAACTTACTGAGTTCTGTCACGTTGAAGTTGGACAGGGAGAGCAATTGACACACAGCTGTCAAACTTAAAGTATAGTTCTCCCAATGATGGACGACCAGTCATTATCTAAACACTTCCTTGCGAACGGAGAGTTAGGAGAAGTTCCACAAAAGAGTCCACAAAACATTTCTGGAGTTTCGCAGCAAAACAGCATTGACCCATATTCCTAAGCAAATGAAATAGATTAGGAACTGTTTTGAAATGTAAGAAAGACTGGAGAGCGCACAGAAAACAGAAACATCTGCCAAAGCAGCCTTTTCAATGTAGCAAAAAGCAATTTTCCCATGACAGTTTGACTCCTTGACACTGAATAACCCTTTAATACCATTATTAGTTTTATAGTTATTCAAGAAAAACAAAATTTCACTTAGATTAGTTTTCCGCAGGACCTAGCTCCATAATTGCATTATTTCCTACATGACCAAGAACCCCACGCAGTTGTTTTGTCAGTTGTCAAGTAGTTTGTGTGAATTAGAAAAATAATTCCAAAAATACTTTTCTTGGGATCTTCCAAAAAGTAATTTTGAAGTTAATATTCATTATGACCCTTAATCAACTCCAAAACCAATGGCTTCTTTATTAATCCATGGCCAACACTTAATGTTTATGAAGACATCAAGACGTGATGATGAAGTGTGCAAAAATGCCAGAGAAAGCACTGAAGGGAAGCTAGCTCATGCCAAGATAATAGCTAAGGCTAAGAGAAGAGAACAAATTCATATAATGTGTTTGTAAACAAATTGCAAACCCCACTAGCCACAAAATAAATTGAAAAGGTTTTTCTGTTGGACATTAAAAATCGAAGGTGATAGCTGCCAACACGGATGAAACAAGTTTGGAAAAATAATTGGATGAAGAGTGACATGAAATCACTAACAATTACAGAATGTAGAAGAGTTCTTAGGACAAGAAGCTCCATGCCGCCTCTCATCCATCTCTGCCAGAACAAGGTGAATGTGGACATCAGGTTTCCCACTGATATTAAGTAAGTTACATTTACGCCCCACTCTTACAAACCAGTTGGTGTGAGTGTGTGCGTGTGTGTGTGTGTGCTTTCAGAGAGAGAGCCTATACAGCGTTCCCTCTTCATTCCCAAGCTTTCCTACTGGGCTAACTAAAGTTTTTTTGGCTATCTCAAAATTATTGGAATATGGAACATTTTCTGAAATTATTTTTTAAGTGTAATGTAGAGGTGTGTCAGTTTGTGAGGCTTGTATCCCATGGTTGATTATAGAATTATCAAATACAATAGTTGAAAAAACATTATGTCACAACTTTTACTAATGCCTTTTAGCAGAAGAATGTTTCGTTTTAAATGTCTCGTAAAGGGATTTTTATTGTTGTATTTTTAACATAGATTTCATTTTGAAAATATGGAAACCTATGGTTAGTTATTGAACAACATTTTAGACAAAAATTTAAAAAAAGTATAAATTAAATGATAAAGGGTTAATATTTGCCTTTAGAGGTGCAGAAATGGTCTTTCAGGGTGCAGACAAAAAGGTACAAAAAAATTTACTAGTATTCACAGGTTCCGTGTTTTGCAATCCACTGGGGGTACTGCTGAAGCAACAAAGTATTCATACCATTTGGACCTAGAAACGCTATCCCATCTTACCATAAACATGACAGTGAGTTGATAATGAAAGAATTTTCAAACTTTTCCTTTAATGGACGGTGCTTTGGCAGAGAAGTTGCCAGAGTAGGCACTTGGACACCATCGAATCCTGACCAGCAAAGTTAACCATCAATAATTAAAAATGTTCTAGGTTGAACAACACAAACGTCGTTGTGCTGCACTCATATCAATACTGGCAATTGACAGCAATTGAATGCAGCAATTTGCTGTTTGCTGTTAAGTTTAACAGTTACCATATTCTGTGGATGTTTCTAAAGGTTGACATTGCATTCATACATATAGAAGAGCATCAGCATACAAGCAGCTTTACACATAAAACATTCTTGGTATGGGATGCTGCAATGCTCGATTAGATGATTTTTTTTTAAATCGAATAATCAAAGCTGTACGTTTTTGCCAACTTTACCTTATTTAATACATTTTGTAAAAATGTAACGGCTTCACCATCATTTCCTGGGTTAGGATTGTGTAAGGGATGTTATGCAAGCTAAATAATTATTTTAAGTTTTTTTTCTAATAAGTAGAAATAATGCCCTTTGCCTTGTCAGCGTGACATGAGGAGCATAAATCAGTCAATACAAAGTAACTATGTAGATGTAAGTCGTCCTCCTCATTCTCTGTCCAAACTCAATCACACAGTTGATTGACGCCAGAGTGGGAACATTTATATCCCCAGCCTGGGTCCTGCGTCTGTGCTAGTAGAATTTGAGTTATTATTTTGTTTATTTTGTACTATCTAGGTTGCCCTATCTGGTTTTTGGAGCCAGATTTATTCATATTTAATAAAAATCTAAACAAATGTTTTGGAATATTACGAAATATGTCATCTGCAAGACTGGGAAAACGAACCCATAACATTAACCATTTCAAATAATGTGCTCAAAAGTCATTTTATAGACACACACGCCACATCCTAGGACGGGAGCTCTGCTAGAGAACAGTGCTGATGGTGTCGAAGTCCTTGCTGATCTGAGAGCTGCTGGGCAGTGACTTGAGGTACTCCAGATGCCTCCTGGCATCCTCCTGATTATGCCTAACATAGTAAATGACATACGCAATCACCATAGTGAACCATCCGAACATGGTGACAAACATGGCTACGTCGGTGGTCTTGTGGTGAAAGTTGCAGAAATTGATCCCTGAGTCAAGGACCTGGATGACTGATTTGCCTGCATATGCTTCCTGCACCGCCGTGTAGCAGATCACCTCATTCACGGTCTCAGGGTCCAGCTGCAGCTCCCTCAGGACTTCCTGCAGTGTACACTCACAGTGCCACGGGTTGTTCGACAGGCTAATTTTTGCTCGTAGGTGGGCAAACGCCTCTTTGGGGACACTTTGGATGCGATTGTTTGAGAGATCCAGGACACGGAGAGTGTCTGAGACACCTTGAAAAGCTCCCACGTCCACAGTTTCAATGTCATTGTTAGACAGATCCAGTTCCTGAAGGTAGTGCAGTTCTTTGAAGGCATAGTTGGGGATGTGGGTGATGTGGTTGGATGCCAAAAGTAGTACAACAGTATCTCTTGGAAGGTCTGGTGGGATCCTCTCCAGGTTGTGAGCCATACATTGGACGACGGTCATGCCGCTCTTCTCTATGCAGTGACAACTCATGGGACAAGCCATCACTGGTGTATTTGCAAGGAATAATCCAAGGAGCAAGCCCCATATCAAGGCAAGATTATCAAAGATAGGGGATTTCCTGGGCATATCCGGCGCTGCTACGTCCTGCATATTCAGCAGCACTATCCCACCAGCCCTGTCAGGTAAAAGCAACCATAGTTTCATCTGTTTCTTGCCATTAAATTGTTATGATTGCTGCTCAAAATGAAATATTTAATCACCAAAAATTCAGGTCTTATCTTGGGAGAATCTTTTCAAATAGTTTTTGAATGAGATCATCCAAAAATTAAGCAGTCTAAAGAGCATATTCCAGCAGAGAGGGTTTATTGTGAGGACGCTTCAGAGATTTAGAGGCCGGACCATGTTGAGCACTGAAAGAAAAAAAAAGAGCAGTGTTATTCTTGAGCAGAGAAACATTTTTTTTAAATGTCTCATTGCAGCAGGAGATGAGATTAAGTTACTGTTAGTGTATGTATGAGGAATCCGACTCATCCAGCTTGCTGAGATAAGTCATCCTCTGCTTCCACACACAGTTTGCTTTGGTTTTCTAAAACTGACTCGGGTAGATGCTATCTCCACTGGGTTTGCATGGACTGTAATATTCTGATTAGAATCAGCTTCAAAGCCCAATAAGAGTGAAATGTAAACTATAAGTTTATAGTATGATTAATACAGTATCTACTTGAGTCTATTCATATGCACCAGATTTGGGCTAAATCAGACCAACAGTTGGGGAATTATGGCCCCAAAACATTTGGAGGTGAAGCTCTCCCTAATGTCAAAAATATACAACTGACCTTTTCTCAAATCAATCCAGTTTTTCCTGACACAATGGTCTATGATGGTATAAAATTTTAAAATGATCCGGAAAATAGTTTTGGATTATCCAACTAACAATAAAGATCTTAGGTGGACGCAATGACAACTTAATTCAACCCCCTCCCCTCCTTACAGGAGTACAGACCAACGTGTCCAAGTGTGTTACAGTCAGGACCAGAAACTTTATTCCAATTCAATTATGACTTTATTCTCATGAGATCAAGATCTTTTTTTTGGCATATAAAAAAGTTATTCTTATAAAATGACAATTTTTTTCTTGAAAAATAAAGATTTTTTTCTCGCGAAAAGAAACACTTTCGTTTCGTGAAATGACAATTTTATTTTCATAAAATTATGACTTACTTTTATTACAATTACAACTTTTTTCGCTTAAAATCACAACTTTATTCTCGTAGTATTGGATTTTTTATTTGTGTGGCCCGAATAGTACCTATTGAAATCAATAATATTAATGATCACATAACACACATATTTTCTTACCATTATCATACTATGAAGTTCTGATAACTTTGCAACCCTAGATGCTATTAGATCTCACCTCGTTACACAGCTGACCTGAATTCTTCAATTGGGGTGACTTCTTTAAAAGAAAACTGTGCATGTAACCCCAGGTACTGATCACAAAGGTGTAATGTAATTACTAAGAAAAATCCATTTCACTTCAGCAAATCGCATAAACCAGCAGACAAACCCATACACGATTCATCCAACATTCCTTCATTCAGTTAAGAAGAGGCCATTTAATTCTACATCATCCTCCACAAAATGAAATCTCTAAGTCCGTGTAGTGAATAACAACATTATAATTACATTTCCCCGTAGCTGGACAAATAGAAGAGAATCTCACAAATGACTCCACCTGTTCTGCCAGAAGATCATCACTGTAGGACTCTGCACCCTCTGGTGGGCTAAACTGATCACTCGTCCAACCCTTCAATGTGTCCAAGGTCATCCCACCCATCCAGCCCCATGTGTCCTCCTCTCTCTCTTTTTCCCTTTGTCTCTGGCAGAGGGCTTCTCACCCAGAGGCCACGGGCATTATGCATGAGTCTTAAATAATGCGCACAGGTTGTGATCAGTCTGAGCTCAGCAGGAAGTGTGGATGAGAGGTAGCAGCGGCACCCAGGGCACCTACATCACCCTGCGGTTCTGTCATGAAAGCACCTTATTAGACTGCAGCTATTGTTCTAAAGAGTTATAATTTCATAGTTCAGAATTAAATTAGTTGGCTAGCGGGCACAATTTAAGGATTTAAAGATGCATATATCCTAAATGAGAATAAATTGGGATAAATTGTTTGGACAGAATTTTTATTTAATCTGCCTAATGATGTTTTAGTGCAGAGGAAACAGCATAATTTCATTTAAACAAAGCCCTATAATATTTAATGACAGAAATATGTTGTTGAATTATCACAAAAATTGATGAATATGTTAAACATTCCACTGTTTTGTCTCACTACGAATATTTTCGTATTAACATTTTTGATATTTTATAGTTTTGGCTGTGATAATGTTATTTTTGGTATTAATTTCAACCTCAGACCTCAAGAGGTTAAAATCTTGAATACTATCATTAATACAATATCATCATATTGATACATATGATCAAGAAAAAGGTTAGTTAAAAGAACTAAATTATCGAAATGATAAATAATATAAATATATAATAATTTATGGCAGTCTCAGAAAGGTTTTTGCGTCCGCAAAGAGTATGTGAGTACAGCCTGACAATAGGAACTTTAATAGTAAAAGAAGAGGTTCTTACCTGTACGGAGTTTCATCTGTGGGTCCATTCATGGTATTTTAGTGCAGCCTCTCTAGAAAGCATGAGACCAGAGCTCAGATGTGGTGGATAGTGCAGCGGTTCCGAGTTCATATCACACATTCACCATCGTTAAAAGAAGGCTGAACCTCCCTGAAAATAACTATTGGACTAAGAAAAGTAACCCACAGACAGTTACTTCAGGTGATCCACAGTCTGGTGTGAAAAGAAGGACGTTTTTGAACATATTCAAACGTGGCTCTGTGCGCGAGACACATCAAATCACACACTTGTTGAAAGTGATTGTGATAGTGATGGTGGTGAAAGTGGTGAAAGTGGTGGTAGTGACGCTCCACAAAGGTCCGATCCTTTGCACGCATCTCCATCAGCCACACGCATCTCCGTCCGAGCCCTGCGCTCCTGACAAGAGGAGTCCCGGTTGCGCGCGGATTGGTGCGCTGCTCCTGGTTCAGCCACCTGTCTGTGACTCCCTCAGTCTGTCTGTCCTCTCTGCACCTCCCCTCTGCTCCGAATCCTTCTCTCTCCTCCTCTGATACAATCAACCGAACAGAAACAGGAGAGAACCGAATCGGAAAAATGTTCCTGGATGCAAATGTCATTAAAAGTCTTCCTTAATCTCGTTGTCCTACAATTTTGTTTTTTGTTTGTTTGTTTGTTTTATAATCATACCCTAGTCCTATGTCATCCATCCACTGACATTTACATACCATCATAAAAGTTGTTGTACCTACGATATATCTATTCTTTTCTCTCTTTAGTATTATTAATGCACATTTAAATGTTTGTGCATGTTTGTTATGATCAGTTGCCTTGTGCAAATAATAGTATTATTCCATCTGAATTACAGATATTGCTTGGATTTGTTTAGATTTATATGAAAATATGGTACAAATTTCTTAATAAATCTCAATAAAGTAAAATATACAGTTTATGTCAAATACTGTCATTTACAGAAATTTTTGTCACCTTGGTTTGGCAGGTGTGAGACGTTAGGCCATCTTTAGTGGATTCTGATTTCTATGGCCACTCTGGAAACCTGGCCCGAAAACTTTCAGAGCTATCGTTGCCCTTAGTGGCAGAAACAAACTTTCCCCAAAACAATCCAGTTCTTCCTTGCACTACGTTCTGATTGGATATAAAATTGAAAACAATCCAGGAAATTGTTTTTGGGTGGACATGGATGCAGCACCAGCGTTCACCATTCTATAAAGTATTGACTTTTCTAGGATGACTGTTCTATAAAAATCAAACAACAAACATATGTTCAACTTTACAGTAATTTAATATTATTTTTAGAGAATCTACTATTAGGTCTAATCTGACTCCTAAGAAGTGTCTATTTTGTTGATATGCAGCTACCAAAAAGTATCCTGTAATTGTTCTCTAGCTGCCAATACTTTACTGTAAAATTACACGGATTTATTTTTTACAGTGTATTTCTCTGTGAAACCAAAGGTTGATGCAGTTTAGGAGTTTTCAGGAATTATTTTCTGATATAAAAGTCCTTTTTACATCTTTACGTAAAAAAATAAGAAAGCATTTTTGTCTAAAGGCAGAAAAAGAAAACGTATTTGACACAAATTAATCATTTTAATAAAATGTTCTATTTTCTACACATAATTTAGTGAAAAAAAATCTTAATTAGAGAGGGATTAGGGAATCAATGCTCATGTAAAACCCCTCAAATCACTGTCCATCTCTCATTGAACTGTGAAGTGGATTATTGATTATTTTAATCCACCCAAGCTTTGCATCCAAACAGCTGAAATGTAGGAGATTTTAGGACAGAGGGAGAGATTTGCTGAGATTTTAGCAGAGGATCAAGATGTCTGATTTCAAATGTGCATTGTTATCATTTTTCTTTGGCTGAATTCGCTAGTATGTGCGTTTGGAAGATTATAATGTTAAAATGTGGCTGTTACTGTCCTTATATCAGTGGTGTCCCACATTTTTAAAATAGGTCAAGATTTGAAAACCCTCTAGAGTGTAACCATATGGACGGAGTCTTTTGTCCAAACTATAAACGTATTTGAGTACATTTTCAAAGACATTACAGATATGGATGCAATGGAGCAGTACTAACTGCAATCAATGGAGGCAGTGTAGCCATAACACAACAAATGTCACTGGATGCAATCGAGAAGAAAAAGGGAAGCGAAATAGAGAAAAATACCCTAACACACCAAGTACATGCACTGTTAAAAAACAGAAATCTGTATTGTTTAAGGATGCTATAATGAAGTGGGATACAGAGACCATGTACAGGGCACAACGGTAAATTAGGATTAAAATTCAGATTTATTTTCTTTTTAACCATTAAATTAACAACATTTCACAAATATATCTAATAACTTTGATATCTTGTTTATGTACAAATTATGGTGTATGCTTTCGGAAACTTTTTTTTCCTGTCAATTTTCATACATTACCATGAAATCTGTAACTTATATGGAATAATACAGTCCCTTTTACAGTAATAATTTGCTTGTGGCATTATGGTATACTGCCATAATTTTACGATTGGTTTGAACTTCCTATAAGAAAGTGAGTTTTACAAACAATCTGACTGTCGAAAATTATGTTATTTACAGTTTGACGATTTGAGATAATTGACTGTATCGACTAGTTTTTAACAGTATGGTTTCCTTCACTTCTGCCACTTTTTACTTCAAGCATACTTCATAACAACCTCATCTAACACTTTGTGGTTATGGGAACTTTTGAGTGTCCACTTCCATCGTGTGCATGCACAGATGTCAATGTAACAGACAAATGGATGTAGATCGGCTACTATCACCATCACCTGCACCCATGGCTCCTCCACCTGTCCACCTGGTACTGTGTTCGAGGCTTCTGTGCTAGACTGCTCGTCACTGCCTGGCCCTCGCGGCTCCCGTCGCTGGGCAAGGTTTTGGCTAAATGCGCAATTAGCCTCCACTGCAAACATGTTAACAAAATTCCTTTTTTAAATAACAGTTAAAATCCATGAAGTTCAAAATAGTATATCACCGTAGGTGATTGGCTGATCTGCCCTAAATCAAGAAAGGAGAATCAGGATTTAAATTTTGCTCCCATAATTTACAGAAATCACACAATTTTACAGTGAAAATATAGACATATAAAATTGTATATTTATAAATATACTTACTATCAACAAACAAGATGTTATAAGCAGATTGTTCCGATATGTGCATTAAGAATAACAAAAAGCTGTCAAGAAAAACAAAATAATGTAGGTCCAAAATTGAGAAAATATTTTCAAATATAAAACATACAAAAAAATGTCTAGGTATAATTAATTAATTTACCCTTTCTTTATGTAATGTACTGTTTGTAATGGAAAACTACAACATAACTCAAAGGTACATTTCTTCTTTCAATTGGTAGTAAATGGTTGCTTGCATTTTAAAACGAATTACTATAAACTGATTTATAGCATATGTGTTTTTATAGTTATTTAATGTATACCATCAACAGCTCTCAACTGCAAAATTCATGGCTACCAAAACAGCATGCATGCATTAATAATAATGTTTTTACAGTGTATTTCTCTCACGTTCCTTTGATATGCAATGTGGTTAGTATTTAGGGCAAGTTAATAAGAACTGTGCAGCATCAATCTTCTAGATAACCTTGAGAAGGGCAAAAAAACAAAACAAAAAAACCTTCCATCTTATGCCCAGAGAAGTGAGTGTAAGGTTTTAGCAGCCCTACTTCAAGTCCAGCCCAACTCCCTTGCTTGAGTCAAATTTAGGTCAGCGGGTCCCGCTGTTGCAGGTGTCATTTATGCCACTGGCTCTTGTCAGGTTTGGAAAGACGTGGGGACAAATGTGGCTTGAGGCCAGACGTCCCCCCTTCCAGGGGCCACCGAGTTCTCCCCTCTTTAGACGGAGAAGGTACAGGAGGGCCAGCAGAACTGTGAACGTTACCACAATGCGGAACAACATTATTCATTCATGATTTGACTTGCAGTTTTTGAAAGAGGACATTATTTTGACAGAATTTACACACAATTTTGAGAATTGCATGTAGATTCTTGGATAAGTGGGAGTTCATTTGCTTTCTGGAATTTCACCACTAGATGCGTCTAATTTACCCACTGGACCTGTAAAGGATCAGTGCAGCCAAAAGTGAAAATTGAATCAGAAAACTCATATAGTTATAAATATTATATTCCATTCATTCAAAGATGTACTCCTGTATTTTAAAACTTGGGCCTTTAAAGTGGTTTTCCAGCTCCTAAATGTATAAGATTGTTACTCAGACACATGTGTTCGCACAAAATACTTTCACACAAACCAAATATGTCTGCCAGTTTCACCATATATCATAGCCTAAAACTTTTGTAAAAATACAATGTAGATTTTTAACTAAATTTATAAAAAACAAAGGGAGAAGCATATCACATGTGCATCTCCCTTGTGTGTGTCACATACTTCTCCTAAATATTTTTCAAATAGGAGATGCACAACATTCTTATTCGCTTAGTTAATTTTCTGAAGAATATAAAAATACCAACGATATTACTCATAATAGTGCAATGTTGTTATTACAGTTGATTCATACTCTGAAAATCACACTTAATTGCAACCCTACATACTCTCCACACTGAAGTATAATTCTGATGTAGTATGTCATTCCATGGACAGATGTGTTTTGAATGATGTGGCTAACTTTATTGTCTTTCCTTCCTAGTACAAAAAACGAGTGAGACTGGTCAGCGGTACAAAGCCATTTTCAAACTCTACCAAAGACAAAGACTATGACCAGAGCTTTCAACAAGTACTATGGCATTGATATGAATACTGTGGTATCCACTTCATCCAGACTTTCTCTCCAACAGTGGAGAGTCATGCTGGCACTGAGAAGTGTGAGGTTGCAATTCAAGGAGATGTAGATGTGAAATAGAAATCAGAGGGAATGAAGGCTGGAGGCATACTACTCCTTTTAGGAAAGGCAAGCCTGTCTGAAGGCCTACTTTATTTTGAATTCACATACGTTTTTTGTAAAAAAATTTTGTAAAGGTTTTACACTACTCCCCATTAGGAGAGAGGATGTGTCTGAAGAATAAGAATAAGAATAATTTTTTTAGGAAAAATTCTTAAAAAAGAGCAGCCTTTTGTTTCAGTCTGTTCAAACCTCTCAGAGCTGAAGGTTAGCTTGAAGAGCCACAAGTTTTTCATTTGATGGCTATTGCTACTGCTTTTATTGGGTTAATAAAGATATTTCGTTTTTTCTGCCGTATTATTGTGTATTGTTTTTGCATATATTATTAGGAACAAGTAAATGTTACCAACACATTAATAAATGGTCATATGTATTTTACTTTACAATAAGGTCCCACTTTGGCAGTTATTAATGTTAGTAACGCATCAATAAATGGTTATAAAAATGATATACCAGGATCATCAAGCTGGATTGGAAAAGAACAGCCTCAGTTGACAACCAACACTGTGAAAATTGACAAAATGGGCCAAGTAACCAATCCGAAGATAATCAGAACAGATAAATGTGTTCACCATTTTGCAGGCGACTTGTCTCTGCTACCATGTATATCTACTGACTTATAGCAGCTTATCAATGGTTTGTGAAGAGTTTACACCCTTATTTTAAAATACTTACAAACCCTTAATAAGAGGATTCTTATCGTGTAGTTACCATTATTTCATAATTACACGTTTAATTCTTTCAAAGTTTGTATTAAAACAAACTGCTGTGGTCTACATCATTAAATGTCGGCATTGTGCATGTTACATGCACTGCAAGCCAGCCGTTGACAACCGTTTACATGTTAAACTTCTAAAATTATATATATATTTATGTGTTTAGTAGGTTATGGTGAATGTGTTGGCTTAAGTTATATTGTACGGATATATACACCTTACATTCATCCATGTTGCTAGTCAGACACCTAAAACGCGATGCTGTGCTGCACGGGCACTTTCTGGATTAAAGGGTAAACACTTATGACTGGGTTAACCTTACTATCTCCATGATATCTTTGTCGTCAAACTGCTAAATAGTCATTCTAATGTTGATCATATAAAGAAATTTAAGTAAGTTTCCGCACCTTCAAAACATACACTAGGGCCACGGTGTCGACCTTGAAAGCAAGGGTATACCCCTGAAAATCCTCCATTGCAATGCCTTGCGTGTTAGCCCTGTGATGAGCAGGCAGCTTATCCGTGGCTGCCCGTGTCAGCTGGGATAGGCTCAGGCCCACCGAAATCCGAAACAGAACGAGTGGTTACATTATAAATGGGTGGATATATAAGGTATGTTGCCCAGAGAGGGAGCAGACTCACAATAATCCTACAGCAAATAGCATTTTGCTCAAAACAATATTCATAACAATTCAATAAAAGAGAAGCATATACAACACACTATTTGAAGGAAGGAGCTTAATGAATCCTAGATTAAACCTAGGAGCATTCAGCTATCAGGCTCCTCTCCTGTGGAACCATCTTCCAATCTTGGTTCGGGGGGCAGAGACCCTCTCTACATTTAAAAGTAGGCTTAAAACTTTCCTTTATGATAAAGTTTATAATTAAGGCTAGCATAAGCTAGCTCTTAGCTATGCTGCTATAGGTTTAGACTGCTAGGGGATCTCCCATGATGCACTGAGCTTTTCTCTCTTCCTCTCTCACTGTCCCTCTTTATACATCCCACTCACTTTAATGCACTGTTACTGGACTAATTCATGTTAAATGGATTAATACATGTTAAATGGATTAATGCATTTTAATGGATTAAATGCATGTTACTAACTTGACTTCTTCCCTGGAGTCTTTGTGCTTTCTCGCCCTGTAAGGTCACATGGTTGGTGAATGGTTCTGCTGCTGATGCTCATGATGATGATTATTGTTGTTATCATTATTATTATTACTATTGTACTGCATTTCCACATAAGCTATAACTATATGTTACATTAATATTAATGTTATTATTAACCTGGGATCCCTGCTGCTGCGGCGGCCCGGCCATGGAGCGGTTGGAGAAAGTGGATTATAGCTGATATCTTTGCTGCTTTTCCCCCGTCTGTATCTCTCCTCACCTGTGTCTCTCTCTTTCTCGCTCTCACTCTCTTTTGTTTTCAAACCTGACCAGTCATGGCAGTAGGCCGTCCACCCTGAGTCTTGGATCTGCTCGAGATTGCTGCCTGTTAAAGGGCAGTTTTTTCTCGCCATTGTCGCCAAGTGCTTGCTCAAGGAGGAATTTGTTGGGTCCTGTAGATAATTATATAAAGACTTTGGTCTAGACCTGTTCTTTCTGGAAAGCACCTTGAGAAAACTGTTGATGTGAATTGGCGCTATATAAATAAAGATTGATTGATTGATTGAAACCTGGTGTTTAGAAGCTTGTAATTTATCAGTCCAGAAGGCTTCTCTCTGGTTGAGGTTTGTATTTCTTTCAGCATTTCTCATACAAGATGGGAAGTTGTCAATGCAACAAATAAATACATGATCTTGATTATCACATGAATGGCACAATGGTGTGAAGGAGGAAAAATTTAAAATAAAATTTACACGTAGAAAACAAGCTGCTCTTACATTTGCCCGTTGTTGTTTTTTTCGTTTTTTTAATGGCGTTTTACACCTTTGTCCCTACTCCTTGAGTTTTTCAGCTCCCAAAAAGAAAGCAGCAGGGCAGTTTTCTTGTCCAGGATGTGTTTTCCTGTGCATCACCGTTATGCTTTTAGTTTCACTCTATTTTTCCATTCTTTTTTAATCCTTTTTACTGTCTCCTGACCGTAAGAAGCTTGTTTACCCTATGTTGGCAGGCGGCTGCAGACTACTCCCCAGGAAAGGATCAAATTCACCGAACTATAGTCACAATGTTACAGTTTTACTGTATGTAGCTTGCACTTGTATATATATATATATATATGATAAAGTATCCAATATTCTTATGTCGCAGTGCTAATCACCTGTCATTCACTTTGATAAAAAGGACAGAACTTCCTGGATCACTCATTAGATATATATTGTCAAAACATATATAGGCCTTCACTTTCATCCACAACAGCAAGCGGATATTCCCCTCAAAAGAAAAATAAATATCTGCATTTTACTAGACATTCCCCTGATTGAAAATTTCAAATAAAATTTAAAGTAATATCAAAAAAAGTGATTTTTCAAAAAAGTCATTGAGAAAAAGATAGATCTCCATGATTCGAGTCGTATGCACCAAATTTGCATTTAATCGGTACAACAATTTAGAATCTATGGCCCAAAATAATTGGCTGCTCCTCCTTGTAGTGGAAATATGCAACTGACCTTTCCAAAACTCAAAACAGATGATGCATGAAATAATTTTTTGGACAGGAATAATCTTTGGCCGGCGCTACAATGACCATTCCATAATATTATCCCGGAAAAGGAAGGGATATTATTATGGGGGAAATAAAATAGACCAAATGAACTCCATAAAATATTGGAAAAATATCCCCTAAGTGTTTAAAATATTAACTATTAGAATATATAATGATATATGCAAGATAGATCTCCTGGAGTTGACTCATATGCACCAAATTTGGACTAAATAGAACCGACAGTCAGGAAGTTATCTCAAAATAACAGCATATTTGGAAAAGAGCTCCCTCTTGTGAAGAAAATCTAAACTACTCTTGTAAAATTTGAAGGATAGGTCTTTTTGATTTGATTCATATGCAACATTCATTCAGTCATTCATTCATTCATTCACTGCTTATCCTGTTCAGGGTCACAAGGGGCTGGAGCCTATCCCAGCTAACATCGGTCAAGAGGCAGGGTACACCCTTTACAAGTCGCCAGTTGATTGCAGGGCAGACACACTTAGAGACACACAAGCACACACTTATGGGCAATGTCTTTTTTTTTGTGTGTTTTTATCACATATACACATATATATATATTTTTGTGTACCTATATTTCATGTTTTTGGACTGTGGGAGGAAGCCGGAGTTCCCGGAGAGAACCCAAGCAGACACAGGGAGAACATGCAAACCCCACACAGAAAGACTGGCAGAAGTGGATTTGAACCCGATACATTCTTGCCCAAATGCAACATATTTGCATTAAATTAGACATATATTTTTTGTGAAATTATGGCCGAAAAACTTTTGTATATATAGCTCAGCCTAATGGCGGAAATATGTATCGGACCTTTCCCACAATCCCTTTAGGTCTTCTTCATAGTAAGGTCTATGTAAGTACAAAATCTGAAAATGACCCATGAGACAGTGTTGAAGTTATGACTGGAAAACTGTTTTTTTTTTGTTTAAAAAATAAATAAAAACTCCCCCAGTGAGTAAGATATGAACTACTACAGTAAAATATAATATTTAGAAGATATCCCTGACTTTTTTAGGTTTTAATAAGGTGGACAACAAGCTACAATGTTAATTTCATCAACAGTTGTCTTCAGAGGAGGACCAATAACACTGGTCTCTTCACCAGTCAGCCATAACAGTACAACTACCTCCCTAATATTGTGAAGTTCTTTATCTAGTCGCCAAAAGAAATAAGTGATGCAGTTTGTGTTTTGAAAAGTTACTATCAGAACCAGTATTTTTCTGTAGTTTCCATTAATCAGCCAATTAATGGAAACTACAGGAATTGACTTGCCAAAAATCATCAAATCAAATAAAACATTAAAACATATAAAGAAAATGAAACAACACAACGGAGATAAACTTATTTTTTATGCTTCATATATCTCCTATTCTGAATTCAAAGTTTCATGGTTTTCATACTTATTTTTTGAAGTGGCTCTGTTTAAAGATTAATTCTATATTTCATTTGACTTAGTTGTTACGGATTGTAATAAATGCACCAGATGCATTTGTTGACAGATATGCAAATAATATTTTCCAATGATTTGCCTTAAGTAACATGCAAAAATAAATCACTATTTGCACTTAATTTTACAAATAGCTATGTTTTTGTTGATGGATTATGAATTTCAACAGAATCGCTAAGACCTACATTAATTGTTCTCTCAAAGAAATCAAGGAATCAGTGTATAAAATTTGGCCATTCTCTACATGAATTTTTCCTAAGCAGACCCGGAGCACCACCGCAGAATATGTGAGCGGGGAACAAGCTTTTGTTTTGGTGAGGTCAGTCCAGTTTACCCGCTGAATTCAACAAAACAGGCCACGGCCCACGATCCAGGTTAAACCCTGGAGAGGTTGGGGCGCTCTGAAGCTCACGACCAATGATGCTGCGATGCCAAGCCAAGTTGAATCTAAATGTTTCATGAGTCGTCATCTTCATGTTTGTTTTGATGGAGAGGCTTGGCGCTCCATTACTCCGTCTTTTTCTAAAAAATAAGTATGACCCTCTATTTGTCAAAACACAGTTACGACTTAAAATGCAAAATCCTTCTCCAGACAACTGTCTGAGCTTGGCAGCCTCCATATGGACTCGCTCCATGGGGTTAAAAACTGATTTTTCTAAACACACATACACTTTTTTTTCTTTTACTTTCAGTTGAAATTATACACAAAATAATAATAGCTATGAATACTAAATTCAATAATTCAAAGAAATACAACTAAAAACCCCTATAAATTAAAAGTCTCATGTGTTGATCAGGATAGTCAAACTGGGTTAGAAAATGTCTGCCCTTTGGTTAAATTATTCAAAAACAGGGAGTCCAGAAACTCCACGATAGTCCTGTCAGGACAGACCATCAATTGTTTTCAACTCTCTTTTAAAAAATTCAGATGTGAATAGACCCTAAGAAACCAACTAAAAAGTAGGACACCAAGGTCAACGAAACAGTACACATCAACTGTCCCTGCGTCCTTCGCTGATTGTTCCCTTATAAATAAGAAAGATTTTGGGTCAGGTTTCAGCGGCTTCACTATTTACTGTTCCCATCTGGGAAGTTCCCTTAGTTTAACAGACAGGTGAAGAAAAAAATTTCAATGGTTCCATAAAACACTGTTAGCCGGCCTCAACACCCCAATCTCAAATCAGGCTGTGCTAGACGTGTTGCAGAAGCATGCTGTAGGAAAAATAATCCGTGCAAATGATGTCCCAGTTTTAACAGTCTGCAGAGCAGGATAACTGAAAGACAAAGATCCCTTAATAATATCTCCACTTTTTATCTTCTTGTATTTACCAAACATCTAAATGAATCAAGCAGCCTAGAGGACTAGCAGAGTGGGGGTGTCAATAATTTGGCTCAAGAAAGATAATATCTTTTTCTCATTTTTCTTTGGCATTTTGTTGTGGATGTCATTTTATTGCATTGAGCGTGAGAAGAGCTGAGATAAGAGTTTGTTCATTTGTAAATGCACCAATCTGCTCTGTACAGCAAAGGTGAGCACTGATTGTCATGCAGTGCGCAAAATGAATTTCACTGCATGGAAAATTAAATTCCCTAGATAATCTTTTTGCCTTACAGGCAGTTTATAAGCAGGAAATGAAGACTATTTTCATTCAGGCAAATAAAAAAATTAATAAAGTTTTGAAAATAAACACTGGCACTCATTGCCCTTATAGAGTTTTACAAAAAAAAAAGTGGAACCCTTCCTGACCACTTTGTAATCTCATACAAATGTCAAAAAATCTACATAAAAAGGTGAAATGTGAGAAAACATATTAACTCAGATATGAAGGGATACTTGTGTCATATTTCCAGCATTGGGAGCAACTATGAAGGGAAAGATCCAGTGGAAACACATGGCATCAGAAATCTTATACTTGGTCAAAGATTATTTTTATCTTTATCGACACCCAACCAAACACACTCGTAGATATCAACACCATAGATATGTGATACTTAAATCATAATTCATTGAATATTACCAAGGAAATCATATAAAATGTTTTGAATGTTATGAAGAAGCAGAAGAAATACTTTATTGATCACATATAGCCATAAACAGTACAACATAGTGAAATTATTTCTCTGCATTTGACCCATCCCTGGGAGAGCAGTGGACAGCCCTTTTGAAGCGCCCAGGGAGCTAGGGTTTCTGCTCCTTGCTCAAGGACCCTATGAAAAATAGACCCTGCTGGGATTTGAGCTGGCCACCTTCTGATCTTCTGATTGGGAGATGGCTACTCTACCAACTGAGCTACAGCCAACCCAAAGAGAAAAGTCATTAATGAAAAGCCCCCATTATCCTTCACTCTTCCTGGAACCACTCATTCAACTGATGTCTGTCCAACAAATGACATACTATTTAAATTATTTTTGAAGAAATTGATTCGACTACTTTTACATTATTCAAATTGTTACAACGTTACAAAATACCTGTATGTTTTAATCCGGATTTGATTCAATTATTAATGGATTTTAGGCTTTAATGCTCGACTTACTATTGCCCAATCCTGCAAACATACAAAACAAACTAAACTAAAACAATCAATCAAACATCTGTTCAGCTTGTTGTGGCTATATCCCACATGCCAGAGTTTCACGGAAACTGGTTGAGAAGTTTTTGTTCGATCTGAGAAAAACAAGTTTCTTAACGATGTTATAGAACATGCACCATCCTTCTACGAATTTTGCGTAGATATAAGTGTTTGCAAGCATAATATTTACTTCTTGCTCACTTACTATAATCAAAGGGTGTACCCCAGGGATTTGTCCAGGGACTAGTCATATTCATGGTATATATCAACTGTCTTCCTGAAAGTGTTCCCCGGAAAATTGTTAACTTCTATGCTGATGACATTGTGACATTGATTATTGAACCGGGCTCTCAATTAGTTATTGCTTTTAATCTTGTACAACGTTACTTGTTGTAAAGTTGGAACAGTAATTAACCGAAGCAAGGCTAGAATTGATCCTCTCAGAGTCCAGAGATACATCCATAAAAAGTTGGACTATTTCACCAGGACGTGAATTGATACCAAATTAAGCCGTTCACCAAGCAAAAGCAACACTCCAGCACGTTGACATTGTTGACCATGTTCAATAGGGAAGAGGAGGATTTGGTCTATGCCAGGGTAGACCCAAGTGTACCAAGGCAACACCTTCAGAACGGAGAAAGTGTGTGGTTCCAGAAGTCCAACTACAGGAGATATACTAACAAGATGTGCTAGAGTGGTCTTAAAGGTCCGACAGGGACTGTGGCTGAAATGAAAAAGTATAGAAAAAAGGAACAATCAGCTGGAAGCACTTGTGTAAGATGGATGCATGCAGAATCAGTTTCCTGTTATGAACAAAATGTGACACCTTTCCTTCACACACAATTTTTCAGCAGTGGCTCAGGGGGAATTCATTATGCCACCAATGCTCATCACCAGTATATCTGAGATACAGTCTCACCAGTTTCAAGTCAGTCTCTCACAAGGCTGGTACACATGGAGGCACATTAACCTGCTGAAATGCCTTGTAGCAGCAACTGAAATGAAGGATGAAGAACATCTGAACATGCCATCTCCCTAGAACAATAAAACCGGCCTAGAAAAATACAATGAAACAAATAATGTCATTGTGAATGTGAATGTTTTGTCTGTTTCTCTGTGTAATGAATGAATATAATATACATGTACATATTTGGAGAGTTTGTGTGTTTGCCAGTTCTCCGTCCGGGTGGAAAAATTTGGCCTCTCCAGCTGGACTATACTCTGTACAGCGTCTTTGAGTTTTGTGTAAAACACTATATAAGTTTAAGGTATTATTATTATTATTATTATCATTTGATTCCTTGTTTTTTTAAGTGGAAAGAAGCTGCTTAGTGGGATGTGTCCATAAGATGCCATCGTCCCCCATTTGTCCTTGACCCTTTGAACCATCTATTTATATTCTGAACAGTTTAGGACAAACTTGACTACTCCCAGTCTATAATTGCCCATGGAACAAATAATACCATCTCCAAACACAGAACACATTAATCTCACTCTGCAAGAGCTGTGGAATGAGCTGCTGATACATGACCAGTGGGTTGTGACATTGAAGACAAAGTACCAGTATGCGAAAACCACAGGTCCAGTAGTCACCCCGATGGCTTTTGCCCTCATTTTCCTGTTCAGCTAGCTCTTAATGGATTTACAAATGTGTTAAAAGAGACAAATTACCCGTATCCACAGCCTACAGTTAATTTACCTTCTTACTTATCCAAGTGTATCACTTTGGACTCCTTTGACAAAGCAAATTCATCTCCTTTGAAGGGGTCAAGAAGATGCTGATGAGTGGAGGCTTAAGTTTGAGATGATTCATCGCATTTATGTACTTACTATAGCAACATCCGAGGGAGTAGAGCAGAGCATTAGCGGCTCAGAGCATCCATGCTTGGATGGTTCCGGTGTGACTGATTAGCTTCTGTGACTCATCCAAGGCTGTTTGTGTGTTGCCGGATGACACACACACAGCTAGTAGAACAAACAATGCATCAATACATGGAAAAACATGGATTTATTACCAGACATTGTGATATGTCATAACTCGCCATTATTCATTTTTCAAGACGTGAATATGTTCATAGATTACACATCCACACATGCCCTTCTTGTACAATGTAAGTTGTTGTGTAACTAAAGTGCTGTGACTTTCAATGTATAAACAACAAAAAGATTGTTTATGAACTAGATCTAAGATTTTATATGAAACAAACGTAATGCAAATTTTTGTGTCGTCGTGCGACTGTCAC
Source organism: Lophius americanus (assembly GCA_037951165.1). Lineage (NCBI taxonomy): Eukaryota > Metazoa > Chordata > Actinopteri > Lophiiformes > Lophiidae > Lophius > Lophius americanus. The sequence continues at coordinate 8,629,479 of JBBDHG010000028.1, read as the reverse complement.
CTGGTATCATATGCATCACTTTCATAAGTTAGACGAACCTGCTAATATACTTGGATAACATGCAAAACTTTTTAATTTTTATTCTGTCATCAACCATGACTAAAATAAACATAATTGCTGCTTTGTATTTATATCCCAGAAGAGCTGAGGATATTGTGGAATCGTCATCATCCTCATCCGCAGATCCTTCATGTTAACAACATAACACAAAAGCTATGTCATGGATCATTTTAAAATGTTGTACCCGTATAGATTGCATTGTGACGAAGTGCTGGATTGATTTTCGTAAAAGTCGGTAATACATTGCCAAGACTGGGGGGAGCGTTTTATATGGAAAAAATAGTTTTTCGGACATAACTTAATGCCGGTTGTTCCAATTTAAATTCAGTACATACAAATTTCCTGAAGGAGAACTTTCTTGTATATGTCATATTTTACTCTAATAGTTGATATCTTACTCGCTAGGGGAAGGTTTTTTTGAAGGAAAACACAGTTTTTTGGACATAACTTTGTATTTAAGTTTTTGCAGTTCAGTCAGGGGAATTGCTTGTCCAACGCAGAGTATTGGGGGCTTTGTGGAGGTTTTTATCCATGCTGTAGGGATGACAGCATAGACACTTTTCAGATGTAACTGTTGTAGAGTCACAGTTACATCTAAAAAGTTACCTCCAAATTCACACCAACGTCTCACTGCCATCTGATTTTATGAAGATTGAAAATTCTCAGTGCTGATGGGAGTTTGCCAAACATCATCACATGACTTGTTTACTTGAGTTGAAAGTTGTCAACTTTCAACATAGCAGAACGAGAACATAGCAGGACAAAATTGAATGGTAGTATGTAGGATAATTCTGGTGGTACAAAAGAGTGAAAGAGCGAAGGCAGAGCAGAAGATCAAATGTTAGATGTTAAGGAAGGAAGGCTGCTGTGGGAACTTCAGGGAGGGGTTGGGACAGGCTCTGGGTGGTAGGGAAAAATTGCCAGAAGACTGAGTAACCACAGCAATTGTAATAAGGGACATTTAGGAAGTTGCGTGGTGTCTCATCTGCACAGAGGAAAGAAAATAAGGAGAATTGGTTGTGGAATTAGGAGATTCAAGAAAGTATACACAGGAAAAAGTTAGCAAACAAGAAGCCTATGATGAGTTGTACGAGAGATTTGACAATAAGAAAGGACAAAAGGCATTGTAGCAGTTAGCGAGGCAGAGAGATCAGATGGGAAGGGTGTGGAGCAGGTCAGGGTGATTATGGATAGAGATGGAAATGTGCTTACAATTAAAGACAGTTTGAGGGCAAGATAGGAAGAAGACTTTGGGGGACTAATGAATTGCGAAAATCGGAGAGCGAGAAAGGTGAAAGGTGGGGGACCTGTAAATCAAGTCTCAACGATCAGTTACGTTGAAGTGAGAGCAACTTTGAAAAGACTTAAGAATGGAAAGGCGGTCAGTCCAGATGACATGCCATTTGAGGTATTTAGGTGTTTAATAATAATAATAATAATAATAATACATTTAATTTATAATGCACTTTACATTTGGATCAAATCTCAAAGTGCTGAGGAGAGAAGGGATTGGAGTATTTAAGTAGATTGTTCACCACTGTCTTGGACAGTGAGAGGATATCTGAGGATTGGAGGAAAATTGTAGTGGTGATGATTTCTATAAACAAGGATGATGTGCAGAGCTATAACAACTACAGGGGTATGAAGCAGATGAGCCACACAATGAAGATAGAGTAAGAGGAAAGAGTAATGGAAGCTATGTTAAGAATGCGGTGACAATTTGTGAGCAGCAGTATGGTTTCATGCCATGAAAGGCTACTACAGATGCGATGTTTGCTTTGAGAACGCTGATGGAGTATCACAGAGAAGGTCAAGGAGTTGCATTATGTCTTGTGTACTTAGAGAAAGAGTACGAAAGAGTGCCGAGGGAGTAATTATGGTAGTGCATGAGGAAGTCTGGAATGACAGAGAAGTTGGTTAGAGTTCTGCAGAATATGTATGAGAGCAGTATGACAGTTGTGAGGTGTGCAGCCGCTGTCACGGATGGTTCTAAAGTGGAAGTGGGACTGCATCAAGGATCGATTCTATGCCCCTTCTGGTTTGCTATGGTGATGGACAGCCTGACAGATGAAGTCAGAGAGGAGTCTCCATGGACCATGATGTTGGCGGAATACATTGTCATCTGAAGTGAGAGCGGGGAACAGGTGGAAGAAAACCTGGAGAGGTGGAGGTATGTGCTGGAGAAAAGAGGAATGAAGGTCAGTTGCTGCAAGATAGAATACATGTGTGTGAATGAAAGGGAGGCAGGTGCAACAGTGAGGATGCAAGGAGTAATTTTGCAGCTGGTGCATGAGTTTAAGTACTTGGGGTCAACTGATCAGAGAAACGGAAAGTGTGTAAAAGAGGTTGAGAAGGGAGTGCAGGCAGGATGGAGTGGGGGGAGTAGAGTGTCAGGAGTTATCCTTTACAGGAGAGTAGCAGCAAGAGTGAAGGGAAAGGTATACAAGACCTTAGTAAGACCAGCCTTTCTGTAGAACTGCAGCTTGAAGAGTTGAAGAGGTTAGGGCACATCAGCACATCAGAGAGACAGCCCAGGTTATACATTTTTGAGACAAAGTAGGAGAGGCCAGACTGACAGGGTTTGGACATGTGAAGAGGAGGGATAGTTGTTATATTGGTAGAAGGTTGCTGGAGATTTAGCTGCCAGGATGGAGAAAAAGTGTAAGACCAAGGAAGCGATTTCTTTAAATGGTGAGAGTACAAGTAGTTGGTTGGTGTCACAGAGAAAGATGTAAAAGAAAAGGCAAGATGGAATCAATTGATTCGCTGAGGTGACTCCTTAAGGGAATAGCTGAAAGAAGAAAAAGTCAAGGGAAGCTAAATCCACTTGCCCTATTGGCAGATTTCTGGCTCAGGATATGATAATTCGACTATATTTCAGAATATTAGCCACATATGATCATTGGCCCTTTTTTGTTTTTCATTTGTTCAGGGGTCAATCTTGGCCCAGGGGAGAGTTGATAAATTATCTGTGGCAGATCTTAGTACAGATTATGGAAACATTTTTCACTTTCTTTAACATTTTGTCCCATGATGAAAAATAATAATAATAGGTCAATCAAATGGAAAATATGGAATAATAAATTATCATAAGATAATACTTTATTTTTCCACAATGAGGGACAATTTAGTGTTAGGACGGCAAAAAGCCATATTGTCCGATAAGTACAAAAGTTAAGAGCACCGTCAAGAAATTCAAGATGATGATTCAAGATGACGTCAAGATGATTTTAATTTACCGCATGTAAATGCAAGATGGTGAGACAGACGAAGTGTTTTAAGAGTTTAATGTAGCAAATGTAGAGGATTGTACAAAGTGCAAAGGACAACAGTAGCGGTGAGCCTGGTTGAAGTTAATTGGCGCCAGACGAGTAAATCCTGTAGAAGAGCAGAGGTGAAGTTAGTCACTTGGAAAAAAAGAATAGAGACTGATGGACTGTGGTTTGGATCGGAGCAGTGATAAAGGACAATGCTGACTAAGTTTAATGGACTTGGAGAACAGGTTTTTATCTGAGAGACATGAAAGGAATGGTAAAATGTTATGGAACCGGGTAGATTGAGTAAGATGTTGTCAAAATGAAACAGGTGAACACAAAAAATAAACTCAAAGATATGACATGTGGTTAGTTAGAGATCTTTAAAACATTTTAATGTCAAATTACATGAAGGAACCATCTAATTCAAATCACTTTGAAGATTCAAACTCGTGATGCTTTAGAATTTTCTGTGACTGTTGCAGGTCAGTGTCCAGAGTATCAGATGTACTGATGACCTATATCCCCACAAATCCTATTTTAGGCAGGACCGGTGCACTTTGTACTTTCCCACCATTTGGCATAGAAGAAGTGAAGGTGTATAGGGGGTCAGTGTTGTTTCTCCTCGGAGACAGCAGCATTGTTCCACGGTTGTTTTGCAGCATAGAGAAGGGTATATGTCATTGCACCGCTTTGTAGGCTCTGTGGAATGAGAATTTACACCTTGCGAAAAAAAATCCTTCAGACGAAAAAAAAAAGGTCTTTACGTTTTTTGCTGTCTTTGCTACCAGTGGAGTTGAACAGAAGTTATTCAATCAACCATGTTTGTTTGTTTGTCTGTGTGACTGATGGTTAACAAGAAATGTAACAAAGCTATTAACTGATTTCAATGACACTTTATGGAACTGTGTGGTGGGGTGGGCTGAAGAGCTGATTTAGATTTTAAAGCAGATCTGGATTCAGAGGTGGAGCCAAGATGTTTTAGGTTCTGTTACCCAACCAAAAGACAATGCAGTGAATTTTATGTCAATGAAAATAAAATTTGGAATATTTAGTTGATTAATATTTCTGTAGTACTATAAACTTTAATATTTAAAGTTAATAGTACTATATAGTAGAATTACCCTAATCCTTCCGTACATAATGTGGTCTGAGGTTACCACATCAGTAGAAATTGTTTTTTCCCAAATATGAGTGAAAGTATGGATTGACCTTTCCAGGTTGGGGTTGAGTTGCTGCTTCATTACGTTTCATAGTGTCTTGCTCTCGAGTGAGGGAAAAATGGGCCGTTAGATGGTTTTGTACAAAAGTTATTCATGGTGTTGTATTGTCTAATGTGGTGAAGAAAGAGCGTAGTAGTAAGGCAAATTTCTCAATGTGTATTTTACCGTCCTTCGTAGGGGGACTGGACTCAAAATTAGAAATAGGGTTTAGAGCTCATAAATCTGGATGGAGCTTGGGTGGAGCCGCTGCTCCTTCTGGTTGAAAGAGCCCAGAGGTGGATTGGGCGACTAATCAGGAAGCCTCCCTTTAGGGGTTTTCCAGGCAGGTCCAACGAGATGGACATCCGGAATACGCTTCTTGGCCAACCAGATCCGGGATAAGACATTGGAAGAAAACAGAAACCAAACAGTTTCAAATCATGCTATGATGTTTTTCATGTATATTTATCTCTTTGCAAATAATAATGTTTTATTTGCTTAAAATATAAACTGCACTGTAGTTATTAAAGCACTGACTATATGTCTCTAATAATAATAAGCTTTCGTATTAGTTGGTCTTGAAAATTTTTTCCTGTTTTATTTATTTATTTTTTCTACAGTTTTATTGATAATAGAGTTGGTGGAGGTCTTTCATAATTACATCCCAGAAAAGTAAAGGATATTATGGAATTGTGATTGTCCTTTCCGCCGCAGAACCTCAACGTTAACGTGAAAACTGAGACACTTTTTCAATGTTCATTTTCAAATTTTATAAAAAGCCTTAGTGCGAGGAAGGACTGGATTGAGTTTGTCGGTTATATATTTCTTATACTAAGGGGAGCTTTATCTCCGAAAGTTTTTGGGCAATAATTTAACCCTAACCCTAACCCTGCCTAAGGCTTACTTACTGAGATGGAGAGCGAAAAAATAAGATAATCTATTTGGAGGTTCTGACTGGACTCTGAGAGATTAATTTGTCTGATTTTTAAGCTACCTGTGACAGAAGACAAAAAGGCTTATTAACAGGTGACACCACCGCTGTACCCTCTGCCCCTCCACCCTGCACATCCAACTGCTTAATGAAGTTCAGAAAGTTTGCTCATCACTCACCCAAAGGTCTGTATTTCAAAAAAAATATCTGCAGGCACTGATGCGGTTGGAAACGAATTGCCAAACTCAAACTTTGCTCTACTGCTGTAACAGTTAATATTTAAAATCATGAGTTGAATGAAATTTGAGTTTCTTTTTGTGTGGCTGCTGTAATTAATGTTCTAATTCTAATTACAAATTGCCTGGTACTCACGTCCAATTAAAGATGAATTGCAATTCATAAACATACTCACTTCGGGAAAAGAAAATATTTGGCAGTCAGTACACTTTATGCAAAGCCCTGGCATTTACTTACTTTCTTCTTACTGCTTTGTTTTTGCAAGAACAAATTTAAGAGATATCTGAGATAGTATCTGTGTGGTCCACATGCATGGACCACACAGTTATTTTTTCCACTGTAAATTATTGGGGAAAATATGCAGTACTCTTCAAAAATAAGGCAAAAAAGTAAGTTGCAATGAGGCTATAACTGTTGTTGGGAAAGCTTCCAATTTCCCAGTAATTCACTACAGAATCCCCTCTTGTGCTTCCTCAGTAGTTTCTTGCTTAACTGCAGTTGAAGGGGCATAAAGACAGGAAAAGTAAATTAGAACGACAGTCAATTGTGGATTAGACCCACTGCATTTCTTTTACTCAATCAGTTGAAGCTTTTTCCAGTGTAACCTTTATATCAACATGGCAATATATAATCCCCGAAAAGGGGATAAAAGTTGATTTTTTTGGACTCTTCATTACTTCCCCCGCCACCTCATCTGCCGACGCAGATCATTAGTTTTAACGTGATAACTCAAAAAACTATACCATGGATTTCTTTTCTGATTTCATACCCACATAGATGTGAGTGTGAGGAAGACCTGACTTCGGAGTTCTATGTGGGTATAATTTTGGGAAAAGGTTGTTTGCTTATTTCCAGGGGAGATTTATCTCCAATGTTTTCAGGCTATAAATTCTCATCAGTTGGTCCAATTCTTTCCTTGAACATTTCATATTTAACTCACTTGAGGGGGCTTTTTGAGACAAAATACAGAGGACATAACTTTACATTTAATTTGAGGAGGGTGGTTGCTTTTGCTATGCAGAGTATTGTGCACTTTTCAGGAATGAACCTTTTTTTTTTAAATGTGTGTCACTTGACTGAAGTTATAAATTTGAACAAATTTATAATATGACCCAGTAGCAGCTTGTATATGCTAAAGAATAAGGGGCAAAGGATGGGGCCCTGAGAGACACCACATTACAAAGGGGTCAGAGAGGAGAAGTCATCCATCATGGCTATTGAGCAAGTCCTACTTGATAAGTAAGATTATTTTTGACATTTTGAATCATGTGAGAACATACTGAACACCAGTATTTAACTTGAAAAAAACAAAAAGTCATAGGAGTCAGCTAGTTTTCTATAAATGATGATTATATTCCATTCATTTAGTGCTTAAAACTAATAACAAGATCATTTTTAGCAACACATAGTCTTTACAGAATTATTTCTAATGCAACTCTCATTCGAATCGTCTTTAAACAAGAATGGCAGTGACGGTGCTTCTAATTAAAAGTTAAGTAATTAAAAGACACTTTGTAGGGAGGGGTAATGTTCATGGTTTTGGTGTCAAAAACATCGCTCACATGAATCTATAGAGGTTGGGATCTAATTTTGGAATTACAAAAAAAAACAAAAAAAACTCATGAAAATAAAATTAAAAGTGTTCAAAGTGATAAAACGAACAACACTGTGTGTTGCTTGGGGCTCAACAAAATTGACTTTTCTCAATGGAACACTGAATGCCACGGCTGCCCTAAAATGCTTTGCTTTTACTTCAAAATTGCATTTTCATTTTGATGAGTGGAATTACAGGGTTGAATTTTGTTTCTATTATGTAAAGTTTCTAAAATCAACTTCATCAATTAAATCAGATTATTTAATTGGGTGGAGGTTCACACAATAAGAAAGCAAGGGGCTTTTTTCCTGCCTAGTGCTGCGTAGGGACTCTGTAGCTTTAGAATCATTTTCTGCACCTTTGTGGACTTCTTCCTCGTGGCAAACTCCATCACAACAGAAAAAATCACTGCTGAATAAAGTCAAATTTAAAGGATGTGGTTCTTGATTTTCTCTTTCATATCATTAACTATTGCCCCAAACCAACAATGCCTTTATCTAAGTGTTTTTGCCATTTCCTGATGCATTTGCATCTTTCTGCCAGAAAGCTTTATTTCCTCTAGGCAGTCTTTTTATTTTGACTATCTTTAAACATTAAAGATTGGGCAAACGCAAAGAATGCTGCAACTTTTCTCTTTTATAAACTGAGAAAGATCTAAGACACTAGTCAACTAGTCAACTAGTCTTCAACTTTAATACTTAATAAAAGTTTTTTAGAATAAATCAAAAACTTGAAATTATTGGAAATAAAAACACCTATTGAAACAATTTTAAGTGTAAATCTCTGGAATCATATTTGTTATTGCCGCCGCAAGCGTTGCATGCGCAACCAACCTTCTAGGAACCCTAACCCCTTGGCGCATATGAATCAACTCAAGGAGATCTATCTTGTTTATAACAAATCTTAACAATAATTGAATCTAATATTGCACATTTTACTCAAATTGGGGAGCTTTTTTTAGTAAAATACTGTTAACAAAAATTCAGATTTAATTTGAGGAGTTCAATCACGGGAATTGGTTGTCAAATGCAGGGGAATGGGGACCTTTTGGGATAATACCTTTGATATCAGGGGAACGGCATAGGCCTGGTTGCTTATCCTGTCACCAGAGGGGGTGGAGCCAATACCACCTGAAACTTGCCTTTTTAAGTCAAAGATTAGTCCACAACTCCCCCACAGAGACTCTTTTCAACAAGGCTTGTGTTTGTTTTATCTGGACAAAGCAAAGATGGAACAGTGCATGCCAGTGTGGGATCTTTAAACAAACCAGGGTGTCTATTAGCAAAAGACCTGACGAATAACAGCCACGCCAGATTCTGGCGTGAGGTCATGCATATGCGTTGAGCAGAAGTTCCTAATGATTGATTAAAATTAAAAAAGACATGATTTAGATTCCCTTACTCATGGTGACTGATCTCTTTCTCTACTCAGATGGTAAGTAGCACTTGGATTTTGTTCTTTCTCCCTAATATAAAGAATTTTTGAGTGATCCCACACTCAGGTATAGGAGAGGGGGTGATGGGGTGCAGTAGGTTGAATGGACGTCAGTTCTATCTAGGTGTATCTATCCTTACACATTCTGATCGTCATAAAACTCTATTGTGGAGACGTCCGTCCATCAACCTCCTGTACCCTGCTGCCCCATCTCCATCTTCTGAAGATCAAAATATGTCATTCCCTCCCATCACATCATGTGTATTAAGTGGATACCTGACCGAAGCCCAACTGTTCCCGGAGATCGGAGCGAGGGATGATGCACACCTATTTGTACAATAATGCAAATAATGTTGATTGCCGTACTATGATTCAGAGGATAACAATATTTAATTTTCTGTCCAATTAGCAAATAGTTTGACGCCTTCAGCAAAATGATTACAACATTACTGATTAGACGTAGGAGACTCCATAAACTTTTCCTGTGCAAGAGCTCTCCTAAGAATTGTTTATTGGGGCCTAGGAAGGGCAAAGATATAATTAGAGATGACAACAATATAATATTAAGAATTATGCGCAGCCTGCAGATATATTAATATGTATCGATAACATATTGATAATTAATTAAAACAAAGTATTAAGCTTCACTGAATACAAATGCATGGTATTGGTTTTTTCTATATACAATTTTTCAGAACCTTTATCATGATATCATCTAATACTAACAAGCACTCTTATCTGAGATACTAAAGATACTAGATATAAAAGAAATTTGCCCAGAGAGCCACGCAAGCTGAAACCGCCTCCAATTACACCTTCCATGCATTTATACACAATGGCATAGCAGAATAAAGCACAATTGATTATATGAAAACATTTAAGTTAGGTTAATTAATGTAAGTTAGGATATTGGATAAGATTAGAGGGAGGGTGTGTCCAACATGGACAAGTCACTAGCTCATCACAGAACCAAAATAAAAATAGAAAAACAACCATTCACTCTTAAATCCAAACCTAAAGACAATTTGTCGCCAGTTGACCTATAAATCATGGTTCTTGGCGTGTGGAGTAACTGGAAGGATTTCAGACAAACATGCAAAGAACATACAAACTCTACGCAGAAATGTTCTAAGTCCGAGGCTTGATTCAAACCCGAACCTTCTTCGTGTGAAGCAAACAACACCAAATCTTTTTGATAAAGGAAATGTGATTCTGATTCTGCTGAACAAATGAATAAATAAGACTAAATAAATAAATAAATAAGATAGACTGTAAGACAAGGCTGAGTAACAACATGTTTGACTGACCTCGGCTTTAAGAGACCCAATAAATCCTCAGATTAAGAACACCATTCGTGTCAGTTCATAATGTTGCAAAATATAATCATTGCAACATTGATGTCGAGGTCATTCCAATGTCTGTCAATAAAGAATAGCAGCTTTTGATACGGCCAATTAAGTTTTGTACTTAAGGTTCACCAATGAATAATGAGCAACAACATTTTATTTCCCCTCTACATACCACATTTGTCAAGTGAAATATTATAAACACAGATGCATTTCTTAAACAATCTTTATTTTTATAACTAACTAAAATCCCTTCATTTGTGATCTTTCATAGCTAGTTATCTTAATATCTTCCCAAAAAGTCACATACCCTTTGTCTTGAAGTAATATCTTAAAAACTATTACATGGATCATTTTCAAATGTTATACCATGTCACTGTAATAGGTAATTTTACTAAAAACGCTGTTTCTCAGACATAACATCCTAACAGTTTACCTGATTTAGTCCAAATGTGGTGCATATGATTAAACTGGAGGTGTTGTATTTGGTATATATCATATTGTATTGTTACTTTCATTTTTCTCTTACTTGGGGAGCTTTTAAATGTAAAATGTTTTTCGGCCATAACTTCACATTTAATACGAGGAATTCGATCAGGCGGTTTGAACAAGACAGGCAATTTGACCCTCTTTGAGCAGATAGCACGCCTGTCGGGGACGTAATATTATTATGTTTGTATGCTAATTTCACCGTTTGTGGAATGCCAAAATTTCCGATATGTGTGATCATTTTAAGACAATTTAATGGCCAAGTTATCGCATTTTTTTCCTGACTCGCTCAAAATATGAATCCTTCTGTGTTTTCTGTATTTTCCGTTGTGACTTTGTTAAAGTCTATCTAACTTGGGATGCACGATGGTAATGGACTATTCCCTTAAGTGCTTTTTTCGCTGACAGTTGTGTTAAATTATTAAAAAAGTAAAACACTGACATATATAATTTGTTTTTGAAGGAGATATTGCTGATCTCCGACAGGAATTGGGATGCAAATTGGACATGGAAAATAATTTTTCTCAAAATTGTTCACAAGCTTCTGCCACCATACTTCCACATTTCTCAAATGGGAACACTGCATTCAACATTCAGTCGGTTTCAAACAAACTTTTAATGGGCGCAGATGTTCTGGTTGTATGGTGAAGAATCATTAGAAAAGTGAATACTCATCACTTTCGTTTTAGGTGAAATCATATCTCTATACAGACCTCTGTAATCCCACGGCCGTGAGTCATTCATGAGGCAAATTAACTGTGTTGTATACAGAAAGCTTTAACTCAAAATTATTTGGCAAGAACTAATTTGAACCCAAGGCTGAATTTATTTCTTACCCAGCGTCCCTTGTAATTAGCTCTGAGACAACCTAGAAGAGCTGCAGGTTTCTCAGAGACAGAATTGAAATAGCAAAGGAAACCTAAAAAGTGATGAAGGAAAGTCTGCAGAAAGTGAACCAGGGCAGATTTATGACACCAACATGTCTTTTTTGCATACGTTTGCATAAAGATGTGTTGTTCTCTAATGTCATGTTAATCTCACCTTCCCTCTGACCTGCTACTGTACTGGCACCACAGATATGACACTGACTCTTAGATAACCAGTCATTTTATCTAAAGTTCATTAAAATGCTCAGAAGTAACGAGAAGAGCGCATCTCTCTCAACAGCCATAGTTTCTTGATTTAGGAGACATTTTCTTGTTATAGAACTAGGCCTATGCTGTTGTCACTGAAACTAAGGTTATATGCATGAAAAGTCCCCAATGTGCTGCGTTGTACAAGTAATTCCCCTCAAATTAAATGGAATGAATCAAGTGGAATCTTATGCACAAAATTTGCCTTAGATTGTGAGGGTGGTTAAGAATTTCCAAAAAGCTGTGTTTTTTTTGTAAAAAGTTCCCCCCCAGTCAGTGAAATATAGACTGTAAGATTAAAACACATTTTATACAAGAGAGATATCCTTGGGTCGATTGATATGTTCCAACATTGGACTAAATTGGACCGATTGTTGAGAAATGATGGCCTGAAATCATTTGAGATAAAGTGGTAACAATGGTTACCACTCCTGATGAGAAGTCTCTGTCATTAATGCATGAATGTTTGTGTGAATGGGTGAATGTTGACTCGTGTTGTAAAAGGAAGGAGTAAGGATTCAACCTTAGACACTATCAGGTAGAAAAAGATACACCTGTGTTAATTAGACTACTTCTCCCAGGCACTGTTCCCTTAGTAACGCTCACTATCTCTGGGGTTTCAGGATCTTGCTGAAGGAATCTACGAAGTGTAGACTTGCTGGGGCTCGAATGGGCCTCCTTACGATCAAACGATTGGGAGACCGCCGCTCTACCCACTGAGATGGTGGTTAGGGAGACTTTCTGACTTCAAGATTCAGCTGAACTATACAACTTTCCAGCTGTAATCCTTGTAGAATCTTTGGCGAGTTAAACTATCCTCACTGTGCTTGAGGTCAGTTTGTAGATACATTAAAATGAAACATTCATAAATCTGTTCACATTTTGAGTTATCAGTAACCCGGTGTTGTCAATAGATTTTAATTCTTTATCGTACAAGGCCACACAAAAGTTCATTATTCGTTATTTCTTGCATCTCAGTACAATTGTCACTATGGAGTTATTAAATGCTGTTGAATGAGCTTCCATTTCAATTTGGAGCTGCCAAGGTTAACAATTGTTTAACCCAGATAATATTTTTCTTTACTTACTTGGTGAATGTGTTACTAAATTCAATCAGGAACTCGGCAAGCAGTATAAAGAGCTGCTTGAAACTGCGTACATTCATGAACCATGAATGACTCAATATGGACTGATGATCCAGCTGTTTAGAAGGTGACCTCTTGTCACCCTGAAGATTGGCAAAGTTAATTTGCAACATGCCTGCAGAAAATGCGTTTCCTGTCCCTCTGTGTATAGTGCATATACTCCTCCTGCTGAATGTCCATTCAGACAACGGAAAGCCACTTTGAGAAACACTTGATTATGCAAGGAATAATAAAGATTGTCTCTTGATAAACACGTTATCAGTTATGACAATCTTTTTCTCCATTTGTTTTCGGTTTGGCCCATTGAAGAACATCCTTGGTGCCAGTTTATCACATTGTTTTGAATATACTGGGTCCGTATATGTTTTGGTATTTAGTTTCGGGAAAGAATATTGAAAAACGAAAAGTGAGTGTTTATCTAAATTTCTGATTTGAGATTCAAGAATCAAAATTTGAAAAACACTGCATTTTTCTTTTCCAATGCCAAATAGACATGAGAGAAAATTGACAAGTGATTTGATTTTAATTTCAAACTTTGACTGAAAAAAAAGAAAAAATTGTGAAACAGAATCGAAAAATTTAATTACCACTTGTTTTTCATTTTTCAATGTTCCTTTGTGAAAACAAAAATGAAATACCAAAACACAAACGGACCATAATGTTGCGCTGGCTTCCCTTCATTCTTTGGGAAATGTACCATGGCTCGAGCCCCTCTCTGTGGACAATGTTGGTGTATAAAGATTCTACATCACATCTGGCCAGGAAAAGTTGGTTGTTTTTATTGAATTTATTTTCTGCAGTACCGGATTGGTTACTTTGATGTAGGACGGTAATGACGGGTCCAGGGTTTTGATGAAACGGTTTATGTACTGGGAGGCTGGCCTAGTAAGTGAGTTGTTAGCAGAAATGACGGGTCTGCCAGGAGGGTTGTTCTTGGGATCCTTATGCACTTTTGGTAAGAAGTAGAATAGAGGTGTAGTCAGGTGTTCGGAATTTAAGAAAGAGAGTTCATTGTCTAAGATCCAGCTTTCTTCTCTGGCTTAGTGAAAAAATTATGAAAATCCACTTTCATGGGTATGGTGGGGTTTGTTGTGAGTTTCTGGTATTAAGTGCTATTATTGAGCTGCCAGCGACTTCAGTGTATTTATTTTTATCAAGCCCTACAATTGCACCTCCCTGTCAGCTGGCCTTATGATGATACTGTCATTTTTCATACTGGCTCTATGCTGGGACGTTGTGAAAAGATTTTCAATTTCGTAGTCAACTTTCTTGGTGAATGTGAGTAGAGTTGTATTCGTATTTAAAGGACTGAACGGTTGATTTTAGTTTGAAGACTGCCGATGGAGTGGTTCCGGCAAATCTGTTACCTTATAATTTAACATGGACATTTAGTTTCCCAACACTAAATGAAAAAATCGACTTCAAACTCTTTTTGTAAACATTTTGCAGATACTTTTGGACTCAGTTTTTCTTTCGAATTTTTCATACTTCCTAAACCAAATTCAGCACGCAACGGAGTGTTAAAATTGCTCACACTGTGAGATTGATGTATTTTTAAACTGAGGCCTCATTTTTCATGACCCAAACAAACAAATGAACACATTGAGCACGCCAGTTTTGTTGCATTTTTTCATAATTATTTTGTAATTCCAAAATATTTTAATAATACATTAATGCAATGAAACTCCCTACTTGCATTTGTCATACTTATTATTTATTATTTTGTCCTTTCAAGATATAAAAAAAAAGCATGCAATGTAAACTACATCCATGTTTCATTTCTAACATAGACATCATGATGATGTTTATAGGCATAAACATCATCTGTTACATTATGACACATCACAACGGTTTGATGATCTTAGATATTTCCATATTGATGAATCAGAACCTCACTGTCTGAACCTTAATCTTAAAATTTAGTATAGTTCGCAAGAATGTTGCAGATGATTGCATCATGACACAAATTGTTCGTGGTAATTTTTTCCACTTTCCGCATATTCCTGTCTGCTGTCATTTTTATTCAACAACTCCATTTGCTTTCCCTGTGCCTCTCCCCTCCACCCTAGTCTCTTTGCATGTGGTGGTTTCCTGGCAACACAGGTTGCAGCATTCACACCTGCATATAATAAATTAAACTCCAGCTATACTTAACACAATTTTCAGCCTCCATTTGCTGCTGGATCATTCAATCTATACCATCCAGTGGTACCATAGCACTCAAAGCTCCCGGTGTACGACTTACTCCGACCGTGCAGTGCCTCAATTTTTAAGACCTTTCTCTTTGACACCTTTGATTCAACTGAAAGGAATAACTAATAAGGAAACAAACAACGCTGCATCGATGACTAATTTTGAATTGTGAGCCAGAGTGCCTTGAACAAGAACAACGTGTAGGCTTATCACTAAAATAATAAGTTACCTTTTCCTGTTACTTTACGGTTGATCTAATACTGTAGTCAGGGGTTTAGTAGCTCCCAGTTCCATAAAATGGTTTTGGTGTTTTAGTAGTTGAGACAGAAAAGGTCAGAGTGATATTTTTTTTGTGTCCTAAATCAGGGTTTAGTGCAGATATCCTTCTCTCCTGCTGCTTCCGAATGTCCAGTGACATTTCTGAGGGTCTCTCTCACTCCCTCTCTCTCTTCTCATCTAGTCTTTCTCTCTTCGGCTTTTTTTCCACCTGGTGATGCCAGCTGTTCTTCCTAACACCATTTATCAATCCTCCATTAATTCTTGAGTAGATACTCCTAGTAGTTTTGTCCAGATCGTCTGGCAACATTTGTTGTAGTTTCCTGGTAAGCACACTATCTTCAATATTTCTTCGGACCTCTAGTAGCCTGTTTTTTCTCCTTGTGCCTCAGACACTTGGTGCTCTGATATGCCTTCCCTGCCCGTCATCCTCGCCCTTCAGCCCAGCCATTCAACTTGTTATCTTGAACTCCAGAAAGTTCAGTCTGCCAACTGTATTCAACTAAGCCTAAGCTGTTGTCCTCAACTGCAAAGGACTCCCCCTGAAAAGTCCATGCTTTAAAAAAATAATCCCCCTGACTGAACCCATAAATTAAATGTGAAGTTATGACTGAAAAACAGTGTTTTTTAATAAAAAACTCCCGGTAGTGAGCAAAAGTTAAGTACTAGACAAAAAAATATTGACATTTACATGTTGTATATATATATATATATATATATATATATATATATCCTTCTATAAATTCATTAGCACCAAATTTTGAGCAAATCGGAGTGAGAAATAATGGCCAGAATACTTTTGGAGATCAAGCTCCTCTTAGTGTCCAAAATATTTAACCAATCTCTCCCAAAATCAATCCAGCTCTTCCTCACACTAAGGTCTTTAAGTGAATAGTATTTGTAAATGATCTACAAAAACGTCTTTGACTTATTGCATTAAAATGCAGGATCTGCAGCGGCAGACACGAGCAATATAATATACCTGACTTTTCAGGGAATATTCATATAAAATAATTTCATAGTGAATGGCACAAATTCCCAAGTGTCTAAGAGATTAAAAATGTATAAGAATTATTTAAAATATATTTACAGGATGCGCCTATTTTCTTAACTAACAAAAATGATAAAGATTATCAATTTTTAAGGATAATTCTTTTAGCCAATGTGGGGCGTGTCAATGATTACCATCACTATTAATTTTGATAAATTGTTACACTTCTTTTGGTATTTCATTTTTTCTTAATTCTAGCTTTCACCAGTTTAGATGACGTAGAAAATCCTGTGTCTCAAATTGCGTTATGCTATTGAAAAAATATAAATTTAAACTTTCAGCTACTGCTTTTAAGTAACACCAATCCTGATACAAAAACTTACATTTTGAATAGATTATGATTCCATAATATTACTGACATTTTAGGGGTAGTAAATAAATAAAATAAAATACATAAAAATCACAAGTGAGAAGAAAAAGATGTCCTGAGTTGACCTTCTTTGGAGAGGAGACATTTAACTGTTAAACAGGCCCAACTTGTCCTCTACATGATTCTCTCATCGGTTAACACACCATGTTGAAATTTGAAAATGATATCACATACAATAATGGTTCATTTTTATTTCATGAAATACGGGTGTCTGAAGCTGATTTTTTCCAGCTCACACATGCTCTAGTCTTCCACCTATGAAATACAAGATGTGTTAGTGTACTGCTAGGGAATTGAAACATAGAGTTGTGTACTGCTAGGGAATTGAAACATAGATTTGTACCATAAATGATGAAGAAAATTTCCAAATCAATTCTCAAGTCTTGGAAAAGAAAAGCATGGGTCAAAGTTGAGGAAAAAACACAAACTTTATTTTCTCAGTTTTACAAAACCTTTCAGAAGGAACCAATTAAGAATAAATCCAACACACCAGTAACTGATCAACTGTAAACACACTCCCTCTGACAGCATCTTACTTCGTTCTAACCTTTAAGTTTATGTATTTCTAGCACAGTAACAAAAAGTGTTTGGATGTGAAAAATAAACCTGAATTAACAGAATGATCCGCACATGAACCAGGCCATGATTATGAACGTTTAAAAAAATTCACAAAAATCAAAAAGGCAACTGAGACAGAAATCAATCAAATAGAAAACTGATTTGAGGATGAGATGTTGTGGATGATGGAAACTTCTGAATAACATTAAACATTAAAAACTGTTTAGCCCTCCTTTACCCTTTGTATAATTTTATTCATCTTGATGCATCCAGACAACAATCATTTACAAATGTACATTTTTGATATACAAATGAATGTGTATCAGGCTTCTTTCAACCACTACTGGTGTATTACTGTTTCTTAACCACATATATATATCATTTATCATAACCAGAGGTCGGGTACCTGAGCCTTAACTTGATGACACAAATAATATACGCCAAATTATTGGGGTACATTATTTGTAAAATACGCCAATATACATTTCAATTCTACCATCAGTGTAATGCACATCCAGGATGAGTTAAAATGCCTAATCATATCAGGAAAATACTCAATTAGAATTGGCAGCACCGACCTGCAATCATTTTATCATATTAGTGAAAGGAGTATAATCAACTTTCTATTGTAGCCTGCATATCAAAACCAGAGGTTCATATTCCCATAAAACCATCTTGTATGATGTTTTCAAGAACATCTGATGTTTCAACTGTAGATTACGATTGAAAATAGATTACATACACTGAAAAGAAAGAAATTGTTCCCTGGTAACACATAATTTAATTAGATAGCCTATTACTGAGTCTAACATTTAAGCTAGAAATATTACATCTAACTTGTCAGTATAGAAGTCATCATCACCAAAAATCATATTTTTATTGAAGTCGTTCATGTTTTTCTCACTAAAGGGAGCTTTTTAACAATTTTTTTTTTTCGGACATAAATTTCTAACTTTTGGTCCTATACAGGCTAATATTTGATGCGTGCAAAACGACACGCACCAAGAAGATCTATCTTACCTTCAATATATCGTATTTTTGTAAGTTTATAAAATAAACTTTTTGTAAAATTTAATTTGAGGATTTTAAATACTTTGAGGAGTTAAATAAGGGGGATTACTTGCACAACACAGGAAATTGGAGTATTTTCATGGATATACCCTTGCTGTCAGAGATCACAGAGGATGCCTAGTTATTTAATGAGTTATAGTTGATTTTTAATGATTAAGCTTATTCAAGAAGTGTTTACAGGCTAATTAATTGATTATAAATCTCCAGAAACCATTGAATAGGTAATCCTTTTGTCAATTGACACCAATTTTTTGTAGTCGAGCATGACATGCGAAAACACATTCTGAAATACATTCAGCTTTACTTCACACGGTTTGGATGTCTGTTCATTTTGTAGTCTGACGTAACAAATTGCATCTGCAGAGAGTCCTACATATATGTGTATGTTTAGCTTGCATGTTGTCTGATTTGCTGAAAGAACCTGCAAAAACCACAGGTAGTTGCTTACAGTGAGTTATCCATGATTGCTTGTTGCCTGTGAGGAATATGTATGAGGAAGGAGGTGAAAAACAGACTTGATTAACTTGCTTCACATGACCTTTCAGCTCTTTTAACACACTTAAACCTCAATTATCTGCAAATAGAAAGCTTTCAGCAATTCTATACGGCCAATGCCTCTTATATACTTATACCTTATACTCTTATACCTACATGGCAGTTAGGATATGACAGCTTCAATGATATTGTTACATGTTTGTGGAGTGCAGAGGAATAACATTGGGTTTATTTATAGCATGCATTTGTAATTCAAAATCCACCCAACCTCTGAGTCACGTCTCACACGAGTCTCAGAGCGACAGACATCTCTGCCTTTTCATTGGATGATAACTGACCTGCAGCCCTTAGCTCATGTCAAATTGGATGTGATATGTCCATCTTAAATAGATTATTATGGCTTCTTCGATTCCCTTTCACCATTCAGTCTTCCCTAACCTCTCTCATTTTAAAGGAAAGTAAATAAGAACTCGTGTGTTATGCATTAATATACTACTAAATAAAACACAAGATCAAAAGGCCAACGTCTGCAGGGTAATGATAAAGCACTAATCACATCATTCAAGAAATTAAATCAAACTGGAATGAATCGATGTCTGTTTTGGAGAAGCCTCCTGACACTTGTGTTTCGAAATGCATGATGCATGCAGGTAGCTTATAGTCTTTGGTACCTTTCTTAACTGGGGCTCCAGAGCGCACTGGGAGCCATCTGGTGCCATTAAGAAATACTAAAATGTTTATGACATCAAAATTAATGAAAACTAGGACATGCATACAGTCATGTCTGTAGAAATGACTTTAAAATGAATAATGTCGACAGAAACAGAAAAAGACCGTAAAATTCAAAATAATATATCACAGTAGCAGATCTGGCGAACTGTCTTATATAAATAAATCTATAAATAAACAGTAAAAAACATAATTATTTTAGAGTAAAAATATGTGGAAAAGAAGAAATTATACTGTGGAAATTAAAAAAATGTATAATGTCCCAAGAAAGTCAGTACTGTTTAAGTATTATTCTGTTTAAATGACAGATTTTGCAGTCATGTATATATAAAAAAAATTAAGCGCATACCGCAGTTTACAACATAAATCTGTATTATTTCTTATTTATTATAATAATTTATTTTAACCCATTGCCACCTGTATATTTGTGTTGTATATTTATCCCACTTTTTAGTTACTTTAAACCCTGAAAACTTTGTCATTCGTACCCATTTTTGCGTAGATAATATATCAACATACCGGGTCTAGCCCAAAACTCAACCCTCCTGGGTTAAAACAACCTGTGGCGACAGGGTTGATCACTTTTCAACCCGGCATTAGGTAACTAAAATAATCAAAATGGGTTATTTCTAACCCCGCCGTTTTTAGAGTGTGTGTACATATACAATAACTATTTTTAAATGTACAAACAAAGCATTACCAGAATGTTGCATGATGCACAAACTAAAACAAAAATCGGATAACTCTGAATGCGTGACATCAATTTCATCATCATATATATCTTGCCCTCTCCCTGTCTGCCTGGTATGTGGATTAAAAGTCTCAAACTAAGAAATGGTTCTAAGCAAACTTGACAACAAACCATCACTAGCCAGCAAGGTTGTGAAGTGTTTTATTATATAACTGTCACAAGCAAGTGATGATGAAGTGTGCAAAAGTGTCAAAAAACCTGGAGTCTTGCTACCTAATAGTTGTGGGTAAGAAGCCTGATGCATTATACGGCTTTTCTTCGCATTAACATGACATGATTTCTAAGATGGTCCTATTGCCCGCATACAAGAACCGTAAAAAAAAAATGCTTGGAGTAAAGAGCAGCAAAGCAGTGAGAAGGAAAAATGGTGTAATTGGAATATCTGACAGGTACTGAAGATGTGATTTTGGAGTTAGGACATTTAGTGTCTGTGTGCTGTGGACTAAAGCTCTGCATCTCAACCATCACTGACAGAATAAGGCAATTCTCTGTGTCGTCAATGTCTCAAGTTTCCCACTAATAGTAAGGTTATGCATACGTTTAAAGGGCGCATAGACTGAAAATGGCTGTAAAAAATGTATCACGATTTTAGTTAAAATATTGGGTGGTTTAATTGTTATATCAACCTTTGGGTTTCCTTTGCTTTGACTATCAGAGGCCTGCGGGGCAAAAACAGAAATGTCCAGTCAGGTGTTATGGGTTAAAAGAAAGCGATGAAATGCATAAGATGACATGGAAGATACTAGAAGGTCAAAAAAGGAAAGCAACCTTTCAGAAAAAGAAAATAACAAAGTTTTGAATCATTGTGAGAAGATTCCTCATAACAGAGCAGATAAATCATCATTTTTACAGTGAATACTAGAAAAGAAAAGTCACTTATACATCAGGACAATCCAATGCATATAAATAAATACAAAGTAGGCGCAATTCCAATTGGTCTAAAAGGTCATTTGATGCACTGAAGGAAGATGGGTAGAAGTTAAAGAGTGCCCATTCCTGTAACTTCAGATGTCAGCCTAGAACGGTGGAGGGAAGGGGGGAGGGGGGAAGAGGGAGAGACATAAAAAAGGTGTTGTGAAAGAACTTTTAAATTACCATTATGCCAGAATGGCTGCTTTTTTTCTAATTCTTTGGTAGCACCTATACAAATTCATTACACTACACTGTAAAAAGGGATTTGTTTGAACACATAAAAAAAAGGAAATTCCTCAAAATCTCTTTCTTTTCAAAATGTTACTTTGAAAAACCTAACATATAAAACCCAAAATGAATACCTGTTTATTAGTGGTGCTCACATCTGGAATCATTTTAATCATGCAGTCAAGGCCAATATTTCAGAATGTGAATAGAAAATTGTTGTAGATTTAAAAAAAATGCATTCAACTGGTGACACAGTTACATTACAGTTAAACTAAGAATTCACATCTTAAATGTTTAAAGTAAGACTCAAAAGTACTTTATTTAATTTGGATTACTAGTTGGAGTAATTTCTTTAAGTTCACCAACAATTTCCTTTTCAGAGTGCATGAAAAGACCCCAAAAGCATAAAAAAAAGTGGGATTTCAAAATTCTTAAAATTGCACTCAATATTAAGTAATTACAACGTAAAAAATGTACTCAATAATACTTTATTAAATCAAGGTACCAGTCAAACCTTACTTTTTTACAGTGTCTTTTCAATTTAACCTTTCACACATTTTAGAATCATGGAAATCATGCAAGAACAAACCCCTCATGAAGGTATGCAGAGGATCAAAAAAATGATCTTGGAAAGTGTCAGGACAAAATCTGTCTTCCCTGACAGGAGCCGCATCATCACACTTCTCTCTAACAACATTGCTCTAGTAGCAGTCAGTATATTTTGAAATTCCCTACATTTTTTAAAATCAGTGTCACCCTTTCAAGACAATGATACAATAGGGAATACTGGGAATATATATCTAATATAGTAATGACAAAAAACAATACAATATTAGACATGGAATGAAGCTTGCTAAGTAAATAAAGGAATAGTTTTTATTTTTGGAAACGTACCTACTTATTCACGTTCATGCGGAAAGTAAATCTCTCTGATGAGACTTCAACATGCTAAACTCATTGAATCAAACGTTTGAACGCGTTTGTTGAGCTCGTATAGTGTGAAAAGTTGTGGTTCTACAGGCAGGTTTGTGGTAGAATATTCCTCTTACATGAGCGGGGGCTTCATGGAGCCTCGTTGAGAACATAAGGTTAAGGCCCAGGGACTTGGATATAACCATCTGTTGAAATTGAGAACTTAGCAGTGTGGTTTGTAGAATGCCCCCTACTGTACACTTGTGTTCCTTCATATGGTGCCTGCTAATATAGCAAAAGGAACACGCTGAAGTTGGTATCTGTCTATTATGGGCTGCTGTAGAAACTTACTTTTAGCAGATTCTGTTGACCCCTCTAAAGAAGTATAACGCTCACTGACTATCTAATATTTGCTTTGGAAACAATGGTGACAGAAAAAATTGACCCATTTGATCTTTTGGAATTTACTTCTTTTTCTCACAATTAAAAGTAATAAGAGTTTATAGGTCCGTAAAATGGAAGAGGTGACTAACCTTCCATTCTAATTAGACTACAGTTGAATTTAACAATATGAGGATCTCTAACAAGTCAGTGAAAATACTATCTTAGCCTAAGGATCTGTGTTATATCTAAATGGTCTGCTGAGTGTAATATAAATGCATCTTTGACAAATAAATTCTCTTCATATCCCCTCTGTAAATCTGTATAATCTGTATAACCTATAAACCTGCCGGATATCTCTCGATGGACAGTTTAAGGTCATTTCACAATAATTGAGACTTAACTATCAATATTATAGTATATTTCTGCCAATAAATACCCCTAAATCTTTGACACTGGCAATGTAGGCCTTTAATGCCCAGCTAAACTGTTTTGTTGAGTCATTAATTTTCATTGAAAAATGTGAACCGCCTGACAGACCCGGCTTATCATATGACATAGTGGCAGCATATTTATGCTAAAGAGTACGGGGGCCATGGATGAATCCCTGTGGGACACCACAGGCGAAGGGCCACCGATGAGAAGGCATTAATAATGGCTATTGAGAAAGTCCTATTTGAAACGTAGGATTTTTCAAGTTCAAGTTCAAACAACTTTATTAATCCCACTCGGGGCAATTGGTTTTAAGCACTCCATACACACAGCACAGACAGATATAAAATACAGATAATGAATAAAATTCAGAATGCCCAGGCAAGCTAAATAAATCTAAAGATGAGATAGATAAAGAGGGATAAAATGTTTAAATAAATATAATGTAAATTACCTCTTTTTTTTAAGAACTAAAAGGTACAAGATTTAAAAAAAGGATTTATGTGGCATTTAAGTGACGGATTACAGAGTGAATGAATGACTTAGCATAGCAGTTAGTTTTACATGGGGGTAAACAATAACAACGCCCTGATGGCAACAAGGACAATTCACCTGAAAGAACATGATCAGAAGACAGAATAGTATATGCTTTACAGAGGATTTCGATGGTTGCATAAGTTATACAGATGTCTGTTTCAATGCGGAGATTGTAAAGCAAATCTTGTCTATATCATTCAGACTATTCCTGTCTTTGACGATGAGGCTGTGAAACCAACAAATAAAAGCAAACTGGTACCACTTTACAATAAGGCTACATTTATATTTGTACCTTCATAAATCTTCATAATTAGGTTATACATAAGGTTGTAAACATTTAATAAGTCATTAGTTAATGTTATAAACAGCTTATAACAAAGCTGTCAATTTATCAATGTCGGTCACTATTTTGCAAAATCAAATTAGCAGTATAGTAAGTATGCTCGCTATTTGGAAAGTTCAGGTCACTGAAACCCGTTATATCTAGTAAGTTATAGCTATAGCTAATGATTTTTAAAGTGTTTACAACTTAATTAATAAACTATGAATAAGCGTTTAATTAATCCTTAATAGGGGTCTTATTAATGGTCTTATTGTAATGTGGTACCAGAAAAACACAGAAGACTCTCTATAAAAGACTTGTCAGTCAGTTGGGCTAACAGAGAAGGAGCTCAGTTTGTGGAGGAGGTGAATTCTCTGCTGCCCACCCGTCACAATATCCTCGGTGCCCAATTATTTATAAGAAGACACTTTGGTACTATTTATGATCATGAAATTTGATGTAAATACTAAGTAATTTTTTTTTGGCATATTAAAGCATGTAAAGACTAAACATAATTATGTAACTTGGTAGGACCATATAAGTTTTCTAAAAAAAAATGTTTAGTCAAAAGGAAATAAATTTTTTCCGTGAAATACAAAATTTCTCCATGAAATAATTTTACACAGTTTGACTTTTTTCTACTATTTATAAACATGCTTGACCAAATGATTTGTCATTTTATTGTTTGGATACAATACAAATAGAAACCTGAATTTATGAAGAAATAAAATATGCAAAACAAATCATTTTCCCATATTTATTTTCTAATTGAGAAATAGTGAGTTAAAAAGGTCTCTATGCATATTTTATGATATTATTACCCATGCAATTCCAGTTTAACTGCTTCCCATTGCTTCCAGCCTTTCCTATGCAAGGTTAACAATCATGTGAAATCTAAATTAAAACTGAAACAGACATGGATGACCTTTTATACAACTCTGAAAAAGAAATGGCCTTATTTCCCAAAATGTCAAAATATTATTTTCAAAATAGGCTGACTACATCAATTTCAAACAAATCCCGGTGTTTTTATCCTAACCAAAGACAAGTGTGCAAACCAGAGATGTCTACCGGGGAAGTTCGATGGGATGAAAACAGAGGGGTTAATCGTAAATCGGTGGTTTTGATGTTAGCTTCTGCAAATATACGCAGATTTGGGGTTACTTCAGGATGGAGTCATGGATGAGGGGTCATTCCACATGGCAGCCACGTCCCTGAACCTGCCATTGGAGTTGTGGGAAAGCAGCATCCGTTAGTTTCTCAGTGAACAGCTGTCTGAAACCCCCTTAAGAAGTGGAAGATGTAAAGTCCTGTTTGTTGTGTGTTCTGGGGTCTCCTGCTCTGGAGCCGATAGCATTTGACTTTGAGATGTAGGTAGACTAAGAACATCAGAGATGTGGATAACACGTTTGTTTTTCTCTGTTGATAATACATTTGTGGTTTCAGAGGATGGATGGGAAACAGAAAAAGTTGTAGAGGAGCATGCTAGGAAAATTGAAATGTAAATAATGTATCAGTGTTTTGATGTTATGTGCCATGTCTTACTATCCAGCCACTGTTAATTTAGTCTCAAGGCTTGTCAGTGTTGGGACTTAGCTGCCTGTCATGAAATCACATAGTTTGTTTTTCTCAAAATACAGCCCAGTTAGATCTTTGCAAACCGAGCAAAGCTTTGAACGTTTAATGGTTCATTTATAAAAATATCTAATTAGCTAATCTGCAGGTTCAAATCAAACAAAAAGAGTTCTTGTCTCTGTCGTTGGCATTGCTCCCATGAACCACTTTTTCTGGCTGAAACTTTATTTATCTTAATGTCTACACTTGGAAGGAAATAAAGAAAAAGAACCAAGAAAATAACATGAACAGCCACAATATTCAATGACTTATTGGTCTGTCAAAAGACAACAGATGTCGTGCATTGATTGGCAACTCATTAAAGATATCAGCGTGAAATACTAATATTAATAATAATAATAATAATAATAATAAGCATATTCATTCAGGTTTTGCATTTATCTGTTGGACCCTGTTCACACCTGGTAGTATCATCAGTCATTGTTGGTCATAACACAGAGCTCAGACTTGAATCCTTCTGAACATGCTAGTTAATTTCTGCTACATGCTTGTACACCTAGCTGAGACCCACCGAGACGTTGTTGTACTGCAATAAAGAAATTAATTATTAATGAGTTTACAAGAGTTCCCCAATAATTATTTATTTTTCATAAGCAAAATTACACAAGGTAATTATCTCAAATCGAGCTCCGTAACTGTTACTCAAATCTAGGTTTAATCAAATAAATAAGGAGAATCACCAAAGTGTATATCCACCATATAGGATATTATTAACCCTTGAGCCTTAAAAGGGACGTTTTTGTCTTTTCACTTTGGACATTTTGATGATTTTGGCTGTGACAACATAATTGGCTTTATATGGTCAGTTCAGGAAGAGAAATTTATTTTTTTTGTCTTAAAATGGGGAAAGGTGGTCTTTTTAAAAATATATATATATAAAAATATTTATATAAAATATATAAAAATATATATAATACTAAAGAATAGCAACAATAGTAGGCACCCGCCTACCTAAAAGAACTACTCACCTCACTGACCTCAACACGACCCCTCCGTTCTACCCACTCATACCGCCTCCTCCTTCCCCAGACTAAGCTCAGCACCATGGGTGATCGGGCCTTCTGTTCTGCTGCCCCTCA
This sequence comes from Lophius americanus, assembly GCA_037951165.1. Lineage (NCBI taxonomy): Eukaryota > Metazoa > Chordata > Actinopteri > Lophiiformes > Lophiidae > Lophius > Lophius americanus. Next base: position 8,602,722 of record JBBDHG010000028.1, on the reverse strand, counting down.
TCTGTGGAATGCCCTCCCTGACCATCTGAGGGCTCCACAGACGACTGACACATTTTAAAAAGGACTTAAAACTTTCCTTTTTAGCAGAACCTATAACTTTAATTAACATTGCTTCTCTTTGGTCAGGCTTTTATATAGTTATTATTTTATTTTTTTATTGATGCTTTTATCTGCTTTTACTTTGTAGCACTTTGAGATTTGATCCAAATGTAAAGTGCATTATAAATTAAATGAATTATTATAATTATTATTTTAATAACATATCGAATAAAGTGTTTTGTCATTTTAAGTAATAGGGTAATAGTGGTATTTAGAAAAGTTAAAAATCCATAAAATAGATTAATATTTTATAATTATAGTCAGGACTAATATTAGTTAAAAGCATGGAAGTGCATGAGGGTGTACAATAATATGGATGTATAATATTGTATAGCTGGTTTCCTTTAATTAAAAAAATGAAAGACCGAACAAAATGTAATATTGTTTGAAAATTACGAAAATGATAATCAAAGACAATATCCCACAATGAACAGGTTAAAATTAATAGTAAATAATAATTAACTTGGTATTGACTATGTGGAAGATAGCTATATTTTATCTCTTATATCAGAAAATACAAAAAAACTAAAACAGGGGCATCATTTAAAAAGAAAGAAGTGGTATTTAAAGTGTTATAATACTGGAAATAAATGAATATTGGATAGTTGATCAGAACTCATGTTAGGTGAAAGCATTACATCAGAAAAAATATAAATTAACATAAATATACAATGTTTTATGGCAGTTTTGAGAAGAGAATGTTCTACATTTTCAACTAGCATGTTAGTACAGCCAGATGAACTGAAGGACAAGGGTTAAAATGATGATGTCATAGTGATGTTAAGTCTCATTTTGTAAACAAGAGAATAAAGCTATAAGACTCTGGGAGAGAACATATTGGAGCTGTGGTCTTCATTCTGTAGGTTTTTCTGTGTATGCCAGCTCACATTAGCCTCAAGAAGGTATATATAGCTTGGCAACACCTTCAGCTGCTCTGGATCATTTCTCTTTGGCTACCCTGGTATTAACAAAGACCTAAATAGCTAATGAAGGAGATCTCGCTCTTGAAGGTCTCACATAACCATTCATTTTCTTCTGGGGTTGGATTTAAATGGCAGCAGGCTACTTAAAGCCTATCATTGGGGATCCTGATTCCCTGGCCAGATGGCCAAATGCAATCTTTCCAGGTGGTGAAGCATCTAAGAAACACCTTCGCCAGATGCCCAAAGCACTTCATTAGCTCTTCTAAAGCTCCCCTTAAAAGTCCAAGCTCCTAACTTTATCCTTAAGGGACCTTCACGTTACCTGTGAGACCCGAGAGAAGCTTGTTCTCTGTAATGTCTTCTCACAATCAACTGATCATGATGGGATAAATAAAGCAGTTTGAACTGAATTGACACTTACTACACTTACTACCCGATATAGGAAGCTCATTTTTAGCCGCTTGTATCTACATTTTTACTCTATTTGTCAGAACTCAGAGCTCATGGCCATGGGTGAAGATTGAAATGTATATTAGTTGGTAAATCAATAGTTTTGTTCTGTTACAACACCCATATCAGTACTGACGCTGCACAAACAAAAGTTAATGTTGAATACTATGTAATCTAACAAGTTTTCTGTTAAACGGCACATTACAAAGACTTTGCAAACAGTTTCGTAAGATTAATGACAGGCTCTTACAGCACCGATTATTACCAACAACCTGATATGAGCAGTTATGTACAGAAGGATACTATCTAGTAGGATCTCCTCTTATGAAGTCCAGAATGCATTTGTGCACACACGTGTGGTGGTACATATTTAAATGTGGTCTGAGTGATCTGATAAAATGTGTCCTCAAAAATTGTTCACATCTGTCCAAGTGTGGTTGGGTCTCCTACTAGTGATGTTAATACCAGGTGTGAGCATGGCTGTAGGTCATGCAGGAGTCCGTACGTTAGAGTTACCTGGCATTGATTAGATACTGGGCTAGGCTGATGTTAGCAGGAGTCCCTGTGATGGTGATGTGGCGCTCTGTTGAGCCCTCCATGGCATTGGCAATTTTGATCTGCGCCCCAGACATCTGTCGGATCTCGTTTATTTTGGTTCCCTGACGTCCAATGATGCAGCCTATTAACTGGAAAAGAGTAAAAGTCTTTGTCCATAAAGCATGAAAGAACTCCCTATGTTGCCGTAATACATTTACACTCAGTACTTACTGCTGGGGGAGTTTGATGGATTATAAAAGGGTCTGGTTTCAATTTAAAACCCATCACTCAGAAATATGGTTTTATTAATGATAGCACACTCAATAGATCAGCTCACTCTATGGGGTTCTGTTGTGCCATAGTAAGAATGGATGTTTGCAGGATCTCGTCTCGCTCCTTATATTCCGCTTATCCGGGTCACAGGGGCAGCAGTTTCGGGAGGGAAGCCAAGACTCTCCTCTCCTCGGCCACATCCACCAAACTAATCGGACTTACTACCAGCAATGCAAACCAAACTCAGTATCATTGTTGATAATGTTGGCGATCTGTTTCTCATTATAATATTATCAGTTGAAAAGAAAGTGAGGGGGTAGGCCATGCTGATATGACAGTAATTTTTTTTATTTTCATCTAATTATATACCAATATCAACATAGTTTGGAATGTTATATTTAATTAATTCCAAGATTAAGCCCAACATTTTACACACTGCACCATTAAGACTCTCTGGGTAAGAGCTTCTGAAATGGTTGGGGTCATTTTTGCTTATGTTGACACTCAGACACTACTGGATCAAGAAAGGAGCTTAGCTATGGAACATTACCACCATGCTACTGAGTGATGTAGCTTCTCGTAGTGACAACACTGACCAACTTTCTACATTTGTACCATGAACAATTGATATCCTGTTGAAATGATCTTTAATTTGATCTTAGACACCAAATGAAAGTGTGAACTTTTTAAACCTTTACCTATCAGTATGCCGTACGAAAGCAGTACTCACGTCATTAGGGATGGTGAGTTCATGGGTGCTGGCTTGTGGACTGGCATCCAAACCTAAAGCAATGCGATAAAGAAAGATTGATTTTGATAAGATTATTTTCGATATTGGCAATTATTACCTCAGAACATCTCAATTGTATCACTGTACTTTGAGCATAAAGCTGCAGCAGAAATTAATAAATAAATAATTCTGCTCAGTAAGAAAGTACAGCTAAGTCACTGACGATATTCCTGGCTCACACTTCATTTACACGTTTGATCAGGGTTTGCTGAAAAGTTTACAATTATCTGAATTTCAGGCCTTTTAAAAAAAAAGAGTCTTACACACCGACATTCATTGACATCTGCAAACATAATGGCCATGGTGGACAGGAAATAAGTAAAAAATGGGATACGTTGAGCCACGGTATACTCTGTGAAGTTTACAGAGCAGAATGAAGTTCTTCCTGACTCCTCCGTCTGAGCCTGAAGCAGAGCTGCAGACTCAACGTGTCCGTCAATAACTTGTCATATTAATAGATTGGCATCAGGGGAGAACTGAGAGACACAGATTATCTGTGCTTTTAGTAAACAATTTATCTGAATGTCCCGGTGGGGCGGGGGTAGCCCGAATCGTTATCAGTTGAAATGTGTTATTCCACCAGCGAGTGCTGTGTCCACTCAGGATTAATCTTGTATTTGTGTTCGATTATCAGCTGCTTTCATGTGTGCTTAGTGCCAATAAATGAAAATATAAATCTGTTGAATATCATTCTGCCACATGGTCACACAATATTCAGAGACAACACCAATTTTGAAAAATGTAAGACTATCCATTTTCAAAGTCTGGGATATAAAAATGTATAAACCTATAAAAAAAAAAATGTCTTCCTTCCACTTCAACCTAAAATGCGAGAATCCCTCTCTAGGGGCAGTGTATAGTTTGTCGGTTTTACGCTACTGATCAGCCAGGCAGGCAAACATGCTTGAGTAGTAGAAGACGACCCGTTCCCTATGATGCAAAGAAATAAAGGTATTTCTCTTGGCTAATGAAAAAATAATGATTTAAAAAAAAAAATTTAAAAGGCCAATCATTTTACAGACTGCACCTTTAAAGTCTCGCCTCTTTCTTTATGAAATTGTACTTGCGCTACATTCCATAATGGCTTTCCATATGAAATATAAGTGTGTGATCTGATAATATGATGTGCTTTGATTTTTTTTAAAAAAACAAAAACTTTATTCATATTTCAACATCCTCAAACATTCATGTGATATTTTGTCTTATACCCAGGTCTTTGTGAAACAGTTGAATTTGCATATCGGGAGGAGATATTATTGGTTATTCAAGTGCGTTTTCACACCTGATAGAACTTATCATGGCATACCTACGTACTGTCATCATCTTCTACTGTTCTTGATGATGCTGATATGGCTAACGTTAAGTCTTCTCCAGTCTGTATCCACTCTGTCTCATCATCGAGGAAAAAAACTCCTCAAATTTTCAGCACTTTTATTGAGGTTATTTTCAGAATATCCTGGAAAAGTCAAGGTATTGTGGAACCGTCATCGGTGCTGCCAGGTCCACATCCGTGTCCGCAGTAGATCCTTCATGTTAGCAAATTAACGCAAAAACGATTTCATGGATATTCTTCGAATTTAAGACCCACATAGATGTTGGTGCTAGGAAGAACTGGATTGCATACTGGAAAGGTTACTTGTATAATTCTGACACTAGGGGGACCAATGTCAAAGAAATTATGGTAAATTACAATGAAAAAAACAGATATGTCAACCTCTATACAGTTATTTAGTTAATTAACTAAAGTGACATTGAATTTGATTAAAGTCATACTTATTTTAATCAAGAAATCAACATTATTTACAATAATGTAACATATATTAAGCATCTTGTCACTGTGGAATGCTCGGGGCGGCTGCGGCTCCGAGGGTATGGCTGTATGTGATCAATAAAGTATTTCTTCATCTTCTCTTGCTAATTGGTTAAAGGCTTTTATATTTTAAAAGCCTTTACTTTAAATTGATATAGCCTTTAATTTAAATGGATATACAAGTATTATCTGTAATTTGGAAAGAATAATGAGTTTTAGAGTTATGATTTGATTTTCATATTAGTGCATTTTTCCATCAACTTTACCAAAAAAACATTTTTGGGTTTTCACTTTATAACTAGAGTAAATTTCAATTCCCACATTAGTGAACACTATTATGACAGATTTTATTGTTATTACTTTATACTTATTACATTGATAAACTGTTTTGATTTTAGTCTTTTACCGCATATAATTTTCCTTTGGTAAAATTAATGTCACAACCAAGTAATAAACTTTAAAATAACCGTAATTTTCTGTCTAAATTACAGATTTTACTGGTACATACATGTGAGTTTACAGTGAAAAAATTAAAAATTGTTTAAAATGTAGCTAGACGGTAAGGTATTACACAATTATACACATTTCTGATACTGTTGAAATGAAGGTATACTTCATTCACCTTTGATTTCAAGGTTTTGAAATTTTTTTTTTAAATGTATGTAATTTCCTTATACCATAAACAAGTTTAATAATAATAATATTTGCTTTATTTATCACATTTTACACAGTTCATGCAACAGTACAATGTTTGTTTTAGTCTCTGCATTGAACCCATCCCTGAGGGACCAGATGGCGGTCCCTGTGAAGCACCCAAAGAGCTGAGGTTTCAGGGTCTGCTCAAAGAGCCAGATAGTTGCGTCAGGGGCTGTGCTTGAACCCTGGATTCTCTCGACTGGGACAACTGTTCTACTCACTGAGGTAGACAAACTGATCTGTTTTTCTCATGGTTATCATGGAAAACTGTAATGTCTTGTCCATAGGTCACTGTATGTTTTTACTGAAAACAATCTGGCCCTTACATTGTATCAGTGACAGTGGTATTGCAATTATTTTTTAAGACTTTACAACTGCCATGCTTAACATATTTGACAGAGCCACTGGTTCGGTTTTGACTCCAAGATGGACTCTCTTGAATGGTGGTGGAGATGTGGCATATCACTAAATATCACTTTAAATTTTCCCTTTAACTGATTTAAAAAATTGTGGTATATGGAACATTCAGGGACATATAGGTTGTGAGGCCTGTGTCAAACTGGGTTCTTAGGAGTTATCTTCCTGTAATCTGTCCAAATGTCTAAACCATCCAAAATAGGTATTTTAGCCCTGCAAACAAAACTGTGGTTCAGTTTGATCTGGACTGAGACCAACTCTTTTTGTCAGACCAAAGTCTGGCTATTTTTTGTCCCGATGAAAACGAGGCAGCTGTGAAAGCTCCGTTATAAAGCAGCCACAGTATTTCCCTGGGCATTTTCATCTTCAATGGACAACCATCAACATAAAATGTGTTAAAAGACAAATGCATCCTGTTGCCAAGTGATAATGCTATTTTGAAAACATAATTTAACAGTGTCAACATCATTCCTTTCAGCAGATTAATATCAGAAGGAGCCAAGAGAAAAATATATACATGGCGTAAAAAAATTAAAGGTGAGAAACTAAGGGACCAAGTCATGCTGCGCTAAGAGAGAGAGATAAGATTGAATGTACTGAGAAATGTTTCTCTGATGCAAAGTGAAGGAATCATCTAACGGGTCCTGTGGGTACGTACCAGGGAAAGCAGGGTTGGTCTGTCCAAGAGAGGTAAAGGGGGTTTGCTGCATAGCCAACTGGTGGAGCTTGGTCAACTGCTGAAGGGGTTGGGAGGGAAAGTAGAACTAAGAGGTTACTGTTACACAGGACACACCAACAAATTAAGTCAACCAAAACCAGGCTGAAGAAATGGTAAGGAGAAGGCGGCAATGGGACAGGGTGGTGGTGGACAGAAAAAGTAAGAGAAGAAGAGATCCTGAGCTGTCTATTGACAATAATGTTACCATATGAAGCATATGAAGATATATGCTTTATGATTCATTAGATCTATATACCTATACTCTCAGCAAGGTGATATACTGTTCCTCGTGTCTCAGTTGACATTGTTACTAGCTGATGGACGTTTAAGCAGCAAGAAAATTAACAATACCCACATAGTTCTCCATGTCCTGGTTATGTTCTCCATGTACTGGTTACGCCCAAAAACACCATGTGGCAGGTCAAGTATTCTAACTCCAGAGAGGTGTTGAGATTCTTGGCTTGTGACCTAACACTTCAATTATGGTTCTGTACCTGACCCCCCACCAGTTGGTTGGAAACCGTCTTGGTTGAGAGGTGGAATGTCTTTTCACTTTAACACACTGGCATCTTAGGCCATGTTGACATTAACCCTTAGCCTGTAAAAATCACAATAAATAATGCTTAATATGCTAAGTTTTTGGTATATTTTATGTAGCACAAAATGACCTCTATGATCTTTCAGCAAATAAATACAGTTGCTTCTTATTCAACCATAAATAATCACTTAATCTAACGAGTTTCACTTTCTGAAAAGATAACAGATGAATCATCTCTGACTGGATGTGTGCTCTCACGCGCTTTAGCCACTCTGTTAGCATTAGCTTTCTGAAACTTGGTATGGTACTTTGGGCTGTTATTTTTTATCCCTTCAATACCTTGAAATAGGTAATTATAAAGAAAAAAAGGTAAATACGAAATTTTAACCTAGTTAATATATGGTAATTATTATATATTATTGATAATTACCTCGGTTAAAAAGTTGGTAAACAGAGAAACAACATGTGAAATACGAGGTATTTATCAGGCAAATAAATGCTATTACTGTTAATAAGTAGCTTAGATAAATACAGAAAAACTTCAGGTAAAATGCGTGAAAGAATTTACGCAGAAAATATATGTTAACCATAGAATAATGTTGTTAATTATAATTATTAATTACCACTGGCAACTGGTGAATATAAGGTATTTAATAATAATAATAATAATAATAATAATAATAATAACAATAACTTCATATTTCATATGAAACATAATTTCAAGTAATAATATTATGCTATTGGATGATTAGTACTGCTTAGACTACGTGAACAAACTAAATATGAATATCTAGATCTATACATAGTAAATATTAAGTAATTTATAGTACATAATTGGGTAATTAACACTGGTAATACTACTGCAGAAATAATGTATATTTACCTGGTAAATATATGGTAATTATAACATATTATTGGTTGATTAAACAATAAATACAGATATATTAAAGTAGACATGCTAGGTACCCACCTGGTAAATAAAGGTTTAAGATTAGTAAGATATTATTCCCATTCCATGTAACAAACTCGTACCATATAGGCTCAGAAATTTTACTAAGTAAAACATGACAATTTACTTTGCACGTAAACAGATACTGTGCTCTAAAAGGAAGCCTTATTTGTGTCCATGTTCTTACCATGTGACCTGATATATTATAATTTACCGTATACTTACCTGGTAAATATCTAGTATTTAGGGGACTGTAAAAGGAAGTGTTGCCGATTATTCAAAAGTGTTTGATTCCATTTGTTGTTCCAAATATTTTCAGGATTTCTCTCTGTCTTATTCTCAACGGAGGTTTTACAAATTACCGGCTTACTGTTTTCCTGATGCACAGTGAAAATAATTCCATGATGGTGTGGATGACACATATGTAGCCTTTGCAGGTCATGCTTGTTGTGTAGGCTTGTGACGTGTGTGGTGTCAAGTATTGTGTAACCAGCATGAAATTGGCCATATTGAGACCACTCAGCCGGTCATGGCATGATGACCCTCCAAGTGCTGATAAGGCCACTCGTTCAGTGCCCCTCTGGTAGTTTTATTTCACTTTCCATCGATCTTATTGTATCTTTGATTTACTTCAATATAGCATGCTTTCATTGTATAAAATCTAACACTTCTCCATGTAGGAACATTGAAAGAATGCAGGAAAAAATGTAATACTTTTTGCTCCTTCTATTACCATGCATCCTTCTAGTTGGCACTTATGACTCAGAATCAGAGGACCTTTGCTTTTACATGCCTGTCACAGCATCCGTTCTGCCCCCAACGTGGTTTCAGGGTGTCAACCCCCTGATGTGCATCCTTTCCATCAGGAGCAGGGGAAGACGGCTGCTTTTAAGCCTTCTTCCCCTTTTAAGAGAAGTTTTAATGAGGGTTTAAGGGGATGTCAGTCTATACTTGAGGGATCATCAATCCTTGCCCAACTTTAAATTAGAAAATTTGTTGCTAGATAGTTCTTCAGATGCTCTCAGGACAAGGACAGATTATAAATGCATAGAACAGTTGACTGGAATCAAAGCGTTATGTACAACAGTACTCATTTTCCTGTTTTCAACAGGAGATGGTGTGAATTCCTACAGAATGTTGAGCTGCTATCTTCTAAAACCACAAGGACAGAGAATTTGGATGTCATGATGTTTGTATTGTCTCATGTTATTGATGAAATCAGAAAGAGTTTGAACTCACATCTGGGTGTGGTATGGCATATTGTCCCTGAATTGTGTAGGCCTGGAAAAAGACAACAAATAATAGAAAACAATTAAAAATAAGACAATAAAAATCACCCAGAAACACAGTGTTCAGTCTGTTCATTACATTCAAAAAACAAACTGATTGATGGTTCATTGTCAAGAAACAAATCTAAATATTTCATATTGGTTCCACTCGTTTAAAACAAAGGCATAACTATATGGGGTTATCGCATGTGTCTTACACATCAACAGTGTCCCCCCCTGTCACTCCAGTCAGCAGGGATTCTCCAAAAAACCTGAAAGCCTTTGTGAAAAGTAAACGGGCCCCGGCTCTCTGTGTGGATCAATTTCCATTCAACAAATTCAGTCTACTTCTTTCATTTTTTTAATTCAGTCAAAGTCCGGCATTAATTGAAAGTTGGACAAATATCTGTCAGCCTGTCAGTCCAACTATTAACAACTTCACTGAGACAAACAGTTCCTGCCACTCAGACCTACAAGGCTTTTGTAACACTTATTTCTAACTTATTCCTACCTTTCTCCACTTTGAATGACAATTTTACACTGTGAAGTTTTTTTTTTTTAGTCAGCCAGTCACGGCCTTCACCGCGACTGATGTCATCAACCAGTAGTCATCAACATAAATTAAAGGCGTTCCACTGACTTTGTAAGGGCACCCGTGGGAAATTTTTGAAATCCACATATGCTGTGCCACACTTGGAGGAGGTTGTGATTTATAACAGGAAATTGGCGTTGGCTGTGCATGTACATTTTTTTGTGCACACAAAATCGTTTATTTGTCTGCACAAAACTTTCTGATGCAAACCTACACCCAGTTTTATATATGAGGCCACTGGTGAATATCCGTACTGGTATTACCAGAGGAAAATAGGTTCCAACTTGGTGAATTGATTAATCAAACATTAACACGTTTTAACATTTAAAAAAATGAAGTTGTCCGTTTTGAGGCACCTTAAAAAAGTGTGTGTTGATGAATTAACATTGACAGCCCTAATTTATCGTGGAAAGCAAAAGTAGTTTTCAAGTACCCATGTCACATTTTAGTTCCAGTGACCTGAAGGTGACAAATCCTCCAAAGTACTGGCCAACAACACCATCAAATCATCTCTCCATCAAAAAGTCAAAAAATAGCATTTGTAACACAATGTTTGTTTTTCTAATTTATAAAAGTCACAGCTATTAATTATGGTTTTTAAAATTTTAATGTTCCGTCAAGCTTTAAGATTTAGAATTTAGAATGTTTTTGAAAGGTTTAATCACCAACCTCCCTCATTTTCTTTATCTCTTGTCATATTTTTCATACCAACATCAAACGAGCCGGCTTTTTGTCTCAGTTTAATAAATCTATTACTTATGCCTTTGCTGCTGACACGACTACAGGCGGGCATGTGTGAATAAGTAAAGAGGTGAGCAGTGGCTGATGTTGCAGTAAAAGTGTCAGGTTGGCTCTAGGCACAGACCGAAAAGCTAGAGTTAACTCAGCTCTTACCTGGCCACCAGAAAAAATTACTGGGGTTGAAGCGGGCTTTGGGCGATAAGGGATGGTGGCACCTTTTGGCGGAGACTAAAAGAATAAGAAAACAGAGAAAAGAATCAGCATATTCTTACTGTATTTCTGGCCTCGTTTCATTAATGCATTATTTTACTTTTTTACATAAATTTTTCAAACCATCTACTTTAAATTTTTTCTAAGGTCCGGTATGTATGCCACACGACACAAAAAATTGAGGAGATACATAACAAAGAGCTTTAAAAGTTGACATAAGGAACACTATTTATGTGGCTGATGGCTCAAACAAACATTCTGTTTCGTAGTTTTTGGAACCAAATCTTTCAACTTCTATACAAAATCTATAAAACAATGGTACAGTTTAACCTTAATTATGTCTGTTCTGAGATACTCATACTAAACCTAACTAAATAGTTTTAAGCCTGAATCTACCAAAACTGCAAGCATTTCATAACCTTTGATAATTTTACAACTACAATGGCTAAGACAGTGGACGTCATGGCAAAGATCCGTCTCTTCCATTCTTTCTTATATGTCCTTTAAGAGTCTCATGATGGCAGCAGGCTGAGCAGGATATTCTTGATATCTCCCCCTTCAACAAAGCCTTGAACTTGGGGAATCAAAAGGCTTTCCCAGACCAGATGAGATATAGCTCTACTCCATGCTTACGCCAGATTGGAACTCCTCCTCCTATCTCTAAGGCTGAACTTAATCAACCTACAGAGGAAGCTCATTTTTGAATCCACAATCTCATTCTTCCAGAAACTATCCAGGATCAATAGCTTAGGTGAGGGTTGTGCCTTGTGCCAGCCGCTTCACGTTTTGCACCAAAACGCGTAGGTGCATGTTTAAGATTATAGAGTAATGGAAGAGAGACAACCACGTCATCAGCTAGTATCAGCAAGGTATTTCTTATTTAGATTGAGTCAATATTATTTAGTAATTTGTCTGATTACTACAATTAGATAAGTATGTTTTCTGAGCTTAAGTTTGTTGGAATACAATTAGGTCCCAGAATATTTCCTTGCTCGAGGCTGAGACACTACCATACTTAAACTAATCACTTGAAGCAGCTTATCACCCCCAACCCCGAAGGAACAATCCACTGTTTTTCCAGCACTCTCATACCAGCCGATATTAGCTCTCAATTTACCAGTCTAGCTACGTTCCAACCCTCACCTATGGTCATGAGCTCTGAGTAGTGACCAAAAGAATCAGTTCAAGGGTTGAAATGAGCTTTCTTCAGAGAGTGACCGGGCTTAGTCTTAGAGATATGGTGCATAAATTGGAGCTTAACTGGCTTGAAAGGAGCCAGTTTAGGTGGTTCCGGCTTCTGATCAGGATGTCTCCAGGATGCCTCCTTTTGGAGGTTTTCCATGCACGTCCAACTGGAGGGACTAAATATCTTATCCAGCCTGGGAATGCAGGAGACACCAGGATTAGCTGGATAGTGTTGCTGGGGAGAGAGGCGTCTAGAATGTCCTGGTAGCCTGCTGCCATTGCGACACAGCCCTGGATCAGCAGAAGGAAATGAATGAATGGAGGCTGGGACTCCATGTAAATTAGTGAGCTTTGGGTTAGTGGTGACACATTTTCCTAAAAGTGCCTTACTTGTGCTGACTATAGCTTGATATTTAATTTTAAGAAAATGAGAAGGATATTGATCATGTCATCAAACTGTAAGCAAGTAAGCTTTAAAATACTGTTTTGCTCTACTGTTAAATAAAAGACAATCATGTATTGGTCACATGGCAATCAATGTACTGCAAGTAACCACATTTCTAAAGATGCATCACTGTACATTAGAGAACCAACGTAAATACCTCCCCGAGGCAATATTTTGACTTGGTTACTTGGTAACAACTGATAAAGAGTGTGTTGTTCATCAAAATGAAGATGGACCATGGGGTTCAGAGATGGCAGTAATCTCTATTCATAGCTATAATAAAAACAAAAAGTTCACTCTTCTATGAAACCTGATGACCACAGACTAATTCAGCACCAAGTCTCTTATTTTCCTCGAAGGGTGCCTTCTTCCGAGACAGGAGGGAGGTGGGTTCAATGAAAAGGCAGGCCAGGCTCAGTTTGCAAACGTGCTGTAATCAAACACTTATTGATTAATGCTGTGCGGCAGCAGCAAGGCTTCTCATGATAGTAGAGGGGGCTTAATCAAATTTCCTGTAAGCGGCTGTTCTGCACAGGGATGAATATTCGCTTAGGTATGTGCTCTAATTACAAAAATAAGAACCAAGGATTTTGCTGTGCTAGCTGTAAGTGTAAGAATAGATAAATGTATCTACTTGGCATTCTGTTACACTATTACCGTTGTTGGTAATAACTAATTAGTTATTAATTTGGGAAGGGAAGGATATCTCAATCCAAAATAATATTGATCAATGGTATTCTGTTTAATGGCTCAATCCCTTGATTTTTTAAATTTTTTTCTTTGTGGCTGAGGTTAGCAAACCTGATTTTTTGCTTGTTAACAATCGTATTTCTATGGCTACTGCCTCAGTAATAGTCTTAAGAACAAACATGTATTCAGTTCCCCATCTATCTTTGCATTGTCTTCTCATGCATTAGCGTTTCTTCTGGATATTCTGCTAGGTTGCTTCTAAAGCCTGCTGCTTACCAACATAACACACTGGGTAAAGTTCTACTCAGCATCATGAAAACAGGTTGTTGAGCTATTTTACTGGACCAGTGAGCAGAATAGGTGTTTTTTTTTTTTGTCATCAATACATGCACAAGATTGCACTCATACAACAAAAGGCTTGACAACAGCAACAATATTATTGGTACATCATAGTGGAATTTCATCACTTGTCCATACTCCATGAGCATGCTTTCAGCACCATTTATGCTAAATGTTAAAGATGTAAACGGACTGAGCTTTTCATCAATATTTTTTTGTAATTTCATAAATATTTGCAAATGTTCTTGTAGAGCTAATGTATACGGATGAGACAGGCAAAAGATAGCAGTGCCATTGGAAATCATTCAGGCAGTTAAGCTATAATTCAGGTGATTATTAAGTCAGATTAATGTGCCTACAACATGTAGATGGCCAAATCATGTATCTCCATTGGGTCAAAGTCTGTAATGTATAGTAAATATTGGATTTTCTTGATTCAAGGACACAGTCTATACATTAATGTTATGGTCCATTAAGACGTGGACCCAGAAAAGAAAACAGGAAAAGTGCTGTGAGTTGGGGTTTAATTTTGGCCTTTTTTAATAATCCTGAAAAGTAACCGTTTTAGTAACTGCGATTATGTCAACATCACATACATGCTGAAATATGAGCGCTGACGGACATAACATTTGAAACAGACACATCTTTTACAAGCAGAGCACAAATGGGTCTTTACTTGAAATATTGCAATACTTCCCCAAACAAATTCAATCTGTACTATCTACGTTTGGTCTGTATCTGCAAGCTCTCTGAAAATGTGCTCAAATATGTACAAAATTAATGCGTACCAAGTTAGGATAGAGAGATCCGTTCCTAAATGTTGACCATTATATAATATGAAAACCAGTAAAGGACATCAAAAACGAATATGGTGCTGACCCTGCCATTCTGAGAGGTGTCCAATTAGTCTTTCTCATGGCTCATTGTCTCTGAGGGTAAAGGGCTTATGCCTTTTCCTTAAGGCCAAATGATTGTTTGAATTATTATATGAATTATTAATATAAATGAAATATGTATATTCACTATAAATACACTTTCTTCTCACCAATTGAACTGAAGTACTGTATTTTTTTCTTATAGGTCAGCAGGAGAAGATACAATGCACACATTTTGTCAAATTGAAGTGCAAAATCCACTACCAACTTATTCATATAGTCTGCGAGTGACATACACTTCTGCCCCAAGGTGCTCCTTAGATATATTAAAATTTATCTCAGGTTTTATAAGGATCGTCTTAAGTAGTCTTATAAATTGTTTAATCATCATGGCTGCTTCCGTGGTCAGTTATAATTTGGAGAGAGCTTTTATGATGGTTCACCATATTTTCAATTGATTTCTGCACAGTTTCCTGAGTGGTTGAGACTCTAAAGGTCAGCCTCACTGAAACGTCCACGGATATATTGTCTTCATAAAGATGAACTATAGTGCGTCATCAGAAAAAAGGTGAAGACCCGTACCTTCATCACGCATCTTGTGTCACCTGTGCAACAACAGTGTCTACAATTCTGTAAAATACTCTATATTCAAACTTTTCATCTTCACATATGCAAAAAATGGAAAACTTTGACAGAAAATTGCTTTTTGAAATATTGGTGTTATTTACATGTCAATAATAGCTCTAAAAATATGGACAAAATGCTTTTTATATATGGAGTCCCAATAGAACCAATTTTGTCCCTTGACATGCAGGGACGTGGTTGGGCTGTTTGGGCTCACGGGATTGAAGAAGTATATTATAGGCGACATGCCGTTGATAGAAATGGTTATATCAGGATGCATTCTGGAACATAATGTAGTTCCATGCTGTATTGGGTATTGCGTTGTGTGAAATGTATTCCTTGCACAGTCTTGGAATTCACCTAAAATGAGTTGCAGGACAGGATTAGGCCCTTGGGGCACTGCGTTTGACACATATTCCCTTACCTGATGATGAAGTGTATTTCTTCATCATTATGAATACTAAGGTCATAAATAATTCCAGGCGTTACTTTCTTAAACTTATCAGAGTGTGGAACAAATTGTAAAGCAAATATTGTATGACCAAACAATTTACTTTCCTTATGCAGTAAAATTGACGGTCTGGTTGACACAATGCACAGAAAAAGCCACGTGTTTCTCATATACAATAACTCCCAACTTATGGTGGATTTTTTCTTTGAAGCTAATTACATTAGCACTTTGAAGTTCTTTTTTCTTTCAAAGTGCTGACATACTGACATACCTCCAGCATGACCACACAGATTTGTTTGACACACTGGATAATGGCTTCTGGGGTCCCAGAGATTGTCACTGCACGTTCAGTCGAGTTGGGCAGCATGTCCCCTGCCACCTGAACCTGGGCCCCTGTGGACTGAAATAGATATGAGAACATTGACAAGACTCTGATCCACCTCACACAAGCTGTGCAGCTTTCCGAATGGTTTTACATGCAATCATTCTGTAGGGCAACACGGTCAAATAAAAATTTTCTGTCAATCATCCCCTATCAGCCAGCTCCATCTGCTGCAGGCTGTATGAAAGGTTTTTGTTCTCCCAGCATCAGCTTTTAAAAGAGCATCAGGATAAATAGAATGTTTAGCTCGGTCTCTTCTTTGATGTCCGGGTAAATTCTTAAAGCATTTCACCTCTCATCCGAGCAGCTTTGTCATTTACAGTTGATGGGGAATTGCAGGAATTTAACCTCCAGTGAGGTTGTTAAGACATTTAGAAGCATAGAGGTGAACAAAGGGAAAAATAAAATAATTTTGGGGGATCTTTTTGAATGGATGGAATAAAATATTCATAAGTCTGTTGTTTGACCTTCTAATGAACTAGAGAAAAAAAAAAACTAGGCCCATGAAGTCGTACCCAACAGCGTGGGTATATCTCTGCCCCAAATCCAAAAATGTAAAGTTTTGTCTCAAAACATATATATGAACTTTTTAAGTAGAATCTCGTCACCTTCCTAAAATAAGGGCCTACATCATTTTTTGCCTAAATCAGAGCCTCCTGATGCTGGCCACCTCTAGTAAAATCCCTCAGATCCTCAGTTGAACAGATCATGCGATTCTACCAGTGTACAATATAGCCTAATCAAGACGGTGCCTGTGTACTGTACTCATACTTTGTATTGTTGAACACAGGAAAAAAAGTGTGTGAAACTTCACTGATAAAACATGAAGACCCAATTCATGAAACGTTTCGTCCTTTTTTTTGTAATGCAAAATAATAACTTTCAAGACCAGAATGGAAAAAGACGCAACCCCTATTTGAGTTACAGTAAAATGTTGCATAACATACCTCTCTCATTTCTTTTATTTTGGAGCCTCCTTTTCCTATGAGGGAGCCACACTGGCTGGCTGGCACCACAAGCCTTAAGGTGACGGGGGGCTTGCTGGTTGCCGGGCTGTTACTCATGGAATTGATTATGTCCTGGAACACAGAGAAACATACATGTTTTTTTCCTGTCATAGTGTATACGAAGAACTGAATTTGAATTAATTTTTTGGTTATGACTATACTAGTGAATTATTCTTAAACTTTAAAGTCAGTACAAATAGGCTGAAAACACACTAGGGGGTCTCCTTCAGGATCATAGGGAGAGAATGCTGAGAGTACACAATCTAAATTAATCTATTAAAGGAATGGGACACAAATATCTTCTTAAGATATATTACTCTGTGGTTGGGATATATTGCATTTAAGAGATAATTACACACAAGTGGGGAGAGAGAAGGGGACGTTGTGTTGGGGGGATAGTGGTGCATGTTGAGTGTTTGATTGATATGTTCCAGTGTATGTTTTAGTTCAGGGTGGTTCTTGCTTTTGGGAAGAAGCTTTTCTTGATTTTAGTCCTTGTTTATATGCACCTGTAGTAACTGCCAGCTTGGGCAGCAAATCAATCAGGTGCTACCCAGGTTCAGAGTGGTCATTCATGATGCTCACTGCTCTGCTGAGGCAGAAGGAGTTGTGAATGTCTTTAAGGGAGGGGAGAGGGCAGCCGATGATCTTTTGCACGACATTTATGACTCTAAGTAGCCCCATTACATGCCCCATTCTGTCTGCCTCAGTGCAGCTGAGAGCTGAGTACCACACAGTGATGCAGTACTTCATCAGACTCTCGATGGAAGAGCGGTAGAAAGAGACCTACAGCTCTCTGTCCGTGTTGTTTTTCAGGAAGCGTATCCACTGCCGTGCTTTCTTGATGAGTAATTGTAGTCTACGAGTTTAGCAGAGATGAGGGTAAGCAGGATTTTAAAGTTTTGGAGGAGGAGAGCTGGTGCTGAGAGGAACAGTTCAAAGAGCAGTGAGGGCCAAGTTTCACATTTTGGGGGTTGTTACTAAGAAAACATGTGAGTTTGGGGATGCCTAAGTCTAAAAGTCCATCCTTACATAGCTAGGCTACGATTTGGTGTAGTTCCAACTGCTCGAAGCCCTTCATAATTATGAGTGTGAGTGCTACTGAGTAGTAGTCATTGAGACTGTCTGTGGCTTTTTTCTTGGGCACGGGAATGATGGTTGTTGATTTAAGGCAGTGATGGATAACAGCTTGTGTCAAGGACTGATTAAAGATGGTGGTGAAGACCCACGCGAGCTATCCGGCACATGCTTTGAGCACCTTCCCAGGAACTCCATCTTGTCCAGCCACCTTCCTGGGGTTTTTCTGCCCGGAGCAACCGTCTCACTTCATGCTCCTGTAGAGTCAGTGCGGGGATGCTGGAGGTTGTTGGGGGCTGATTTGGTGTGGCAGATCTCTGGTGAGATGTCTCAAAGTGAGCAAAGAAGCAGTTTAACTCCTCTGCCAAAAATCCACTGATGTTTGTAGTTGTCACGTCACAGCATCTGTAATTTATGAGGGTCTATATTCCCTGCCACACCGACCGTTGATTGTTGGGTGCGAGGTGGTCCACTATCCTCTTTTTGTAGTCTGCAAAAGCCTTTTAAATTGTTCTCTTCAGGTTGGCTCTAGCTGGACTGTACAGGGCAATATGATATGACCTGAGGACGCCGATGCTTACCTTGAGGAGCATCGAGGTGACCACTCTGATATTTGTTAATATCATATGTCTAGCAGGGGAGCTAATGCTCTTTTAACATTAGCATCCGTTGATATATAAACAGCTGTGATAATGACTACTGTAAGCTCTCACTGCAGAAAAAAACAGTCACGAAGGTAGCGATTACCGGCCAATTGTAGTGCCGGTTTGTCTATTTGTCGACCAGATCTTGCGTTGGTGACATAGATATTCAGAAGAGGAGGCTTGGGAAGCTTTTGCCTTGGAATGAAGCTCAAGGTCTTTTTAGTATCATGATTGTTTTGTAATGTCTAATGAAGCCTAAGTTTTAGCTACCTAACTGATGATAAGACATTTTTCTTCAAAGATTTCCTTACATTTGATAGAGTCAATCTTACCCACTAACCACTCCAGCTTTCTGGTGCCCATCTTCCATTTCCTACGTATTACATAACATACTCCCTCAAGGTCACTGAGGTGCTCTGGTGAGGTGTCTCTGGTTGTCCTTAAGAGAAAGCTGAAAACGTGAGGGGACTGAACTTCCTCTGTTGCAGCCCCGAAACTGTGAAACGAGTTGCTACGCAATGTTACGTCCAACCCTACATGCCTTAAAACACATTTTTAGTGCTTGGCTTTTATCCCAGAATGAGTGATGCACAGTTATTTCTTGTCTTGTCTCGTCTTATTGACGTCTTTTAATCTGAACTTTGTGTTTTGTATGACGCTGCTATACTATTTATTGAATGGACATCAACTGTTTTGTTTTTGTAATACGCTTATTAATAGTTTATTTAAGGAAGTAAACCAGTTCCAGAACAACATGTCCACTGTCATGCTTCACTCCAGGTATGTTCTTATTTTTAGCATCTGCTTCATTTTCCCTCCTCCAGATATAACACTAATTTATGGGTTCAAATAGTTCAAGTTATGATTCATGGCTTCACAGAACAGAATCAGAATCAGTGGTGTCCGACTTTGAGCACTCTTTAAAAGAAACACTGGTACCAAGTAGGGCAATAGGAATAGGTTACTGCAAACTTTAAAGCCATATAAAGCATGCATTAGTAGCATATTTTGCCTGAAAATGGGGGTCTGGTAAAGTTGGCTGAATAATTACAAGCTGTGGTTCATTTAGATACAGACGGATCTTTGTGAAAGCTGCTTCAAACAGACCCATAACAACAGCAATTAACAATAAAATGAAAGTAACAATAGACCGCTGGAAGACAGGTGCTTTGTATGCACATAAAGAGGACAAACAATTATAAGCTCATTAGTACATACCAAGTCAACCGTTCAAGTCTTACTTCAGATAAAAATTCTGCTTGCATGAGTCTTATTATACCTCCTCAAATTTGTAGGCAATCATGGCAAAAGCCTTGAAGATGGTGTCTGTTGGGCCAGTGATGGTGACAATCCTCTCTGGACAGTTGCCCTCAGAAATATTGATCCTGGCTCCGCTCTGGAAAAAAACCACATAAATACTATCAATGCAGTTGATGCTAGAATTATACACACCACCTCCACTCATGAATTAATGGTACAGTATATAAAATGTGGGGGCTTATTTAGGGGTATGTTTTTGATTTAAATGGAATATAAGTATGTATTTTGAGTGTACTTTCAGCTGAAAATATATATTTTTTTAAATTCAGCTTTTTCTAAACAAACCTTTAAAAAAATTTTTTTTGAAATGTTTGTTTAGAAAAAGCTGTTTTCATCTCCATGTCCTTATGGAGGAAGCCATGTTAGACTGAGCAACAAGCCTTGCCGTCAAAGCAAAGATGAAGACTCATGTGGAATCTTAAGGCAGCCCAGAGGATTCAACTTGGCTGTACGCCGCCAATTCCGTACACAACAGCAACAAAAGAAAGGAGGCTGGCAGCATTGGCCGTGCGCTTCAGAGCACCCGATCCTCGCCTGGACGTAAATGCTCCCATAGATCGTGGGCTGAGAGCGCATCATCTCTCATCCCAGGGAGCGAACATTCCAAAACTGGCAGCCGTTTGTGTCCCATCCAGTTTCAGCGGTTGAACTGGACGTATCTAAGAAGAACGAGCACTCATTCTCTGGCTACATATTCTCTGTATTGATGCTCCGAGTCGGTTTAGAAAAAAAAAAAAAATTCATATGGAAATGGAAAGGGAGAGAGCTCTCATCGCTTTCCCCCCGGCCAAATTTTACCCACTGACCCTTGAGGGCATATTCTCTAAGGTTTCTGATATTGTTTTTGTGGAGGTGAAATTCAATACATTATAATTCTTCAGATGGCACATGTTCCTTCAATCTCAGAATAAAATTAAAAAAAATATATAACAATATCTAAATAGCTTACATTTTATTAATTTATTTATATTGACATGTCGAATGCATAAGCTGGAGATCGGACTGCAAACCTTATATAAGTGAATGACCTCTCTATCACTCGAGCCACTGCCGCCCAAAACAATATAAAAGTTTATAACATCCTTTTCTCTATTTTTTAGGTAAAATTTTGTCACCATTTTTTAACACCTCCTTGTACTATTGAGCTTTTAACTAATAATAGCAATATAATTTAATGACATCAGTTGTATTCAATTTTGCTGCTGGAAAATAGAGCAAATCATTGAAAACAAAGACATCCCAGTCATTTCATGTTGAGAACTACCCAACATAAGATGACGTGAGTACTACGTGTCTCAAGTCCATCCAATGCTGAACCTGCTTCCTGTCCAATATGTCTTGTCTCACCAAAAGTCATCTGATGGGTTGAATCACGAGTAGAAACAAAAAAACAGATCTAAAAGTTTTCCTTCTTAAAACACTTCCAACGTTTAAAAACAAATTCTCGCTGAGCACAGAAAAAATCATATCAATGTAAAAACAGCCATAAAGTTTCAAACATAAGTCAATTTACAGAGCAAAGCTCAAACATTAAACTGAAGGAACAAGATAAATAACTATTTTTGACAGGAGTGGGACATACTCAGGACTCTAAAAAGGAAGAATCATACTTTATTTTGTTATTATATACCCGAAAAGGTTGGGATATTCTGGAGTCATCTTCGCCCAATCCTTGACCGCCACAGGTCCTTCGGGTTAACACAATGACTTCAAACTCATACATTGATAATTTTCTAATTTTGTGCGAGGAAGAACTGGAATTTTTTCAGGAAAAGTTGGGTGTATATTACCCACACCAGGTGGACCTTTATCTCCGAAAGTTTCCGGATCATCATTTCTAAACTGTTGGTCTGATTTAGTCCAAATTGGGTGCCCATAAAGCGGCTTGAAAATACCTATCTGGTTTGAATCTAGTTTTACTCAAACAATATAATTTAACTCACTAGGGGGAGTTTATTTATCTTTTACATTTATTTATTATAACCTAGTAAACTGTTTTTCTATGAAAAACATTTAATTTCAGGAGATCACTAAGGGGGATTGCTTGCACAACAATTGGGGATTGGGGAATTTTTTTGGGACATACGCTTGCAGTCAGGAATGACAGTATAGGCCTAGTTTGAGTTGTGTTTTATGAAACTCACCTCTTCTCGCATCTTTTTCACTGTTTCCCCTTTCTGCAAAAAGAGGTAGAATTATAATAAATTATAAAAAAAAATCTCAAAACATGACTTGAGACGTTTTTGTGTTTTTTAATACAATTATCCGTGGTATAAATATATATAATAATAATAAAAATAACTCACCTTTCCAATTATACTCCCGACCTCCTGCAATAAAAACAAAAAGGGACAAAAATGAATGAATCCTCTAAATAAATATTCAACTGGACAATTTGCAGAGGATAAACAGCTGCATGCTAGTGTTACGGGCAACTCTTCCCATTGTATGTAATACTTCAACATAAGTTTGGGTTGAAAAGTTGGGGAAGGGGCAGAGAGGAAGCACAGGCTTTGGGCATCACCGCTCCTCCTCTGTTAATGTGAGGGCTTTGTTGTGATGTTTCAGCTGCGGGCCATTCTCTGCACATTGTCAGCTTCTTCAGCACTATGTAAAATTACACAATTGTGTGGGTCACATTTTTTATCTCAAACATAATGAAAGGAATTTGTCATTGTAGTCTCTTTTCTCAATGCTTTACCAAAGGATAGACCACTCTGAAATAATGTCCAACACTACCTTTATTACCTGTACCATTTTATCCTTTTAAATGGATCTTGATTTATTTATTTTTTTATTTTAATATGTACATCACTGCCAAAAATGACATGTCTCTTTCAATGTATTCAGCAACATTGACATATTCATCCAAGCCCTTAAATCATGACATATTATTCACGTTTGACAATCAGACCACCACCAAACTGCAGTGAATCATATGAAATCACTGTTATCAAATTACTGATGGACCTCTAGCGAATGTTCAATCAGAGAGACATATCCTCTGATACAGTAAGGCCAAAATTAATGCTCATACCACTCTGTTACCCTCACTTCTCCCCCATGCTCGGTCTCAGAGAACTATTTCATGGCCTGGGTTAATTGATATCAGCTTCACCAATTCAGGTGACATCATCCTTCCTATCAATGTCACACCTGCAAGCGTATCCCTTCAAAATCAGCTGATGTCTTCAAGACTCTCTCTCTAGACTTTGAGACCCTTTTTCAAAAGTTTGTGTTTTTAGCCAGTGAAAAGGCTTCTTTAATGTCAATGGAGGGTTAAACAACAAAAAAACAGTTTTATGTGAAACCTGTGAAAATCCATAGTTACTTTTGATTATCTTAAATGAGTAGCACCTAGAGATGAGAATCACCGGTTCGTTCACAATTCCATATTATATCGATACTTTGGACATACTTTATTTGATTCGATATGATTCAGGGGCGTGAAATCGATTTCAAACGATATTGTATACCCAAATAATTATTTGGTTGGATTTCAAGTCAATAATAATAATAACAAAAAGAACATAGACCTGTGTTTCACTGTTAAAAGTGACACATTTTTCATGTTTAGATACAAATGTTTTTTTTCTTATCAGTTAACATTAAAGACCCCTGATTACCTTTGAATTATGAACATGACTGTCTATATTTATTTTTCATGACATGGTGTTTAAAAGGTTCTGATAGGTGCTATGCTCAGTAGTTTGGAGCCATTAAACTATGAATATTTGACATTCTATAGAAAAAATCGTCAACAAAAGCAGGGCTTCTCTGTGTGTCTTCTGAACAATATATTTTTTGCATTGACCAATTTGTGCTATGTTAGCACTCAGCATCTCATTAACAAACATGTTTTTAAGTTTAACTAGTAAATTATGTTTAATGAAATAGTTTATTTGTACAGACTCGTTTATTGTTTGATTATGGTCGTGCCGTCTATGACAATTTCCACTATATGTTAGTATTAAGCTAACGTACCAAACTCTAATTATTTTCAACATTGTTATGAGGCAGTAAACATTCAGACTTCATTTGGATGCCTTTATGTCTCTCATTTGAAGAACGGGTTATCTGCTAAAGGGGCCTCTAACTTTCAGGGGAACAGATTAAACGGACGAAATTAAAATGCAGCTTTTGCCTGTCCCCATTGGTCTGCAGGTCTGTGTGATGATAGGGAAGAGAGCCTTTGTGTGGGAAACACTGCAGGCGTGCTCTGGTAGTAATTTCAAAATAAAGGCAGATCTTAAAAATGACGATATATATATAGATACTTTGACATTTGATCGATTTCATTGGATCGTTGTTCAACAAACCTATATACGGATCCAGATCGATGAATCGTTACACCCCTGGTAGCCACTCAAGCTAAAATGAACTGAAAGAATAGCCAACAGCTCTTCCAATTGATATTTTGCCGCATATAAACAGCATTTCCAATTAGATTGCTGTTCTTGTGAATAGTCAAACAGGAATATTCTTTTAGAATGATTTCAATCAAAATGAAGAAATGTATCAATGTAAACCAAATTACTGGGACACAAGTAAACCAAAATGCAAACATTAACTGTGGACACCTCTCACAGAGAAAGGGAAGATGAGGGAACTGAGGGTAAAATTTCCATGCAAGAATGAGAATGTCTGTGCCCTCACACACACGTTACTTTCAACAAAAATTTATGAACCGAATAACGTAACACATGTATTTAAAATTCATATAATGCAGTTTCAAGAAGGGTAAAAAGCATCTTGAGAAGGAGAGGCTTTGTGTATCGAAAACAAAGTTCCAAAGGAACTGGAGGGGAAACATTAATCAGGGTTGGAGAAGGGCATATTCATGTTCAATTTATCATTCATAGAAAAGTCTTAAGAACATGTTGTGAGCTAAAGCCGGACCAGCAAAGGTAAGAGCCAGAGTTCACTTTTAATAGACTTTATTTTTAAGCTTTAAAGGTCATGTTTTATTCTCAAATGCATGTCGCAGTCTCAGTTGTCATGTGAGACACGATCAGCATTGCTTACGATTAGGACTTGATTGTCTAGTGGAACATCTCTTAAAGCCTTCGAGGGCTGTAATAGATGCTCTTTGATGCTCTCTGTTTTTACTGAAGTTGAAACATATTTATTTAATTTGGCTTTAATTTACTGGTTTCCGTTTTTTTCTTTCATTTACGTTTTTTCTTTCTATCCCCGAATACTCAGGGATATTATTTAATCCTTATTGCGGTGTCCCCCTTGTTGGTTTTGTTAATACAATGTCTGAAAAACTATTTCAGGGATCATTTTCCAAAACAGAAATTGTAGTGCAAGGAAGAACTGGATTGATTTGGGGAAAAGTTCCATAATTTTCAACTGCTTGCGCAATATAGGAGAATAGTGGCTTTGCGGGGAAATACCCTTGCGGTTGGGGGTAGTTGTGTAGGCCCATGTCCGTTGTCCAATTTCAAATTAAGCTACATAACCTAGCGATAATACTAACATCACTGCATAGTTAAAATCATAATAGCCTAAGATTAGATGTCAATGTACAGAAATATAACAACATTTATTACTATGGACAGCATCGCTCATTTATGACTATTTCATAGCAATTGTAATAGTATCTGTTGTTGTCTCTTCTGTTGCTTGGTTTTGCCGTCTTTTTAATTTGTGTGAGCTGTTTGAGCTTCCATAACCTGGGCTTCCTCTCACAGTCAGTCCAAAAACATGTAATATAAGTGAATTGGCAACTCTATAATTGCTCCTAAATGTAAACGTGAATGATTGTTTGTCACCATAGGTAGGTTCTGTGATTAACTGGCAACTTGTCCGGAGTGTACGCCACTTCTCACCCTATGTCAGATGGGAGTGACTCCATCCCCCACGTGACCCTGCACAGCATAAGCAGTTACAGTAAATTAACAAGTGTTATTATCATTTATGTCAGTAACGTATCAGGGTTCAAATTTTGTTGTAATACCAGGCGTAAATGGAAGTTTTGTCTAAAGTACGAGTCTTCATAATGGCTTCAGTCATTGTCCGCTTCCCATAAGGCAGCATTATCATACGATCATTAGAGTATTACCGGCTGGTAAATGCAAAACTCGCTAAATTCCCATGCCTCATCATTCCCATGCCTCACACTGGAGTCGATTTGAGTCCTACAGAGCAAAACAAGATTGTACAACAATTTTCTCAGGCTGAACAGAAATGTCCAAGACTAATTAAAACATAACGTCACTGAGTTGTCCCTTTAAGTATTGAGGCAACTGTACCGCAAGTGGATAATTGGTCTGGGGGTCAGGGAAATGTATAAGTCCAACAAATTTTTTTGTAAAGGTTTTAGCAACCTATAGACCCTTTCAAAGCTAGACATATCTGCTGCATATTCGCCACACCCTGTCTGTCGGGACCTACTCACTTTCCCATGCATGAGGAGGCGGATGGTCAAGGTGACATTGAGGCCACCCTCTGACTGAACTTTGCTGGGCTCCATGCCTGGGATAGGTGAGACCACAGCGCTGTCCTGGAATGGGATGTCCTCACGGGGAGAAGAAGAGGGGAGGTAATCCAGCCAGCCAGTCACCTGTAAAACAACATATTAAAACTAAAAAAACATATTAAATGTTTGTAAAACATGTAAATGTGTATTAAAATGTGTTGTTTATTCCAGCATGAATGGGCCATTACCCTCTGAATTGCTTTAAAAAATATATATTTACACTAAGTTTGCTTTTATTGAGGTTTTGATCTGAATGTTTTGTAACTTCTTAAGCTTACACAGCGTAAGAATTTTATCACCATTTTCATTAAGTGTTCATCACTTTGTCCTCTAAAGCAATATGTAGATTTGTTTTATCATCCATGTATCCATAATGCATATTTCTATCCACCAATGCACCTATGCTTCCATCAATGTATTTAACTATCGAAAAATGCATTAATCTATCCACCAATGCATCTATTTATACAACATTGCATCCATCAATGCATCCATCTATACATCTATCTTTCCATAAATACATCAATCTTTCCATCAATATATTCATCAATGCATCTATCTATACAACAATGCATCTATCAATGCATCTATCTATCCACAAAGCAATAATTAACTTTTTATCTGTTTCAAGAAATGTCATTTATACAATATTTATACAATATACCTTTAAACAATAGTGGACTGCTTGACAAAAATAAGATACGATAAGATAAGGTATTAAAAGATCTGAGTCTCCTGAGCAAAAAACAGGCAGACATATAGTGTTAAAGATTTAAATTAAAGATATCAAAAGCATCTATCTATAATCAATGAATCCATCAATGCATCCAACTTTCAATCAATGTATTTATCAATACATATATCTACCCATCAATGCATCTACCCATCCATCAATGAATCTAGCTATCCATCAATGCATCTATCTATCTATAAAGGAATCCATCCATCCACCAATGCGTCTAACGTTCCATCATTTCATCTATCTATCCATCAATGCATCTATTAACGATCAATGCATCTATCTATCTATCTATCTATCTATCTATCTATCTATGCATCCATCTAACCATCAAGGCATTTATCTATCATCAATGCATCCATCTATCCATCAATGTATTTATTTACCTATCAATGCATCTATCTATCAATGCATCCATCAATGCATCTATTAACAATCAATGCATCTATCTATCAATAAATTAATCTATCATTCCATCAATGCATCCATCTATCCATCAATGTCTATCGATGCATCCTACGATGCATTTACCTATCCATCAATGCATCTATCTATCATAAATGCATCCATCAATGCATCTATCTATCCACCAATGCATTTGGTTCCTCTGTATCAAATATTTGCTCATGAGTTCATTCCATGCGGTTGTATGCTTGAAGTATTTTTTGAAGTTTAAATTTTTTCGATTATTTGTTGGTAGAAATTGAAAAAACTTGCCGATAGACAAGTCATTAATTTATTTAATATATATGGCCAAATAAATAATTTTCATTATCCTTTGATCACTTCAAATTGATAGATGTAAAATCAAAGCTAATTAATCCAAAACATAAATGCTCGACTTTTTCTTTTACCTCCAGGTGAAAATTCTTCCAACAAACCACCAACACCTACAGAATGGAAATAACCCAGTGTGCTGACTTCAAAAATTGGAAAATCCACACAAAGACTCCTTTATTAAAAAGCGTCAGACACCAGGAGCTGCGTAGAGGTTGAGAGTGAAGGTGCTAACAGGCTCATGTGTTAGGTGGTCAGCATGTCCACCCATAGATCCGCTCCCTTCAGTCAACTTTGAAAGGTTTTGAAATACAAAATAAGAAAAAAATCTTGTTTAACACGAAAAATTATTTTATAAGTTCATGCAAATTTTTTTGCTTCTTCAACTTGATTGTTTACTGTTCACTCATTCAAGATCGAGGAAAATCTCTTGCTGACAGACGGGGGATATCAAATTAATTCTGTTGATATTTTGCAGGAGATGAAGATAAATTAAGCCAGTGTTCCCCGTATGTGCTCTTCATATATTTCATCTGAATTAGTTTGGTAACTTCAAAATGATGAATATGATGTGAAAACAAATTACTCATCAACAAGAATGCCATCTTGCCATTCAGCTTCTTTTTACCTCCAGGTGGGATTTTTTTGCAACCAATAACACCTAGAGAAGGATGGAAGAACTTAGTGTGCTGAGATAAAAAATTGCAAAAATCATCTTGTACCATAGGTGACTTGCGTTGATAAAAAAAAGTGTCAGAGAGCAGGATTGTGGAAAGTGAAGGTGCTAACAGGCTCATGTGTGAGATAATCAGCGTGTCCACTCATTGATCTGCTACCTTCAGTCAACTTCACAGAAAGTAAACTGAAAAACTTCTCAAGTAAGAATGCTTTTCTAAACAAACAAATGATCTGTGAATATTTCTGAAGCTTTTTTAGCTGATGATCAGCATTGTCAAACATTCCAAGAATTATGGTATTTGTACGACGCATGATCAATTATTTCCCCCAAAAATCCCATAATGTATAACAATTTCACCATTTTATGACACTTAATTAAATACAACAGTTTTCATTTTGATTATTTTGCCGACACAATAGGGATATGGCTCCTGCATCCGTTTTTAGTGTCTACGAATGTATGTCCTTAAAGCCAGTTAGACTTGCATTTTCAACCATGTGAGTCCACACAAGAAAAGGTCTGACATGAATTCGGATGCAAAAATGGGTGCATATAAAATTTTCTTCAAACTACAATCATTTAAAGACTCTAGTATGATACTTAAACATTTTCCATGTGGTAATGTAATGGTGATGATTGTCCTCATAGTTAAGATTGAGAATTGGATGTCCATGAATAAAGTAAAAGTGTCTAAGGATGACAACAACGGGAGCAATAAAGGTACGAAACAAGCAATATAAAATGAGGTGATTACTTGCATGTAAAGTCAGAGATTCAGAGCATCAAACTGAATCAACACTACAGCCTGTTTCAAATGTTTAATATATTTAATACCAACTCTGCAATCCAGGTGATTTGTTGACCACTATGGAGTTAATCACTGCCTCCACTTCTAGTGTTTTAATTACTACGTTCTAAATAATCACAACATCCTCTACCATCGACATTTTTAGTATTGTAAAAACTTGTGAATGTATCGATTTCAGGCTTGGAAGTATCTGATAAGTTGATCACCAAAGGTCCCCAATCCCCTGCGTTGTACAAACAATCCCCAAAAATGAAGTCCTCAGTATCTTTTTTTAAAAAAAAAGCAGACATCAGGAGAGACCAAAACAAGGGATCCCCTAAACTATTTATACCCCTGAAAAGTCAAATGACGATTTGTGGAATCGTCATTGCCGTATTTGCGTCCACTGCCGCTGTGTTTGCCGCCACAGATCCTTTAAATGAACGCGAGAACTACTAAAAATCTACTTAATTTTCAAACCTAATAAATCCCATAGACCTTAGTGGGAGGTAGAACTGTATTGATTTTGGGATAGGTCGGTTTTATAATGGGCCATAATATCTCTGTTGTTGTCCAAGTTTCATCTTGTCTTAGTGATAAGATGAATCAATCGTAGTCATAGGTGCATATGAATCGACTCGAGGAGATCTATCTGTAAATACCATATTTTACACTATAGTTCATATCTTACTCACTTCGGGCGCATTTTTATGGAAAAAATTCTATGCACATCTAATTTGAAGAGTTCAATCAGGGAGATTACACGTAGAACGCATGGGATTGGGGACTTTCCGTCTATATTTCCCTGCTGTCGGGGATGGTCTAATTTTGTGAAGGTGGTGGGGGCTATTATTAATAATAACAACAATCCATTATCCTTATATAGCGCTTTTCACGATACCCAAAGACACTTATTGGCACATTGTCCTTTAAACCTTAAAGCCTCAAGAGCCCTTGTGAAGCCCCTTCTAGCTACCATATGGCAGCTGGGTAATGTTGATTTATACATCTCTGCAAGAGAAACTGCAGGATTAAAAAACTTAACGTGAAAACGAAAATGTCCTTGTGTTTGACACGGAACAAAACCTCCAGAGTCTGAGTGGGAGAGTCCAGGAACATGAACGCCTGTCTCCGGAAAGACTGGACATGTTTCAGTAGTTCAATTTTGCAACCCAGACTGACCGGACAGAATCCACTCACGAACCTCCCGAAGCGCTTCAGTTTTCTTTCGAGCGCCTCTTTCGGGATGAACGGAGGGACTCCAGACACGGCGATCCGGGTTAAGGCCAAAGCCAGCGGAGAAACTTGGAGAATCTCGTTCTCCAAGTGTAATCCACTCTCGATTAGCCGAGCGACGCAGTTTTGCGCTATGAGGCATAAGAGATGTTGCGGTGTCCTACATGATCTCCCACGGACATCAGAACCTGCTCCACACTGGAGCTTGACGGGGGCACCAATCTCGCTCCATGTCTCAGGGACAAGGACGGTGTCTCAGAGGACGCCATCCTCACCACGAAAGAAGGTCAAACACACACCTGAACAATACTAACCTTTTACACAATTTATCGAATATAATACAATGGTCATACAATTTATACTCCGTAGGAAATAGATGGAAAGTTTTTCAAATTTTACCTCGCTCTTCTCCACCACACTCCCAAACACCGGAAGAAGAAGAAGAAGAAAAAGAAGGGTACTGTTGTGCAATGGTGGAGGTTTGCAGTGTGAGAGCTTTCTAGCTCAATGTAAAGAAATTTTCCTTTCAATGTGGTTATTTTATTCTCCGAAAATATGCTTTATCGTGATTTGTATTGTTTTTCCACACAATCCTACCACTATAATGTGTTACAACAACCTCATGTGTATGTTTAGTGAGGGGAAATGTTTGCAGTGCCCTGTGTCACTAACAATAAATAATTTGCCTGGATGCTGTAAATTAAATAGTCTTTTATTTTCCACATTGTGACACATACATGGTGCCCGCTCCAATTGCGATTCAGGTGTAAATTATTATCTCACTATAAGTTTAATACTCTATCAACATGACCATTGACCTCATCAAGCAGGATGAAAAGCTCAAGTGCTGTAATAATCCAGGATTTTGTTTCACTTTAAGAGATGTTATGAGTATTCTTCTGAACACCGATGTGAAAGCATGACCAAACAGGAAGGGCAGTGAGGTTACTTTACTCCAAAGTCATCTTGTTTTAAAGAATGGCACTCATCAGTGCTCAAATGGACCCTTCGCTACATCTCTAACCGAGAAGGAGAAGCCTATTAAACACAACAGGAGCCTCTTTCAGTTCTATGGCTCCCCAATTAAAGGCAAGGACACATCAACAAGAAAGCTTTTGTTCAGTGGATAGCAAATTACCTTCACTCAGTGAATATAATTACCCTCGCTATTGAAACACTTTTTTTTTTTATGATGTCCTTTTTCAGAGACAAATCACAGAAATCAAACGGTGAGCACAAACATAATAGATAATATTACACATTACACAAGTGTTGGCTCCACATTTCCCCGCCTCAAGAAACTTCTCCTAAGTTTGGGGCATATGCTATGTCCTCTTCATATTCCTACCACAGTAAATGTGGTAGATTTAAAAGAAAACATTTATTTTTGAGATTAAAAAAAATTACAGTATAAACATTTTAAATATCTTTATACAGCAGCTGCAGTTGGCAGCAGAAGGCAAAACCCATAACCATGTCACATCATGTTTGGCAGTGTGACTTGGCTGTGATGTTCTATATGAAAAGAAACTAGAGGGGAAAAAAAGGAAGGAAGTCTGCTGTAATGTCCAGGCTGTTGATAAGATAACACTTTATTTTCACTTCTACAGTTCATAACTTGGGGCTAGCGTGCAAACCCCATGATCAGAATTCAAAATTGTTAATTGTCTGATTAAAGGGTGTATCAATTGTC
Organism: Lophius americanus; assembly: GCA_037951165.1. NCBI lineage: Eukaryota > Metazoa > Chordata > Actinopteri > Lophiiformes > Lophiidae > Lophius > Lophius americanus. The sequence continues at coordinate 8,570,277 of JBBDHG010000028.1, read as the reverse complement.
CAATTGGAATGATGTAATTAGAATTATTTCAAATCGCATTAGACATGGGAATTTCATTCATTTGTGAGAATACATGAAGATATCTTCTACCTTTTCATCAAAAGCCATGTTTCTGGGGTTTTTCATTTAGCACCAATTTAAGAAATATTTGCTTCTGTTTACAACATAGACAGCCCACTTTTCACCCTCGTGCTTCATCAAGCTATACGCCTACATAAATGCACTTTTGGGACACAAAATGTCCCCTTCCTAAAACAGTCCTAAATTATTACACATTCATTTCATTTTACGCCTTTACTGATTAAATGCTTTGTAACTAGCATCAGTCCTGGTCATAAGTATGAAATATTCATTTAGATTCTATGTTTTAACCCTTTAAATGCTTCTTTGTTTACATGATGCTGCTGCTTTTTTAAATAAGTTTTTGTTTGTATTGATTTGTTTTGATTTTTTAATGACAAAAGTAATTACTATATACACAATAGCAAATTTCTTTTGTAATTAACAAATTTTATCGAAATAATAATTGCAAAATAGCACGTTGTTTCCCATTGGGAAAAATTAATGAAAATTGCAGCACGAGATACAAAATTGAAAATTTTGAAGCTTGTTAGAAAAACATAACACCTAAAACACAAGATTTTTTTATTATTTAGCGGCACTGCGATCAAAAATCTAGATATTTTATTGAATTTGGGGCTGATATGATAAGATTAGCCCTAAAATGCAGAGCTCCTCCTAAACAAAAGCCGATTGCATTATTACTGCTTTTCCTGTTGAGAACTAAATCTTTTTCTTTTGACATTTTTCAGTCTGCGACTGAAGTCTGCGAATAGTCCCCAGTCCCTCGTGTTGTATAAGCATTCCCCTGATTGAACTCAAATTATGGCCGGCTGTAGCTCATTGAGTAGTGCGGCTGTCGACTCCGGTTAGAATCCCACCAGGGTCTACTTGTCGTAGGGTCCTTGAGCAAGAAGCTGAATCCCTCGGTGCTTCAAAGGGGCCGACCACTGCTCCCTGAGGGATGGGTCAAATGCAGAGAAATAATTCACTATGTTGTACTGTGTATGGCTGTATGTGACCAATAAAGGATACATTATTGTTATTGCTAAATTAATTGTGAAAGCATTTTTGTAAAAAAGCTATAATATGAACTATTACAGTAAATAATTGATTCTAGCAAATTAGCATATTAAGCTTCTTATTCATTTTACTTTTACTTGTTTCTATTTATTTTGCCCAATTTTGTCATGTTTAATCAAGACAAACGCTGTGTAAAGTACTTTGTAATTTAAATTTGCAATACAAAAAATATTATTATCATTTCTAAAGAGATTTTTCCTGTATATATCATATTTTCTGTAATGGATCATATTTTACTCACTAGGGGAGCTTTTTTTATATGAAATAACTTTAAATTTAATTACAGGAGTTCAATCAGAAGGATTGTTTGTACAACGAAGAGCTATGGGTTCTTTTCAGGGATATACCATTGCTGTTGGGGACGACAGCGAATGCCTAGTTGCTATTATTTTCAAAGATAACACACATGTTTATGAACATGACATTTCAACAAGCTCCTTGCTTTTAAAGATGTTTTAAAATAAGTCAGACAGCTGTGAGTAAATGGTTATAGATGTCTGACATTTGGGATTCAGAAACCCCCTCTGCAAGACTTGAGGGCTGAATTATGAATCCCCAGGAATAACTATGAAAGCAAATTAATATTTGACTTCATTGCTCTGAGGCCGCAGAGGACCGAGCCAACAGTAAAATAATGAGGCCAGATCTGCAATGTAAAAGAATGCTCCATAAGAGTTTCAAAGATTCAATAAGTCTCAGTAAACTGTCAGGGTTATCATAACAGCACTCGCTTACTGACCTCAGATGTAGTACCAGACAGCTGAGATAGATAGATAGCCTTTATTAGTCCCACAATGGGGAAATTGCAAGGTTACAGCAGCAGAGCATGTTACAGAGTAAGAATAACACAGAGTAAGAATAACACAGAGTAAGAATAACATCGTGTTATGTGCAATTAAAATAAATTAAAATAAATTAAATTAAAATTAAACGTTATGTGCAATTAAAATAAATTAAAAGGTAGATGTGTGTGTAAGTGTGTGTGTAGTTGTGTAGGTGTGTGTGTTGCTAACAGTGCAGGTTGTGGAGTCTGACTGCTGCAGGAAGGAACGATCGGCGATATCGCTCCTTCACACACTTGGGGTGAAGGAGCCTATCGCTGAAGGTGCTCTCCAGTGCAGAGATGGTTTCCTGCATGGGGTTGGAGACGTTGTCCCGGAGAGATGAAAGCTTGGCCATCATTCTCCTGTCTCCCACCTCCTGCACCGAGTCCAGAGGACATCCCAGGACCGAACTGGCCTTCCTGATTAGTTTAGCCTTCCTGATTAGTTTGGCCTTCCTGATTAGTTTAGGTGAGGTCGCAATTAGAGCAAATGGATCGAATTGCAGAATGAAATTGCTGACAAATAGTATATATGCCCAGTGAAGCATCAGAGAAGGAATATGGATGAGTGTTTCGCTTTTGATGTACATTACAAGCTTCAATAATTCATCTCAATGTGTGAACATGAAGTGATTTCCACACCTGCCTTGCTGGTCTGGACTGCTCTGTTTGTTCTTGACAAAAGTTACAGGTGTGAAAGCTCCTCAGAGCTACTTCCAATTCATACAGCATATTTTTGGTCCGACAAACATAGGTGATCTTGGTCCGGATAAAGCTAAACTGTGGTTCTGTTCATTTAAAGTATGAAAGCAGGAAGTTACGGTAGAGTAACGCAGCAAAAAAAAAAAAGAAGAACAAACAGAAGGAAGTCATTAAAAGTGAGTGGTGCTAGCACATGGAGAATATGTTTTAATGGTCTACTGAAGGGATCATAGGTCAACTGGAAAAAAACAAATACATAAACACACTTTTAATTTTCTGTCGGGATGAGAGAGAGTAGATGATAGCAGGAGAGGCCCAACTTCAGATACTGACCCACAAGTCAATCAACCATCACGTAAAGGGAGCCACATGATTAGGTAGTTATATCACTTAACGTTTTTAGAAACGAACTAAAAGTTTACTATATAATTCATTCCCCAAAGTTGGTTTGGACCTTCAGACGTGAAAGCTCTTCCATGCCATGCTCAAACTACAAGATATTTTTGTTGTCCACAATGATCTTTCAGGATTCACCTGTTAGATTGTGTGAAAGAGTGCCATCAATTCTTGCTGGGTCTTGGATATACACATGTGACGCAGACCATTAATATATTATTTATTTAAGTTCTGCATAGTAATGACGTTGTAGGTCAATCATGGCTAAGACGTTGAGGTGTGAGAGACCCTCAAAGGATCTTCCTCCCCAGACTATCACTGATCCACCACCAAATCGGTCCGCTGGATGATTTTGCAATAGCATAACATTCACCACAGCATTTCTAGACTATTTCTTATCTTTCATATGAGCTCAGTGTGCACCTACTCTCATCTGTGAGGAGAACAGGGCACCAATGGAGAACTTGCCCATTCCAGTGTTCTCTGCTGACCATCAATCCACGTAGGGGCATCATGCCTCCCTCATAGACACACCGATGAAGCTGATTGTGAAGCTAACAGACCTTGGAGTCCCAACGCCCACCTATGACTGTGTCTCCACCCAGGACAACTATCTCATCATGAATATGCAGAGGATACAACTGGGGCTCATTAAAGGATAGGACGAGTCACCATGAAGGGAACTGGTGAACAGCATCAGTGTCTACGGAGAGGACAACGACCTTGGTCCTCAACATAGACAAGACCAAAGAAAAAACTCACAGACTTCAGAAGACTCCTTCTGCCACCTCTCACCATGAAGGGGCCTGAGGTGGAGCGAGCTGAAAGTCACAGATTTCTGAGTCTTCGTTTGACAAAAACCCTGAGCTGAGCTGAAAATACTGTAGCTACAATGATAAAAGGCCGTGCAGAACTCTACACACAATGCAGCAAGAAGAAAGTACAGAGCATCTCAAAGGACAAACACAACCCTGTTCACTCTGTGTTTAGATGGAAAAACTTGATTCTAGATGGCTGCCACCATGCTTTTCTTCAGCTAGAGACAATCCAACTAAAATCAAAGAAATCCTCTGATATATTTCTTCTCTGCAATAAATCTTGTGGGAATATCAATATACACTACATCATCCTATTGTGTGGCCATCCCTCAAGAAAGACATTTGGATTGCAACTACTTTATCAAAGCAAAGGTTGAATCTCTGGCAAAAGATCTAAAATGATTACTGCCTCACCTGGGCCTACTCATTAGCAAAACAGTCCACCAAAGGCTGTGAAGATTGATGATGGACTGATCACCTCTACACAGGTATGTCACCTCCTCGACCAGAAAAAGTCCTTTTATAAAGACTTACTCCAACAACAGGAGACTATCTACAAAGGTTTTGTCCATATGCTGATGGACTCCTTCAACAAAAGAATAGATGGAGCCTTAACAGAGTTACGTAACCTCAAAATCAAGTCTAATTCACCCGGATTCATTCAACGGATGTGGATGATTTGAGGTCATGTTCTGACAGCTTTTCAGCTCAATGTTAAGATCTAAATAATGACATTTTCACAAAAAGCTCCACCCTAAACAAACATGAGTCCAAAAATTAATTGTTTGGATAATCCCTCTAGCCAGAACAATTTGATTTTTGAATGGGTTCAAGAGTCTGAAAATAAGAAGTGGTCTACTTCTAAGGAAAGGATCAGAATTCTAAGAAATAAATTCTCTCAGAAAAACTGAAACTTTGACCACAAACACATTGAACTGGAGCGTGCTCATGGTTCCGGATTTCCGGAACCACCCTGGACAAGGAGATAAACCTGGACCTATAATGATCAAGTTTCTCAGATATAAGGATATGCTTACTGTCCTAGAGAAAGCAAAGTACCTCTAGACTCCTAAATTCTGATGAATTGGAGGTATGAAATTTTGACTCATACAAAAAAGGAAAAATGCGGTTATAGGTAGTATTTATCGTCCACCTGACACATTCAATTCTTGCTTAAATAAAAGTCTTATGAGCATTTTGGAACTTATAAAAATGGAGGGAAAATTGAGCCACATCCTTGGGGATCTCAATACTAACCTTTTGAAAAGTGAAACTCATTCTAAAACAGAAGACTTTCTGTAGCAATTATACGTTGGTTATTTTTATCCCATTATTAGCAAACCCACGAAGCTCAGAGACACATCTGTTACATTAACCCTCGTATCCCTATACTGTCCCCGCTGACAGGATTTGGCATGCATACTTCTAATTACTGTAACTCCTAGACCATTTGAGATATCTAGAAAATTCCAAAACTATCAGAAAGCAGGGAAATAGAGCTGTGCGCCCATATACTAGTCATAATAGTGACCCCCAGGACTTCCGCAGTACAACCACACAATCACAGACAAGATTCACCAGCGTGTCAGATATTTGTAACTTGAGCTTCTCAGTACCGTTATTCCTGAACAGTTTGCGCCAAGCAAAAAACTTCAAAAGGTTTCTGAAAGTAGAGAGCGAGAGCTTTCCAATGGTATATGACATGATACACTAGCCATGACCAAGACCTGGACTGACACTTGCTAAAGTTAAACAATGCTAAAGTTGACAGCTAGGGGGAATACAACAGATGATGAGACCAACACTACAGAGATAAAAGCAATTCTATGTACCAGCATGATTTAATTTATAATATAATTCTTTAGATTTTTTTTCAACTGTAGTTTAGTAGGCATGGGTTGAACCCATGAAAATAATATGCAATGAGTAATGGAAATATTTTGTCGGGCTGCTGCAAATAAATGCACGAAAAACCTTGTTGCACAGAGTTTTGATTAATTATAAGTCTAGTTTTATAAGGACATTCAATATATATTGTTGTGATATTGTGTTTTCATGTGATCCTACAGCCAACAGAGATCAATACTGTGGTCTTAAAACCTTATCTGAAACATATTATGAGGGGCCGGATGACATTCAATGGCATCGGCGTGTGTGCATTGTGTAATTCATTGGTGCACTTTGTTAAATTCTGTGATGTACTTTAGCACTTTACACTTTAACATCTTAATCAACATCTTGGTCGTTGTGGTTCTTTTTCTGGTTTGAGATCAACAATATTTGTTTTCTAACATTTATCTCCTATTATTGTGCACTTTAAACTCCTTCTGCTGCTATTTGTTATTGTTGTATTTTGGTGTATTGTTTTATGTGACTGGCATAGGCATGCCAAGGGACTGAAGATGGAAATTGGCTTTGGCTATAATCTTGCATTCTTTCAAGTATATGTAAATTAATATGCACTGTCCCTTTTTATTAATATATAAATTAATTAAATATTGGGATAGTATTCTGCGTGGATATTAGTTCGGTACTCGATTCTTAAGGTTAAAAAAAATGTACTAAACCTGATCAACAGTTGATAAATTTGACCTAAATAAGTGTTTTTGGTAACAATGCTCCCCTTAGTGAGTATAATATGAACAATTAATGTAATATACAATGATAAATCCTTTTGATATTTACAATTCTTTAAAAAATATATTACATGATTAATCAATATTGCGTGAATGTAAAAAGAATAAATGTTCATCATGAAACTTAAGTTTTAGTTATTACACACTTTTGGCTGTCAGCAGAAGTACTAAAATGAAAGTTCAATGAAGGGAGTGGGCCCTCTCTACAATCAAGGCAGTAAGCACCACCACCCCTCCGCTCCTATAGTGGTATGCTCCAGTTTGGGTTTCTTCTCTTCAGTACTTCTCTCAATCTTTTGCTTGATAACGTGAAGGATGCACAGAAACTTTTTATTCTGGTAGAGATGGATGACAAGCAGACATGGAGCTCCTGGTCCAAGGCCCACACTTGGCCCTAGAATCTCTAAAAAAAATACGTTTTATCGGCAACTTTCTGCCATGTTTATATCCAAAGATCATGTAAAAAGCACACTTAGTCATATTTACCTTCAAAGAAAGATATATTGAATCAAATGTCTAAATTTAAATCTAAATCTAAATGCTAAATCTAAATGCAAATTTTAAATCTAAATTTTATATCTAAATCTCAGTCTAGATTTTATATATATATATATATATGTTAAATCTACATTTAAATGTTACATCTAAATTTAAGTGTAGATTTTAAATCTATATGTTTAATCTAAATCAAAATGCAATATTTATATCTAAATGTTAAAATAAAAGATCTAAATGGTAAAGAAAATGCTTTATTTATTTGTTAAATCTAAATGTAAATGACTAAATTTGATATCTAAATAATAGGCAAGACATGGAAATGCAACTTTATATATGTTTGCAACAGGGAACATTGCGATTCAGCTCAAAAGAACATTATGTCTAAAGGTAAATGTTAAATCCTAATACGTTCTCTCAGTGCTATAAATCATTCTGTTAGGGTACTTTTACCACTTATCCAATCTGGTTAGTTGAGCTAATCCATCCACCATGACGTAAAATCACCACCAACCATTTTTGAGTGGACATTTCCATCTTTTAGTAAGAAAAAGGTCATGCAAAATGGTTGATGAGACGCTTGACAATCCAAGTGATAAACCGCAGCAACCATCATCTAGTCCAAAGATTCAAAGCACTTTTTAAAACCACCATGTAGTTTACCATGAACAAGTGAAGTGAATTGCTACTCGCCAGGGTTGCGTCCGGTGTTCTAAGGTCATATAGGATAGCAGAGCAATGTGGTCTCAAACAGGATCCAATCAAATCATCTTCCTTTGGACTTCCCTTCAGGTTGATAGGCAGCCCATACTAAAGACAGACAAAAAGACGGACATGTAAACAAAGGTAATAAAATATCATCATCATGTTTATGTACCAATACATTATTTATATTTAGTTATGATTAATACAGTCACACCAATCTGTTGTTGGTCATGTGTGCAAGCAATAATATGAAGGTGTGTCTGACCGAAAAGGGATCCCAGAAGTCTCCTAGGTTTTTTCTTCCAGGTCATGTGACCTGTGGCTGGCTGCCATCCAGCAGAAAGGGAAGACTGGATGAGTGGACGATACACCTGAACAGATAAGAGCTTTTTAGATATAGAGTGTGCTGAGACATAGTTGTAGTAACATGACAGGATCTTCTAACATCTAGATATCAGCTGAGACATGAGAACCTGAAAGGAACTTCTCAAATCTGGACTAATACAAACTGGTGCAGTGAGTTAATCTCAGTCAAACATAGGTTGATCTTTAGTTTATCAGTTCATCTGGTTGCCTTCTCAGTATTCATTCAGTGTAATTGTTCTTTTAGCATAGTTACTGTTACAGGGCAGTTCTTAGATTTTGAGTGTGTCTCTCTCTAAATGAATATGCTGATAGCAAATCATCTGCCTTTAAGGAGATTAACTGATCAAATTGAATTAGATTAAAGTCAACGTTGAAAATAGACAGGATAATATTATTATGAGTTCTCGTTGCCATGGTAATTGTGTGGTGAAAACTTTATATCATGACAGAATTCGTTGCACTGTTCAAATTTCGTCACAATCTTTTAGATGAATATGTCACAAACAAGTTATCTGTTAAAATTAACATCCATGCAGAGTTTGAAGCCGTCTGACACACCTAATAATTTGAGGTGTATAAAATGAAAGTCATGAAATAACTGTGGTGCTGAAAAATATATTGTATAATGGCAAGACCGTCTGATCACCAGTGCTTGTGTTGTGTTTACATGGAGTAAATGATCTAGCCGTGTCTGCAGCCTTTGGTTCTCTGATGATGTCAACAAACCGGACAGAAACCCGAGTCAACTGAAGGTTATTCTCCACTACTCCAAAAAATAAAGGGAACACTTAATCATCGCAATATGACACCGATCCAGTTAAATTTCAGGGGAATCGATCTGTTCATTTAGAAAGCACAAGGGATTGTGAATCAGTTCATTTGTTATGCTGCAAATAGAAATTATAACTGGTGCAATGGAGAGGCAAAAACCATGACAACGCCCAAAAAGGGAATGGTTCTGCAGGTGGTGGCCACACACCCTTTCACTCTACTTTTCTTTCCTGACGGACTCTTCTCTAGTTTATTGTTCTGCTGGTGTCTCGGTCACTACTTGTGACATGAGGCAGTAGCTGCAGTCCACTGACGCTGCACAGGTAGTCAAGCTCCTCCAGGATGGCTTATCCCTGCGAGCAGTTGCAAGATGTTTTTCTTTGTCTCCCAGCACAGTCTCAAAAGCACAGAGGAGATGCTAGGAGATCAGCCGTTACCAAGGAGAGCTGGACAGGTCCATAGAAGGACAAGCAACCAGCAGCCAGACTGATTTCTGCTCCTCAGTGTGAGGAGGGACAGGAGGAGCACTGCCAGATCCCCACAAAATCCTTTCCAGTGGGCTACTGGTGTGAAGTTCTGATATAACCGGCATGAGGGCCAACGTCTTCTACTGGGACCTGTGCTCACAGCCCAGCACCGTGGACCTCAATTGTGTTCACCAGAGAACAGCAGAGTTGGTAGGTTCTCCATTGGTGTCCCGTTCTCTTCATGGATGAGAGCAGGCTCCAACTTAGGTCATGTGACAGGTGTGACAGAGTCTGGAGACGTTGTGGAGAACGTAATTCTGCTGCAATCCAGCAGGACCAGTTTGGTGGTGGGTCAGTGATGTTCTGGGGAGAAAAATCCTTGGATGGTCACAAAGACCTCCACGGGCTAGGCAACGGTACCCTGACTGCTGTTAGGTAGCAGGATGTAACTCAGATCCCCTACCAGACCTTACACTGATCCGGTGGACCCTGGGTTCCTCTTGGTCAAGGTCAATGCCCGGCCTCATGTGGTCTAAGTGTGTAGGCAGTTCCTGGAGGATGAAGGTATTGATGCCATAGACTGGTCCTCAAGTTCCCCACACCTTAATCCAACTGAGAACCTCTGAGACTTTATGTATCGCTGCATCAGACGCCACCACCGATGACCCCAGACTCTTCAGGAGCCCGATCCAGGTCTGGGAGGACACACCGTCCTCCATCTCATTACAAGCATGCCCAGATGTTTTCAGGAGGTCCCTTTGGCATGTGGGGCTCAAACACACTCCTGGGTCACATTATGAGTTGTTGTGACGAAATTGACTGGATTGGATCATTCTGTGATTTCAGTTCTTCACTTTGATTTCTGTTGATTTAGAGTCAAGCCCTTAATGGTTTCATTTTGTTCTAAACAAATTACACAATGTATATCAATGACATTTTTAAACTTGAATGTTCCTTTCATCGAGTTCCGGATTGTGATTGTGAAAATGAAGTGGGATGAACAAAATTGCTAAGTATAAGTGAAGTAAGTAAGTAAATTTGCATGAGCTGAATAAACAAAGCAAAAGCTTCTGTTCGCTTTGAAACCTTCTTTCTCTCAAAGTCTGACACAAATTTATTTATATTTGCTTTGGCAAGCACCAGCAACTGCCCATTTAGAGACACAGATGCATAATAATTATCTGTGAGAAAGACCTTTGTAGCCACAGAGGGATATAGATAATTTATTTTCATTAATTTCTACTCAGAACAATAGGAAAAAAAGGTTTATATTTTTTTCCAAGGACATTAAATTTGCATGTATTCTTCATTCTACTTGTATAAGTATTTGTTATAATTTTACAATAAGTCTACCCCTTATTAAGGGTTTCATAAATTGTTTTTAACTAGTTATGAATTAGGTTATGTACTCTTTGATTTTTCCCAAATAGTGAATCAACATTTATCATTGAGAAAAATGTTTAAAGTTGTTTATAATTTATTGTGAATGATCTACAAACTGTTTGCAACCTCATTAATAATCTCATCATGAACTATTTCTACACACTTTAATAAAGGTACTCTTATTGTAAAGATTTAACATCATCATAATGAAAATAATATATTTTAAGCGTTTTAAATAGACATATGAGAAGGTCCACACTTTGTGAATACATTCTAATTATATTTTCCTTTATAAACTTGTGGATGAAGCGGAGTCAAACTCAATACATCCATGTGATCTGACAAATATGCCAGTTAATTCTCAGTCATCCCTCTTTTGAAAAGTAATGCTTGAATAAACATTGGCACTTTTGCTAAATTTAATTAATAATACAACTTACTTTGCTCCGTCTGACCAGCAGAAACGTTCTGTGATCAATTTGATGGTGGAGTGAAGATTCAACGGATCTGTGGGAGAAAGAAAAACATTGATCTTTAAAGGAATGACATGAATATGAGGAGCGCAGGACACACTCCTCTGCAGAGTGAGTGAATTAGTGCATCATCACAGGAGGCATTAAATACTTATTAAAAGATGGAGCCAAAATAAGGTGAGTGATTAAACATGTATGATAATGTGTCTTACATCGTGCGCTTGAGTTGTTGACAGACAGACAGCACTGCAGGGGAGGAGAAGGCTTCCTGTGTATGAGGAAATTAGATTTAGTCTCCGTTCGACTTCAGGTTTGCTGTGAACCTACTGAGAGGCACAGAGTTCCTGGTTAAAAAGGTGATGACTGCCCTCTGTTGGTGGCTCACAGGAACAACACCCTCCAATCAGGAGGAGTGGAGGGTGTTTTTATACTAAAATTATTGTAATTAATTACATTGGTTAAGACTTGTGACATACAAATAGTAATAAGATAAACGGTTCTGCCTTTATTGTATGTCTGCAACGGCCTATGGATACAAAAAAAAAAATTAGGTAACCTCATCCATCCATTTTCTGTGAGTGCTTATCATTTCAGAGTCGTTTTCTACCCCTGCCCCCCAGGTTCTGACCTCACTTCTTCTGGCACATTTTAGTTGCCAGAGCTATTCCACTTCCGGCGCCAGCTCTGAAACTGCCTTTGTGCAAAAAGGGGCCTCATTTACCGAAGATAGAAGTGGTTTTCTTCATCAAGCTTTTACTTTGGAGCTTTTGTTGACGTCAAGGTAAATTTGCATAATTTCAAAAAATTTAGGTTCAGCAATTAGATTTGTATTTAACATTTGGAGCTACATGTGGCAAATAGTTGCTGTTAAAATGAGCATCCCCATCATATACTGAAAAACAAGAACAACCCTTGTTGGTGGTCACCATAACTCAGGTCCAGAGTTGGACATGGGATCCTTCAAATGCATCAGTCCAGTATTATTATTTGTAGCCAAAAATATTTGATGACTTTGATTTTCATGTTTTCCATTCTTGCTTGTACAAGCAACAACCCTGATTGAGCTCTCTTAGATTAAATGTGATTATGTTTGAAAAACAGTACTTTTTGTGTAAAGGCTCCCTCTAGTGAGGATAATATGAATTACTAGATTCAAATCTGATGGACAGTTAAACTTCAATGTTGTTTAACTGATACAAAAGCAGACAAATTTATCCAAAAAGGTATATTATATGAAATATTAAATCAACTTAATGAACCAAATGGAACAAATTGTATTTTGGGGGAATTATTATTCTCTCTGATTTTACAAGCAAATTCTGTGTTTATTTTCCAAAGTCTGACTTTAATCCCAAAATTCTGTGTTTATTATCAGAATATTGACCTCATTCTCAGAATAAGACTACAAATTTTTGGGAAAATTCTGACTTTAAATTCAGATAGAATCCTCAGAATAAAGTCAGAATTCAAACTAATAAATAAAGACAAAAAATTTCTCATAGCGATATGTGACCCATATCCTCTTCTGTAGATTTTTTATATAGATCTTCTGACTGCCATTGAACACAAACAGGCTTTATGATTATGACAAAGAGGTCTTTTTTTTTACTGAAATTTTGACCAATGCATGCAATCAGAGAAAGAAATAAATGATGTAATTTAGAACACAGCAGACGTAATTAGCTGAGCTAGAAGAAACAGAATAAAATATCAGTATCTGTTATCTATTATAGATTAAAATCCCAGAATGCCATTTGGCATTTATTAACTCATATATGCAGATCCCTGCAGGGGTATTTTAGGCCATGATCAGAAAACAGGCAGGGAGCAAAGAGTGCATAATGTCACATAATCGACCTTCACACACACACATACGCAGACACACAAATGCTTTGGTTTTATCCTCAGAGGCGGGGTGGCAATATGATCCCGTCTTTAGCTGCACTGAGAGTATGGTGGGGGTTGGTGGTCCCCAGAGGTAAAACCTGATTAGTACGCTGCATGAAAGTCATTGTGAAGGACCCCAAAGCGTTCCTGTCCCCCAATATTGTTAATATTTTATGATATCCTAAAAGACTAATACTCTTCCCCACTTTCACATCCTCTCATTGGGTAAATCCACAGCATCACCTCCTTCCTTAGATTACAGCTCTGACCCCGCTGACTGAAGGGCTCGCTTTCTATTAACAGGAAGGGTATCTCTCGCTCTCTGTCTCTGTCTCTGTCTCTGTCTCTGTCTCTGTCTCTGTCTCTGTCTCTCTCTCTCTCTCTTTCTCTCTCTTTCTCTCTCTTCTCTCTCTCTCTCTCTCTCTCTCTCTCTCTCACTCTCTCACTCTCTCTCCCTCTCTCTCTCTCTCTCTCTCTCTCTCTCTCTCTCTCTCTCTCTCTCACACACTCACATACATACAATGTGATGTGGCATATAAGGTGTTCCCCGGGGGAGGCAGCACAGGACCACCGATTGGAATTGAAAAATAAAACCCTTCTATTTTGTTTTACTAAATTGTTGTCATGGGAGACTCGTTTATAATAATAATGGGTCGGACTAGAGGTCATCTGCGGGCAGCGGCAGCTGATCTGCTATTGAGGAGGAATTTCCACTGTGCTATTAAAAATAATGAAACCCTGCCAGTTGCAATTGAGCTACAACTCAGACGGATGACCTGACATTCTCCTTCAGAGTTTTCTGATGGAGAGATAGGGTGAGTTGTCCTGCTCCTGAAGCAGCAAAGCATCTCTACAACATCACACCTACATTCCACCTCCATATTCAGCTGTTGCTCCAATGTTCTTCGAAGTGGAATGCTGTGTATGTTTTGCACCAGATGTAACGCAATCCTTGTTTTCCATAAACTTTTACTGTTTTCTGTGTTATTTTGAAAGTTTATAGATCTTACTTTACAATTCTGGTCGGTTTTTTTTCTCGTATTTTTAGTGTTTCACCCTTTTATACTGCCTGTCCAAGGATCAGTCTGAGTTTTAGTTTCTGTTTTTTGCTGTTTCTCTCTCTTGTTTAGTAGTAATAGTAAGTGACTCCAACAAAGTTTATTTCTTCCATTTCTCTCCATCATCAACCGTGACAAAGTAAACCCAATAGTTGCTTTATATTTCTTGTAGAACTCAAAATATATCAGAAAACCAAATCAATTCTCAAATGAACAGGGCTCCAACGTAATGAGTCGGAACTCAAAGGCTATTTAAGCCAACAACCAACCATCATGCCAAAAAATTGCAAAATAGACTCAACTGGTATGGAAACCCCTGATTAAACCCCTAAAATTATGACCCCCCCCCCCCCCCCCCCCCCCCCCCCCCCCCCCCCCGGTGAGGAGGTAACGAAAATAGTACATATGAACTATTAGAGCAAAAAAGTAGATATTAAAGATAGATCTCCTCAAGTTGATGTAAATGCACCAAATTTGGACTGAATCGGACCGAATATAGGACATTTTGTCCCAAACACTTTTGGAGATAAATAATAACTTTAACAATAACTTAATTTATCTTAACAATGCAAAGGCAGTCAAATAAAATATGCAGGCAGAAGCACGAAGAACAAATAACAGCTGACATTGACAATAAAAGACAGTTAAGCAGCAAGAAAAATTTAGGGAAGAATTAAAAGATGATAAAAGAGCCATAAAAGACAATTAAAATACTCAATAAAAGGAGAATAAAAGGAAATAAAAAGGAAAATGAACAACACCAACATCCCATGAAACATCAATCAAGTCTATAGAGATGTTTTTAATGAAGTGAAAGCAAGGGTGCAAAGTAAGTATGTTAGCCTTATCTCCTCCCTATGGAGTCATACATATACAACCAACCTTTCTAAAAAATCCATCCAGTTCTTCCTCACACTAAGGTCTAAGCTGGTATAAAATTAGGAAATTATCCATGTAATAATTATTGATATGTCACCTGGACTGTGGTGGCGGATATGGCAGCAGCTGTGATTCCATAATAAAACTGTGATTCCTTGTCTCTTTGGGGATATAATTATGCAACGACCAACAGTTACTTCAGTTATGAACAGTATCACACGAGCAGGACAAATCACCAACAAAACAGTCTTACTCATGCTCATACAGCAAAAGCCCACAAATGCACTGGTGAGCATACACAGACACACACACAAACACACACACACACACCAATACAGTCAAGAACGCACAAACATGCAGAGCATGCAGGCCAAAAGTCAGGGGAAAGGAACTGCTTATGCCTCCGAACACTCCAGAGTGTCTGTGCAGCACTTAGTGGTCACTTTCTCACACGAATCACATGAGCTTAGCTCGACCCGTCCAGCTTTTCAGCAGACTCTGCTGCTGAGCTCCACGTTTTTGTTTGGTTAACCCGGTCTCCGTGTTGTCCCGCTACTAGTTTGAGTCGTGGCTTCGCTTTGAAGTCATTTAGAAGGAGACCAGTCATTGTGTGTAAGATGATGAAGCCTTGTCATTTGTGAGGAAGGATTAGTCACGCTGTGTTTACAGCGGAGGACGCCTCAGCTTTTCTTGACTGCAGCGTTTTAGGGATTTGTGCTTTGGAGGGTTTTTTGGGGGTTTTTTTCTCAGAGCTGCTTCACACTGACGCTGTAAGAGAACAATATATGAAAACTTAAGCATTCGGAAAAACTCTACAACTATGAAACTATATTAGAGCTGCATGGAGAATTAAAGTTCCACCATTTTTTTGTGTCAGATTAGAGTTCTGCCGTTCCAGAGATTATTAAAGCAAACAGTTCAGATCAGGGTAGCTGCATTCCTTTCATTCAGTTATGTATGCACCAGATATGGTCTTCTTCTGTTAACTTTTATGAAAATGTTGTGATTTTCACAGTTAAATTCAGTGTCTCTCATATATTCTGACCGTAAAAAAATGAACTTATTTGCAGTTTTCTTTTTATTAAAGAGAATTCACCTCTGAATAGTACTTGTCTTTAGGGAAAGGAACATTATTTGGTTTTTAAGGTCTCAGTGAGTGTACTCGGTTGCTTGGTCGGTTGTTGAAAATCATTTTTATAGGGGTAATTTTAAAAGAAGGATTTATTGTATGCGTCCGCAGTCGGAGGCTGCTGGTCTGCTCCACGCATCAGTTTGTGATGTATGGATGTGTTTATGCGTAATCCTCATTCACACTGAGTTGATTTTCATTTCTGTTTAAAATCCCTTTAACCTTTGTGTGTTTTATAAGAGCCTGTCCAATGCATCCATGTGTGCAAGGCTTTGTTTCGTCTCCATGCACAGCACGACTGCATGAGATGCAGGGTCGGGCCAAAAACCAATCGTCCCAGGCTTCATCTGAAGATGGAATTGCCAGCTGTATATCTTGACACTTGACATATTTATATCAAGAGCAGCTTGCCTTTCTGCCTGCTCATTACAGCTGCTGTCACCGTGTGAACTGCGTGTGTCCCTGGTGTGATGGTGCTGTGTGATGTTCACGTGTTGATAACATGAAACGTAAGGTATGTGATGGCTCTAAAACGTACACCTATGAGAGACGTATAAAATCTTAGTGTAACATTCAATTCAGTTTTTTAACTAGATTGTTCAACACCAGTTTGGAGAGTAAGAGAATGCAAGCAGAATGGAGAACAAGTGTTTTCAAAATCCATGGTGACGTGCAGAGCTGGAGCAGCGTCAAAGGTGTAGAGATGATGAATCACACAATGGAGATCTGGGAAAGAGTCCTGGAAGATCAGTTAAATATAGCACTTATTTTGAATTCCTTCAAAATTGATGTGCATCTCCCCGTGCAATTGATTTTATGCCACCTGGTGGTAATTTAGTGCAACTGCCGGGAATAGGGTCGTTCTGGTGAACCTTGTACACCCCAGCGAAGGAATAATACTCCTGTGCTGGAGGTTGGTGAAGGTTAGTGTTGCTGTTCTCATTATTTAGATATTAAGTAGCTCAAAATAGTTATTTCAGTTATTGGTGAAATCTTTTTCGGTCAAAAGCAGGAAACAATGTGATGTAAAATTTACAGGACCTTGTTTGCAAAAATAGTAACTTTATAAAACACGAGGTGTGATCATGTGGAGCTAATGCTGCCATCTAGCTAAGTATATGTTTCTAATTAATTTAATGAGTTAGTTTAAAAGTTTATTTCACATTCTTTATTAAATAAATATAAATTGGTTTAAAAGCTTTTCACCATACTGACACTCCTCAAATCACTTTCATGAAATCAGCTCAAAGGCCGTTAAAAACATGTTTTTGTAGTGTGATCGTCATGCTTCACATTTTCACTAATTTCTCCATGTTGCTTGAAGTTGATCTTAATATTTCAAATCTTAGTAATAATAGTAATATAAGTCTGTGTTGTAAACTGTGACGACCTCTCTCGTTCAATAAATAAAGTTTCACAACCAATTTTGTTCTGACAACGGTAGTCAATCACAGCCTGCTAAATCAATCTTATGAACTTTTTTTAGATTTACACTCAGAAGTCTTGCTGGTGTGTTTTGTAGCTTGCAAGCACCTGTCTGTATCGGTGAACAGATTTTTAATTAAATCTGGACTGTTTCTATCGTTTCATTCGTCACCTACAATTCCTAAATCAAGAAGGAAATAGATATTCCTCCCAAACATTTGCTTACTTAGAACACATATAACTTTTTTATTTGCAATATGGTTTGACCACATTTGCACTACGTTGCACTGTATATATTTATTGCAGTATTTTTTCATTATCTGTTTCAATGAGTCCTTTGTTTTCTTCATTCTCTGCTACTTCTGATGGAAATGCTTTTAAGAAAATATCCCTCAAATTTCCTAATTAAGTGCTAAATCATATCGTTGAGTGAATTTGATAAACGTAGTTATGTTATAACTATGTTATAAAATTTATGTTGTAAAATCCATTGCATCTGCTAAACACAGTTATGTTTGATTTATTAAGCACAATTATGTTATCCCAAAACCTTCAGTTATGTCATTGCAATTAAATTCCCTTTGATTTAAAGATGCAACAATTTAATGCAACTATTTAGCTCTTTCAGCGTAAAAAACTCAGGTAATGCAAAGAACATCAATGTTTCATTTTCTGAACACAATTATGTTGTATGTTTTATAGGTTTATTAAATGTACTAAAAAATTATGGTGAATTTAGTAAAGGCAGTTTTATAATTCCAAAATCCATAATCTGTCATTACACAATTACACTCCCTTGTTGTAACTGTGAAAGATATAATTATTTAGTGACTTTACAACATAAAAATTTGTTCTGTTTGTTATGTTATTAGTTATGTTGAATGTACTAAATAAAATAATGTTATCCAAAAACATTATACAATTACAGCGCAATTAAAAATGTGTTCTATTGTCAAATATTTAAATTTCCTTTTGTTGAAAGAACTTAATAAATCAGTGTAATGCAAACAACATCCATGTTGTATTTTCTGAACACAATTTTGTTGTATGTGCTAAACAAAGGTATGTTGAATTTAAAGTCCTTTGATTTAATTGTGAAAGATGTAACGGTTTACTACATTCAAATATAAAAAAAACAACATAATATAATGCAAAGATGAATGTTTAGTTTCTAAGAGTGATTTCAGATGGCGACAGTGATAATAAAATCCACTCTTTGACTCCAGTAAGAATGGGTTGTCTTTAATGAAGACTAAGCCACAAATGATGTTTCATTAAAAGAAATTATGTTAAAAATAACATTAATGTTCTGTCAGGAGTGGAGGTTGAGAGCCTTTTTAATCCTGCCTGAAAGTCGTTAACCTCCTCATTGCTCTTTAATACAGAGACCCAGCAATCATATCTTTTTCATATATTCCTGATTAAAGAACAGTAGAAGTTTTAATGTGCTTTATTAAGCCGTCTCAATTGTCCCAATTGCATGAAAAATGCACCGTCAGCCAAATGAGATTCATGCATCACGAGACCTGTCCTCCTTTATCTGCATGGAAATTGCACAGCTGGTTTTTCCCCATACAAATGGAATATTTCTGCCGATGAAAAGTGCCCGTTTTAATAAATCTGATAAATACCAGCATCAAACTGTTGACCAGTCATTTTTCTGACAGGGTGTATTGCATAATTTTCTCCTTTAGTCAAAAGACAGTGGAGCCGGATTGCTCCCAGAGGCAGTGAGTTACAGTGTGAATGTCTAACTCACTCAGCGTTCCCAATTGTCATCAGGATTAGTTTAGGTGAAAACAGCGGTTCAGTTCGCTCTCCACCTCTCTCACACAGAAACAAATGCTCACAAAAAAGACATTAATTGGCAGCTGTTGTACAAACAGCTGTAATTACAGATTCCTATCCTTACTGCAAGAGCTGCAACATGAATTCCAATGTAAGAAAACATAATGATAAACTTTAAAAATATAAAACACTTCCACCAAAGTGAAAATAAATTTAAGTCTATTTTTAAAAAAGGAAGAAAAATGTACATTTTACAAACATATTTATAAACATACAAACTAATTTGAATGATAGGATTTACTTTGATCAGAAGAAAAACAAAAAAAAACATTTTAAAAACATTTTCAAAATATATTATGAAAGTTATGAAACGTTTTTAACAAAGGCTAAATAAATTGACATTATAAAAAACAATCTTTAAACTCATGAAACACTTTCAACAAAAAAAAACATCATTGTACAAAAACCAAACTTAGACAAATGTACAAAGTACAAAAGATGATAGATTTGAAAAACTGGCTCTAGATTATAACACAAAACACTCTGACTATTTGGTTAATATACAGTGTTAACAATATTACATTCTATATCAGCCTCCAAATCACATTAAATACTATCACCTACCTATCTTTTAAAATATATTTGCTCTTCTGGTTTGCCCTACCTCGTTACATTGATCTTGTCCACCTACAGTGTTTACATCAATGTTGGCTCACCTCGCTTTGCACGAACACAAGGAGCTGGATAATGATTTGAACCAAGATAGGGCATTGTTTCGTTTTTAAACGTTCCTGTAACTTCCATTTGGCAGGCCCTTCTGGACTGCCAAAAGGGCATTTCTATAGTTTTCCTAATTGATCTGCAATCCGAAAAAAAATTTCCTCCACCCCTGTATCTCCACTACTCTCCGCAGATCCATCAGCCTCATCTTTCATTAGTCTAAACAGAGTCATCAGCCACCACCAGTATCTGGACAGGGGTATATCTTGCTGGTGATGCTCAGGGCAGAGACCCTTAGATCACAATCTCCTTGGAGAATTTAGCGCCAAAGGCTGTCTAAAGCCCTAATTCTCACATATCATCTTTAGTAAAAAATAATTAATGTTCTCTTCATTTGCTGGCTTTCCTAATAGAGAAATTATCATATTGGAGTAAGAGTTTAGCATTGTCAAGAATGTAGCGATATATGAGTGATAACATAATAAGGTTTCAAAACAGCTTCTCCTTTCTTAATATTTTATTTTATGTTCTGCTCAAAACTTTTTACAATCCCATGAAAACATAACCAAAATGGTCTTGTAGCTGCCTAAAACTACCAGTTGTTAATTCACTGTGAAATGTTAGATAAACTCTGATAAAAGACCATTTGATCCAACCACAGCAATGAGGTCAGCGGCTGAGAGGACCTTAAGACAGCGCCAGCACTCTGCTGTACATGCAAATGAATGGAGTCGTACATCAAAGCCAAAATTGTGCAAATCCCCAAAAAACCTCCATGCTGCAAATCACAAGAAGTTAATGTGAATACTTAGAAATGCTGCAGTTAAATACACTGTCGACTTCAGTCGGTGGATTTCTTAACAACTCAGTGTGGAGTGATTTTACACCACTTAGCTGAAAGAGAGTAAATGTGATATGTATAGCCTTAATGCACAGTGTGCTCATGTATGTGTGTGTATATGTGTGTGTCTGAGGGGAAGCCTAATATTCTGCTTCTATTTAAGTACCTTCCCTGATCATGGAGACTGAAACGGAAACTGTTTGATGTCTTCAACCACTTAATACCTGAGAGAGATGGGGACTTAAGAATCTCCTATAGGAGAAAGTCTGCACATTATATACACAAACACACACACACATCCATATATATATATATATATATATATATATATATATATATTTGACAATCTTTTGTATTTTGACATCCATGAATGTGGGGGGGTTCCGGAGGAATTTACTGCGAGATTATTGAATTCCATCAAGTAAGATCATGCAGTAATGCATCATGATTACCCCAACAGTTGGAAAAGCAAGGCTTTCACAGGACATCAGTAATAGGCGCATGTGTGGTGAAATTATCACGGTGGGCAATCATGATGTCAAACGACTTTCCCTCTCGGAGAGCGAAAAAGAGAGAATTAGCCGATGAATCAAGTTCCATCAAATCTGTGTGCGTGGAGATCACACCATGCTGCCCTGCAGCTCAGTTTACCAAAAGCGCTGAAAGTGTCAAAAAGGATGTTCTTACAGTTGCTACTTGACATCGCAGTGTCAGCACACAGAATGCACATTATCCTGAAAGGCAACCGTCAAATGGAGGAGAATGGATTTAAAGTACTGTGAAATAGTATTGGACCCAACCCTGTATTTTTCTATTTATACTGTCACATCTTGAAAAAAATGTATTGCAGCACAAAGGCAACCCCACTAAAGATAATTGATATGTCTTGGTTATAATTCAAATAAAAAAGGTAAAATTGTTATATTAAACCTATTTCAAAGTTATGGAAAAACAAATTGCTAGCCTAAATTTAATAGTCAATGGTCTGATTGAAATCAGAGTGACAGAGAATGAAGAAAAGATGAATGATTTAAAACAGAGGATATTTGATAATTAGTCCATTAGAAAGTGTTTTGCATGGAATATCTCCCATCTGGAGACTAGATCCTGGTGGTGGTGGTGGTTGATGACTCTGCTGAGGCGGATGAATGATAAGGCTGATGGATCTGTGAAGACTGGGCGGATATGGAGAGGGTGGAGGGCGCGAGAACCAGTGGCATGAAAGAACTAGATGGATGGAGAGAATCAGCAGGTGATGAATATAGTCTAAGCATGAAGGACTGTCACAGTGATTGGATGGATATGGCTGACTGAATGAGCACAGCCGATGAGAGTTGATACGCCGGACCATGAAGCAGGTAATTGAGACTGAGCATGTGTGAAACGTGAATGGATTGATTAATGGTGGATTTTTATTTGATGCTTCTACAGTGACCGACGAGCCAACCTCCTGCTTCTGAAAATGAATCAAGTGCTTGCTGAACACGGGTGGTGGTGGTGATCAGGTGTTGTAGGATCTAGTTCAGCTGGAACCAGTTATTGATGTAGTTTGATAGTTTTTTCGATTTGGTTTTCATTGGAGGAAACTCAAGGCCCTGATGAAGGCCACTGTGCTGAAAGACGTTAGCGAAACCTCTTTTCCTCTTTTGTTCTTCCTACTTTCTCTATGTCACACAAGAGTGTCTTGGACCTAGCCATCTCTGGACCACATCATTTATTACGGGTTAACTGGTTACAATATTGGGCTCTTGTTTTTTTCAATTATTCCAACCAATAGAGCACCTTGTACACAAACCCAGACTCACATAGACATTTTTTTTTCATTTAAAACATAAACTATGATTTTGTTTCCCCACAGTTATCTTTTACTTTCATGGTATCTAATTTGAAGATTTGACACAGTTTAGAATGAGATATTCAGAAAAGATAAAAAGACACAGGCCAATCCGCAAAATGTCTTCATTGTCATCACAGAGATAATAAGAGGAAAGGGTAATGGCATGCAAATAAGAAAGCAAAGACTACTACAGAAGGGGAGAGTCACTCTTACACACCAGGACTGAAACAATGTATGTGTAGATGCACCAACTACTTATTTTTCCATTATATGAATAATATAGGAAAGAAGGAGGCTTAATAGCACTTCCTTTTTCCCTCTGTGAGGGACAACAATGTGAAACCAGGCCTTGTAAAACATCTAAAGGTGGGGTCCTGTTGACATTATGTTTAGCAAAATTGACAGCTCATACTCGTTTTGTTGGATCAAAATACTATTATGATAATATAAATTCTTAAGTGAGTGGGTTTCTGAAGCATTTAGTGATTAAATAATTGATTGATACATATGTGGAGGTAGATTAGTGCAGCGTGGGCTAATGGGATCTACTCTTTCAGACCTGCTCCATTTAGTTTCTCATCAAACCCACAACCTAAGACGCTGAGTACACACCAGCAGCAGCAGCAATCGGGGGAAGGGTCTCCTCAATCTCCTCGACTGCACCCCACCTTTTCTACATCTGCTTAAGCACACTGCTGCGTTCTCGCTGACTTAGCAGCCTCTTCTACGGATGTTTCAGGAGCTGCGGCAAAAAAATAAATAAATAAACAAAATTAGACCAGGTTCTGGAAAAAGTGTGTCAGGGAAACAGAAAGCACAGCTATATACGAGTCCTAAAAGATAGGAGGAGTAAATGAAAGGAGGGTCACAGGAAAGAAGTAAAACGTGGATAAACAAAAACTGTCCTAGAGCTTCACAGCAGGATATTAGAATCTATATTTTAATTTATTAATGTACTGAATTCCTAACATACCAAACTCTAAAGTACTATGCGGATCAATTTTGTTTCTTCTAAACTTAAACAAAACAAAAAAAAGACATTTTTGGATATGGGGACATACAGTCGTCTTTAGTTTTTCTGTAATCATTTTGTTCTCAGCTGTGCACTCTCTTAGAAATGAAACATTGATTTCTGCATTACGTGACTATTTTATATTTAAATAATTAAATTATTTAGTCGTTGACCATCAAACCAATCAAATTTAATTATATTTAGTAAAGTCAACATAACAATGTTTAATAAATTCAATATAACTATGTTTAATCGCAATCCAACTTATCGCATTTAACTTTTTCAACAGAACTTTTCCAATAGTCATGGTTAATGCCTGATTCCAAACAGGTTGTCAGTCAAAGGGCATTTTTCATTTAACCTGATAGGTTCAATAAGAGAAAATTACTCAAAATGTGCTCAAACTAACAGTTGATCGGAGCATGAAAGTGTTACGGCAAAGACACAACAGAAAATAACAAGAGAAGTCCTGAACAAATAAAATGGGAAATATCTCAAACATTTCTAATAAGTTGGAAAACCAATTCTATCCTTCTTGGGTGCTTTCAATACGGTATAATAAAGAATGCAACATTCTCACTACTGGCTCCCAAAACTCTTGTCTGAGCATAGTCCCCCATAATCACACAATGTACTTCTATCTTAATAAGCTTTGCGTCAGTTCCTTTGCATCAGTGCCTTCGACACAGCCTTCAACTGTGTCGAAGGCTTTGCTGCCTTCGACACAGTTGACCATGGAATACTCCTAAACCGGCTACTTCACACCATTGGACTCACTGCCACCACCCTATACTTGTTTCAATCCTACTTCACCGACAGAACAGAATACTTGGAAATTCAAGGTCCCGGACCCACACCGTCACGTGTGGGGTCCCCCAGGGATCAGTCCTGTCCATTCTCTTCATACTGTACATGTTCCCCCTTGGCCGTGTCATCAGTCGATATGGACTGATGACACATTCCATTGCTACGCTGATGACACACAAATCTACATAAAAACTGAAACATGTTCCTCCACAGCTTCTCCGTCCTCATCGTCATCATCATCTCCCTTGTCAACTCTCCGCACTTGTCTGGAGGAGATAAAGGTGTTGATGAAAAACAACTTTCTCCAGTTGAACAGCTCCAAAACCGAAGCTATTTTAATTGGCACCCCACATCAGACCCAGTCTTCCACCATAACCAGTATTACCTTCTCTGGTCACGACATTCCCCTCTCTTCATTAGTCACCAACCTCGCCGTAAGATTCGACCCTCAACTAACTTTTGAATCCCACATCAAACACATCTGCAAGATCTCCTTTCACCATCTCAGAAATATTTCCAAACTCCGTTCTTCAATCACATTGAATGATGCTGAAAAGCTGGTCCACGCGTTTGTTGACTCCCGACTGGATTACTGTAACGCACATCTCATCGGGATCCCTGATAAAAGTCTTCAAAGACTTCATATGTTCAAAACAGTGCTGCAAGGATCCTGATGAGAGTGCGTAAACACGAACACATCAGCCCCGTTCTTCATTCTCTTCATTGGCTTCCCATCTCCACCAGGATTGATTATAAGATCTCTCTCCTCACTCACCAGTGCATCCATGGTAACGCACCCCCTACCTAAAAGAACTACTCACCCCACTGACCTCAACAAGATCCCTCCGTTCTACCCACTCATACCACCTCCTCCTTCCCCAGACTAAGCTCAGCACCATGGGTGATCGGGCCTTCTGTTCTGCTGCCCCTCGTCTGTGGAATGCCCTCCCTGAGCATCTGAGGGCTCCACAGACGACTGACACATTTATAAAAGGACTTTAAACTTCCCTTTTTAGCAGAACCTATAACTTTAATTAACATTGCTTCTTTTTGGTCATATTTTTATATAGTTATAATTCTGTATTTTTTTATTGCTGCTTTTATCTGCTTTTACTTTGTAGCTATTTGAGACTTGATCCAAATGTAAAGTGCGTTATAAATTAAATGTATTATTATTATTATACACGTTCATAGTGGTTGCTTCACTTGCTAAGTTTCTGTCTGTTCCTGCCTTGGCTCCAGCTGGGGCCAGTCTGTCCATCAGGTGTGTCTCAGTGGTAGCAGCCAAAGCCTGCCAGCAAGCTGGGCGTGCACACAGCACATATATAGAGTGAGCAGATTACACTGCAGTGCAGCCCATAATTTATAACGATTACATATATCTGTGTTGACATGTTTCGTTTATCTAAATGCGTGGCGTGTAGGGACCCACCTCCCAATAGTGTAAAACAATACACAGCATGACTACTTCTAACCAGCTCCATATAAGAAGTTGAAAAATGTTGGGTGGATTATATCTAAATAAAGCCTTGCTTGTGCGTGAATTACTGTGTCACTGATCCCCTCAGCTTCCCAGACAACAGGTTTTTCCTTGTGCAAGCTGTTGCTGGCTTTCCATTCTTTCAAATGAAGAATAAAAGGGAGAGAGGGAGAAATCTAGGCTGTTTGGGGTGGGTAGAGGAGTTCACGTTCATCACTCGAGCACCATAGCTTAGCCTAAGAGGCTTGAATATTCACTGTGTTAAGCTGTCAGGTTGTTTGCGCTCACCTACCCAGCACTCAGAAACTCCTATAAGCTTTTTAATCAAGCAAAAATGCTGAGAGGCAGTGGCGAGTGCCAAGGGGACAGGCTAAGAGATGAGCTGTGGAATATTTGTAACACTTTCTCCTGACATCACCAGACGTGCATTTTTATTGTAAGCTGCAGACAAATCTATGAATTTTCTGCACACATTTATTTAATGTGAATCATCATATTCAGGCTTACTATCTCATTGGATGGAAACTCTGCACATTATCTGAATAAATTCCACATTCATTGAATGAAGACGTTTTCCACATTATCTCAATATGCTGTCATGACCCATTTCAGCGCATGTGGGGCCCCCACTGTCGCCAGCAGCAGCCAGCCCTGCTAAACGGTAACAGTTTGTTCTACTGTCAGAATATCAATCAAAGATGTTAGTCTGATTTTCCACCTAGGTTGGGTCAAAATAAATGAATAAGTAGAAATTAGTATTGAGAGAATGCCTCATAATTTGGCCCAAAGTATTTATTTTTCACCTAGAAAAAGAGATCACAAACCTTTGCCACTTACTCTTGAACATACTCTAATACAGACATTGTTTCATGATTTCCTGTTCCTGTGCCAGACCCCCACCGCCACCACCGCCCCCCACCCACCCGAAGGAACATCAAACGAACATCAAAGGCTTACAAAGGCATTTAACAAGAATGGGCACTACTACAAAAAAACAATCAATTATTTTGAAATCCTGCAAAACTATCTACATCCCCATTCTTCAGTTTGTTTCTCAACAAGAACTACTACAAAATAAACATTGCATAACTCAGTTTGAACTTATCATGTTATAAATAAATAAAAACGCTATTTTAGATTATAACTAAAGTTTGAATGTATTAAATTTAACTTACATTGTTATTAACACAGTAATACACTGCAACAATACTTACGGTTCAAGGAATGAATGCATACCTGAATGAACAAATCAGAATATTCCAGGTTTTTTTCACCTCTTATCTATCTTGGTACTTTGCATCTGGCTTAAGGACTCTATCACATCTTGTGTCATATAAAGCAGGTTGAACCAGGTTTTTGTTCTGTCTTCCAGAGCACTCTTTTGACACTTTGCTGGGAGTCTTTTCAGCACCAGTTTGTTTTTGAAATTGTTCTGATGGTGTGTTTTCATTGTCATTAGTTTCTTCAGCCATTTGTGTTTCGTCCATCTGAGGTTCAGGTGTGTGCTGGCACACATCCGGTCCATGGTTGACGGGTTTTCAAGGTTGAGGATCCAAAACAGGCAGAATTTGACGACGGTTGCATGTGTAATCCCTTCTATCATACTCTACTACGCACGATGGTGGTTTGCTACATTTTCTCCTCATAACTCCAATTTTACTAGGTCCTTTTTGGTCTGTAGTCTTACCACTTGGTAAGCCTACCAATGGAGCAAGTGAATGTAGCAAGTGAATTACTGGTTTTGTCATGAAAGCGCTTCTGTACTGTTCACTCTTTTTTACAGGAGAAGTCGCTTTGGGAGGAGTTTTGTGCCCTCGGCCATAAGGGCTCGAAACAGACTGGATAATGTTATAATCTGTGCTGCAATGAACAATTTTGTGTCCTAAATATCCTGTATTGTTGTCCTTTATATGTATATTACAGACTGTGAAAACAAATTTCCTCTAACCAGAGGACAATAAAGAATGAATAGACAGACAGACAGACAGACAGAAAGATTGATATATAGATGGATGAATGAATGGATGGATGGATGGATGGATGGATGGATGGATGGATGGATGGATGGATGGATGGATGGATGGATGGATGGATGGATGGATGGATGGATGGATGGATAGATAGACAGCAGGGGTTTTTCTCCAAAAAGCCCCCAATCCCCTTCTTTGTACAAGCAATCCCCCTGATAGAACTCTTCAAACCAAATGTGAAGTTAGTGGTTAGACTCCGATTTTAGTACATTAATAATTACTGATGACTGTGTGTAATGTTTTTTCTTTGAGGTCTTAATACGCCTGCTTTACGGGCATAAGGCACGAGCATGATCCCTTTTACAGTTATTTATCTGCAGTGATGAATAATACGGCCAAGAGGATGGGATCGGACAACACTTTGACAACACTTGTCAGATTGGATACTGATCAGGGTTATAAATGAGCACACGTGAACTGATATAATTTAAAAAAAAATAAACACCAAGCTAATTCTGCCACAACCCTCACGATGCATAGCTATTTGATCACTGCAGCTCCTTAACTCCGAGCCAACGGTAATATTTTCTCATCACTTCAGTACTTGAACTTGTTGTCCAACCCCCCTTATATTAGCAGTTATAAAAATAGCATGAACACAGGGTGAGAGGGACTGACTGTTTAAGACCGTGCATCGCCATCCAGAGTGGTGCAAGGAAAGCAGCAGGGAAGGCTAAGACTCTATTCCTACTGCACCGTTCCTTCCTCAACCCTCATCCTCGTCACATTTTCCCTCCCTATGCTCTTCATCCTGGCACATATTTCACAACCCAACATCGGTTTAAAAGACTTCAGCCCAAGGCTTTTGCACATATACACATTCACCCTAGATTTCCCGGAGCATAATTCTCTCCAATAGCTTCAACTTATGAAAAGTGCCATGTTCAATTTCAGCCTCGAGCAATGACTCAACCCCCCGCTCCTCACCACGGGGGCTTGAGTCATTGCTAGTGTATGGGTTGATGAATTATGGCACGGGATAGATTGTTTTTTACGTTTACAGCCCAGCTCAATCGCAGTTAACAGCTTGCCTTTAGAGTGAGAGTGGTGGAGGGATTCAAAGGTAAAAACAGAGTGCCCAATGGATTGCTTGTGAGTGTACTATGTCACATTTTTTCATGTTTGTTGGCCATGTGTCTGATATCTGTCCTTAAGTTGATTTTAGTCAAAACCGTCATCAGCCATTGACTCCCAATCAAAACTGTAAAAGGCACACGCTTTTTATATCTTAAATCACATAAACCTGTACTCAACCGTGATGCTTTAGTCAAAACAGACCAAGAGAATGGTCGACATATCATGATGTTGTGGAAGGTGAGGATTTACATCAGTTTTCAGGCTTGGAAATGTTGGCCAAGGAGGCAATGTTACTGTGAAACACAACAGAAAATAGAAAAGTAATTTTAAGTTTGCATGAAAGTATTAAACTGTTCATTTTTAGTCAAGGAAAAATTCAGAAGATATCTTTGAAAGTGGCTTTTCCGTTTCGGTGGCTGTGGTCAATTTGAGACAATATTACACCGTTGAAATTCAGGGAGAACACAAGTAATCTACACAAAGGTACGTATACTATCAGAAGTATGTTTACAGTACAGTATCTGTATTCAGTTTTAGCCTCATATTTATTTTACTGTTAAAAAGCATGCTTGACCAAACAGTTAGCCATTTTCTGATAAATTTAAATTATCTACGATAGTAAATTATTCAATGCCCCAAAGAAGAAAAAAGAAAGATATTTGAAGCATCAACATGTTGCTTCCTACCAGAGGTTAAAAGAAAAATCAAAGTTTTTTGCATATTTTGCAGTGATGATGACTGTCTTTCCATTGAAGCACAGTCTGAAGACAAAACACATCTTTGTAAATATAAGCACAAATGCTAGCTCTGAGACGGGACCAAGACGTGCCAGATTGTGAACACAGTGACGACTAAGCTAAAATAAATTTAACTGTCGAATGGATTACCATGGTCTGCAGACCCATCAACAGTGTTGATGATCACCAGATTTCCTCAGGTCATCATGCCAGCTACCCTCGAAAAGAACTGCTGCCTAGGAAATTTATAAATTCTATGAAAGCGATGAAAGTAGCCGTAGGAATAAGCTTTTGGGTTTTCTTCGGCATGGCAAGATTTCATTTTGAAAAAAATTTAAATGCAAGCTGTTCATAATGTAAATGTCTGATCATTCTATTCATGAGTCATACGTCTATTTGTTTTCTGTAACCACTTATCATTTGCAGAGGTGCAGAGGTGGTGGGGGCTGGAGCATATGCCCGCTGACAATACGAGGTATGATTTTAATTAAGATGGACAGGGTTCCCCTAGCAAGTTTACAAAAGTAGGATTTACATTTAATATACTTTCACCAGTTAGCAACGATTGTAGTCTACATCCTATTCTTCTTATGGTGCATGTGGGTGGGACAGGGGTCCATGGACATCAGCCAATTCAGCGATTGATGCAACACATACTGCTTATGCTTACCCCTGTCTACTGCCGAAGGCAGCTACAGCGGGCATGTCAACATTGTAACTGGGCCACAGAGCAATGTAAGAAGGTGGTTTGGACTCACGAATGACATGTTAGTGTTTCTTTTAAACTATTTGGACAGCTAGGTGACAGCAACAGACTGCCTCTGTTGTGATATGAGCACATAATTTAAGTTATTAGTCATGTTTCTTTTATTATTTACCATACTTTATGAATTGTATTAATCTAAATCATCAAATGCTGAAACAAACTTTTATT
This sequence comes from Lophius americanus, assembly GCA_037951165.1. Taxonomy (NCBI): domain Eukaryota; kingdom Metazoa; phylum Chordata; class Actinopteri; order Lophiiformes; family Lophiidae; genus Lophius; species Lophius americanus. Next base: position 8,539,458 of record JBBDHG010000028.1, on the reverse strand, counting down.
TGGCCCTTCTTCCCGGCAGACTTACGATTGACTCCTTCCTCATGTAACTGCAATGATCCACAAAGGGTAGGTTGATTGTTTGAGGCTTTGCCTTTTCTGACATTATTTAACAATCTAACCGTCTTTTATTTGCATCAAATGATGAGATACTAATTTCTTTTGTTTGGGAAATGTTGGTAAATACAATTGGATTTGTTTAAGATGTCATGAATTGATTCAGTGAGCAGATTCATTTATTTTGCTAGGCTAACAATAGCTAGAAGCTAACCCTCACTTGGCTGGCCAGGTAGCAGCGATGCTAATTATATTTATATTGTCTTTGGTTTCAGTGTATTTTGTGTTATATGCTGTTCTGTTAGAGGCTGTGGAGAGCTTACCCTATTTTTTTTTGCCAGGAAAAACATCTTGCTGATAACATCTTGCTGCCAGAAAGCAACACACCTTCAGAGAGCTGGGGGTCTTAAATAATATTTTACTGGTGGGTCTAAGGTTATGGCTGATAATTGATCTGTATTCATATTTAAAAACTCTGATTTTTAGAAAATATTAATTAATATATCGCATTGACTTCATTTTTGTAAATATCTGCTTTTTGGTAATTTGATGCCAGGAAAGTGTTTCAAGGTCGTTTCTAAGATTCACTAAACCCATAGTGAAAAGGGCATGTTAATTTAGGGCATTTAGAAATTATTTTACATCATTGTTCTTGGGAAACATTTTACAGCTTCCCATTATAATAACACATTGAAAATAACATGATTTTCTACATCCCTTTGCCCTCTATCCATCTGTGAATTCTACCATCTGACGGCAGCCAGTCAGTATCAGTGGCCTTGTTCACGCTGAGTCAGTGCCTACTACCACAGCTCCCAGCAACACATTGAGCCCTGAGCCTGACCAGCAGGAGATCCGGAAAGGCTCAATATCACCAGGGCACAAAGGGCCAGCTGCTCGCAGAGCCCTGGCTTCATGCAGAAGTAAACAGGGCTTATTGAATGCACTAGAAACATGTGACCTATCTATTTATAGTCTTGTTCTTCCAAATCGAAAAACTAGTGGCAGAATCCAGAACCTAGAAATTTTAATTTTGAGAATTCCATTGAGAGTCTACACCAGCTGGCCATAACTTTATAACTGAAGGGTGACGTGTGAATAACATTGATAAATTACGGAGAAAGTGAACGTTTTGTCCTTAGAGTTGTTTTTGTTGGAAAGAGGAAAAATGGGCATGTGTAAGGATCTGAGCAACTGACAAGTGCAATATTTAATTGGCTAGAAAACTTGGTAGGTGCATCTCCAGAGCTGTAGGTCTTGATAGATGTTCCTGGTCTACAGTGGTCTAAAGTAGGGCAACAGGTGAACCAGCAAAAGCATCATGGTACCTAAGGCTCATTTATGTGTATGTGGGGTGAAAGCTAGACCCTATCTGATCTCACAGTGCAGGTACTGTAGCACAAATTGCTGAAAAAGTTAAGGATGGTTCTGATGGAGAGTATTTGCACACCAAGGTCCATTATTAAATTATTTGCATGGTGCAATTCCATTCAAAGCCAATGCAAGGCTGTGAGTAGATGGGAATTCCTATTATTGACTCAAATTATGTTAGGAGAACAGTGCAAATCAAGTATTGGGAAAAATACAAAATTGCAAAATTGGTGTGATATTTGTGTGATTTGGAAGCAATCAAATCAACGACTATTTCCAGACATCAAACCTCTAAATGACAGTTAGACATTCATGAGGAATCAGAAGAGAAGTTTACTGTTGCTGATTGTGGAGCTGTGGCTACACCTCAGAATAATGCCGTCACAAGTTTTTTGGACATGTCTGTGACTTCTACAACAAACAAAGTGCAGTTTACTTCTGTCAACATGGCAAGATTACCAATGCTCATAATGTTTGCGTTATTTTCATGACTGATACGAGGAAACTCAAATGATCCCACATGACATTTGCTGTTGTAGAGTGAGTGACAAAAACACTGAGCCACAGAAAATTGGTCTTGTGTATGGTGTGAAAACAGCATAAATAACCAATATTCAACTAGAATAGACATCCACCATCATTATTCAAAAACATCATTCTAACTAGTGTGTTTTTAGTGTGCCAGAGGTAAACCTAGTGTTACTACTTTCTCCACAGTTGACCAGTTTAACTTCCAGAGCCCCTGACATTCACCTGGAGTTCACTATATTATACACAGCAGCAATCCTATTTTTGTCCCATTTGTACAGTAAAAGTTGGTTGCTAATCTGACCATTACATTCCTTTCTGCCTGTGTTGTACTCCCAGGGATGAGGTACCTAGGAAGTCTCTGATAACAAGGCACTCAGTCGCAAACCTCCACCAAGGCGCAACACCTCTGGGATGTGGTAAGACTATCTCTGTGTAAAATTCAATGCAGATTCTTCGATAAATGTAGGCGTTTCATTAGGGTACCTTATAAAGGCCAACAGATGTAGTATTAATGGATTACATCATCACATTTTAAATCGAAAAATCGAGGTTGTTCGATAGTCGTCAGAACTCTACAACGTTGCCTTCCAAGTCCATGTTCATTTGATACACCCGCTCAGCATATTTGTGCCCCAATCCTGATCCCACAGATGCTCATTTGGAGCATGCAGTTTGGATTTATTAGTTTTTTGTGTGCGCAACAAACTAAGGTTACACACACCTGTGTGGTGGTGTGTTGTTTTGCGTAGAAATTCATGTTGCATGCTCAGAATGAGCAGCTGCGCACACAGTCTGCTCCACTTTGTCCTGTATGGTAATGATCCTGTAATGACTTACCAGTTACCCGTCCAAGGTTTCTTTGCCTCTTCCCTGCAATAAACCACCTAGCTCCTCCTCCATTGTACCATAACAACAGGCAATTTTTGGCAACAAACTAAGGTTGGTTTCATGATTTCATAATTTACTGTATTTAGATTTGTGTGTTTAGAAGTCTTAGATTTAGGTTTCTCATCTTTCATAATAATAATAATAATAATAATAATAATACATTTAATAACAGTGTAAGGGGGTTATTTTTGGTTTTTGTAAGACGTCAGGAACCGTTACAGTTTTTTTACATAAGTTATTTATCTAAAACAAGGTTGATTTGCTGTAAAGTCACGCACCATGGGACAAATTAATGACTATATAGGGTATCCCATTGTATTGCTAAAAAACGTCAAAAGTGATCTCTCTTGCAGTCGTTAAGAACATGTTATTATGACGTCACATCATGAGGTCATGATGTAAAATCACAAAATTAACTACGCCTATAGTGTTGTCCCCTAACAGCAAGGGTGTATCCCAGAAAAGTCCCTGAAAAACATTGTTTTTTGTAAAAAAAGAGAAAATAAATCTACCTGGTCAGTAAACGATGAACTATTTGAGTAAAACATGATATATAATAGATATATATCCTTGAGTCAATTTATTTGCACCAAAAGTCGACCAACGGTTGCAAAATATGGCACAAAAACCTTTGGCGAAAAAGCTTCTCATATTGTTGGTAATATGCAACCAACTTTTTCCAAAATCAATCCAGTTCTTCCTTAGACTAATGTGTGTGTGGGTATAAAATTAGGAAATTATTCATTTCTTGCATGAAGGATATGCAGAGGCAGACATGGCAGCCACAATATTGATTCCACAATACCCAGGAACGTTTTTGGATATAATATAGTCTCTAAAATATGCCAAAACAAACCTCTGAGTTAAATTTCATGCAAATAGGTCCATTAGTTTTTCATCAATTTTGCTAACAAACAGACAGACAAACCAACATAAGTAAAACATAACCTAATTGGCAGAGTGATGATAGTTAAAGCCCTGCAGATTGATGACACAAACATCATGAATCTTCAAATCTTATGCACACTAAAGTAGAATTTTCCAACACAACTTTTAAATCAATATTTAGCCATTCGGTGTTTTTTCAAACAAAGATAAACTCGTAGTTATCGGAAGCAGTGGTTCTGAATACAAACATCAAAGTGAGTAACAGATTGTATGTTCTCATTGTGGCAGTAATATAGCCTACAGCAGGCTTAATAAATGTTGCAAATATGAGAATAGTAGCTTTAAAACAGGAACACCCCCTATATATTGGTTTATTTAATGCATCTAAATAGGATAAACATTCATAGTGCAATTTCCCAGTCGTAACAGAGTTTCGACACAATTTTGTGACGGTAGACACGCCTCGTGGTTCAATGATGAGGCAGGTCAACAGTAGGAACATGTGATGAACAATGTTATGTGTATTTGCAGGTAAATAAACATTAGATGTTCAATAGATGCATGTATGAAGGTGTTAAGCGCAGATGGTTGCAGTAAATAAGGGAAAGTTGGTTGTTTATTACAGTTTTGTGTGTACTGGTAGAAGTAAGTTGCTGTTGTTAGCCATACTGTAATAGCAGGCTAACGATATAGCAATGCTAAAAGGACCCTGTGGCGGTACATATTTAGAGTCTTTGCTTGATTTTGCCCTGTAATGTAGGAGCAAACAGTAAATCAATACAAACATTTTATTTGAAGTATTCTCATAGCCTATGGTTAATATGTTTTGGTTAAAGTATACTCTGCTGACATACCTTTTAGCAAGAAGTTTATACAGAAATGTAAAAAATGTCTCGTGTTTCTATGACGAGGCGAGACAACGGCAGGAATATATGACTAATGATGTCGCTACTTTGTCTGTATTAGCAGAGCAAAGTTGAAAAGAAATTTCCAAAATAAAGCACATTGGGTGCCTTATTCAAGTTCGATACACAAACCAAATTGAAAAGTGAAAGTAGTTTTGCCCAAATAAGCAGCAACAGCCCTCCCTACATTTAGGTGCATTGTCATGGTGGAAAGGCTTAACAGATCTAGGATTGAGGCATTTATAATGGGTTATGTACTGTTTCCGGCGGTTCTGTATCCAATGCACTTGAGTGGGAACGTTGCTTAATATTGCTCTGACATGGCAAGCCACACTCAGTGTCTGCATTAACCGCCTGCAGCTCAACCTAAGCTCTGATCAGTGGCTTGTGAAGGCACAGGCATTGAGTGTGCACACACAAGACAAGGCCCATAAATCTCTCCATCTACAATTTATTTTACATGTCTCCTTAAGAGAGTTGATGCACAGTAAGTGTGTTATCAGTGATTGTGGTTAGAAATAAACAGTTGTGCTCAGGAAGAAAAGATGTCCTATCTCTTCTGTTTTATATGACCAACAATAGCTGCAATATTTAACACAAAATAATACAGTGACCATTTGTAGGACATGGTCAGTTACAGAGGATAAAACCGGCATTACATAAAATTACGGTATATTAGACTGATGCAGTTGAAATGATTATTAACATATGGTTTCTGTAGAAATTAAGGTTTGCTCTCAAAAAATATTGAATGTTTTTTACGGGAAATGTAATGTACATACCATTAAAATGTGTAATTCATGGAGAATAACACTTTTACTTTTTAGGTAATAACTTGCTTGTGACAATGGGTATTTTTCTTATAATTTTATCAAACGATTATGTTTTCACGGTGGTTTTTCCACATATTTAGACCAAAAAAAATAGTTATTTACTATTTCTTGATTTAGGGCAATTCATCTTCATTCGTCTTTTACTGGTGTACCTGACAGTTTTTTGCTGTAATTTTTTACTGACAATTGTTATTGTGTATGTACATTTAAATAAACAGCACCAAAAAAATACATTTAGCAAGAGCATACCTATATTTCTACTGAAACAAAATGTTAATAGTATTTAATTGTGAAATATTGTGATTTCAAGTTTGGAAAAAAAATGTATGTCCTTGTACTGTAAACAAGCTTACAGTTACAGTTATTTTCATGGTATTTTGCTTTAATGTCTTACACATGGTCACTTCAATTTTTACCAGGGAATACTGGCAACCACAGCTGCTGTTACTTAACCGTAAATTACACAGATATTTTTTGCCGGTGTAAATTATTATTTATGATGATTTAAGAAAAAGTCTAATATTTGATATAAATACCCTTTCACACTCTACAGCATGTGTTTGATCCTGAAAACAGAACGTGATCCACTTGCGCTTAATTTCACTTTGCTTTTGCATTTGGCTCAGAGCCAGCTAAGCATCTGAGGATTAGTGCAGACACCTGTGTGTATGAAAAAGCAAAGACAACCAATTTAAACGTCCCATAAACTAACATACAGTATTTGAACCGACTTGTGTGATCCCCACCAACAACATCATAAATATACTCCTCTGTGGCATGTTTATGGTTGGTTTGGTAGATGTGCTAAATCTAAGTGATGTTTAGTATAAAATCTGAAGAGTCAAGGATTCCTTTTCCCATCAGGCTATAAGCTTCCCTGTGAGAGCTGCAATCCCACAAGGCAGCCCACAAGACTCTGATTTCTGAGAGCCTTTGTCACGGATGGTATTTCTGTGTAATAAGAAATGATAATCAGAGAAAGAAAGGTCAACCTGTCGGAGATTAAATTCTGTCAACATGCAAACAAAGATGTCTTAGTTAGATGTCTTCAGAGAATAATAAAATGACGTAGAATAAATCACTCACATGTTTGCAGAGCAATACTTAACCTCTGCTGACTATGTCATTTTTTCACCTGTGTGTGTTTAAATATTGAGCCATCAACTGGATTACTCAAAAACTAATTACTGCTAATCCAGATAAAGGGAAAAGTAGTCATGATTTTTTCTTTCCCATTTTATAACATAGCAGCATTTTTTTTTCCCATGGACTTGAATTTCTAAGGAAAGCCTGTATAAATCATGATGCTGGTTGGCATCTTAGAGAGTGTAATTTGTTGCAGGGCCACAAATATCTGGCCCTTAGAAATTCAGTGACTTGAATAATACTCACAGTGTTATGTGTTGGATTTTTGCGTATTGCTTGAGCCAAAGTAAACAGTTTATACTCCACTGAGTGACAAAGCCGACATAATGCAAAAACAAACTTAAGCAGTTTGAGCAAATACCTACACTGAATTTATTAATGCTACTATAGTCGTACCATGTATCCTTGACTCTGTCAGATTGGCTTGACATGACGAGCTAGGGTCTCACCACAGAAGGACAGTAGGATTTTTGAAAGGTCAAGTGGCTTCCATACTGGAACTCGTGCAAAAATTAATACTCAATACATACTTTATTCTGGATAAGCTGTAAAATCTAATGAATAGTTCCTCTCTCAACCTTTCCGCAATTTCATTGAAATCCGTTGAAAACTTAATTTATCCTTCTTATAAACAAACATCGGTCACCAACTCTCATCCGTTGTGACGAACTGCTAAACCCATGGCCACCAGGGGGCTCATATGAGCACCAAAAATGTCTCAAATCATAATTCTTTTTTTTAAGATAGTGGAATATTGAAATAGATTGTACGACGAATAATTAGGTGAGTAAATGCATAAAGTCGAGTAGTTTATTCGGAAATTTTTCCAAATTTTCGGAACCATTTCATAAACTGACAGCTTTATATTTTTGTAGTAAACCATTTGTTGTCATCTTGTTACAGGTTCATCTGATCTATTTGATCGATTTAGTATATATATATTTTTATTGCATTATTCATGTAGGAAGAGACATTATATTTATTTATTTCATTTTATGACTTGTTTGCAGCTTTACAAAAGGCATTTTTAACAAAATAAATATGAGTGGTTTTTGGACTAAGTGTATTGGACCACAATACACTTATTGCACCACAGCCACCATACCACATATTGATTTGTAACTTTGAATCCTGAAGAGGGAATAATCATCGTCGTAAAATCATGCCAGGTCGACTTTGGAATGATGCACACCTGACAAAACTGATAATCAGTGTGTTAAACTTAATTACAAACTCTGCTTAAGGCTGTGAAGGTCTTGGGTCGACTCTGGTGGGTACCATTCACGTTACAAAATTACAATGAGTAAAAAATAGTGATGTAGAGGAACAGCACTTGGAGAAGGCCAAGTAAGGAAATGCATTTCCTCACTTTTGATGTTCTTCTAAAGTCCCGTATTCAGGTCTGCTGGAGTAGCTTTATGAAATCCAGCCTGGCAGTAATGACTTCCACAGCACTTTAGCAGTATCTCTGTCTCATACACACACACACACATTCCACTTCCCCTTCCTGGTAAAGTACAGGATGTGCGGATAGAGAACTAAGCAATTTTTTTCCCCGTCTGCTGTTGCCAGGAACGCTTTATGGGCCATGTGAATATTGGAGTTCTCTGCCGGAAAGACTGCTTGATTCAATCAAGCAAGTCACTGCCTTGTAAAGTCATTACACTTTGTGCAATGTCATGTGTTCTGTAGCGGCTGGAAAGTCCTGTGATCTCCCCCGGCCTAGCGGAACCACGTGTGCCTGGCGCGTCATTACCTATAAATAGCCATCACCAACTCACACTTTAGAAAATTCAATCAGAGATGCTTCCTCTGGAACCAAAATATGGCATGATGTCCTTGTTAACTTGTCCTCCGAGCAGATTTAAAAATAAAAGTCTCACTTTTGTATTGAATATGCACACCCTGAGAGCCGGAGGGTGCGAGATTTCAAAAGACATGGGTAGAAGATGAGATGAGAAGAGAGATTATGGGGTAGAGTGGGAGGAGGAAGTTAATATGAAGGCAGCATATGAAAGGAAGAATAAAAATACAGTGACCTCACTGATATCATCTACTGCAATTGTGTCACTTTCTCTGAGAGGGACAGAGGAGCTGCAGGGAAAACTTAAAATATGCATACAGGAAAAACTGAGAGGCTGGAGAAAAACAGAGACAAGTCAATGTGTAGAAAACAAAAACAAGAGGGGAGAGGACAGGAAGTACTTTTAAAGGCTCTGGGGAAGGTGAAATCAGTGTGTCTTACCTGATTAGATGATATGGCTGCTGGGACGGAGAAGTGAGGAGAGTCAAAGGGTCCCGGGGTGGTCTGGGTTGGTTGGGAGGCTTGATCTGGCTGGAAACAGGGCTTGAGGGTGGTCCAGCAGAGGGGAGGAAGGATGGAGTGACAAGGAGACGGGGAGGCTAAAGGGGGGAGAAGATGCTGCTTGTCGCGCCCTCCCTTACTCTCTTTCTTTTTCTCTTTTCTCCCTACAACATAGACACGCTCGGAGGCAGACACCAAAACCCAGAGTCACTCAGATAATAGGCAGAGAGATTGTCTTTACATTTACACGCTCTGCCACGGGGGAAGGATGGGGTGAGCTCTCCTCCCACTCTACTCCAGGCAGCCAATGGAAGACAGAGCAGAGGTGCTCAAGCAGCCAATGGAAGTGGAGTCAGCCAGTGCATTGCCCAAGCCAATAAGTGCACTAGCTCATATCCAGTTGAAAAAATTACAATAAGAAGGCAAAGCTTCCCCACATCAAGAGCTGCAGCGGAGATCAGAGCGTTTCAGGGCCACTTTACATATCCCAAAATCACGTTACGTTCCTCTAAAGACCTGCCGACAGACAGCTAAAATAGCCACAGTCAACTGGATTTTGGAATTACTCATGTACAATCAAATACGATGACACACACAGGCATGAGTTCACATATAAAGGCTCTCACACACACACACATACAACAAACACACACACACATTCCCTTCTTCCACACACCGAAGATTAAATTCATAATCATCAGCAACAATGAGCAGAGAACGTTTCTTCAGACATTGTTGCTTGTGCGTTCATTAAGGAGCATACTTCACATCTGGGAGTCGAATTTTATCAATCGATGGCTCTGGCAGGATAAATGATTCATGGTGAAATCAGTTTGAGGAATTCCACTCCTGCTATATGCCAAAGGGAAGTGATGGAAGCACCACTATTTTTTTTACTGTAAAAGCAGTAAAAGAAGCAGTTTTTCTCTTGTTCTTTTTGTCAGCAAACACAGCACAGCAACTTGCTGAAAGGTATATTTTTTTCTGAAGGGATGGAGAGAATTCTCAGGGGTGGCCAGCTGTTCGTGATGCAGGGTTTTTTACTTACTGCTGTGAAACTCTGGCTTTTCTTCTTGGTTTGCACCAGCGATAAATTCAGGGAAGACTTCCAACTCACACAGAAACACACACACACACACACACACACATGGACGACATGCTTCATTCTCCTAGATCATCGGACACACCCTCACATTTGGCGGTTTATTTAAGCTGCCACGATTCCCATCTCTCCCTCTGCCGGTTAGCACCTTTTCTGCTCTGTGTGCTTATGGCTGCCTGGACTTTCAAATGGGTTTTATTTTTGAGAGTAGTTGGTTTAAATAAACCTTTACCAAATCTCAGTTTCATTTATAAAATATTTTTTTATATCTTCTCTGGGAAAAATCCATTATTGAGATTAAGATTATGCATCAAATATGACACCTGCAGGGCCGGCATGGGGAAATGCAGTGTCTGTGAAGTAGTAGGTGAGATCCAAAACACGTAAAATGGTGCTCCAAGGGAGGACGTCCTCCCTAAGTAATTGACAACCAGAATTCAATAATCCACATTTACTCTTCTATTCTCTTCCACTGTAAGTCGCTTGAGTGTGATGTACTGAGAGTAATTCACTAGTCGCCACTGTTTTTGAAATATTCTTCTCATCATGTTTACCAGTAATCTTTAAAGATAGATTATTTCTTATGTGGTCAGGTGTGTCAGGGTAATGGTCAAATGGCAATGGATCCAAAGGATAGTATGTTTTTTCTTCACGGCTTTAAACCTCCTTTTAGTCTTCCCTTTTATACCCTGCTTGGTAGTTCAATCTACAGCATCCCGCTGCCACTAGCCCTGCTTTGCACATGTCCAAACCATCTCAATCTGGCCTCTCTTGCTATCTCTCCAACCAACGTCTAACCAGCCTGACCATGCATTCAAATGGAGATTTAGCTAAAGTTCAATCAGAGTGATTATTTTCTGACACTAGGGCCACAATTACCGCTCACTACACTCTGTTATCCACACTCCTCAAACATGCTTGGTCTCAATTACCTACATCACGACCTGGGGCATTAATTGATATCAGCTGCACCCATTCCTAGAGCTGCATCCATCCTTTCACTGTCACACATGCTTATGCTCATCATCACCTCATCACCATCAGCTGCTGTCTTTAAATACGACTCTCTCCATCCATTTAGTTCTTGCATCTTGCATGTTCTTGTTCCGTCCACCTCCCCTTCTCCACTTAGTCCTCGCAGATCAAGTCATCAGCCACCAGCAGTAGTATCCAGACTTCAGAGGGGGGATATTTCATGCTGCTGCTCAGGGCGGTGACCCTTAAATCATCATCTTCTGAAGAGTCTGAGTGTCAGAGACTTTATCACATTATCACACATCTGCTTATGTAATACATGTAATAAACGATTCATCTTTTTGACATCTCGTCTTATCAAAATATTTTTGTTTTGAATTGGATTCAAAACGATTTCTGGTCTGTCATGAATGCAGAATCTATCTTGTTAGGGGCGACGCCGGCTCAGTTGATTGAGCGGTAGTACACCTATTTATCGATCCCCGGCCCCTGCAGTCCACATGTCAAAGTGTCCTTGAGCAAAATACTGAACCCCAAGTTGCTCCCAATGGCCGTTCCATTGGTGTGTGTGTAGTAGTCGAGCACACTAGAAAAGCGCTACATAAGAACGGTCCATTTACCTTTTACTTACCTGCATGCACCTGATGAGGTTGGCGCCTAGATGCCAAAGTCAAACTATGTTCTCCTTCTAAAATACTAAACATTTTAAATCGGGAGTTGGTTTCTATCACCACTCTATCTTTAAAGGCAGAGAAATGAGTGTGAGCCTGGGGTACTAACATCTACCAATCCTGCGTTGGTCCCTTGCAACAACCATGTCTCAGACTCCCAAAGAGCAGATGTTGGTCATCTGCAACTATGTCTTGCTGATTTGTTGTACCCACTGCCATGGAGCACAAACCTCATACTACACCATGTTGAAACTCACCCAGGGGTTACAGTCAATTGATGGTTCACAAGTTAAATGTGGTTCAAGAACTGAAGGCCATGCTGGAGCTGGAAGTATAGTGTGATTAATGTGTAGGGGCCTTTGAATCGCTTTTCAGGGCAGTGTTGAGAGGAGACCTTGAACAGACCCTTACTCACGTTCACAAATGTGGATGCTTGAATGTCTGTCCTTCACCTAACCTGCATGTGCTTGAGCTGTGGGCAAACATTCAGCTACTTTGACCACATTCAAGGTTCTGGGTATTCAGGCAGCACTATTTATTAGTTAAACAGTGGAAAGTAGAATTGGAAAGTTTCACTTGAAGGATTTAAATTAGTACTCAAGTATTCCTTTGTTCAAATAATGAATGCAGCATAATCAGTTCTGCTATTGCCTTTTTCTATTCATTTGTATCATCCATAATACTTTACATGTTAGTGGGACAGGGCAGGGGATGAATGATTTGGCATTTGAACCCTTTAGAGCACATACGTCAAACTCAAGGCCCGGGGGCCACATCCGGCCCGCACAACAATTTCACAAATTCACTGTGATAGCCGGTACGTCAATCAATAGAGCCAGTTATAAGTTTTAACTGGCAAGGTGCGTTTGTGTCCTTTAGCCGTTCAACATATGTCAGGGCTATAAGGTTAAAAACAAGAAAACACATAAAGTTGCTGACATTTAATGTGAAAATACAGCGCTAGGCTGCTCATACACCCGACTCTTTTCTAATTTTACTGTTTTATGTTGACAGAAGCCTCCAGTCTAACAAAACTTAATATTTGAAGATGGCTGAATAAGTCCAGCCATTTACCAAGGGACATTTAAAGTTCATTTTTGTTGATGTTTAAAAAATTGATTGCTTCCAGATGTGATTTCTAACTTGTAAACTTTCTGGCTGTTATTGATGCCGGTGAATAAAAACTTTTTATTGGAAATTATTCTGCGAATATGCTGATAGAGAGGGAGACACAACAATTAGTTATGCTGATATATTTTGAATTCAATCTGTGATTTGAGTATTATCTTTTATGTTGGTTTGTTCAGAGGTCTATAAAATTCCCTAATAAAATAAGAATAAAATTGTCAAAATACCTCAGATTAAAAATGGTCAGTTTGGCTTCGATGTGGTCTCCATCTTTAATTTTGACAATTTTGGCATTAACCTTAACCCGAAACCACTTCAAATTATGTAAAACATGCCAATGTTTTGCATCATTTTGCAATACAACATTGACACTCCAATATGTTCGGTATTTCTTCACTTTAGTATACCGTATTAGAATAAAGAAAAATAAAACAACTAAGGTTAGGGTTAGTTATCACTCCAGAGTGATCTTAGGATTCATAGGGTTAAGAAAAGTCATGATCTTACACATTAAGGAATTTGTTGATCAAATTAACCAACATGAGAAAAATTAAGTAGTGGAGGTGGAAACTGCTGGCCCTACTGGGTAGATTGAAATAACTATTATTTTTGAACATCTCCAGTGATGCATACAGCAAAAAATTGATCTGCACTGTTGGACATCAATTTGTTGAATGTTTCTGGAGGAGTATTGACCAGAAAGTACTTGAAAAATGTTTAGGAGTATAAAAATAGACCTAAATACCTATAATGTAATCCTCGACAGCAAGGATATATCCCTGAAAACTCCCCAATCCCCTTCCCCCTACAAACAATCCCCGTGATTGAACTCCTCAAAGTAAATTTGTAGTTATTTCCACAGTATTTTTAGGAAAAAAGTTGTCACAAACTGGTAAAGTATGAAGTATAGATTAAGATATGGATAAAATGTGATGTACACAAGATGGATCTCCTCGAGTATATACACTAAGTTTGGACTAAGTCAGATCAATGGTTGAGAAATTATAGCCCAAAGACGTTTGGAGTTAAAGCTCCAAATATTGTAAGAAAAGAACAACCGACCTTTCTCAAAATCAATCCAGTTCTTTATCGCCCTAAAGTCTATGGTGGTTTACAGTTTGAAAATGATCTATGAAACAGATTCAGAGTTATGGCATTAACACGAAGGAGCTGCGGCGGCAGAGGAAGCAGCAAAGTTATAATACAAAAAATGAATGTGCAGTGCAAGCTGGGACAGGAATATTAACTGAAAATCAAAAGCAACACTTAGAAATTCAAATTCAAATTCAACAAATAATAATATCAAGGCCTATGCTGTCATCACCAACAGCAAGGGTTTATCCCCGAAAAGCTTTCAATTCCCAGCCTATGATTCCCAATTATACAAGCAGTCCCCCTGATTGAATTCCTCAAATTAAATATAACTTTGTTATGTCTGAAAAACAGTGTTTTTCATTAAAAATAATCCCCTAGTGAGTTGAATATTATATATGCAAGATAAATCTCCCCCAGTTGATTGATATGTAAAAAATTTGAAATAAATCAGACTAACGGATAGTATGTTAAGTCAAGAAAACAGTGTGTTTTGGAAAATAAATCTCCCCCTCCTGAGTAAAATATGAACTGCTAAAGTTAAATATAATACACTGTATAAAGGTTTATCTCCTTGAGTCGATCATATGGACCAAATTTTGACAAAATCGAACCAGTTGAAAATTATAGCCTGAAAACTTTCCGAGATAAAACCCCCTCTAGTGGTGGAAATATACAACCAACCTACCAAAATCAGATTTATGTAGTTAGAAAATTTGAAAATGTTCCATGAAATGATTTTTGAGTCCTCCCGTTAACATGAAAGATCCGCGGCGGATCCACATGCGGACCCTCCAAGGATGATTCCATAATTTTACCAACTTTTAGGGGATTCAATAATTATTTGAGTAGAATTTGTAAGAAAAAGTTACAAAGTGCTATGCAGCGTAAAACAAAGAACTGGAAGGCACCAATGACAATTAGTTCTGTGCAGTCACGTGTCACCGAACTTGTCCAAATAATGTGTTAGACTTCTAGACTAGAATATCAACGCTTTGATTGATCATAATATTTGAATGTCAGTACTTGTCAGACAACTTTACAGGCAGTGTTGAAAACTTCAAGGAACAGTCAGTATTGTATCTCAGTCGAGGTGGTCGGAGAATTTATTTGAAGCCCTTGTGATAACTATTTAACATTAATATTCAGTTTCATTGAGCAACCGGTTTGATGATTTACCATTTTCACAAGCAAAGGAACCTCATTAACAAGTAATGTGTCCCATTGTTCTGCCACCTTGACAAAGAAGATGAGGCTGCTCATAATGAAAGGAAGAGAAGAGGAAGAGGCTTCAAGGTGGTGATGTCATGCTGATTCCAAGCTACTGTTTTGAAAATACAGGTTATGAGCAAAGGTGTGGTGTATGAACTGCCAAGTGTTGACAATGTTGATTTCAGGCTCCTATTGACAGATTTCTTATTAAAGTGTACCTGGAATTTATCTATCTATTAAATGTATACATCTGTCTCGTATATATTTCTGAAAAATATATTATATTTTTCAGAAATATAATATATTTCAGATTATGGTAATTTTGTTCCAATGAGCAATGTATGATGTAAATTTGAATGACAATAAAAGTCTATCTCAGTCTAAGTCTACATTTTCATTTTCATTTTGCAATTTCGGAGTGCCTTATGATATGGATCATCAATGATCGATTTTAGAGGTTATTGGTATCCAATATTCAGTATTTTTCTGTTTTTTTAAATTACTTTTTGGACCTCAAAAGCCTTTAATGATGGGACATCTGAAGGTGACAGCTGTCAACCAAGGGGGGCGAGCCGACAACAGGGGTATATCCCCAAAAAGTCCTCAATCCACTGAGTTGCACAAGCAAACCGCTTCTGTGACGAAAATCTAATGGAAAGTTAAGGCTGCAGTATTTGTCATAAAAAACACCCCCTACTGAGTATAATTTGAACTGCTTGAACAAAATGTGACATATTCAAGACAGAGTTCCACGAACACTCACATCTATGCACACTAACTGGAGAGGAGGAAGTTGAACAGCGAAGGAATCTAAAGGAGGGAGATAGGTGAAAAACACTCAACCAAAAGAGGGAAACAAGGACAGGAGAGTTCCAGGAAATAAACAAAGAACTAAACCTTCAAAATAAAACAGGAAACTTTACCTATAAATGACAGGAATTATCTAACTACTAAATAAAAAAATAGATCAAGTACAGAACCATGGCAGCTAGGGGGCTTAACACTTGCACTTAGGACATCTGCAAGACAATTTTATTGTCTCTTAAGATTGACTTTTTTTTACAATATTATTAATGCTTAATTTTTTACAGAAAGAAAATACTAAACTCATACCAGAGTTTATTATCTTTCAATTATATTTTATATTATCATTTACGTATTAATCTGAATTTATTTGGATTTTTTGTAATGTCTTTGTGAACAGGTTTAGCATAATTTTGCACCTTATTTTAAAGAAAGATGTTATACATGGTCACCAAATGTTTTACACATGAAGTATGTAACATCGCTGACATCATGTGACACTCGGCTTTCAGAGACAGGTCTCCATTTCATGTTTTTTTTCATCCATGACAGAGTGTGATAATAAATAACCTCAAGGTTAATGTGACCTGATGCAGGAGAGGCAGCAATGATATCACTGCAAATCTGAACCGCAGAATTCCTGTTTGGTCACATGGTGAGTTTTAAGTATTGTAATACCATTTAAATATACCCACTAAAAAAACATACACGTCCACAAACAACAACAAAGAAAAAGGGTTCTTCAAGACTTAGCGCTGGCCTCCGAGTATGATTGATATTTTATTCCACTACAGGGCTTCATAAATTGAGCTCCATAACTTTTGAAATTGTGATCATGTTGCGTAATGTGTATGCCACGCCCACTTACATCAGACTGAGTGCAGATCAGCTGAAGTTGGTGCTGGTGTGTCAGAACGTGCCTTCATTGGGTAATATCTACTATCTACGGGGGACAAAGGGTACAGGCAGAGAAAGTATATAAGACATTTACCCCGGGTCCACTACGCCCTTGGCTGTAACACTGGAACTAAATGACCGATTGGCATTTTGGTTTAAAACAGTTAATAACTATTAAATGAGTTGAACGTAAATGTCTCAGATGACTACCTAATCAGTAGAATAGAAGTCCTCTAATAGAGGGCATTCCTCTGTCAATGGGCCAACAGTTCTCTGTAATTCGGGAAGTAGCCAAAATAAACACATAATTAAGGCTTACTGTTTTCTCAACTATATTTTCATAGCCAACCATCTAAATCTGGTGGATATTTAGATCCACACCAAATTGCACACACTTGCTCAAAGATACCAACCCTCTAAATATACTTGTTTTTACCGGGAATAAAAAACCCACGAGATTTAAATGGTTTGCTGCAGCAAATTGGACCAGATCTGAAAGTAATGACTGGTCTCCAGGTACCAGCCCTCTCTCTGTCCAACCGTACACTTCGTTGGATTGAATTGGCAGTGAGCCCAGCCATACACAGCACGCCAGTGCTGCACCTAGTTCATGCAGCGTTGGAAGGGAGCAGGAGCACGAAACTACCTGAGTGAAAGTGTGACATACCCGTACAACCAATACAACCCATACAGAGGGGAGAAGGCCATTGCCCAATGAGTTCTATATCTAATCTGCTCAAACAGAACGTCATGAGTGGTAAATGGCGCTAAGGCGCTTTTAACTGGTTAACCTGTAAGGTAGGTTGGCTAGCATTAAGTGTCATATGCACACTAGTAGCATACTTCGCCATAGATGCCAGCCCAATTGAATCGGGTTATTATCCGATCAAGGGTGTTGAAGAGGAGGGATGCTTGTAGGAGGCATGATTGGGTCTATAGCTGTGGGGTGTGGAGATTTGTCTGACCCGTGTGCCATTGTTGTCCCCAGATTGGACAGCCAAGTTATCTTTAAAGAGGATGATGTCAGGCAGCAGGACTGCTGCGCGATGGAACCATACCCAATCCAAATCTGAGAGTTCCTCAACAAGCTGATCCACCATCAAATGCTCCAGTATCCTTAGGGGTCAGAGGGGTCTCTGGTTGAACTTCCGGATGCCACATCGCCCAGCAGTTGCAAAAGGGCTATCGGTGGGCCACAATTTGGCAGCCTGGGATCGGCAGTTGTAATCCAAGCCGGAAAACCCCATGATTTCCAGGACAGCCCGCTTTATGTTTTTACAAGATATAAATCCTCACTGAGATGAAATATATATTTTCCAAGAGTATATACAATACATACATACATCCTCGGTGTAAGATTTGACCCTCAACTCACTTTTGAATCCCACATCAAACACATCTGCAAGATCTCCTTTCACCATCTCAGAAATATTTCCAAACTCCGTTCTTCACTCACCTTGAGTGATGCTGAAAAGCTGGTCCACGCGTTTGTCTCCTCCAGACTGGATTACTGTAACGTACTTCTCATCGGGATCCCTGATAAAAGTCTTCAAAAACTACAGTATGTTCAAAGAAGTGCTGCAAGGATCCTGATGAGAGTGTAAACACAAACACATCACCCCCGTTCTTCATTCCCTTCATTGGCTTCCCATCTCCACCAGGATTGATTATAAGATCTCTCTCCTCACTCACCAGTGCATCCATGGTAACGCACCCCCCTACCTAAAAGAACTACTCACCCCACTGACCTCAACACGATCCCTCCGTTCTACCCACTCATACCGCCTCCTCCTTCCCCGGACTAAGCTCAGAACCAAGGGTTGTCGGGCCTTCTGTTCTGCTAGCCCTCGTATGTGGAATGCCCTCCCTGACCATCTGAGGGCTCCACAGACGACTGACACATTTAAAAATGGACTTAAAACTTTCCTTTTTAGCAGAAACTATAACTTTAATTAACAATGGTGCTTTTTGGTCAGGTTTTTATATAGTTATTATTTTGTTTTTTATTGATGGTTTTATCTGCTTTTACTTTGTAGCACTTTTAGATTTGATCCAAATGTAAAGTGAATTATAAATTATAAATTATATTATAGTATTATTATTATTATTATTATTATTATTATTATTATTATTATTATTATTATTATACACATACAGCTCTCATACACTAAAATGAGGGAATACAAATAATCTCAAATGAGCCAGAACAAAGCATCCCTCAAAATGAGTACATGTGTGTATGAATAATAGTCACTGAAAATTGTAATAAATTGACTTGAATATCCGGAAACCAATTGATTTCCTTTTAAAGTAAAAATGAATTAAAGTTGTTAAAACCGAATGTCTTTGCGCAGTCTGCTTGCACAATGGCATGCAAAATTGGCTTCATTTCTAACAAGACTAATAATTCCATGGATATTTATGATGTCTGACTTGTATATCCTGTTCCTTCGATGCAAACATTTGTACCTTGACAATACATCTACTGTGAATTATCTTGTGAGAGCACTAACATTGTACAACAATGTCTTATCTGGTGGGTATGAAGCTACAGTAAGACCGTTTATAGTAATATGAAGACAGAGTCGTCTTCACACTGTCATTTACATCAGCATGGATTCCAGGACGTGGCTGATATGAGCTCTGCATGCGTGTGAGTGGGAATGGAAGAGACATTAAAAATTCATTAGAAGATGGAAGGAGACGTCACATTGAATATGAAGCCAGCTGCAGTGATGGTCCATGGGTAGTGAACCGTGAGGTTAGCGAGGTAGCTTTGAACTGGTTCTGAAGAGCCGGCTAAGGGACTTCAAGAAGGAGATGCAAAAACATGCTATCAACTGATATCTGTTTTTAACAGATATTTTCATACTCATTCATAAGAACTACGGTCTTATGGACTCCTTTGTACTATAAATCATGGAGTAACAGATCCATTTTGAAGTAGCTACTATATGCTTTTGGTCAAATGTAACAGTTATTTATGTCAATCTTAGAAAATAATATTCTCTGGGGAAATAGTCATGTGTAGGGCTGCATCAATATGGCTTTATATTATATATTTATATATTGGTTTCATTCGGAAAAGACTTTGGGAAAAGATCCATTTTCGAAAACGTAGTTTAAAGTAGCAATGTTCTGACAGTAGTATCAGTATCGGTACTGATTCAAGCACTAATACCTATACCAGAATCAGTACTGATATCGTTTTTCCAAATTTGGAAAACACAGAATCTGAATCTGTTGAAGAAATGGTTTGAAGTAGGGATGTACCAATACTTCTATCCATATCAGTTTGAAAAAAATAGTTCAAAGTGGTGATACACCAACCCTGGCAAGGGTGTCAGTACTGCAAAAAATTTTAAATTTTTGGAAAAAAAACATCTGAAGAAAAAAAATTGGGTTTAAGACATGGTTCAAAAAAGGATGGACCAACACTATTATCAGTATCTTTACTGGTATCAACACCAATAACGATAACGGAATCAGCGCTTTGTATAACTTTTCAAATTTTGGAATTGAACATTTGAAGAAAAATGGTTGAATGTAGCCATCAGGATCCCCTCTGAAAAATACGGCATATGCTGTTTCAGACAACAGCAAAGGTATATCCCCAAAAGGTCCCCAGCCCCTGTAATGTACAAGCATTCCCCTTATTGAACTCCTCAAATTAAATGTGAAGTTATTCATTCATTATCTACCGCTTATCCTGTTCAGGGTCACGGGTGATGGAGACTATCCGCGCTGACATCGGGTAATAGGCAGTGTATACCCTGGACAATTCGCAAGTTCACCGCAGGGCTGACAAATAGAGACATACAACCACTCACACTCCCTCCTACGGGCAATTTTATTGTCACCAATTCACCTATATCATGTGTTTTTGGACTGTGGGAGGAAGCCGGAGTTCCCAGAGAGAACCCACGCAGACACAGGGAGAACATGCAAACTCCGCACACAAAGGCCGTCAGATGTGGATTCTAACCCAGTATCTTCTTGCTGTGAGGCAGCAGTGCTAACCACTGCGCCACCGTGCCGCTCTTGTAAAGTTATGTCTACGGTATTTTTCATTTTAAAAAAAAGGTCAAAATAAAAGATGAAATATTAACTATTAAGATAAAACATACATACCAGCTAGTTGTCCTCAAACTTATTCATATACACAAAGTTTGGACTAAATCGAACAAACGGTTGAGAAATTATTGCTCGAAAACATTTTGAGATGAAGGGCCCCCTAGTTATGGAAATATTCAAATATAAAGTTTGAAAATGATCCATGAAATAGTTTTCTAGGTCCACCCAGGAAAGTGCTTTTTGTAAAAATGCTCCTTCCAGTGAGTAAAATATGAACTATCAGAGAAATACACAATGTATACAAGATAGATCTCCTTGAGTTGATTTGTGTATTCCAAGTTTGGACTAAACTGGACCAATAGATGAGAATCCATGGTCCAAACACCTTTGGCACCTAGTGTCAGAAATATACTATTGACCACGTGCTGATGATTCCATAATATGCCCGACTTTTCAAGGATATAATAAACTGGTAAGCGTATCTGATGTCAGTACTTATAATGAAACTGGTCTCAATATTAGTATTAGTACTGGAAAAGACAATCTGTAGAAGTGGCATGTACCAATGGGCATTCTAGACTCAACATTGGTACTGGTATCAAGCCTTCTATGGATACCAGTGTCAGAATGGGTACCTGTATCAGGTTTTAAAATTTGGAAAATTTAAAAAAAAAAGGACCATGGGTTTTTGTATTTGTAATCATACACAATCATACATATGTCTGTACATATATATGTAGGAGCTTACTCATGAAAATATAAGTGAAAGTACTGAAATAATATTGTCTGATGAAAAGTGGTATCAGTGCATCCTTGGTTTTGGGCAATGGGATACCATGATCATTTTGATTCACCAGAAAATATAATTTCCCTCATGAGAGCCGGATGGTAAGTGACTTCCCCTTAACTTCGATATCTCCAACCTGAAATGTAAAGGTGATGGACGACATTGGATTAACATATCTGGGTCAATGTAAAAAGTGTGAGCCGGTATGATGAAGTGCTCCCAGCTTCACAGGGATATCCATCCAGATAAGATCCCCATCATTAAATATTCAAAGACAGGAAGAAGAAGAAAAAAAACAGGATTAAATGCCACAAGAATCCCAAGGGGATTTGAAGACTGATTCTCATTATCTGTCTAAATGTCAGTGAAATGTGAAAGCTGTGCAATACACCCTAAGTACTGGAAAAACTAAACAAATGTTGCTTTAGGCTACCTTTTACCCTTTCATTTGACAGGGAAACGTGTTTGTCTGGTTAGAGGCAGAATCCATTAAAGAGGTTGTTGCACTGTCAAGTGGTCTTTTTATATAGACATTTTTTCCGTCTATACATGTCAATGTAGGTAAAGCGACCATCATACATTCTGAGGAGTCCAAAGTAAGAGCAGACACCAGGGTAGTATTTACAAAAGTACACACAATCTTTAATCAAGTAAGAAGTACAGTTGTGTAAATAAGACTAAACTAAGATGGATTCATTGCACAAACTTGGTGTAGGCTGTCGTACCCAATAGCAAAGTTATATCCCCAAAAAGCACCCAATCCCCTGCCTTGTACAGGCCATCCCCCTGATTAAGCAGTGGCAGTGAGCTGTGTTTCGTCTGAAGTCCGATGTGTATATTGTGAATTGGAAAGGTGAGTTCCACGGTTCTCGCAGGCCACCAAGTCAGACACACAGTCCCTCAGCCTCACGTACTGTTGTCTGTCGGTGAGGTAGTTGGTGGTCCATGCAGCCAGGTAGTGGTCAACACCTGCCTCTTCTGAGTTCCCTCCCAGCAGTGAGGCTCGATAGTGTTGAAAGCACTGGAGAAGTAAAAAACATGATCCATTCTTTCATCATCATTGTGATCGTGTCATGTAGGATTTGCATTAAATTCAACAACATTCAGTCAAGTTGATATGAACTGATCGAGTTTCGAGTTTTTCATGTTTTGTATCCAACCATGATACAAATGCAAATTCTTCACATTAGGTGGGTTTACATGGGACACTTTTCTCCTTTCCGAATTGCACTTTTGGTCGCCTGTTTACATGACTTATGATCTTTTCCGACCCGGTGTTTACATGCATTGACTCACCTAAACAGAAACGCTTTCCCAAATGCGCAGATGATCCACACTCCTGTTCATGAGGTGGCGATAATGCTTCGGTGAGCTGGGTGCTAACCGCCAGCAAACCCCCAGAAGAAGAATACGACAGAGAGGAGAGGGCACGCACGGAAGTGACTTTCTATCCGTCTAATCATCCAAATATGTTAAAGTATTTCAAAGTTGCAATGAATAAATCACTCTCCGATGCAGAACGATACTGTTTTGAAGTCGTCGTATTTAAAATGCGTCGCTGCACTGAAAAAAATTAGCGTGCAATACGTCTCAACGCTGGGCATTCGCAGGTACAACTCAAACAGAAAGCTTTCCGATACAGCGTTTCCATGCAGCGACTGGCTATCGGAAAGGCTTTCCAAAAGGAATTTGACTACCTCCTTGCAAAAGAATGAAATCTAATTCAGAAAGGTTATTTCCATTCTGAAAAGGGTGTTTACATGCAGCATTTTCTTTCCGATTAAACGTCTTTTCTGAATCTAATCGGAATTAGGCTGTCCATGTAAACCCCCCATTGTATGCATTCATCGGGTATTCTTAAGATTTATTTAATTAAAACATGGAGAGCATTTACACATGATTAAATAGGTACTGAACTAATCCAAGAAACTTACATTAATCATTCCTAAAAAATTATGTTGGACCTCATCCAAGTGAATTAACTGAATCAACCAGAATAAATAATACTAAGCCAACATAATCATATTAAGTTAGACATTACATGTATTTTGGTGTCTTCTTGCTTTTCTGATGACGAGACAAATATGTTCACATCATAGTTGTATATATGACAAGTTGGTTTTAGACAGGAGCTAACTAACAATATCCAGAGGTCGAACAGTAGCAAGAAGGGGCAATACATGTGGGAGGTTTCATTTATCACAGCTACTAATCTTTACTGGAGCTTTACAAACCTTCATAGGAGGTTCATTAGCATTTATAGTTGTCATTGTAAAGTATAACGATATCATTTGCGATTAGGGAGCCTGTTTTTCTTTTAAATATTATTACCCCAAACCTTTTCCTTGTAGAACGTACACATTGAATCAGAGTGTGGTTCCTCTTCTCAAACAAAACACACGAGGAAGCCGCAAAACTGACTTCTTTTTTAACTGTTCTTTCAGTGCTTGGTTAGGATATTGTTAGATTGGGGTTGATGTGACAGCCGGCCACGAAACATCCAGTAAACAAGAGAGGAGCAAGCTGACAACTCCAGCTTTACAATTCCACCCCAATATGTAATTAAGTTCCCCAATTTCTGGTTGTCACCTTGTTGTATCATTACCGGAGCTGCATCATTTCACTGTACTTAGTTATTACTTAGCACCCACTAAATATAGCTCTCCCCAGACATCCACCGTGAAAGCACTTTGCAGCAAAGCCAGCTGTGGGTTATTACATCCCATCCATCCCCCCACCCACTCCAACCTAAGTCAGTCAAGACGACTTAAGAGGATAATACGCCACTCAGTTTTTCCGGAAGATAAACTCAACCATGGACTTTGAGGAACTGGGCGGGAGTTGGGATGCTAATTTATTTTCTTTTAAATAGGGACAGTGCAGTGACTCTTACCCCCCTACCCCCTCCAATTATTATAGGCCTCATGGCTCTCGTAAGACTCATCCTCGGGGAGATGCTTTAGAGGCAGATATGATGAAATGGAGTGGAAGATTATTTTGATTATTTTTAGAGAAAGCTTGATTTTTTATTCTTGAGTGGGAGCATATTTACTACATATGATTGACTTTTAAATTAAATGTCAGTTAAAATATATGCTTTCAAGGTTTTATACCAGCTTTAGTCTGAGTGACATTTGCAATTTAAAATAAACTGGCCTCAAAAGTGTTACAAGGTTCACTGGCCTCCGTTTTGAAGTACACACTTGT
This sequence comes from Lophius americanus, assembly GCA_037951165.1. Lineage (NCBI taxonomy): Eukaryota > Metazoa > Chordata > Actinopteri > Lophiiformes > Lophiidae > Lophius > Lophius americanus. The sequence goes on along the minus strand of JBBDHG010000028.1, from coordinate 8,514,588 downwards.
ATTACAGTAGCCAAAATGAGCATTCAATTTACATGTTAGACATCCGCACTAGCTTCCACCCACATTTCAAAAGCATCCAAAATAGGTGAAATGGTCCCTAAATTTAAATTCCCAAGGTGGGAGTGTGAATGGTTGTTTGTCTCTGTCTTGAAAATGGTATACATCGCCTCTCTCTCATTTTCAGCTTTGAAAATTTAATTTAATTTCTGATATTCAAAAAGACTTTTGTATCATCTTGTTGTATCAGGACCGGTTTAAGTGTTGCACATCTTGTGAGTCTGTTTTTTCTTTTGTAAATGTTGTGTAGTGCAGGGATTTACTCACAGCAGGAAGCTACTGGGTTTGAGTAAACATCTTGACCTGGGGGCTTCATGTGTGGAGTTTGCATGTTCTCCCTGTGACGGAGTACATATGAATGTACTCTGGCTTCCTGCTTTGATGACACTGAATGCTCATAGGTATAAAATTGAACATATTCAAATAAAAACAGTAAAGTAAATAGTATGAAATGGGTCATAGAGAAGCAAAAAGAAGTCAGGTAATGCACAAGTAAATACTTAATACATAGCTCTAATTTGTAATTTATGCACAACACATAACTTATTCATATATCCCATCCCGTGGTTTTCTGAAACCAAGAGTTCTTGTAAATGTACGTTGATTGGAAAAATCACCTACCTCTCACTTGATTATCAATAATCAATGTAGGTATCAGCCCTGAAATAAATATATTGTCCACCATTTCCACTTGAATGTAAGGAACTCTCATAGTGTGGACATCATGATAAGGTAACTACTAAATTAGGCCAACAGTGAATAATTCAAAATTAATCTTCTTAATTACATATCATCTTAAACACTTCCTTACTTTAAAGAAGAGCTTTAAGATTTAAGCTGTCGCCAATGACTGCTGACCTAATTTAAGATCTACTTTACTTTGCAAACCTACAGTCAATGTGTTCATGATTGCTTTAAATCCCAAGTGTAACTATTGGACTGGTTTTGTCACTGGTTATCAAGGAAAGTTATCTTTCTTGGCCGTGTTGTTTGAAATCTGAGCTACTCCAGCACAGATTTCTGTTAATGCTGATTTCATGCTGGGTCGGTTGTTACACTGATTACAGTCTAGGTCATATTGAGATGTTTGGACATGTGCAAAAGAGGGATCGTGGATCTATCGGAAGAAGGATGCTGGAGATCGGGATGCCAGGCAGGAGAATAAGGGGGTAAGGGGATGACATGCAGTTGGTTGGTGTGACATATGAAGATGCTGAAGTATCTCGACAGGGGAAATGGATCAGATGATCCACTGTGGCGAACCCCGAAAGGCTGCTGCTGAAAGAAGCTTATAATGTTTAAGCTTATCAGTGTACATCTCTAAGTTGTCTTTAGTCATCTTCTTCATATGGTGGTATTTAATGACCCTCGTTAAGCAGAGGAACATAACTGTCTGTATCCGCTTATCCTGTTCAGGGTAGCGGGGGGAACTGGAGCCTATCTTAACTGACAGTGGGTGAGAGGCAGGGTACAACCGGATCACGTCAGCAATCACCAAAGGGCCGGCCACGAGAAACAAACATTTGTCGACATTCATAATCATGTTCATACCTTTTGGCGATTTAGAGTAATCAGTTTACTTATATTGCTCGTTTTAAAAAGAACCCATACAAACACGGAAATGCCCCATGGGGTCTTGAACCGAAAAAACTCCTAGCTAAGAGGCAACAGTGCTATCTCCTACACCAATATCTTGGCACAGTCCACAGCAAACGTTTGTGTTTGTTTATCTGTTCATGTGTACACCCTAGTGGTATTGTTGGGTACTGCATTTGTGTATGTGAGTACTTTAGTTTGAGACAAATCAGTTATCCCTAATCCCTAGAATAATTAACCATAATAAGCTATTACCGTACTGTTTTACTGCATGGTGAGCAATTAAATGACTGGTGGCGTTGGTTCGGGGGAGATATCAGTCATCCACCATTCATCAGTGGTTCAATACCCAGCCCCTTCAATCTGTATGTGTCTTTGAGCACAAAAAAAAAATCCACAATTTTTCCAAATAGTTCAGTCCATTTAACATCCATCACCAAAAAGGTTTTGATCAGGCTGTACTTGACTGAAAAAAAATTAGAGAGAAGAAATAAAGAGAAGAAATCAGCTTGCTATTAATTCCTTTATCTACCATTGGAATGCAGACCAAGAGGAGAAAACACCTATTTATAGCCAGTCCACTCGTATTGAATTTCAAGTTATTTGATTAGTTTCAAAGGCACTAGTTTCAAAGGCACTAGTGCACATATCTCAGACGTGCTTCTGTTTAAGAGGACTGTTGATATATTTTTAATGATTAAACCCATTAATTTCCTTTACTTTACTTCTACTTTGAACTTCATATTTTCATATTTTACTAAAACCAAAGTTGCCAAAAGCAACACAGTGTTTTGCTTTGCTGCTACATTAATGAGCCATAACATTCAAACCACCTTCCTAATATTGTATGTTATAATATTATATTCAACTTTGTAATTTTTTATTTTTAAATAGTAACATAAATAAAGCTTATTTGCATTATTATCAGCTCGGACGTGTGGTTAAGATCTGTCTTGCCCTCCCTATACTTCCTGTCCTATTGTTTGGTAGCCCCTCTGCAGGCAGGCCTGTGCGGTGTGTTACTGCGGGAGGTTGTGCCTTGGCGTCCCTCTTGCCTCATGCCCCCAGCAGTGTGTCTGTGTGCTCTGGAGGTGCTGGTCAGGGGGCTTCCTGGGCTCTGGGCCTGTTCCTTGTACTTATGTCAGTCTGGTGTTATGGGTTCTGTTTTTTGGATGTTCTTATTGCCACGGGGCAGGGCTATCTGGCCTATGAAGGGGATGGCCTTGTCACTGATGGGTGTCATGCTGCCTGATCTTTGCCCAACACGTCAGCAACCACTACGACCCAATCTTCAGAGTCAGCTGGGCCCGGCGGTGGGCGCTGGGTCAGTATTTGCATCCAACCTCACCAATCTGTTGGGTTATTGGGACACTATAGGTTCCGGGCTGGTTAGGGTTGCAAAGCATAGAAACCACTACATTGTCTTTTTGTTACAGCCTGTCGTCTTGTCCTAGTCCATCTTGTTTTATCTTTCTGTTTCATACATGGTGTATCAGAGTCCCTTTGCTAAGGAAATGGATGTTAGTTACAAATAAAACATAATAGGCTCGTCTTTCAAAGACGGCTGGTGTAGGTCACATGCGCTCACTCACAAGCACTGAAATAATAATAATAATAACTGAACTTATTTGTATAGAACTTTTCAAAACAATGTTACAAAGTGCTTTGCATGATAAAAAAAAAGGTATAAGAAGGCACCAACAATGACGGAAAACAATTACAAATGACAAGAACCAATAGAGACCAACTGGGAAATTAGATGACTAAAAAGCTTTCTTGAAAAGATGTGTTTTATGAAGTGTCTTAAATGAGGATAATGATTCTGCAAGCCTCAGGTCTTCAGGCAGGGAATTCCAGAGCTTAATGGCCGCGACTGAAAAAGACCGGTGACCTTTGGTCCTGAAACACCACTCTCGTATGGGTGGAGCAGCTCAGAGTTGTAACTCGGAGCCAATCCATGAAGAGCCTGCAAAGAAACCAGCAAGATCTTGAGGTTGATTCTTAAACTAACTGGTAACCGGTGAAGAGAGGCTAAAACAGGGTTGATGTGGTCTTGTCTTCTGTGTTTGTTAAAACCCGAGCTAGAGTATTCTGAACAAGCTGGAGAAGTTAAAGTGCTCTTTGTCTTAACCCTGAATACAAAGCATTACAGTAATCCAGATGTGATGAAATTAAAGCATTGATGACCTTCTCCGGATTCGAGCGAAGGAGGAAGGAAGTTGTTAAATCTTGTTATTTGTGTTTCAAATAAATGTTATTATCAAATATCACATCCAGGTTTCTGTCTGCAGGTTTGACATTTGAGGACAGGGGTACAAGATGTGTCTTTAAGATAGAGAGGGACTTGGGGGAGTGAAAATAATTATTCCTGACTTGTTCTCATCAAGTTTGAGAAGGTTGTGGGTCATCCAGCATTTTATCTCAGTCAGACAAGAAAATAGACAGTTAACACTGAAATTGAGATCGCCCTGTTCACCTGATTTTTAATGGAACATAGATCTGTGTATCATCGGCATAGCAATGATACAGGATTTTGAATTTGCTAATAATATCACCTAGTGGCAACACGTATATGCTAAATAGTAAAGGGCCATGGATGGAGCCCTGAGGGACACCAGGCGCAGCGGGGCCACTAAGGAGGAGGTGTTGCCCATGGCTAAAAAGAAAGTCCCATTAGATAAGTATGATTTGAACCATTTAAAAGAAGTCCTTCTAATGCCCAACCACTTTTGAAGGCGATCTAGTAGGATTGTTTGATCTACTGTATCAAAATCAGACCTCAGATCCAAAAGAATTAAAACTTAGCAATTGCCAGCATCAGCTGCAAGTAAGGGGTCATTAGTCAGATAAATTAGTGCAGATTCAGAGCCGTGGCGTGGACGAACACCTGATTAAAATGTACTAAACGTGTTGCATGTGTCTATGAGAGACATCAACTGTAAGTAAACATATTTCAAAGAAAGAATATGGTAGTTTAGAGATAGGTCTGAAATAACTTAGATCAGTAGGATCAAGGCTCGGCTTTTTAAGAAGAGGGGGCACAGGACCGTGCTTGAAGGAAATGGGAACACAGCCAGAGTACAAGGGTCAATGAAAAAAGATAAAATAGAGGGACCAACACTCCTAAAAACCTCTTTCAGAAAATTTGCGTTTTGTGTTAATAGGACAAGTTGATGGCTTCAGTTTGGCCTTAATATCGTTTAAATAGCAAATTGGAGAAGAGAGCAGAGAGGCTAGAAGGTCTGGAGCAGAGTAGGGGGCCTGCTGTGAGGAGAAGGAGGTTCCCCAGCAAGCTGGACAATCGGTAATTTGAATTAATCTATTTTGGTCATGAAAAAGGACCGAAATTGTTCACAAGTGGTTGGGGTGGCTTCAGTATGTTGGAGTACCTAGGAGTAGGGTTCATTACAGAATCAATGGTTCTGAATATAATTCTAGAGTTACTGTGGTAAGAGGTTATGATATTAGAAAAATAATTAGACCTTGCTTCCTTCACTGCACTTTTGATATTACTTATATAATTCAGGCTATTAAATGATAATGTCAGACGTTTTTTTTTTTACCATTTGCGTTCTGCTTGTTTTAATTTCCTTTTTAATTCTCCAGTTAATTATGTAGCCATGGCATCCTAGGGCAGTATTGATTTTATTTTTATTTTTTTATAGGTGCTATGGAATCAAGAATTGAGGTACATGTGTTGTTAAAATTGGCTAGTAGCTCTAATGTAGAAAGTTGTATAGAGGAAGAGAAAAACGTTTTTTTATCTAACAATAGAAGCCCAGGAAGGGGGGTGATGTGAAGATTGGTCAATGACTTTAGCCGGAGTATATGATGCATCTGAAACTGGGCAGTACTTGATACTTCCGGCTTGAGACAGGCTAAGAAATAAAGAGCCTCTTTTAGCTGGATAAGATACTCAATAAGATACTCAATCGAAGCTCGACTACATTCTCGGTCCGGGCCATCAGGGCAACTAACTTCAGCTGGTAGGTGTCTGTTAGAGCGTTGGGTCCTCTCAGCCCGACACACTATTGCCAATACTAGGGCGTGCTGTATTAATAAAGTTTTTCAGTCCACAATTTCTCAATGGTCCAATTTTGTCAAAATTTGGTGCATATGATTCAACTTAAGGTCTATCATTTATATATCATGTTGTACTATAGTAGTTCATATTTTACTTACTAGTGGGAGCTCTTTCTTTTTATTAAAAAAACTTTTTTTTTTTACTTACTTCCAGAGATGAATGTGTAGGCCTAGTTTAGATGACGGCTGCAGAATTTCTTCTATTAACTTAGGGAAGGTCTTCCCTTCCCAAGCATAACCATGAGCCCTGGGCACCCATGATCCCATTGCCAGTTAAATGGATGTCCTTCCTCTATGGATTCAGTTCTAGCGGTTTGATTGAATTAACTTACAGCTGTAAATTAACTGTGAAGGTAAACAGACATTGCCACTGACTAATGGTGAGGTCAATGTCACCGGCCGCATTGAGTTGGGCATAAAGCTGCTGGTCAAGGCTGCTAAGCGAGAAGTGTCAAGGTCCCGGTGCTGTCAGGAAGAACAGCGAAAAAAAGAAAATCATTAATTGGTTGTTGTAGTTGAAAGACTTTTATTCAGTGCCTAGGAGAAACGATACAGCTTTAAAAAAAATGGATATCCATAGGTTCAGTCGAGACATTGGCAGCACCAAGATCCAGATACTTCTCTCAAACTCAATACAAGACGACTGCAAACGATGTCTCCATACATAACTTACTACTTTTCCCTCAAATCCTTGTCAGCTATCAGTCCAATGATTAGCAGCGACCTAATCATTTCCAGCTTGCTCACTGATAGGGTTTTGAACTGGAAAAGGGATCCTCATTTTCATTTCAAAAAGGAATCTTGATGTTGATGTTGGATGGTTCCTTATAGTGGTGTCTGGTCCAACAGGGTCATTATAGTATAAATGACCCTGAGAAGTAAAAATCTAGAAGTAAAAATACTGATGATGTTGTAACATTCTGAGAAATAATACATACAAAGAAGGTGGAACAAATATATAGGCTTGTTTGGTAAAGCAGTCCAAGTAGGGTAATAAGGCACAGATTCTAATCTTTAAAAAAAAAAAAAAAAGGATGTGTGTGCTTTGTTTAATAAATGAGGGTAGTTAGCATTTTTTGCCAAATCTTCTTTTCTTTTTTTTCATTACATAACTTCATTCAAAAATAAATATCTATTATCTTCTTTCAATTCAAAATAATCTTTGCTGTTCCCCGTCATAACCCACAATTCTAAAATGAAACTGGAAAAAACAATAAGGAAATGATCAATGCCTAAGATATCAACACAAACAAAATTGCAGGATGTATATATGAATACGAGCATTTGAAATGGTAAAACATTGATAACATTAAAAAAAAAAAATCACAAACAACAAATAATATACAGAAATTTAAAAAATGGATACAATTTGAGAATGCATGAAGATTTTCTGCTCTTCTCTCACCCCTCTTGGAGAAAAATGTGCCAATGCCCCCCGAGAAAAAGGACCAACAACCCTTGGTTTGACCCATCTCTTTGGCATTCATGGAGGGAGAAGCAGACAATTCAAAGCGTCCAAAAGCCACAGAACCAGTCCATCGGACGCATGCATGTTCACAAGGTGTTACCAGGGAATTCAACGGTGTTTAACGAGGGCCCAAAACAAAATAACAAAAATAAAATAAGAAGGAGGGAGCTGGGGACAATTTATTTTCTATAGTGCGATGTGAATGCGTTCTCAATACAGAGGACAATATGGGAGCTGGAGCAGCTGATGGGGCTTTGCTGCAGGAGGTAGCCGCTCTCTAGCGTTGATGCCAGACCACTCACAGCACGGTCGCCCGCCCGCCATGTTTCACAGTAGTTGTCTGTTTGCCTGTGGCCTTGGTTGTTTGATCCATGCCAAATCATTTTCTCTGGCCTAGAAAAAAGCAAAGGCAAGCACAGAGGTTAGGTTATGTATGCAGTATCAGTGATCCAATGTAATAACTGCAGAACAAACTGAGAGACAGCAAAGCACCTGGATTTTTATATGCAGTATTTAATCAAAATTAAATTCATTGATGCTCACCATGCACTGTCCTTGAGGATATCTCTACCGTCGAAGGAGTATATTGGTACGACATCTCGAATTTGGCTGGCATCTTCCCCGAAGATAGCCTCCCAGCTGCTGAACAACTCTTGGTGCTGCAAAGAAGAGAATATGATACATTTGATTAGAATTACTGTCTATGCGTTCTTCATAAAGCAGCTACTGTGTCAGACAACAAATGAAAGCGCAACAGTCTATCACATCCAATAGAGAATTTAAATTAAATCTGAAAATCGCCTCCTGATCATGGTGGAGGGCTTTGAGTACCCTAGTGATCCTAGGACATTGTCGTCACGGACAATTTGCCCCTGGTAGGGTTTACCATGGCAAAGGGTAGGTCCTAGTTGAAGGGTCAGACAAAGAGCGGTCAAGACCCCTGATGAGCAGGAAAAAAAGGACTTGAATACCCTGCCCGGAAGGTCACCGGGGCCACTCTCTGGAGCCAGGCCTGGGGTAGGGGCCCGTCAGCGTGCGTCTGGTGGCAGGGCCATCACAATCATCATGGCCCTCTGTCGGGCTAAGCCCGAAGCAGGGACATGGGTTCGTGCTCCCGTGGGTCCACCACCGACGAAGGAATCCGCAGGCGTCCAGTGCATAGTGGATCGGATAACAGGAAAAGGCAGTGGGAAGGAGCCGGAGCCCGTGCGATAGGATCATAGGTATCGCCAAAATATAGTCAGGCTCACCTCTATGCACATCACTGGTTCTGGACTTTGCCTTCTCGATGGGGGATTGACCCTCTACCATGCTGGATTTGCTTCCGGTGAGAGCAGAGGTCAGCTCTCTGAGCTCTCTACCCACGTGTTAGAGTTCATTCTACTGGATGAAAGGGTTACTTCCCTGTGCCTTCGTGTTGGGGAATGTCCTTGGTGCAAAACAGCAGTTCAGAGTACCCTCCTTTTCTGGAGTACTTGGAATGGGTGCTGGAAAGCGCCCCAGCTGAGGACTCCATTATCCTACAGGGAGACTTGAATGCACACGTGGGCGATGACAGACAGACCTGGAGTCGAGTGATTAGGAGGAACGGCCTGCCGATCTGAGCCCTAGTGGTGTTCAGTTATTGGACTTCTGTGCTAATCACAGTTTGTCCATAATGAACACCATGTTCAAACATAAGGGTGTCCATGAGTGCACTTGGCACCAGGACACCCTAGGTCGCAGTTCGATGATAGACTTTATAGTCGGATTAGCTGATCTATGTGGGTGAAGAGAAGAGCTGAGCTGTCAACTGATCACACTTCAGGTGTTGTGGTTTTCGTCCCCTGTTGATGGGACCATCTTAGTGCAGGGTAAAAGCCAGCTGATATAGATCACCTTTTAGACTGTGATCTCCAAGCTGAGATGTTTATGTCAGAAAATCCACTTTCATTGTGTTTCTTATTACCTACCTACTAGAGTCATAGAGTATTTACTGTTTAGCTACCTTCAAACTATTATATGCACACATATTGCCTGCATGATTTAGAATTCAAATTCTCTCTGACGATCAACCTCTGTTGTGTAAAAAGAGTCATGTCCCCATATTCCCAAACAGCGTCGTCTCACCTTAAGGTTGACGATGGGGAGGCCGTTCCGGTCGGACCTTCGAACGATTGTGTAGAGGTCTTGAAGCTTGGAGGACAGGAAAGCTCTGAAAGTTCCCTTCAGGCCTATGGCTCGGGCCTGCTGGAAGCACAGGAAGTCTGCGCCACGGATTCCTCGCATGTTACCAGTTTGCGGGGCGTTCAAGGCCACAAGATGAAGCTGTTGAGAATGACACAGTTATAACTTAGCCAGAAGTTGTTACACGGTTTTCAAGTGCTTGTTTCTGCCAGAAAAAAATGGGCCCCGTTCTTTTTAAATTGCACACATTGACTGACTCGTACTCTATCTCTCCCGTAGACAGTCTGACTTCTCCTATCAGAAAACTTAGACTGCTTAATTCAGCAAGCTAATATTAATTTGTGCTAGAAGAAAGAAGTGATAAAACACAAATGTCGAATACTCACTCCTGGTCTTGACGTTTCTACATGGACCTGAGGTGGTAGTACAGGTGGGTTTGGTTGCCACTGTGGTGTGACGGGGTATCTGTTCTCAGTGTGCTGGGTTGGTAATCTTCCATCTGCCTGGCCTGTGTATCTCGGGTCTGGCAATCTGGAATCATAATGTGGAGGGTATCTAGGTTCTAGTGGAGGGTGCGGAAGGGGGTCAATGGGGTGTATGACAGAGCCACCCTGTGAGTAGTGGCCAGCTCCATTGTTGTGGGAATGGTCTGGAGACTGGGGGAACAGGACCACAGGTGGGGGATGAACCTCCGCCACCTCGTTCTCCTTTGATATGAGAGAGATTCAAACATAATACAACAATCAGAGGAATAATAAAAAAGTAAAAATAATTCAATCTTGGTTGTATCTATTTGCAGCTTACCAGATCTCTGAAAAAGGGACTGTGATCTCCAAGCTGAGATGAAAAAAAAGGAAAAGATATTCACTCAATCCAAACATCTTAACCCACTATAAATCACAGGATTGAAATCGATCAATTCTGAACCAGTATAGCAACTGGGATTTTGAAATTTTCTCTATTAGTTGCGACAAACCTGTAATTTTTACTGTGAAAAAAACAACAAATAAATTGTAACATTAGCATTACTTAATGCTGCATTGTGTAAAATCTAGTGATATCTATACGACATGGATAGTATGGCTGGTCTATTTTGTAGAGAGATTTGAAGGTAGGTGAGCTAAGTTTGACCGTATAAAGTTTTAACTTAATAGTCGGTAACGCTCTGACTGCTATAAACTTTCTTTTACATCCTTGCTATTCAGTTGCTTCCAGCCTCAAACTTCACCATCTACATTATGACTTCTTGTTTCTTATAATCTACATGGCCCATTATGTCGTCATGGCAACTCATGACGCCCATAAAGCCACATGGCACAGGCGAGGTGAGAAAAGAGGGTGCTGACGTTAGCCGATAAGCAGCTTTCGACAGTCATTCGGAAGCTGCTGATCGTTCCTTACGAACACCCGTACAATGCTGAAACAAACGATGCCCAACTAAACCTGACAGTCAGCCTGACAGTTGTGAAGCTCAACATTTGGCTGAAACCAGTTTGAATCTCACAGTGTAAGTCTGGCTTAATGTTTAATGCGTCCTCTGCGGTCTATATGTGATTTAATGCATTTTGTTGTCCCTGGTATAGATAACATCACCGTACCATGACTTGGCGCAGTCCGTTCCGTACTCGCAGATAGAGGTCAGCGTTGTCTATGATGTAGATGAGGCTGCCCTCTGTCTGCCGCCTGGCTGTGGCAATCATTGTATCATATGACCTCAAAACTGTAACCTGTTGAAAACAAATACAGCATTTAACATTTTTGTTGAAAGTAAATCTTATAACTGGTTGCGCTCCATTCGCATGGAAAAGGTCTGACTCTAGGCAGAAGCACCTTCTGGATTAAAAAGGAGAAATACCTCAGGTAAAACAAAATGTGTGTGAACTAATGTTGTTATGGTGATATTGTACCATTTATAAAGAATGAAATAATGTCTAAAATGTTATGTAATTATTTTCATAATACTAAGCAATAGAATTCAGTGTTAATATTCTCTTGTAAAATTCAAAACAATACTTATAATCAACTAGTCAACTAGACCATCCTTTTTTTCTCTTCTTTTCAGGGAGATATTTAACATTTGGTTGTAAATTCCAAAGGACAGGACATCAAAATATTTTGGTGTCGACGGCTTTCCCTTCTGGTTTCACATAATTATACTTTCTCTAAAATGACATCCAATTTGAATCTATGTGAATAGGGCATGAGAAAAACTCTGCACAGTCAGACGATTATTACAATACTATGGTACTAATTACCCCAGAGGTGAGCCCAGGAAGTCCAGGTGCACCAGGAGGACCAGGGGGTCCCGGGACACTGACAGCTGTAAACAAAAACAGAAGGTGGTTGATGATTTTGAATGAGTCGAATAAAGCTTAAAATCACTTCTACATTTCTTTAAAGAGAGATGGTCAGTTTGGACGTTTAATGACATTTTATAGTGTATGATCTGTATAAATTCCAAGACAAGATTGGACTCATACTTGATTTGCAAGAATCTCATGTATACAATGTGACTTTACATAAACTGAAGAACCCCCACAATGCACTTCATTTCATCAGATTGTCAGATGGGGACTGTGCGGCAGACGTTTTCAAAATCCCTCTTTAAGTTGTTTAACAATATTTATATAATATTTCAAAATGAATTAAAGATCAGGTTTTGCAAAGAAAAAAATAATCCATATTCAGTTGTTTTACAAATATTAATGGTGAATTCAAAATTCGCTCCATTATGTTTGGATTTAAACTCTCAACTAGCAGGTCAGCTAGCTAACGTACAAGTCCCCTTTGACCCCAGTCACGCACATCTCTGCAGCCCATGCTACAGATGACAGCAACAACTTTAAACACTGTACTTATTTATTTATTCAGTTTATTTACCCCATTTTCACTTAAGTTAGTCATACTTTAGGTAAAGTTTATAATATAGAATATACTGCAGCAAACAAATCAAGCTCATATTGGTTCTTCTTCAAAGTAAGTGGTAACTTCTCCCTATACATCTTTACTGTTAATATTTACAGTCTTTTGACCATCAATATTTATTCTTTGGATAAACTAAAAAATATTTGTCTAAGGACACAGATGGCCCCTCTACTGGAAAAAAACTGTGCTGAAATTGATAGACTTTAACCTTCATCGTAGGTGAATATAAGAAAACTAACATAAAAATCATCACGTTCAACTGGAAAACTGTTGAAACCAATTATGCGATGCAAACCTTTAGTACCCCTACGATTATATGTAAGTATGTACAGACGGACAAAGATAATCCAAAGAGCCGCCTTGGTAGAAATGAATCATGAACCAATTGCCTTAAAATATAACTGGAAGATAACACCTGAAGTTGAAGTTGTATTTTTGATTCAAATATTTGTATTTAATGGTACCATTGGACCATAGTAATGGACATAGATGTATTAAAGACACTCATGAAGCACTCCCTTGTCATGTGTGCTTCAGTCACTGACAGGAATAAGTTATTAGCCAAAGTAATTTTAAGGTAAACAGGAAGTTATTGTTTAAGAGGTTAGATACAGTCAAAGGTTCAGAAAAATTGGTAAACATGTCTTTGTCTTTGTTGTACTTTAACTCATTCATCCTAGACGTAAGCTCAACCGATCAAAATGAAATGACATTTGCTCAAAATAATGTGGGTAAAAGGCTATCAATGTTTTTGTCCATAACTTGAGCAATGGCGTGGCAATGATGACATTAATCTCAACATTAAACCCCAGTGCTCAAAACGTCACATTCCATTGTCTAATATGTCCCAAACTCTCCATGTTGGATAAAAGTTTAGTTGCAGTGATAGCTCCACCTACTGGTAACAGGATGTAATCCCCAAGGGAAAAATATAATTTGAAAATTCAGGTAAAAGGGCCTGTTCATGGCTCTTTTTAAGTTGTCCCTATTTTTTAATTATAGGCAAACAGGAGGTCAATTGGGCTTTAGCTTATCAAACGGTTTGTGCTTCAACACCTGGCCTCTAAAGTCTCCTTAAGCAAGATTCTATAATATATATATTAATGATTTACCGCTACTGATGGGCAGATGGAGCCTTTCATGGTAGTCACTGTATGAACGTGGGTGAATGGTTTAATGCTGCCTTATATGGTTAAGTGCATGATGTGGTCAAGATGACTAGAAAGATGCCTTTTAAGTAAAATCCACCTGAGAAAAAGTTACATTTAATAAATAAGAAATGCTTAAGGACACATCCTGAGTACAGTATTCGAAGATTGGGAACATGGAAAAATAAGACTAAACAGCAAAAAGTATAATTACAGTATTTTGATATTGTATGTTGAGGTTGAAAAATTGTATTTAAGAGTTTCAGGATTATTTATCAAAAATAAAAGTTTCAGACAGATGGGTAGAACCCATTCCCAGATCCCCTTCCATGATGGGGTAGAGTAGTAGAGGGTTCATTTTGCAGGTAGTGCTATAGTTTGTCAGCTATTTTGAAAATTCTTCTTTTCAAAAGTCCTCAGGAGGGTTGAGAGAATCAGATTATTTCAGCACACTCACGGAACACTCCGGCTGCAGCATGTGAGGGAAAAGGAGATCCTGGAGGCCCAGGAGGTCCTGGGGGACCTTGACGTCCATCATAACCAATTCCTGGTGGTCCTTGTGGCCCTTGAGGTCCAGGAGGGCCGCCTATAGAATCTCCCTTTGGACCCTAATGTCAAAAAAGAAAAGATTTTGATAATCACTAGAACTTTTCTAAATGTTGGTCATGTGTGTAAGAACAACTCATATTCTTACTGTAAAGGCAAACCTTGAGACAACAACTCAGAACTCACCGGTAGGCCTGGTTGGCCTGGCGGCCCAATTGGGCCCTTTGCTCCTACGAAATGTGGGTCATAAAATCCAGCGCCTGGCTCTCCCTTTTCTCCCTGCAAACCTGTTTCTCCACGCTCCCCCTTCAGTTCATTCTGCTGTAAACAGTTTGAACATGTTTTAAATCTCTCTTCCTGAATTAAATCAGGATGAAACTGGTGCAGTTAGGAGGTGGTTTACCTTAAAAGCGTAGATATCAAAATTAGAGGCTCTTGCTGGAAAACAAACAACAGTTTTAATTATTAAACTCTAACAAAGACTTTGGGAAGAACACTGTAATGGGCCTGCGCCACTCTTTAGTTCCTGGTTGGCCTGCCTCTGTTGTCTCTTTCAGGTTCTCCCTGCTGGCCAGGCCCACCCTCCTGGAAGATTGGTGCCTCGTAGGTACCAAACATGGGTTTGTTTGAGTAGAACTAGAAAACTAGAACTAGAGTTGGAACTATTGTTTGCATTACTGTTCTGCACTGCACTGCAAGAATGACTACCTCATTGCAATGTGCATTGCTTACTACGCCCTACCTTTTTTTTTTGACTGGTGTTTTTAGTATATGGTTATTTCTGCTCCTATACACCTATATTTCGCTGTAGTGAGTACAATGACAAAAGTTCCATGTATTATGTCTTTGGTTTGTTTCAGTTACAGTAGCCCTTTGCTCTATTTATGGATTTGTTTGGAGACATAACTTTCATTGTATCCTACACCAACACTTCATCACTGATGGCTGATATGCACATTATAGTTGTTTCTGTTGAATTATCTTTAACAAATTTACTGGTCATTTGAATGGTTACTGTGTGGAGCTCCTTTCTTTCTTATCCTCTTGAACGAGCTGGGCATAACAACAAACTTTCCTTGTGAGGGGAGTATGACAGGATGCCAAAGTTGCCTTTATTATATCCCGAAAAATCCTTCATCGTGGAATTGTCAGCGCTGCATCCACATCTGGGTCTGCATTTTTCATGTTAACGCGATAACTCAAAAAATGTTTCATCGAATCAATTTTAAATGTTTCACCCACATAAATCTCGGCAGTTGTATACTTCCACTATAGGGAGGTTCCTCTCCAGAACCTTTTGGCCATAACTTCTAAGTCGTTGGTCTGATTTAGTTCATGGATCATTTTCAAATTGTATAACCACAAGGACCTTGGTACAAGGAAGAAGTGGAGTGATTGTGGGAAAAAAAATGTTTAAATTCTCACGATGCGGAGCTTTATATCCCTAAGTTTTCGGGCTATAATTTCTCAAAAATTCATCTGATTCAGTCCAAATGCGGGGAGTATGAATCTAGCTTCTATATATCATATTTAACTTTATAAGTTCATATTTTACTCACTAGTGGGAGCTTTGTATTTTATTTTATTTTCTTTTATGAAAAAGACATATGGACATCTTCCCAACCTTTGAGCCGATTTTGTCCTGATTTGGTGCATATGTGTCGACCGGAGGTGATATTTCTTCTATGTATCACATTTATTTTTGAATGTACTGTATTACCTTGAGCCAGTAGCGACAAGATATTTTGAAATTTGACATAAAACCACTGAGTGCCATAAGTAACGTAGTATTTTCATGTTTTCATTTTGTTCTGGTATTTGTACATAAAAAAGTTGAATTTAAGTGATATCAAAACAGAAATGTCAAGCTGATTAATTTTCATAAAATGTGAGGGACAAATTCCATAAAAGCTAAAAGTAACATCAAAGATCTTTGACAAGGGATAGCATTAAAATATCTATTATTTAAATTTAGAATGAGACGCCTTAACAATTTTAGTTCATAGCAATATAATAATATATAATATAATATTTACCTGAGATTCCTGGGAGACCTGGATCCCCGTGTTCTCCTTTCTCCCCTTTAACTGCTACAAGAGAAACATTTTTTAGACATAATATCCCACGGATTGATCTGCTATGCTGTTAGTACTCTGTGTCACTGATAAGTGAAGCGGTGTGTGTTTTATCAAGTCTTTCTTAAATCTAGGAAGTCTTGACAGCTTAATCTCTTTACAATAGGCTTTAATTCCTCCTCGGGCTGAGGCAGATGGATCAAACTCAAATTAAGATAGAACTGTTTAACTTTTAAAACCCTTTCTATAGCTCTTATTTTTTACTGACACATTAACTTAACTTCACTGTTCTGAAATATCACTCTCTTACAGTATTATTTAATAGTCCGTGTGTGTGTTTTGTGATGTCATACCTGGGTAATTCCTGGACAAGTCATAGTGCTGTAAGTAGATATAAAAAAAGTTGAGTTCAGTTACATTCTTGGAAAGGATTTACATGTCAAATTGGCTCACTAGGTGCTAAAGGATTTAAAAACAGAAAATAATCACCAGATAATGACTGCTAGACAGTCTAAGGGAAAAAGTCATATCTCTCACAAGAAGGTGCATGAGAGACGAGAACTTTGTGCTCAAACCCAGCTTCCAAAAAAGTTGAGGCATTGTGTATTAAGAAAGTGAATATAGGTTATGAACTTATACACATAGGCTCTTTACAAGAAAGGCCAGTGCTGCCTATATTTTCTGTATGTACAACATTACACTAAATATCCTAGTACATACATCATCATACACAATAGTACTTTCATTATCATGTCATGGTGTGCACTCTATCCTTACATACCTTAATTTTTCACTGATATTTAATACTAATTGTTTTTATTATATTTTTTAAAAATGGGGATTTTAATGACTAACCATCGCCGGGTCCACATAAGATTAGTTGCACTATTTCCAAATGCTTTTCATGGATCTTTTTCAAATGTTATAACCACAAAGACCTTCATGTAAAGAAGAACTGGATTGATTTTGGAAAACTCGGTTGAATATTTCCACCAGGGAGGGCTTTATCTCCAAAATATTTCTGGCCATATATTTGCAACCGATTTAGTCCAAATTTGGTGCATACAATTCAAGAAGATATGTTTGTATATATATTATTTTAATCACTAGGGGGGGCTTTGGTATGAAAATACTGTTTTTCAGACATAACTTCCAATTTAATTTGATAAGAGATTGCCAGTAGAACACGTGGGATTTGGGACTTTTCAGGGATATACATTTGCTACCGGGGATGACACTGTAGTCCTAACTATAGTTATTATATTGTTTTATTACAGTAAGTAAAGAAATTCCTGTCAAAATAATTTCCTTTGGAATTAATAAAGTTATATTCGGTCTCATGATTTTTCATTTTATAATTTGCAGCCACTAACTCAATTGAATAATCTCTGTCTATATGTAAAACAAAACATAATTTCTGCCCAAATTAAGTGTGTGATTTTATGCAACTAAAATGAATGTCATGTGTGGGCTTAGCCCTGATGGATGTGTCATGTATTAGTCTCATGCTTTGTGTTCATGTTGTGTGTTGGTTTGGGTTTGAGCTGGTGAAAACATCAATTTAAAAAGACAAAGAGGTTTCCAAGTGTTAAAGTCTTCTTTGGAGAAGAAAGACGAACTCCGGAAAATATGAGACATCTGAGGCATATACAACTTTCTCTCAGCTGACTAGACGTCACAAAGCCTCAAAATCATCACTTTGTTTCACATAGGAACCAATTAATATGGAATCATGCTTGTCAAATCTAAAGACTAGACTAGCTGGTCCATACAAGTCTGAGCTAGTCTGGGATTTGCTACGAGTGTATTTGTGTACTCACATCTAAGCGACCCAAGGAAATGGGTGGACCTGGCGGTCCAGGGGGTCCTGGTGGCCCGGGAACTCCCTGATGAAAACAACAATATAATTATTTGTTCTCACCGTTTAGTGCAGATAAATTGATTCTCATTTGTGACAACATAACTGGTACACCAGACATCATACTGACATTTTATGCACAACAATGACATAAACATTTCTATGTCTTTGACTTACAGCGATTCTCCACACTTAAAAATGGTCTTTTTGCATCATCAGACATTAAAATTTCTCACAGTTGCATGAACAAATCCAAAACAGCAGCTCATTCGATTAAAGATGAAAGATAATGCACATACCGTGTTTTTATGACAATAAATTAGTGCAGAGTTGAACAGCATTTGTTACATTTCATGTATATTAACTTTAATAACGTCGACAGTGGAACTGGTGTAAAGGTCCTTACACAATTGTCCGGAATATAACCAATCTATGATTGGTAGCATTACTGCAAAATAATGTCCAAGCTGTGGCCACCTCAATACTAGAAATTCATTTTAAGAAATATTTCAATATCAAAAAATGAGTGTAGTCCGTCACTTCCTCATCCTCATCTCAAGAGGCAGACAGTAACAGAAAAACTAATGTGTTTGACTTTTCCCAGAAAAGTCAGACACATTATGGAATTGTTATCGCTGTCGGCAAATTTGCCGGAATAGATCCTTTTTGTTAATGCAAAGGACAGTACGAGGAAGAACTGGATTGATTTTGGGAAAGTTCGGTTGTACATTTCTGACACTAGGGGAGAATTTTGGGTCCATCATTTCTCAACCTTGGAGAGCTATCTTGTACATGTCATTTTACACTCTAATAGTTTGCATCCAACTCACTGGGTGGAGCTCTTTTTAAAAAAAAACCATAATTTCTTAGACATAACTTCCAAACCGTTGGTCCAATTAAGTCCATTTTTGGTGCATATGAGTCGATTCAATGAGATCTATTTTGTTTATATCATGTTTAACAGTAATAGTTCATATGTTACTCACTAGCTTTAGCTTTTTTCTAACATAACTTCACATTTAATTTGAAGAGTTCAATTAGGGGCATTTCTTGTACAACACAGGTGATTGGGGGATTTTCGGGGATATTTCTTTTCTGTCGGGGAAGCGTCAGACAAGTAAGCCCATCAGAAATCATCTGATCTCATTGACGATACAATTCACCTCAACTCACTGTTCCATGTGCTTTGTCTCAAATCATTTATTTCAACACTTTACCGTAATACTTTGTTTTTATACCTTACCACTCTCCCGTTGAGTGAAAACTTGTGTTCACACTGAGAAGTATGTAGTCAAAATGGTTATTACTAGTAAAAAATGTTAAGTTTGCAGCCCAAAAGTTGAGCAAGGATACATTTCCCCTCAATGCTCACGTTCTTAGCAATGCGGTGTAACGGGAGGGGCTTAGGATGCTTTCAAGCTTGTCAAAAACAGCGGTCGAGTACTGTTCCTTGTATCACCTCACATGATCTGGGCAGCCCAATGCACCAAACATCATTAAGGAAGGGAAAAAAGCCAAGTAATGTTTTAGAAAGTCACTTCTGGTAAGGTGCAATGCGGCAGGGTTCAATTTGAGACAAACTCCACTGTCCAGATTCTTGTACTACAAAAGTAAGTATACTTATATACGGCACATTACATGGCAGCTTACTAACTAACTACTACTACGCTTATGTGAATTGAGAAACAGAGATGCTCGATCATGTTTTGGTGAACATGTTGATATTCCTTTACGGACACAGTGGTTCATTTACAAAGTGCAACAAAGTTAGATGTCATGCAAGATGCCAATAATGTGTTAGACATCAAGCCTCTTTTACCTCACTTTTTATAATCACACACCACGGTGGCATCAATTTGCAGTTGTTTTTTTTCAACTAAGAATATGTCAGAGTGAAGGCTCATCGCTGTGATGCTCTGGTCTGCAATTTTGAGTATATCTATGTCTGTGCAGTTAAAGACGTGTCTCCTTGCGCCTGTTAAAGCTAAAATATCGGTAACAACAAAACACTTACCGGGTAGCCATAGCCAGAACCACCACTTGGTTCTCCTTTCTCACCCTTGTATCCATTTATGCCAGGGCGACCCTGAATAGAGAAGTCATTGATCAATGTTTCATTGCAAATCCAGACAATTACATTTAAATTTAACAACATAGCAACCCACAATAGGACAGGTTTTTTTTTTTACAATTCAACAAGATATTTGTGCCCAAGGACAAAGATGTCCCCTCTACTTTAAAAAGTCAACCTGTGCTGATGTGGATAGACCATAACCACTAAATGTGAGCAAAATTAAATGAAAAATGATTACATTTTAAGTTCATGAGAGCCATAAAAAAAAATTATTAATTTCAGTAAACAATGAAGACAATTGCACATCTGTAGGACCCTTAAAAAGCACAGTGATGTCTGCGCATCAGTTGAAGACATGTAGATAGACTATTCCCTGTATGGTGGAGGGCATAAAGGAGATAGCTGGTACTTACTGGTCGACCAGGCATTCCAATTTCACCCTTTATTCCAGCTGGTCCATACTGGCCCTAAAAACAGACTATGTGAGCTGATTGAAAAATGAATTGGACAAAAAAACAACCAAATCTTGTTAAAAGAGTATAACCGATCAGTCATAACATTACAACCCCCCTGCCTAATATTGTGTAGATTTTGTTTTAGCTTTGTGATGCACCGTGTTCTGACACCTTTTTAGCTATTTCATTTTCAGCAATCCGTGCTACAGTAGCTCCTGTTTAGATCGGACAACGTGGGTCAACCTTTACTCAAGTGCATCAATGAGCCTTGTGCGCCCAAGACTCTGTCGTCAGTTCACCATTTGTCCTTCATTAGACCATTTTGGTAGGCAGTATCCAAAACAGACCCGTACCACCTAAAATAACCAGGGCTTGTATTAACAAAACATCCTCAGAGTAGCTCCTAATTTTAGGAGTGACTCTTCGGAAGAGTGGGCTTGTCATTCTAGACTTTTTTTCACTAAGCAATTCAACACTGAAAGCAGCTCCTTACACTGAGAAAAGTAAACAGATAAAAACGTATTGATTTAATCATCGAGCTGTTATGATCCAAGTAGAGCTGGCCAGTGTTGTAATGACGTTTCTTATATAAATACCTGCTGATTTTTATCTGACAGTTAGCTGCAGATGAAACGGTTTATTCCTCTTTGTTTCATGGGAAATAAGAGAAACATTATTTCGCTAACATCGCTCATATCCCTGAGCTTGTCCATTTTTCTCGGTTCCAACACACCAATTTAAGGACAAAATGTTCAGTGGCCGCATAAAAATCCACACCCACTGAGAGGTACCATGCAATTATGGGATACTCTGACGTCACCTGTTGTTTTTCTATAATGTTATGGCTGGTCGGTTTTACATCTTAGACAGTTATGCTCAAATACTTACATGTGGTCCAACGGGTCCAGGTGGTCCTCTGTCTCCCTGCAGGCACGGTAAAGGAACCAGATGAGATAATATTATTATTATGTTATGTGCATGTGTTTGTATGTGCATGTTTGGGAGGAGTGACGGAGTGACCCACCTTCACACCTGTTAGCCCATCCAGAGACATGAGATTCCCATCAGGTCCGATCACTAAGCCAGGCTCACCTTTCTCCCCCTAAAGACGACACAGATCCGATTAGCACGTCCCAGAATAATGAAGCGGCTCATAATTAAATTGTTAAACATAGAGACTTTACCTTAATGCTGTAGCCTGCAGGCCCAGGGTCTCCTCTGTCCCCCTTTGGTCCAACAGGACCCTGAAGAAAAAGAGGAAGGAGAAGGGGTCATTTAACAGCAAGAACGTTTTAGTTCTTCTTGATCTGAAGAAGCCCTCTATTAGGGTTTGTCTGTTCAGTGCAGTTTAAAGGTAACTAGACGTTGATGAGCTATTGAGTGTAGAAATTAGGATGTGAAAAAACAAAGAAACAAGTCCTCCTCCTACTATGTGAGCCCGAGGAAGATGTATGACTCTTTGCCAACATTTATCTCCTCCTTTTAGAGTACATTTATATAAAGACTGCGTAGCCCTGCAGGTTATTATTTATTACTGTTATTAGAAAATTGTTATTTCTAATCAGAAGCATGTCATCCAGGAAAAAAAATAGAATATTTGCTGCATAAATTCAAATAAAATTAAGACTGGGAGATTATTTTGAGTATATACAAGTAATGAAACTATAAATATGTGATCACGTCTGTGGGAGAGGGTGGTGGGTGCTTGGACATCTTGGTTCTAAAATACAACATTATTCTCAGTATCGTCAACTCTGCACATTAATGGATAAATTGTAAAATCCTTCATATAAATGACAATTACTGATTTAAACCAAAATTGGTCTGTAAAGGCATCCTAGAGGGAGTCCTATTAAAAAGTGAATTGTGGAACATGAAACAGCATATTTGTTTTGGTCAAGCACAGCATAATGGGAAATGTGGGCTGCCCTACAACTTTCATCAGACTTGCTATGAAAGAAAACCACCTTATCGTCACAAATTGCCACAAACCCAAAACAAATTAGAATATTTGTGTCCAAGGCCATGGGTGCACCTCTATTAGAAAAAAAGCTGTACCACCACCGTAGCTGAGATACACGGAATTTGTACTACTATCGATTTGCAGTGTCCTTAAATGATTCTATTTGTTGATTACCCCTTTGAACCCAACACTACCATCCTTTGATTTTTGACATTAGAAATTCTGCTTCCTCCTGTGTTTAGACTTGCATAACATTATGAGATGGACATCTTTAAGATGCCCCCCATGTGTGAACTTTAATGGATTATTTCCATTGGTTTTTGAGATTTCTGTAGACCATAGTTCCTATCAAATAATCCTGTTTTTTCTCCATACCTAATCCCATGGATAACACAGATAAACCTACAAGTCCCTAACGCGGGAAATGTAGATCGTCACATTTAATACCACTTTTAACCACATTTAATACCACTTTTAATTTGCAAAAATCATTTAAAAAGAAAATTAACTGACTACTGTGAGTAACTTTTAGCACATAGCAAATTTTCAAACCAATCCATTTTTGTCACAAAAGCCATTATTGGCGGCCTTTAAAAATGTATTAAAAACTATTAAACATCAGTGCTGTTCTTGAAAAATAAAAAAACCTGATGGATTCACTTAACTAATCATTAGGCGGTATTCAGGTCAGGTGATGGAGTACTGTAAGATACCTAGTAACAATAAAGAACACTAAATATGGAATTGCGCTGTGAGATACTGTTCATGGTTCCATGTTTTTTTTCCAGGGTTATTGACATTTCTAAAGAATTGATTGTAATGATTGTCAGACTGTTGGCACAATTAGTGGCCTCTGTTCATGATCAGTGGTTTTGGAGTTTAGCCCCAATTTTGCAATATGTGTATTTTTCTCTTCCTTCCTACTTGTTTTATGATGAAAAAGTTTAGATACTATTATAAGAAACAACAATAATAATAATAATAATAATAATAAAAACACATACTTTATTTGTCAATTTATCATACATGCTATAAATATTTTGCTTAAAAATAACTTTTAGCCATCATATGGCTTTAACTCTTCACATGAAATGCATATTATCAAACAATGAAAACTTAATTGTAATAGAATATACATTTATTGATTAAGTTCGATTTAAGGCGTCAGCTGTATTTTGTTACGTTTTTAGAACAGCAAATCAACCAAACTACATTTCGATTGATATAACCTGAAATGTACAGACATATAACGTGTTTATGAAAATCTAATTAATGGAAAAGGAACTCTTCAATTATATAAGTATTTAACACCTGAAATACTCTGGATGTTATTTCAGTCACATGTGATTTTTGGTTATTAACCCCCCAAAAACGGCTCCCCATGTTTTGGTCAAATATTAAATCCTAATTGGTGCTCTGGTTTCAAACTGAAACGATCCACATAGAACCAGTTAAAACAGCTCTGACATAAGAAAAATTGCAGATAATATGGATTTTTTTATAAAGAATGAATGTTCCAGTGAACCCAATTACTGCAGGCCTGCATTTTTGATTATCATTCATTTAGTCAAAATCTGAGAGTCAATCTCTTCAATTATGTAAAAGTAAAGACACTTTACATTTATTGTGCTGAAAAGAGCAAAGTACATTCATTATTTAAGACTTACAGGAAATCCAGCTTGGCCAGGTAATCCAGGTCCTCCCTGTTCAGAAAACATAATTGTACATACATACATTGGTTTGGCTCAACGATATTACTGGCTTTAAAAATAAAAGTATAACAACAAATCCATTTGTGATTCACTCGCATCAGTCTGAGCTCATTCATAGATGTAGGTTCTACTGCTTTTACACCAACTACTTGTGATGGTGTATGATGGAAACAGATGATATCATGTTTGCGGCTTCATTTGAGTAAACGTCAACTATAATAACGGTAATCCAATGTTCTCATAAAGTTTGCCAAAGTCACGCCCTTCATTGCTGATGTATCTTCAGAGCAAAGGTTCCATCATCACCTCTTCGCGGAGACAGATATGTTAATAGTACCTTTAAAGGTGAGGTAAAAATCTTGACATGTCTCATCCGATAGCTCACTATATAATTATAATTACAAGATAGCAATCACGTTTAAATGAGTTGTGGAAAGCTGCTCAAAAGACTTGCATTGTAAATCTTGATGGGTGCAGCATCTGCGTACTCTGACAAAAGCTGTGTTTGGTCATTCACAAATATATGTCTGGGTTTTCCATTTCAGTTTTTCCATTTCAATGCCTATGGTGCATGGCAAGCGTTTAACTTCGTTTTTGTCGACAATCAACCGCATTGGAAAATTCAGTTGAGTCACAGCAAGAAGCTTCTGGGTTCAAATCCACCATCCAATAAGCGGCACTCCAGCTTCCTCCAACTGTACAAAAAGTATGCAAAATAAGTGAATTCATGGCTACCTTCACACTGCCAGTCTTAATGCTCAATTCAGATTTTTTCTGAGATCTGATGTTTTTGCGTAGTTAGTGACATTACTTAGTGAAATGTTTCCTATATCGTATTCCAGTATGAACAGTAAATGGCCCGAAACTGACCCGCATTGGCAATAGAACAATAATGAACGCGTCACATGCAGCATGATGTTAATAAGCAAGCGAAATGGAAGCCACTAAAGTAAGATGGAATGCTGTCGTTTGTAGTAAAAGTGTTGATATTGATATTTTTGTGTAAAAAGTGACCCCCGCCGATGCAGCTCTGTGACGACATTTTGGATTTCCCAAATATGGAAGTGGTCCAAATCAGAATTGGCATAGATCCGATTCTATTTGGTTTGTGCTGTTCACAATGGCATGAAAAAGTCCCATATGAGCAAAAAATCTGATCAGGATCAGATTTCTCCTACAGTGTAAACATCTTTGCAATCTTCTTAATAAAAAAAACAAAAACAAAAACTATTGCAAATTTTTCTGGGTCAACATCCTATTAAGGTTCTTTGTTGCTAATACAACTTAAGCTCATTAGTTTCACCTTTTTTCTTTTCTAGTCAAATCAATTTGGGATCGGACCATGGCTCAGAGTAGATTTCGTATCCGACTAAACACTCAGAATCCAGACCAAATGGATTAGGAGTGAAAGCATCTAAAGTTGTTGTTGTAGCAGAGTTTTTTTCCTATTAGTTATACAAGAGAGTATGAACACAAACCTCCGTTCCGGTACCTCCAGTGATGCCCTCCAAATGCTGTGACACAATGAGAATGAGGTTAGGAGGCAGATTAATTCTGATGACACTATTTTTAGTTTAAGAGTTAAGAAATCGACTGATCGACTGGCAGAGACACTGTAACATCCTTCATCATTATCATCAATGTACTTTTTATAACTCACGCTGCCTAATGTGCGGTAGATAATTTGTCCTGGTTGTCCAGCTTGGCCCGGTGGACCTGGGAGTCCAATTCCATCTCGACCTGGCTCTCCCTAAAACCATAAAACATACATGCAGCAAAAAAAGAAAAACAACTCAGTAAGCAAACGTAAGAGAGGTGAAGAGCTTTTCACTGGATCAGCGTCTTTACGAGTCAATAAATGAGGAGATACTCACCCTTTCTCCTCTGTCACCTCCTGCACCCTTTGTTCCCTTCAAAACCAAAGAAAATGACACTTAAACAGAGTTACCCAGTAAAACCGGAAGAGATGCAATCGACTATAGTAATATTATTATTTTTATCAGGCGATTAGGAAAATTATTCTTATTAATTACATGCTTTGTAATTACATAATTGCACGTATCAATATTTGCAATGAAAAGCCTTAAACAGGTTTGGATTGAAATGGATTTCGGTCTTTGAGAAGAGTAATGAATAGATAGTCATTATAAACCTTATAATCTACATTTCTTATATGCCATAAGTTCTTTTATTTCACTGTTTCACATATGAAATTCAAGTTTTTTTGATAACTAGATTATTTTTGAGTTTCATTCTTGAGCAGCGGTGGGGCTATCTGTCCAAAGACAAATTATATTTTGCAGGAAAACTTATTCTATTCCGAAGAGAAAATATTCTTGAGCAAGAAATAACTTAACCTGAGCAAACAAAAATGTATTCTGTGCTCAATAAATACATTTCTGTGTTCAAATATCAACATACGTGCACAAAAAACGCTGTTCAATGATACACAAGGTCAAAAAGCCAGATTAATCAGTGTTCATTTTTGTAGAATTAATTCATCTAAATTGACACGTTATTATTACCACCCAAGCTTTCTGGTTATTACTCTGAATGGAAGTCTACTGCATCGGCTCTGTACTGAAAGGATTCCCCATTGGTAGGAAGCCAACATATGAAAAAAATCACTTATGCAAATCAAAAAATAACTTTACCTCCTACCTGCATACTGTGTAGTATTGAAGACGATTAGGGTTACATACCGCTATGTGAATTCTGAATTCTGAAATTCTGACTTTAAAAGTCAGAATTCCCAAAAAATAATCATGTATCCATATTCTGAGAATAAAGTCAGAATCCTGAGAATAAAGTCGGAATTCCACCAAAAATGTTCACATAGTTGCAATGTTCACTTATGTGGCCCTAATCGTCTCCCATGGTGTTCTCAGCTTGTTATTCGTGTTTGTGTGAATTGCAATAATAATAATTTTACCTTTATTTATAACATACAGTCATAACATAAATGCATATTGTTGTGCAACACAGTGAAATGAGTTCTCTGCATTAAACCCATCCCTGAGTAGCAGTAGATAGCCCCTCTACAGTACCCCAAGAGAAGATTGGGGTGGTTCAGGGTCTTGCTAAAGGACCCAATGACCTGTACACTGCAGGGATTGAACCACAGATGTTCTTATTGGGAGCTCCCCATTGCCCAATCGTGATGAGACCGACCGCTTAAAAAACTACCACAAAGGGATTCCAACACTCAACCTTCTGATCCAAAGTCAGACGCCTTAGCCAATCGGCCACGCAGTCTGATACAACAATTGATCACAGAGGAACTCATTCGTACGTAATTTGTAGTGCACACGGTGCCAACGCTGCATATTTGGAAAGTTTAACTGTACTCTCTCAGAAATTGCAGAAATGATGATTGTTTGATTACACACAAAAAAAAGTTATCCTTTCGATTCCAGGTCTCTTTAATAAAATGTTTGCAACATGCAATGTTTGAGGGCAACATGTCAACATAGAGGCAATGTAGGCATTTTAATCTGTGTACTATCTTCAATAACCATGTGGGCCATAGTTTCTGTGAAGACACAGCCGCTGAAATTTCTACAAACATTAAGTCACATTTAATTCACGCAATATGCTCTAGATAAATACATTGTGTTATAGTTCAGAGCAGTGATTCTCAACTGGGTCACAAACCCTTTTCAGTGGGTCGCAGGCCTTTGACTGGGCCAAAAAAAATTTAAGAAAATAAAATGCTGTGCTTTTATTTTGAAGGGGATTTTTTATGCAGCGGAATATTCACACCCCTTAACAGTGGGTGGCGATAATGCCCTGTTATGCTAATTGACACCTGCCATTTCACAGCAAAGAAGAAGACCCGCAAAGCTTGTCTTCTTATGCTGATTGAAACGCGAGTACGACATCAACTCCATGAGATATGGATTTTCATACATTGAGGACAAAGAAGGATGAAAACCTCAGTGTTTCCTCACCTGCTGGTCATTTTGGTTTATCATTAAACTTGTTCTTTTGTGTTGGCATACCTTGATATTCTGTATTATCTCAGGTTCAATCTGCACCATCTTTTCATTAAATAAGTTGAAAACTTTGCTCGACCTGGGTCACGGCTTGTCATAGAGGGGTGATGGTGGGCCCCGAAGCCAGACCAGATGAGAAACACTGGTTCAGAGGAAATTAGTATGTATTTGATTTTAGGGGTGACCTGCCCGTTAAACACTTCCCAATATGACTTTATATTGAGATGCACAAGTCCTCTTTTTACCTGAGGTCCAGGGAAGCCATCTAATCCTGGCTGACCGTCTCTTCCTACAGAACCCTCATTGCCTTTCGGACCTGGGATACCAGGGAAACCAGGTTTACCCTGCAATGGAACATATTCAAGTTACACCAGTGAAAGAAAGAAATTCATTAAGATACACAAAAATAAACTTACTACATTACTGCCCATGATGTGGAATGTTAAAAACTGAAACGAAACACTGACCAAAAAAAGACCACTGAAATATCAGATGGGGAGGATTGTGATTTGCTAACTCGGGGATAAGTTGCTGTGAATGTCTTTCTGACCTTTTTATTTCCATACATTCTTCTTTGTATATTTTTAATTATAAAAATGCTTGTACTGATGTTTTTGATGGTTGTTCTTCTTATGATTAAGAAAATAAACAGTATAAATGCACACCTAAACTAAATGCTTTAGCTCAAGGTGGATCAATTCCACTAATTTCAAATACTGGCAACTTTATTTTTGATCAATTTTGTTTTAATAATTTGGCTGAAAAGCAGAATCAGCAGATGACAGACTACTCACCGGAAGTCCAGGCAAACCAGGAGGACCCTAAAAGAAAAAAAATAGTGCTGGTTATTTGAAAGCTCAAGTCTGACTTCCTCATTTCATGCAAAAACTGATTGTTTGATTGCTCTTGCTGCAAAAATGTGCACTGTCACCTGGCTTTTCAAGAATTTTAGCATTATTTCCCAACCGTAGATGACCCATGGAGCACAATGAAGTCAATCCGTTACGGGGCAAGTCGTCCATGTTAAATGTGGCAAGAGGATAAAATAATATAATTTGGGTTGAGAATACGGTTTTACGGGGACGGTTTAAGAATATCTCTGCAAAGCAGGGTTTTCTTCAATCAATGCAACTTAAATGAAGTCATAGAAAAAGACTGGACATAAGGAACTAACTGGAGTGTCCAAGTGCAGGGAAAGCTAAGACTCCTCCCACTCATTCTGACTTCTCCCACTAATTCAGGCTCCTTTCACTGATTCAGACTCCTCCCACTGAATCTCATTCACCCCATAGGGTTGATCCCACTGATTCAGATTGTCTCCACTGATTCATGCTCCTCCTACTGATTGGCATTGAAATAAGTTCAGCACAAGAAGGGGCAACTCCTTAAACCTAAAGTTTTCTTCATAATGTGGGAAATAGGAATTACTGTATATTATCTTCTTCAGGACCTCCTACAAACCTGTTTTCCTTCCGATCCTCTCAAACCAGGACGACCTACACCTGAGCCCTCCATGTCATCCTTTAAATGCAAAACAAAAAATTAATGACAAGCAACATTACATTTTGTTTTTCTTTCAATAGATATTTTAGCAACTCTACCAAAACTCATGGGGGACTTACAAATCCAACTCGATAACTTGGTCCAGGAGGCCCAGGAGGTCCGGGTATTCCAGCAGGTCCTATGGGTCCTGGTAGTCCAGCCAGTCCAAGCTCTCCTGAAGTTCCTGGTAAACCAGGGTCTCCTCGATCACCCTGTAGGATAGAATTACAATAAAAAATATGAATTACTTAAATAAAAGCATCTCATGCATTCTTCAAAAATCTACTTACGCCATAAAAATTGTTCTGGGATCAAATCTGGACATCACAAAATGTTAATGCAAGCCAAGGCCAGCACCCAGATTAAATTCA
This sequence comes from Lophius americanus, assembly GCA_037951165.1. Lineage (NCBI taxonomy): Eukaryota > Metazoa > Chordata > Actinopteri > Lophiiformes > Lophiidae > Lophius > Lophius americanus. The sequence continues at coordinate 8,484,554 of JBBDHG010000028.1, read as the reverse complement.
CATTTGCTGCTGAGAATATTTGACAAACATTTGAAGACACCAATCCCCCCTGATTCCTGACATGCTGGAGCCCTATTACCTGCAGATGGGAAGGCTTAGGAAAGTAGGAGGATAGAGAGTGAGGCAGCAGATTTGGAAGAAAAGAAATGTGGCCGTCTGGATGGAGGAATGAAAGGGATGAAAGTTTTTAGTGTAAGGATTTTAGTGAAGTTGGATGAAAGTTGATTTGCCATTCTAGGTATCACATAGTTACCACAATATCCCACAAGTATGCCACCAGCCTTTACTTTAATGCCTACATCTTCATCCCAGAGTTATGACTAATAACATTTTGTTTTATTTTTTTATTGAAGAGCTGCAGTTATTATAGGGTAAAACTGGAGAAAGAAGGTCCTAATAACGTACCTTTGGTCCAGTTGGTCCTTGATAACCCAGCTCGCCTGAATCCCCCTGGTGTGGAGAAAAGAAAAAGACAAACATACAAAACATGATTATCACCATTAAGACTAAAACATTTCTTTTTGGATGGAGTCGACAGAAATTGAATAATTATGGAGCCAGGGGATAACCAGAGCCACCTGAAGTTGTGATATCTCCTCCTTCTTACTTATTATATGATATCTATGATATTATATTACTATGATATCTCCTCCTTCTTACTTACTTACTTATTTTTGCTATAGAGTTAATAAAAAACCCTTAGAGTCACCTTAACATCTTTCCATTAAAAACTTACAAAAGTAATATTTTGTGAAGACAAATCAAGATATTAAATGTAAAATTACTTTTCCTAATTTATGTGTGGTTTGGTGAAGCAAGAATGTAGAGTGAGCCAGATATTCTGCCATTACGGGTGTGAGAGCTAGTTAACCTGCATTACTAATGTTAGCACTCATTCTCACGAGACATTAGATTTTGATCCTGTTTTTTCAAGTCCTCAAGGGTCATGAAATTAGACAGAGTAACATTGATCTAACTAAAATTATAGATGACACTAAACAACAGCTAGCTTTGTTGGCAACTAGTATATGACCAACATGGATGTGGGAAGTAAAGTGTTTATGTTGTCATATGCTGACAAGTCATCTGATGATATTGTGACATTGGAAAAAGGAGTATGAGAGGCACATGTTGACAATGATTGAGGGGGCTAATGATCTGTGGCAATGTTTGAACAGATTTTTAATTAATTCCTTTTAATATTATAAAAAAGAATTTGCATAATGGGAGAATATTTTCCAGAGGGCTTTGAAAAGCTGAAAATAAGAATAGCCATAAAGAAAATTAGAAGCATCAAAATTGTCAACAAACACCAAATAATATGCAATTTTCAGATACAATTAATTTAAAATTTCAATTCAAGACATTCAATTCATTTTCAAGACTTTATATGTATATCCTTTACTGTGGCTAATATTGAAAAGAGTTGTAGTTCATACAAATGTTGATTTTGTTGGTCTTCATAGGAAAAGTAATAATTTTCAAATGTTAGTTACCTTTTCTCCCTTGGTACCAGAAGTCCCCGGTTTGCCATCAGTGCCCGGTAAACCTGGCAAACCCTAAAGGTTAAAAGATTCACTTCAGACAAGGTTGTTGTTTTCTTTTAATAATAAGATCACTATCATTATGATGATTTAGCATTAGTAATACCGAGAGACAAACACATTGACACCTACAGGTTGACCAGGTGGGCCGTCTTTTCCTGGAGGTCCAAATGCCCCAGAACTCGATGCTGTGCCTACTGTAACTGGTCCTGGGAGACCAGGAGGGCCAGGGGGACCTGGTGCTCCAGGAAGTCCCTACAACAGAAATGATAGATTCCTTTTGCGTGTTGCTAGTTCATGGTAATCCATGATTTACAGATTTTCAGGTGCAGGTTTCCTCTACTACGTGGTTTGCTTTTAGTGTAGTACTTAGAATAATTTAAATATTTTCTCACCCGAATAGATTCCATATCTTGGATTCCTGAGCCCTCCATGTCCAAAAAAGTCTAAACCATAATGAAATAGTTGTTATTCAAGAAACGGTTCAGAAAGGCTGGCAGTCTCATTTTGATTAGTTAAATTCATGACAACATGTGACTGAGGTCTAGATTAACTAACAGATCTGATTCCTGGTCCAGGAGGTCCTGGAGGTCCCGGGGGTCCCCTGGGGCCTGGTGGACCTTCTCCATGGTCTCCCTGTATGCACAAGACTCATCAAGTTTTTACTCTTTATTTGTATACTACCAACATATTTTCTGTTATTATTTAATATAACTGAGCATCTGACCTTCTCTCCTTTAAATCCAGGGTCACCAGGGGTTCCTGGGAAGCCAGGAGGTCCTTCAAGGCCCTGCGTTTAGAAACAATGAAGGAGTAACTATCTACATTAAACAAATCATCACAGTCAGACAACTTGAAAAAGTTTATAAAATAAATGTTTATTCATGTTTTTAATTTTGTTCCGGAGAAAAAAAATATCTTACATTAGTTCCGTTCTCCCCAGTATCACCCTATGAGATTGGAATAAAGAAACAGAAGTCTTCTGAGACAAATTTAGGATTTTTTACTGTTTAGATTAAACCAAGCTGACCACTCTTATCCCAATTATTTCATAATACTTGAAATTTTGAAATGCCATGTGTTTAAAGAAATCTACTAACTGGCTCTCCATCAGCTCCTGTTTGTCCCTGGGGACCTGGGGAACCTGGTGGTCCAGCTGGTCCTGGTGGTCCAAGAGGACAAGCAGCTGAGCTGTCTTTGCATGCTCCCATCTCACCTGCTGACGCTGGAGGTCCAGGAGGACCAGGGGGCCCGGCAGCTCCAGGCTCTCCCTTGGTTCCCGAATAGCCAAAGCCAGCAGTACCCTTGAGAAACAGACGCATCACTGTTAGCGGAGGTAGAAAATTCAAGAGAGATGGAGGTAGATTGGATTGGATTTTTTATAAACTATACTATAAGTCCAATAAACCACATTTGATTTTTGGGCCTCCGTATTTCCATGTCTAATGTAGGGAAGAAGACTAGGACCACGTCATTTTTTAAATTTATTTCCGATTACACTTAGACATAGTTATACTATATTGATAAAGCTGCAGTTTATGATATGCTTTATTTAAGTTAGAATATTGTGAATAATGTCAGTTGTTTGATTTAAATCTTGACTTTACTAAAAAAAATAAAAAAAATAAAAAGGAAAGTAAAAACAGAAAAATGTTTTTAATGTATAGAAGAAGAACATCATAGATTTTTCTTTTGAATTCAAAATTGTTTCTATCCTGAAGTTTTATTCACGGTTACAAATTTAGACTATTCATTTTTTCATTATCCACTTATCATGTTCAGGGTCACAGGGGCTGAAGCCTATCCCAGCTGACATTGAGCGAGAGGCAGAGTACACAACAGTACGAGTCGCCAGTTCATTACAGGGCTGATACAGAGACAGATAATCACTCACATTCAATCTTACCGGCAATTCAGCGTCACCAGTTCACCTGTATTGCATGTTTTTGGACTTAGTGGGGAAGCCGGAGTGCCGACAGAGAACCAATGTTTGTCAAATGTGTGTTCATGTACCCCTAGCAATGCATCAGGCAGCTACAGGAGATTTGTGAGGTTTTTTTTTGGTTTGCTTATTATTATTTTCTTTTTTCTTTTCTTTTCTAATCAGTCATGCATAATTCCTAAAGTTATGAGCTAAATAAAAATAAAGTCATAGGCCCAATACACTAAATATTATATTCAGTAGTCCTATTTAAATACAAATGTTCACTTCTGTGAACTGCCACTACTGTGAGCAGGAAGTTTGGATGTAAAATGACAAATAAAATCAATAGACATTCATGGTTTGACAGCTAGCAACAATACAGTTAGAATAACAGATTAATAAATCAAAAAGAGAAAGCTCAAAACAGGATTAAAAATGGGAAAAAATTCTGTCAGTAACTCTATTCAATGGCAACTTCAATGCAGTTTGATAGCTTTTAAATTGTACATATATGTACGTTTGTCATATACCATCATGCAAAAAGAATCAATAGCGCTGTACTTGTGATATTAGTAATTAGTTGAATTTTGTTGGATATGTTGTCTGGTTGACTTTTTTCTCTGGGTTTTCAGGTATTTTGCTTCTACAATTCAACATGGAATTTCCATTGATTTTTGTCTTTACAAATTTCCCGCTCACATTGAGTGGATTTGTTGTTTGCGGTTTACAGCAGTTCAAATAGGAATAATGAATATAAATGTTGGTTTATAAGAGTTCCATTTACATTTTTAATCGATCTTATTATCGTGAAATAATTTCTTAAACATTAAAACATATAAAAAAGATGTTGTTTTAAATCCCATCAAAGCTCCCCTTGAGCACCCCCTGGAGAAAGGCAGCATGTGATGTTCTGGTGATGATTCTACTTCCAGAAGTAGCTAGAAGCAGTTTAACAAGAAGACAATCAACCATTATCAACCAGGACCTCCGAACCTAACCCAACACACAGGACCATTTTGGAAGGTGGGAAGTTCCATCGCACAATATATGCCCTTTTTGTCATATGTTTTTATTCAATGTTGAAAATGCCAATGTGATCACTTTGTGAACCATGTATTTCTACATTACTACAACAGTGAACGCACCAAAAGCACCAAAAAAAAAAGCCGCGACATGAGAAGATTTGTCACTTACCTTTGCTCCCTTTTCTCCTGGTCCTCCCTGAAAATGAATAGAAATAGTGTCAAAATCTTCAAAGGAGATTTGGCATCGGTTGAAATCAAATTCAGATAGAAATCTTCAAAATATAAATAATTTAGTCAAATCTAGCGGTAAAAAAGTATGCTTTAAGATGAAGAAAAAAAAGGGAGATTTTCAGTCAGGGGAAGTAGCCTAAATCCACTCAATCCAATCACAGACATGTTCACTCACTGGAGGGGATGGGATTCAGTCACTCGATGCCACATCTAGCATTGACTTGCTAATATATTTATGTTTTAAGTCAATTTTGAGTAATCTGATTATGAGATACTTCTCGACATTCGATAAACCAAAATATTGTTCAACAAAGTACAGAGTATGTCTTACTGATGTAAATGGATCGCAGAACCAACTTCAAACTGATCCCCCTCCCCCGACTAAAGAAGGCTGGAAGTGCCTCTTTCTGAGTGATGTATTTTGTTGTGTTACACACAGCTTCACCTTACATTTTATATCATATGCATTATTTTTGTTTACTGTTTTTAAACAAGAGTAAATAGACTCCATGTAATTTCAACAGCTATGAAATTTTACAATCTTTGATTACACACAGATAAACATTTTCAATTATCATTAAATTGACACTAAGCCAATTGAAGTATAATTATTATTGTAATTATTATTATTGTAATAGCTATAAAATATTATATCAATAATCATACCATTATTAATAATAATATTTTTTATATCTTTATATTACACTTATTTGTTTTGCTAATAATTTGTTTTGTGTGACTATTTCTTTTCTGTACTTATTTTTCTTCAAGTATTTAGATTTTATGATCATGTGGGAAAAGAATTCAACAACTACCTCGCCCACATTTCCAACCTTCAGATGGATTATCTAGTTTAAAAATAAATGTTTTGCATAATCAGTGCATTCCAGCTCTCAGGGCACATGATGTCATCATTCAAAGTAGAAACTGAAAAAAGGTCCAAACCTTCTCTCCACGGGCTCCACCTCGTGAGCTGGAGCCAGAACCAGATTCTCCCTTTGGCCCGATTGGACCCCTGTCCCCTTTCTGTCCTCTCTCCCCTCTGTCACCCTTTTCTCCATTTGCTCTGCCTGGTCCTGAAAAAAAAGGAATTTGTACCCACATGAAAGACCTTTCAAGATGATTAATGCTTGTTTCCCCACATCCGGAACAACAGAACTAAACACGAACGAAGAGAAGAAGGAAGGACAATCTGGACTTTATATTTAGGCTTAGGGTGGATAATCCCCACACCTGCAATCAACTCCATCCTGAGATCTATTCTCTCTATTCTATTTTATCTATTCACTAATTCACCTTTGATTCACCTGGGTGGGTAGGTGGGTAGGTAGATAGTAGAGCTGCACTATCAATCTGATCGATCGCCGTGATCGTAATCAACAATCATGATGTCAGCCTGTGCGATTACATGACGGCAAAAGGCTGAGATCTAATGAAATAAACGAGTGAGAGAAGGACTACCTACTCTTTTGTTTGTCAGTAGTCTGCTCTTTGTCTACACCTTCAATAAATGGCCAATCAGTGTCTGTGATGCGAGTGAGTGGCGTTACTTGGAGGTCAGCGATGAACTGGGAGTACTTCAGGAAGTGGGTTTAATAGAAGATGAGTTAGTTAAGCTTGGATGAGAGAAACTAAACTTAAACTCAGTCCGTGACCGCAGGAACTTACGCTGTGAAGCTAACCTGATCGATGGCAGTCCCACTCCTCCGTCTGACCCTGAAGCAGAGCTACAGACGTGTCATGTTCATCAATCATATCTCATATTAATAGATTGATATCAGGAGAGGACTGAGAGACCCAGATTATTTTTGCTTTTATTAAACGATTTATCTGGATTACATTCTCAAGCGTCCATCTCAACATCTCACAGTGGATGTACCTCACATCTGACCTCTTTGTTCTCCGTTCTTTTTTTGAAACGTAAAAAACAGTAAACATTTGATATTAAAGCTATTTGAAATGAACCACTGACTGATATTATACATATGTTTACAACCAAGGTCAAGTTTAATCAAGAATCTATTAGCAATCAGTCAAGTTTAATTACGATCAGTGGTCGCGATGCTCGCTGATGTCACGCTACCCTCTCTGGCATGTCCCAGAGGGGCGGGGGGATCCCGAACAGTTCTCAGTTGAAATATGTAATTCCACCAGCGAGTTCTGTGTCCACCCAGGATTAATCTTGTATTTGTCTGTGATTATCAGCTGCTTTCATGGCTGCCCATAAATGAAAATAAATATGTGTACAATATCATTCTGCCACCTGGTCACACAATATTCAGAGAAAATCCAGTAAGACTAGTAGATACATTAACTCAGGCTGCAGAGAGTTTGTTAAGCCCCTTTCATGAAACACCTCTGTCTGAGCAGCACCAGGACGGTATCACAAAAAACAACGGAATGAACATCATTCAAAATATCTTATTTCCAAAATTAGAAATGTAGTAAAATATTAAGTTATTTTGAAATCCATAGAAGTAGTTTAGTTTTGAATTTTTCTCTGTAAGTTTAACTTTGTATGTTTTTACTGAAAAATCACATTTCAAAATGATCAGTGATGTGAGCATCTTCCATGATAACCACTATATCGTGATTGAACCGCAATATTGTCCACGATCATCGCAATATGACTTTTTCACCAAATAGTGAAGTCCTTATAGGTAGGTAGCAGTTTAGGAAGATATAGATACAAATAAAGCAAGATAAAATTAATAAAAATCAGTTAGAAGAGCATCATTATAAAATGCAGTTTAGAGTTCATCAGTGAAAAAATGGATCTTGTGCTTCTGAGCAGTCACTTTTTAGATTCTATATATCCAATACTAATCCTGTTCCTCTCTCAGGCACTGTTTTCCCATCTTCCTGAGCTCTTCTCTCATAGCGCATGTTTGTTTTTTTCATGAGATTAGACCAATACCAACCCTTTTTTCACTCCCTTGGCTTATATTCAAACACGTCCACCAGCCTGCATAAATTCAAGAGCTTAAAAGAGATTTATGTATTCTTGCCATTATGAAATCCATGCACCATGATAACACAGCAAGCCAGCAAAACATCAGAAAAGCTAATAAAAATGAAATTATTGAGGAACATTGGATGCATGTCTCATGGTTCTGACCCACCAGGAAGCTTGGGCCTGGATAACCTCTATTTCAATTCAGTTACATGGAGTTTACGTTATAACGTAAAAATGTAACATCAGCAGTAGAGTAAGTCCACCTGCATTCACCTTCAGTGCAGCAGTCAGCCCTCCAGTGAGCCTGCATGAAAGCAGTTCTAAAAAGAAGAGTGGGCCATGGATGGATATATACTTCTTATATATACTTATAAGATTATGCATGATGGTAGTTGTCATTTAAAAGAAAAGCTTGCTCTTTTGTAATGTAATTAATAATTTGCCATCTCCATAGAGTGATTATCACTACTATTATATCATATTATTAATATTATTATGGATATTTATTGCTCACTCAAACTTCTGACCCATAGGGGGAATTAACCATTTTGTCCACAAGATGGAGACACAAGTCCGCAAATCAGCCTTACATGATGAAGGAATAACTTGGGCAGTCATGAACACTCCTCTCCAAATACAACTGGTGAACTGAATCACGTGTCAACATGTGAAATTACAGAATCTTTAAAGCAAAATATTAAGTTGAAAACATATAAATGCAAGGGGTAGACCTTAATACATCCTAGGGCGTCAGGGATTACCACTTTAACTTTTGTGTCTTGAATGCTCTTCTCATGAAGTGTTGACTGTATCCAGGTAAACTCACCTGTTGCCACTGACTCCTTCTCGTTCCTGTTCAGAGGGGGCTGCTGGATGGGCCGAGATGATGGAGGGGTGGTCTGCATGAAAAGAGGGAGAAACATGTTTAAAAGAAGAAATGGATGAAATTTACTAGATTTTATGACTGATTCCACTGGTGCCTTGTCTCTGAGGCTCGTTTACATCCTCCCAATAAAAAAGGTTCCTTCAGCGCTGACACTGCACTACTGACACTACTGTTTATAGTAACAGTAGTTACTATAAAGTAGTTAAAGCTGTTTAAGTAGTAAAAGTTTCCCAGCTCAAAACCAAGATCATTGAGTCAGCATGAAGAATGAAAATAGAACAAATCCTTTAAAAAAAATTTTTTTTGGTTTTTTAAATTCAGTTTTCGTTTTTTATTTATTGCCGTTTGCACTTTCGTTCACACCACGGCTATCTGGAACTGCGAGCTTAGAAACTAGGTTATCGAGTGTAAAGTCTTAAGTTGTGTAAATGTGCCGTATCAATGCAATTTTTGAGAAAACTGTGATGACATATCTGGTAAACAAACCAGTTCATGGATACTGGAGAAACAACCACTGAGAAACTTATTCAAAACAGGTGGTATTGGATCTTTATTTGTATTCAGAATACTGTGAGTGAAACAAGACTGAAGGAGGAGCTGAAAATTCCAATGCAACTTCACTATCTCCATACTGACTTAAAATAAAACAGGTCATGTTTGCTGAAGGAAGCTTTCATCTTGATTATATAAAGTCTGTCTGTCTGTCTTCAACTGAAATCAACATTAAGAACTAAAATCTACCCAGATCATCCAAGACATCTTATTTTTAAATAGAATTCCAATGTCGAAGTTCTAAATGGATGTATGGATTAGACTAAACCTGGACTGTCAAACTAAATCACTTAGTGGGCCAAGATTAAAGTCTGACTCCTAAGTTACAGCCCAACAGAGTCAGTGTTTAATTAAAACAGACTTAAATTGCCTCATTTTAATCAGAGCTATTATGACAAATATGAATTTAACTGCACCCAATACACCAAAATCAGAAAAAAAAACGGGGGTAAAGAACAAAAAGACCAATTAGAGGTGCAGTGCAAAGTTGCATTCTGGGATTTGCAGTATTTATGGTGTTGGTGCCATATCAGTCCCCAGTTATGATAGAAATTAGATAATGACTCATGATATAATCATACAACTGGCCCTATGTCGCTCCGCGGCCTAGAGTTTGGTATGAACGGTCTAAACAGTCCTCAGTAATAAAAAAAGATGATAGGAGGACGCAATGTTAAAAAAATAATTTGTTGAATTGCATGAATATGTATGAAATGTATAACCACAACCAAACAACCAGAAAACAACTAGGCCTATGCTGTCTTTTCTGACTGCAACGGTATAACCCCGAATAGCCCCCCAATCCCCTGCTTTGTACAAGCAATTCTCCCTATACAACTCTTTGAATTAGATGTGAAGCTATGTCTGAAAAAGTTATTCATTAAAAGCTGCTCCCCCTACTGGGTCAAATATGAACTTTTAGAGTAAAATATTTTATGAACAAGATAAATCTCCTCAAGTTTCTGTGTCTATAAGTCAATATGCACCCAATTTGTTTTTTGTTAAATAAAAAAAAAAGCCACAAATTGTGACAAATCATATGCACCAAAGTTCGGCCAAATGGGACCAATGGTTGAGAAATTATGCACCGGAAATGTCTGGAGAAAAAGCTCCCCCTAGTGTCAGAAATGTACAACCAATCACCCAAATTAAATCAAATTCTTCTACATGCTAAGGTCTTTGTGGGAAGAACATTTAATAATGATCCATTAACTGCTTTTTGAGTTATTGCATTAACATTATGACCCGCGTTAGGGGACGCAGGCATGGTTTTGACCTGGATATAGTTAGTGAGTTTGTATGAAACACCAATGTCATTAAAAAACCTTAATAGGTATTAAGTGTTTCCCATTGTATGTCTGTGTCTGTGTCTGGTCATCCCACTGCTGTCACTGCAAACACCCTCATTAACCTGCTGCTGCACCACAAAAACACCCAGTGTGTGTGTGACCAAAGAGACAGGCGACTGTCACTAGACACACAGCAGGACTCAAGGACGCATGGGGAGTGATTGAAGGTCAGGGGGAGTTGTGGTCAAACCTGATCCCATTCTACCTTTGGGTAAAAAAAGAGTAAGGGGGGAGGAAAATATACAAATGCCCCCCACGTTTGAAGCTCATTCTTCATTGGTGGCACATCTCAAATTGTCACCTGTTGAATTGAAAAGAGCAGTGGGATCAAGAATGTGAGAGGGGGGCAGCATCCTCTGCTCTCCCCACTGTGTTGCATGGCACAGGCTATGCTAAGAATCTGGGGTTGATGCGTGGTCAAGTGATGAAGAATTTTGTGTTTGTTGACGCCTTCTCTCCATCATAGTTGAGGATGACGGGTGGGAGGCTCCAACCCTTGGAACGGAACGTTGATAGATTTGAACCTCACAACCCCCTAAAACTAAGCGCAAGAATGCAGCTCCCACGGCAACAACATCAACACATTCTACCTCCTCTACAGGATTTCAGGATCAGGTCTTTTTCCTTTTTCATGTCTTCTGCAAAATCACAGCAGGAACTTATCTCGGTCAGCGCACATCTGGGTTTTAATAAATCAATCAATCAATATTTATTTATATAGTGCCAATTCACAACAAAAGCTGTCTCAAGGTGCTTTCCAGACGTTTTAATGAAACTAGTGCGAACCTGATCAATATGTAATCAGAAGAGGAAAGTCATTTGGCTTTTGTTGTCGTCTTGTTGCTTTCCTCCGAGCCACTCACCAAACACTATTTCATAAAGAGTGACCAGAGGCCCCACATTTAGGAGGACTGAACAGGATTTCTGGAGACTAAGCCTACGCTGTCCCCTGACAGCAAGGGTATATCCATGAAAAGCCCCCAATCCCCTGCATTTTTCAAGGTATAACTCAAATTAACTTTTATGTCCAAAACACAGGTGTTGTTAATTCAAAAGCTCCTCCTAGTGAGTAAAACATGAGCTATTAGAGTAAATATGATATAAACAACAATGATATCCTTGAGTTGGTTCATATACAATAAGTTCGGACTAAATCGAACCAACAGTTGAAAAACCAAAGGCCTGAAAAATTTTGGTGACAAAGCTCCCGAAAGTGTCACAAATATAAAAATGATCTTTTCCAAAAATCAAATCCAGTTCCAGTAGTGAAATTGATCCATAAAATTTTTTTGGAGTTATCGCATTAAAAGGATGGATCTGTGACTGCGTCCGTCGTCAGTGACCCTTATTTCAGGATAATAACCACAAACTTTTATTTAACCCTAAAGGGACAAAATGATTGTTGACTACAAAGTAGCTCTAGTATTAGTAGCTCTTATATATAAAACAGGCTACTGATAATAAAGGCTAAAGGTTCAATTTTATAATGTTCTCTCAGCTCGGGGACCTTATTGATACGGGAAAATTTCCGAATATTTTGTTAAAAAGCTTCTGTTGAGTCAATTCAAAACTTTCACGTTACTAATCATTGACATGTGAGTCCGCTAACTTTGTTCACTTGTGTAGACCAGTTGAAGCATAATTCTTTATTATCTGGGGAAGAGATCATAAACCAGTATTTTTTTCGACAGCAATTCTAGCTCCTAGTTCTAGTGAGATGCTCCTGATGGCTGTTCAGCTGGCGCGTGAAGGATGTCTTGAAACAATCATTCCTGATAAGTAGTAATAGTAGTAGCAGTAGTATTAGTACTAGTACTATACGTAGTGCTAGAAGTTGTAGTAGTAGTAACATTAGTAAAGTTGCTCTGAGTGGAAGAAGACCAAAGGCACGGAGTACAGTCCATTTACCATCGACTCTCATGTTTTTCCTCTCATCATGAAGAATGATGGGGCAGAACAGTGATCGACCACTGACCTTCTGTTTGGGGGAGGACTTCCTTCTGTGCTGTGGTCGCCTCAGTTATGAGATAGTAAGTACATTCAATTATACCTTATAATTATATGGAGTATTTTTGTATATTTCTAACTAAAAGGTCTAAAAATGAGGGGATACATGATGTCACTGCACTGCAGGGGACACTCCAGCAGTGACATTGGTTGGAAAGAAGACCGGGTAGTTCTGCCATCTATCACTATGAATTCCACTCTCTACCACGTCTCCGCTCAGACTTGCCTTAATTGCACAGCTGGGACAATTGTGGAGGTGGTGTAGGTTTTACTTTCTGTGAGCAGACATCAGATGGAAAAACATCAGCAGGTAGGAATTAGGTGCCAGATGTTGTATTTTAAGTTACATTGCATATTACATGATGGCTGTAAAAGCCTTGTGAACAGATGGAAAAGCCCCTTGTAAAAGCGACTAAGGCAGCAATGATGAAGAGACTTCTGAGCTGCGGTATGCACCCCTGCCCCCTGTCCTGTCTGGCTGTCTTTCCACCTCTTTCAGTTCCTGTTTACTGACAGTGGTTGATTGAGAAAGCAGTCGGAATAGCAAATGCCCGGAGGCGGGGGGCCTCACACTCGGATCAGATCAGATTTACATCTGGTTTTCAGAATGCTACACTATAATTGTAGGTGGGAGCACACACAGGAGGGTGGTGCAAGGCGGAGGCTGTGCTCCACTTCTGCTGCGCGACTATCTCTGACGGTCAAAAGATGTGAGTGGGTGTCTGTGGAATCTGATTGTGTGAGTGTGAGAGAGACATAAAGCAGAGAGAGGAGCACAAACTGACAAAATGGGTAGATAGAGTTAGAGACGGAAGAAGAGATTAAGGAAGAAGTGTTTAAACAAGCATTGATTTAACGATTGTAAATCGGTGAATGTTTAAAAATAAAATCATAACCTCTCAAAAAACAAAACAGTTCTCCAGAGACTACTCATTCATCATCTTCTTCATTGGTTCTTATAGGCAAACCGTTACTTCATCTTATCTCTGCAAAATGCAAAGTGCTCTTATTAGAGCCAGGGTTTGGTCTGTGCAATCTAACTCCACATACATGGCAGCCTAACATGACAGACATGGCCCAAAAAAAACGCTCTTTCTGAAGATAAATAGTGTTTTTGTTAATCCAGCTCTTACAGTAAAAACATAGATGTGAATATCATATTTAAGATCCCTCTAGCAAAGCTAGAATGATAAGTAAAAAAGAAATGACAGTAGGAGCGTAAACTCAAATATTTGAACAGTAAGATGTAAAAAGAATCAATAATAAAAAAGAGGAAGAATATTTAAAAAGAAGTTAATAAAAAAAAGAAACAGAGGAAGTTGATTCATACCGTCCATCTTTGTGTCTCCATGCCTGTTTTTATAGGTCCGGTTTCCTCATTGCCACTTCCTTCACCTGAAGCCTGAGGAGAACAATTGCATCCAATTTAATTCATGCAAAAATGTGCAAACTTACCTACGAGACTCACATCAAAAATCACTAGAAATTGCCCAAAAGAAAGAAAACAATAATTTTAAAAATATTACATTAATTATTATTTATATTTTTCAGGCAGTAATGAGTTTAACTACTGAACCTCCTTGAACAGAGCCTACAGGAGGATGCTGAAGTGGTGGTGAGCTGAAAGTACGTGGAGCGATCCCCACGCTGACCAGCAGAGGGAGGAGTCGGAAGTTTTTGCAGCTTAAGTAGACAACCAATTAGGTGAGTGGGTGAGTGTGCTTTATGGTAAATGAGGAGAATAAGGCAAGTTATGTGTGAATGTGTGAATGTGTGTATACAGCAACACAGCTCATGTCGTTTCCCTGAAATAGCTTACATGTTTAGCTCCAATAAATTGTCAAACAAAAGCCATTTTTCCTTTTTGAAAAATGTCCAAACCACTGGCATTTAAGCTGACCGCTTTGTCCACTTCAACAGTCGGCCCCAATCTTTTTTTCACCAGAGAATGGCTTAATATTGAGAGTAATCTTACTGACTTCCAAATGGGGAAGGGTGTTGAACGGAATATATGCCAGTATAGATCGATCAGCCAAATTCTGAATTTTTTTTAATTCAAAGGAAAAGTTTGAAACCAAATAACATTTTGAGTATCAATTTAGTAATCAGACATTATTCTTTTAATACCATGTGTAACAGCCTTGAAGTAAATATCAATAACAGGGAAAGTTTTTTTTTGTTTTCCCGAGAAATATCCCTGTTTTTTTTTTTTTTTTACTTAACTTCACATGGAATTTGAGGAGTTCAATCAGGGGGATTTCTTCTACAAGGTAGGGCTTTGGGGACTTTCTGTGGATATATACTTGCTGTCGGGGATGAAACCGTAGGCCTAGTTTTCCTAGTTGACACAAACTGGTTTAGACAGTTCTCTGCTTTTCTCCTTTTTTAACTTAGCTGCAACCTGCTATTAGCTGATTTAAATAATTCTGTGAGCTACATAAATAATCTTAACATTTCCACCATACTCCAAAACAGGAACATCCCCTTCATACTGAGGTCGGCTTCGGAGCTTTGACCACTTCCCATGCTGTCTCAGAAGAACATCTCTGACCCCCATTAGAACCCCACAGCATTTATACTGAACCAACTTCAAAGGACAAATCAAAAGGGGCTTCAACTGTCTTTATTGAGCTTTCTGGACTTCTCTCGGTAACAGCATTGCCAGATGGGAGATGTTGAATTACTTTGCGGGTGACTTAAAATTAGGGTATTTTGAGGAAAAAACATCTGCATCTGGAATCACTGTCCTGTTCTGCCCTCAGTCCAACTTGATGCAGTCCTCACCATGTCGTCACTGAGGCAAGTTTGATAGGCTGGAAATATGTCAACTGAGTAGATACGTAAACACGAACGCAGTGAATATCCTAATTCTGTTTTCAAATGAGTTTAAATGACATGACTTATAGAATCATAAAATGGAGACATTACTGTAAATTCTGAGTTTTTTCTGCAATATTGATTGTACAGAGGTTAGCGTATAAATATGATAATTGTTTTATGTATGGCCGTGCTTGTCAAGAGATGAAATCTTGGTATACTTGTTATATAGTAATATGTACGTGGTAAACAAGAACCTCAAAGCTTGTTGGTAATAAAACATTCTGGATGCGTCTTCTGTTGAGGAAACCAGCTGTGTGTAACATTATCCTTTAAAAAATGCCTGAAATCAGAAAACCTGTCATTTCCACTTGGAATGTGATTTCCCCATTCCCCATCCAAACAACATCTAAAGATCTAACATCACTAGTGGTAAAATCTCAAACCGTCGGTAAGAACAGGGATGTGGTGGTCTCGGCCAGCAGAGCAGCTGTGAAGCCAATGTTTGACTAAACAACAGTAAAGGCTGCTGGTGGGCTGCAGATAGGCACCTGTGTTTATGTGTGGGTGGTCAGGGTCGACGGAGAAAAGGCTGCTGTCCGACTCTACATGTCACAGGTTCTCTATTGGTAATACATGCAGGAATAAATCAACCAAGTGCATTACTTTACGACTTTGCTGCCACAACTTAACTACAATATTTGTTCTAACATAACAATAAGCTGTCATTATTCCTTAATTCTAATAGAATATGTAGAAAACCCTAAAGTAGCAATAGTTAAACAAAGTGACAGTAACAATAAAAAATAGGATGAAATAGAAAACATACAATATACACATAAACACTACAGAAATATCAGAGACATATAAACCTATATTATATTATATACATAAATATATTTATATAATATCTCTATGTATGTTTCTTAACCAGAATGTTTTATCAGTTGTAAGCATAGCCATTGTTGATGAGATGGAAACCTAGAATAGGGTTTTTGCACTGTAGTATACACCTGGAAGCAACTTTATTCAATTATTTCACTGTATATGAGGTTCATTAGCAAGCATTTATCAAAAACAATCCAGACCAGATCATACAAGAACAGCTTAAAACTCCAGTCTAATAAATTTTAAGTTTAAAGTGTTGGGTTTTTTTTTCCCACATTCAACACAAAATGCCACTTATATTCACTCTTGCTGTCTCAGAACTACTCAGCCTCCTGCATAGCATCCTTCATGACAGCACAGATTTGCAAATCAGATGTTGTGAAAACTCAGTGCCCTTCCTCCTAGACTAGAATTAAGGCATCCACTCATGCCTTAATTCAAATTAGGGCTCCATAACAAACTACTGCATAAGAAGCACAACCAAAGTCGCTCAGAACCACCAAGATAATATACAGAATGTTTTAAGATGCTGTTCTGTACATTGAAGAAACTATACGGTAACTTTGGGGGTCTATGGATCAGCAAGTATGTATGAAGGAGAAAAAGTGAAACATATGCTATAAAAACCTCAACGAAGCATGGCGTTGGCTTTTTTATGCTCTGGGGCTTGTTTGCCTCCTCAGACACTGGAATCACGCAGGGAATAGAGGGTAAGTTGGATTCCATCTAGCATCAAGAAACCCTGGAAGTCTACCAGACCCCATCACAGTCGACTGACTGAACTATTAGAGAAAATCTCTGGTGGCATTTGAAGAGAGCGGCTGCGGCATGTAAACCTAGGAAAATTACAGAACTGAAGGCCTTTGTCCACGAGGAATGGGCTAAGATTCCTCATGGATATTCCCAGAAACTGCTCTATGACTTTGCATCACATTTGCTGCAGGTAATAGCAGCAAAGGGTCTCTACAAAGTACCAAAGAATCTTCATATTATCTTTTAGTAAAGTATGTTATATTATTACTAAAGTTTATGTTTCATTTGGTTATTGTAAACAGCTCAAAAATTTTATATTTTGCTCAAAAAGACAATATACGAAGAGGGTTGAATAATTTTGCGTTCATAGTTAAGATAAGGAAATTCATAACCAGAGATCAGAATAATTGACTCATTTTAGAAGCTAATGTTAGCCTGAACTCACAGCATCCTAATAATTCAAGTGTGACGCAACAAAATAATGTAAATTATATTTGTGGTACTTGAGCCTTGAAAGGAAAACAACAAAGGTACAAGCTTAATGGCTGAACATGGCAAGGATTGAAACTTAGCGATTTTGCTCTTTTAGGTTTTTGTTTTGGAAAGAAAAGACAAGCCAGCAGTGCTTCTTTATCTACTTCTTTTAGCTACAATGGAACACTCATTGTGCTTGAATTGTGCTCACAATGTGATTAAAGTATAATATTTCTATCCTGTAGTAACACTAAAACATTTAAATTACACGTCTTAGCCGTCACTCACCATATCTGAGTCATCTTCTTCCTCTTCACAGTACCTTTCGGCAGCATTTGGGTCTCCCACCACCCTCAGCTCGCCAATCACCCCCTGTGGCAAAAGACAGACAAGGTGTTTTAATGTCAGAACAGCTCGCGTTTTTACACCGACACAGAAAAAGCTTTATATATTCATATATGGATGCTTATATATGAACAAGCTATATTTTTGACAATGTTCTTCAGGGCATTCCCGCAAAGTCGGAGGGACAATTGAAATCTGTCTGTGAAGTGTCTCTATCTCTGCTCCACACTAAAGGCCCCCTTCCCCCAGACTCCATCTGATGCATGTCCCCACACAGGATGCTCACACAGATAGAACGGCTGCTAGCTGTCGGACTATCTATCGGCCATTCGTTTTTTATGAAGAGGTGGTTGAAGTATTTGAAGTTGACTCTGCAGGACACATTTATGTCCTGATGAAAATAAGGCAAAACGAGATTTTAAGAGAGCTTTGAAGATAAATGGTTTAATCTCTCTATCATTTAGTAATTCTAACTTATTTGGGGGGGTTTGTGAAAATTTACATGACGTTTCATGGCCTTTATCTACCAAACTGCTTCAGATCTTCGCAATAAATCTCAGCCTCTCCGCTCCACGAGAAAGACTAAACTTTCTCCGCCTCACGTGACTGCATGGACTAAACAAATCCTACTTTTAAAAAAAGGAATGTCAATTTTATGAATATGCACTGTAAATATTTAGATGCCCAAGATTCTGTACAAGTCTTAATTTGATTACACAAATTAAATTCTCAAGACCTCTACAGACCACTGCCATTCCAGGGTCAACAAATGGCACATTGCCAATTTGCGCCGGAAGAATAGGACAAAAAAAAATATCTGACGACAACTTAACAGCCTGAAAAAACTAAGTTAAAAAACAGAATGAACAGCTGTCTTCAAACACGGCAGTAACAAAGATTCACACAGCTGAAAGAGGAAGCTGGGGACGATGTTTCAACTGAGCAAATACTCAAAAAGTTATTTTCAAGGTCTTGGATTCTAGTATCCCGAAGTCATTTGAAATATGGCATAATAAGGATTGTAACTTATTCCTTCTTATCTCTTTACAAGGTGAGGATTTAATACATTTTATCAACAAAGGGAAAATGTTAGTCAAAGGGGCCTCTGTATTTATGCTTTCATAACCTCAATTCAGTCTTATTAAAAGCCAAAACAATATCCTCCCCTTATATGGTGAAAGTTACAAAATAAAGGCCATTGAAAGTTAATTTTTGCTTAATGGAAAGACATGCAGGCCTGCATTCTTAGAGCTGAGAGGTACAGCTGGAACGAAGCAGCGTCACCATAATTCATTGAAGGTATGACAAATGTCGATAACAGACTCTCCATCAACATGTTGTGATGTATTTTAAGGCCTCACAGATGACTGCCCTTTACTGTAATCCCTCTACTTTTGCCTTATTTGACTTATATCATACCTTTTAAGAATCTTTAGTTGATGTATGGACGACAGCGACACATGAGGTGCACGAGTTCTGACCAACACCATTTGAAATGGACATATTTATTTATGCACAGAGAAGGAGTGTAAGGGGCCGAATATACAAACATTTGAAGTCAAGTTCTGTCCATTATTTATTTCTGTAATCTTGCTGACAAATTAAATGAAACCAGGGTAAAAACAAAATCTCTTTGGTGGAGTTAAGAATATGATCAGTTGAAAATTTAAAAGTCTCACTCTCAGTGTTAACTGGCAAAACAGTGAAAAACTTTACAACAAATTTCATAAACGGCTATTACAGTTTGAGCCTACGAAAATCATGAGCGGGCAGAAAAAGAACAAAGAGATGGTGGAGTATTGAGTCTTAGTCTGTAGTCTGTGCTACAGTGTTTGTGTTAGCATGTCAGCATTAGGTGCCACAACATTTTCTTAGATAAGGGAGATTGACTTGATGTAGTTTGTAACCCCAAATCTGAACTGCCTTAAGTCATTACTGATTACAATAAAGTACTGTTTCATAGCTCAACATTGCATTTTTTTCTCAAAAATCACATTAATATAGTCTTTCACATAGTAATCTATATTTGGTCTGCATACAGGCTATGCAGCGCAGTTTTTCTTGCATGGTGAATAACAGTTAAAGTAAAATCTACAATACTATGTGAAAGCTTACATTCAAATTATAAATTGCACGCACCAAAGCAGGATTACTTATGGTCTGCCTGCAGGTGCATGTTTTCTTTGTGCCTGTAGCCAAAGGACAGCAATAACCCTTTAAAAGCTAAGTCAACAGTTATTGCGGTCAACGGTCGGGATTTACTGCAGTCAAATGACCAAAGTTAATTACATTCCAACTGTGAGGGAATCCAATTAGTTGCAGACTACCCACATAAATATGGATGGATGATCTAAAAATTTGGACAATTTGCACAATAAAATCATAGGAGTTGGTCAGCCAAGGTGTTTCACATGACCGACTGTGGAAAATCCAAATATTTTGCTACACCTTTCAAAATTTCAGCAGAGCGAGAGTCGGGTCTCATACCTGTTTATGTACTAGTTCTGTTTGGTTCTAATGAGAACAAGATCTAGAGAACCACATGTCCTACAGCCATTATAGCTGTGTGTTCAGGGTTGCATCCAGTGACACCCAGTTTTTGCCTCCTCCATGTTACAATCATATTCCATTTGTAATGGATCGAGACCAATCAAACAGATGAATTTTGGTGAACCCAAAGATTCAGGCAGTGTTAAAACTGACCTTGTTGCCAAGTTTAAACGCAACCCACATTATATAATTTTCAGAATTTTCTGATTTTGTGGCCTGAATATTGTTTTATCAAATTAAACAAAACCCGTGTACCTACCAGAAACTTGTCAAGATCAGCTCCCCCAGCTTGCCCAACAAAGATTCCAGCACCGGCCTCCAACTCCATCTCATCTGGGGACCTCTCAATGCGCATCACCTCAGGGTCTGCGTCACAGTTGAGGTAGAACATCACCTTGTCGTCCTTCACAGCGATAGCAAA
This sequence comes from Lophius americanus, assembly GCA_037951165.1. Taxonomy (NCBI): domain Eukaryota; kingdom Metazoa; phylum Chordata; class Actinopteri; order Lophiiformes; family Lophiidae; genus Lophius; species Lophius americanus. The sequence goes on along the minus strand of JBBDHG010000028.1, from coordinate 8,463,832 downwards.
ACGATTCCAGGTGTCCCTCATGGAGGGCACAAGGAACTTAGCTGCCTCAAAAGACTCCTCTGAGTCGGGTTCTGTGTAGAACAGGATGACATTCTGCTTGCCACCCTCCACCCCTGACAGTTTTACAGCCACATACATTATCTTTTGGGTGGCATCAGTGATGGAGAAGATGACACCACCCTTGTTAGTTGTGGGTTTCAGGTTGAAAATGAGGGCAAAGTCTCGGTAGAATGGGCTTGGCAGGTGGGCTCTGGCCAGCTGTCCGGTGTTGGCGTCAGGACCAAAAACATATCCTTGACTGTTGTCAGGCCCAAAGACCTGGGTGATCTCATCCGGAGGAGGGTCCCCTATCAGCTGTAACAGGGTGACTCCACTTTCTTCTGTCAAGGGAGAGAAAATAGATTTGAGTCCAAAATACTCAAGAAATATATGTGAGGTTAGAAGAGTGGGCTGCATGGCAGGGATTCTTGTTAGACCAGTTTCCATTAGGCTTTTTGGGACACATTCAGAATGACGGTGCCTCTTGAAGGTTAATTGCCACAACCAAAGACTTTAGGTTTGTACCTGTGTCAGCGGGTTGTTTGTGTTTTTTGTGAGTTTGCTAAATGATACATTTGTCCCTGTTTACACTGAATGTACTTAATTTTGTACACCAAAAGGGTTAGATTAGACTCTGCATAGTAATTAGTAACTGCAGTTGTCAGACAAGTGTAATGGAATGTTAATTACAATAATGCTTTCGGAATTGTTGTAGAGTAAATGCATGCGGTAGCACAAAATTAATCGATGAAGTACAAGTACCTCAAATTATATGCAGTACTTGAGTAAATGTACTTAGTAACTGTCTAACAGTATAAGAATTATACACTGACAAGTTAGTAACTACAGCTTAAAGGCCAAATGTACTGGAGTATACAGTATGTACTATAACTCCCTCTGAAATGTATAAGCCAGCTCAAAATTGGATTAATAAAGTAAAGAAAATTTACCTTAACTGTGTACATGGGTACAGTACTTGTGTAAATGTACTTAGTTACTTAAAAGGTAGGACAAAATTGGATAAATAAAGTGCGACTACCTAAAATTTGTGCTAAGTACAGTACTTGAGTAAATGTGCTTGGTTACTGTCAACCACTGGATAATTATATTTTGGATATAAACTAGTAACTACACCTGTCCGACAAATTTAATGGAGTATAAGCATAATAATTCCCTCTTAGATTTGATTGAATAAAAGTATGAGTAGCACAACATTTTTAGGTACAAAACAATTTTCTTAGTTACTGTCCACCAGTTTAAGAATGATACACTGAAAGTAACTAAGGTAACTATAGCTGTAAGTCCAAAAGTAGAGTAGTATAAGTACCATTCCGTCTGAGATGTAGTGCAGTAACAGTAGAAACCAGCAGAGGACAAGATACCTCAAATACAGTACAGTACTGAAGATAATGTACTTATTTACTACCACTCACCATAAGTGACTAAGAAAAGAAGATTTGCTAGAAGACACAAGGCCTTTAATCCAAAGATGGTGATGTGGAGATGAAGGCATGGAAACAACTTATTTTCTCTATAAAACATTAAGGCAAAAACACACTCACATCAATGCCTAAACTTTTTATTCGGAACACTAACTCTTCCCTGATCCTCCTGTGGTTTGACTTTTGATGGATCTATTGTCGACAGATAGTTTGAAGATTGATGCCTCACATTCCTGCAGAAATACAAAAACCTCTTCCGCCTTTTGTGACATGTTAAATGTCAGCACTCCCTGGCAAACAGGGACCAACAGCCGGGCCTCTTGCATACCTTTACTCATTCCTCAATCACCGGGGGTGACTCCAGCAAGGTCAGTGCATAATGATCAGGGAATTTAGGACAACAAAGAGTAATGTGTTTTCATTCACATGGTGATAGTCCTCTGGCAAGCATCAAACATTTCTGCTTTGATCGAAAATAATGTTGTCTTTTCTGAAAGAAGAAGGAAGAAAATGACTGTTTTGGGAGGAACACTTATTTCTGGAGCCCTTGACAATTGCTTTGGTTTACAAGCCGGTGACGAAGATGCAAGCTCCATTTGCCAGTTTGAAGGCTCCCCGCTGCCCTGTGAGCTCTGCAGTTGCCTCTGCTAATAGCTTTAACACATGAGGTGTCTGGCTTAACCCGAAAGCCTGTTTATTGACGTACAACCATAACATGAGTCTGAATATTCTAGATGCTGCCTGAGAACAAAATATGGTTTCATTTGAGCAAGCAGAAATCCCAGTCAAATTGGAGCAGGACACCGATAAAAATATTTTCCGGTATTAGCAGACAGTTTATCTGACGAGTATTTGAGAAATACATTTTCCCATGACATGATTTAAGCATGTATGTGTCACTAGATCATATGAATCAATCATTAGGTGTAAATATCTACCAGAAATACCAACCACATATGGACAGCCCCACATTTAACTAAGTGAGGAAAGACAGTGATGAAAAAATACCAATACCAGTATAGATGTTCTTGCTGTTACTGGGCTTGAACACTTGTTATCGGAAAACTAGGCATATGCTGTTGTCCCCAACAGCAAGGGTATATCCCCGAATGTCCACAATCCCTTGCATTGTACAAGTAAGGGCCCCTGATTGAAGTTTTGGCCAAAGTATTTTTCATAAAAATGGTATTAGACTTTATGGTTATCAGACAATGTACTTTTGATAATTAACAGTCTTATTAAAACTAGTCCTACACTTAGGATATATCAAAAGTAAAAATCTCTAGTGAATAAAATATGAACTTTTAATGTAAAATATGATATAAAAAAGAAAGATGTCCTTGAGTTGATTCATATACGCGAAATATGGACTTAATTGGACCAACGGTTGCGAAATTATGGCTCAAAAACTTTTGGAGAAAATCTCCCCCTACTGTCAAAATATAAAACTGATCTTTTCATTAATCAATCCAGTTCTTTCTTGTACTAAGGTTGATAGGGGTATAACATCTGAAAATGATGCATTAAATGTGTTTTGCGTTATTGATCAACATGAAGGATATGTGGTGGCAGTAAAGGATGCAGTGGCGATGATGAAGCTTCCATAAAATCCCCAACTTTTTGGGGATATCATTATTCAAATTAATCCATACCCAATACCATTTTATGGCGACGATACCATTTTACAGCAATGTGAAATTGACTTGACTGTTGAGCATGAAGTTGGAGGAGGAGGACCGATTCCAGGAGTGTGAAAAAATTTTAACTAGAACAATTGGTCCAAAATTATTTTGTTCTAGTTAAAAACCATGACCTGGATAAGTGAGAATCCACACATATGTTGACCTAGATCTCCTTTAATGAAACCAAATAGATTAAAATCCATGTAGGCTGAATGGATTCAGCCTACATGGATTTTAATCTGGACAACTGGACTTCTGTTTTGGTTTGAAGAAGTTTAACCTCTGATCCAAGAGGCTTTTTTCAGTTCTTACTGGCTGGTGGGGAGTTGGGGATTTTATACTTCCAGTAAGTGTTTGTACATAGAGAGTCGTTGGCTGTTAGCCGTGCATAACTAATGGGGATGGGTATGAGTAGTCAGGAGTTGTTAAGAGCAGAAATCCAGTTGCTTTGGATTCAACCCATATGGATTCCCATTACCTGCGTGAATGGGAATCTGAAGATAAACTGATGAAACTACTTAAACAACACAGCAGCGAGCTGAAGGACTTAAGAATTTTATGGAAGACACTGCTGAAGCAGTGTAAAAATATTATCAGTCAACCAATGTCTGTAAAAGTCACAGAAGCTATTGGTGTGCTCACATTGTGGTCAGATCCTCGCGTACGACATGAGTGCTTAGACTGTTGTTGGAAGCTGACCCACACTTATGAGCACAATCTCTCCCAGAGCAGGGTTGAAAAAGGCAAAGCGGCACTAACTCAGTGGGGAAATCCATTATGTGGGGGAAAGCACATCATTTTATTTGTAATCCTCCTTTTATGGGTGATAAAGCTGACACGAGGGCTGTTTAAAGCAAAACATTCCTTCACTTAGCATGCATTTGCACTCTTTTTTCAGATTTAACTCATCTTTTAATATAATTAGTATCTGGTTATAACCAAAAATGTATTATATTGGTGCTCTGATTGATTTGTAAGGTCTGTAATAAGTTGGAATGCAAAGGAAATCAAACACACCATAATGATAGAACATGTCTCTTTCTCATATAATTCAAAAACGTGTTTTTCACTGCTTTACCAGTTGAACAGCACATCACAACTCAACTCTAAGCTTTCCAAACCTCCAATTACAGAAACGTTTTACCTATTAGCCACCACTCTGATCAAACAGAATTTAAATCTTGGAATTAAAAGCAAGCATGTAAACCAGATAATAAAACATTTCTATATTTACCACAAATCTGAAAACATGCATCCTTATGTTATCCCACCAGATACAAGTCAAGAATAAAAGAAAGCCTGGAAATGTAAATTAAATGTTCGGCATTATTATTTTACATGTAATTCAGGTTTTCCAAATAGCTTTTGTTGACCGATGACATGTTCAAGGTCAATCAGGCACAGAGATAGAACTCGGCTGAATGGCAAGGTGCTGAGTTTATGATGCTGGTTTATTGGCCACAAACGTTGCTCTGTCTTTTTACTTCTTAGCTTTCTAGGACAGCTGAGTTTTTGATACCCTGTTGATAAAGCTGTATATACAATGTGTGTCTGTATACACAGCTATGGGAAGCCCAGGATGCTGTATAATCCCTGGGATAACATTGGAACATCTGGACAGTCCCAGAAACTTTGTGTTTTTACTGACTATGCTCCATCACCATTTAAAACATGTCTGGAGGCCTGCTGACAGGCACAATAATGTCCATCTCACTAACTGAGTCCGAGTTCACCTCCAGAGTCGCAAATTTACTATTCCAGCTTAACCTAGATCTGTGAGGCTTATTAGCTAATTGATTGTGAAGTCAATTAAATGTGGTCATGATGGGGTAAATGTCTGTGTATTCTGCCTATTTGATCCATGTTTGATCTCGAGGTTTCAAGAATGTCCAGTTAGTTCCAGGATTAAAGAAAGACATTTGAAAGCCTTTAAGTCAAGTCCATGATGGATTAGATTTCATTGCGAAATGGAATACCATTGAAGCTTGAAGTGGTGACTAGCTTCGTGGGATACCATGTAATTAGATTTGATGGTTATCACACCATTTACTTTGGATTATTAGCAGTGCTATTACAACTAGGCATACACTAAGGATATATCCCTGAGGTGTCCCCAATTCCATGCTTTGTACAAATAGTTATGTCCGAAAAAAGAGTTGTTTTTTTTTCCGTAAAAAAGTTCCCTGTAGTGAATTAAGTATGATCTTTAGTGAATAAAATATGTATTTTTAGGGTAAAAAATTACACACGCATGTTTTACTCAAGAAAAAAAATTGTATATCATTCATACACTCCAAATTTGGACTAGTTTGGACAAATGGTTAAGAATTCCGTCAGACAGTGTTTTTAAAAAAATGCTCCTTCTAGTGAGTAAAATATGATCTATTACATTATGATATGATATTTATGTAAAATAGATCTCCTCGAGTTGATTCAGATGCAACAAATGTCGACTAAATAAGAAGTAAGAAGTAAAGAAGTAAAACAGTGCTTTTCGTGAAAAAACTCCCTTTAGTGAGTAAAATATGGAAGATTAGAGTGAAATACAAATATACTAGAGAAATCAACCAGGTCAATTCATATGCACAGAATTTGGACTAAATTGGGCAATGGTTGAGAAATTATGGCCGAAAACCTTTGGAGATAAAACTCCATGCAGTATCCGAAAAATATAACCGACATTTCCCAAAATCAATCTTGCTCTTCTTTGCGCTAAGGTCTATAGGTTTATAAAATTTGAAAAAGAGCCATGAAACAGTTTTCGAGTAATTTTGTTAATACTAATGATCTGCACCAGTAGCGAGGACAATTCTATAATATCCCCGAATGGTATGAATACCACAACAATAATTCACAGTACTCGCTTCATTCAAATTAAAATTTTAAGCTTGAGGGAGAAATTTGTGTTTCACAAAAGCCGTATGATTAGCCTTATGTTGGGAAAACGTTATATAAATGTGGATTCCTTCCTCATTGTGAGTCAAGTAATGCGTGCTACTTTGATAATCTCACTTCACTATGAACTCAACCAAGAGCATAAGTGTTCTTGTTGTTAAGGAAGGACTCATTAAAATGAATGCCGGATGTTTAAATATATTAAACTTAACCTGGTGATGTGGAACGGTCGGAAAAGATATCAAACAAAAAACCACATAATGGTCCAGGAAGAAAACTTCAGGTTGGCCCCCCTCTAAAGACTGAGCTGTAATTCTTAAACCACAACAAGCAATATGGATCCACCAAAAACCGGCCCTTTACTGTTTGGGCAAGGAGTTATATGATACTCTTCAAGTTCTCTACCTGTGAGAGACAAGTCTTTGAGGTACCATGCAGGACAACAACGAGTCTCTACTACATACATACTGTACACTGTACACAAATATGTCTGTCTTTAAAGTCTAGAAGAAATATGTACATAAGATATTCACAAAAACACTGTCTACGTGCTTTGAATGTCTAACTTGTAAGATGGCATCAAATAATATCCGGTAGAAGACTAGTGGTGTGCAATATAGTCTACAATTATATCTTAAAGGTGCTGTGGCTGAGATTTAGCAGCAGCCAGTGGTGAAATAATAATAATACATTTAATTATAATGCACTTTACATTTGGATCAAAGTGCTACAAAGTAAAACCAGATAAAAGCATCAATAAAAAATATAATAATAAATATATAAAAACATGACCAAAAAGCAGCAATGTTAATTAAAAGTTATAGGTTCTGCTAAAAAGGAAGTTAAGTCCTTTTTTAAATGTGTCATCTGTGGTGCCCTCAGATGGTCAGGGAGGGCATTCCACAGACGAGGGGCAGCAGAACAGAAGGCCCGATCACCCATAGTGCTGAGCTTAGTCCGGGGAAGGAGGATGCGGTATGAGTGGGTATAACGGAGGGATCGTGTTGAGGTCAGTGTGGTGAGTAGTTCTTTTAGGTAGGGGGGTGCGTTACCATAGATGCAACCCCCTTTGAGGGCCAATGAAGGGAATGAAGAACCGGGGTGATGTGTTTGCGTTTACGAACTCTCATCAGGATCCTTGCAGCACTGTTTTAAACATACTGTAGTTTTTGAAGACTTTTATCAGGGATCCCGATGAGAAGTACGTTACAGTAATCCAGTCTGGAGGAGACAAACGCGTGGACCAGCTTTTCAGCATCACTCAAGCTGAGTGAAGAACGGAGTTTGCAAAAAACTTATGTAAAGGGTAAGAAAATAGATATTCTTATTGGACCCATATTGTGGTAGTGCTCAAAGTTATGCCAAGGACCCTATTCTGAGAGCTATAACAAGCAAGACCCCCGGTCCAGGCCACCCGTCTTCACCCCCGAACCTTTCCTAGCCGACTCAGAGTCAACTGTAGCATGCTGCCACCAAGAAAACACATGCTTGCTGGGACAGGGTACAGCTGACTCTTACAGCTAGCAACACAAAACAACACATTAGAATTAGACATTAACTTTACAAAATTTACTTGATGAACAAAGAAAGTTATAGATGGTGAGGCAACCTCGTCGCCAATTATATAGATAAAGACATGGTTCTTAAGAATACAAATTTTCTTTAAACATAATGGTTGCATTAATTTAATTATTAGGCAAAAATGAATATCCTATTCGGAGAGCAAATTAGTGGTTGCAGTTTGAGGGTTGCAAAAATGACAAAATCCGAGAATATCAAGATATGTTTTTAACCTACTCAAGACGTCTTGTGTTTTACAACACTACCTCATTATTACCACTTCATCCCTCTACAAGACAAAACAGAGAGGGCAATGTGTTTCTGGCAGCAACACAGTTTACACTGTGCCCATAATTGGATCGCTCCTCAGAGTCGACTCTGAAATGACCTCCTGGCGAGCCGCAGGCTGACAAGCAGGAGCCAGCTCTGGGCCTTCGTGTCATGAGATACAATATCAGTGTTGGCTCAGTAGGTCTACGAATCAATATCATACCACAAAAAGTAAACCACAAAAACACGGACTGATTGTACAGACATAACAGGAAGTCACCCTTTAACATGTTATTAGTGCAGAGCAGAGGTGATCGGGGCAGCTTTTGATTCGTTTCTAAATAAAGGGCCTAAACTGACGGATAGGAATGGCGGGTTGAGGTTGTCATGTGGGCTATAGTTTTACCGTTAAGACCTCACCAAAGTAAATTGTAGTTGACCTCTTCACCCTGATATGAATGACTGCTCATCCTAAGCTAGAGACGAGTAACCATGGAAAAATATTAAAAGGGCTATCGTGGCCAAACAAAACTGCCGTACCCTGACAGATTTCTTTTGATTTTCAATGAGCACTTTGATAATGTCGGAATTGTTCCCACAGTAATCTCCCACATGCACTCATCTTTAGGCTACACAGAAATATTTTAGAGTTGAGACTGTTACATTCCTTATCTAAAACTGCTGGCCCACTTTTGTTTCATCTAAACTCAAAAGAACATTATGAAACATTCTTGACTGACAGGTCATAGTTAAATGATGGGGTGGAATTAATACCCAAATATGAGTTCCCGTTTCCCACATATCAAACAACCAGAACTGTGAAAATCTACCCCGACGCTGCATGGTAGAGGTTCTGATCAGGGACGTCGAAGGACTCTTAAGTGGGTAGACTGTAGTAGAAAGAAACCCCAGACATGGGGTTTAACCCAAGTTATTGGGCTGTCAAACTGAAAAATAAACTTTAGGAACACATTACTTTAGCCATTTATGTGTGACCTCAATGATCCTTGAGAGAAAACCCAACAACCTAACCACATTATAAAGATTCACCAACATGACAAGTGGCTGCTTCCGAAATCACCCAAGTCATGTTGCTAATAGGCATCGTGTGACATTAGAATACTCAGTGGCAACATCTACTTTACTCTTGCATCCGTCACTCAATTTGAGTATTTAGGGACAAAGAAAACCTCTAAAGGTTCCTAAAGACAGAGGTACGTTAATAGCTTAGTACATCAAATCTACTGAGGCTTGCAGCCATGAAAGAAACATGCAGCGCCAATTGGCATGATTTTAGCCTTTTATGAAAGAGTGAAAACAGATGGTCTTGGCTGGAGATAGAACCACTTCAGCAGATACCTGGAAGATACGCTTAAAGATAATATCAAGCAAGGTTGTGAATTGTCATGTTTCTAAGGTCGTATTTATATCCCTGAAAAGTTGGGGATATTAGGGAATCGTCAACCCGCATCTGCTATACGCAACAACTCAATACGCAATAACTCAAAAGCTATTACATTGATCATTTTCTATTTGTAAGTCTATCAATTTTAGTGCAATGGAGAACGGGATTTATTTTGGGAAAGGTCTAGGGGTATATTTCTGACACTAGGGAAGTCTTTACCTCATAAAGTTTCAGGTCTATCATTTCTCAACTGTCAACGGTCCAATTTAGTCCAAAGTTGGTGCATAAGAATCGACTGAAGAAAATCTATCTATTATTCACGATCTTTTAATCTAATATATCATATTTAAAAAATTTGAGAGATCTTGGTTATGAAAATGTTTTTCTGATATAACTTTGAATTCAATTTGGGGATTGCGTGTACAATGCAGGTTATTTGGGACATTTCGGGGATATATCACTGCTGTCGGGGGCGACTGCATAGGCCCATTTAATGGATATATCCCATTTATTAAATGGCTAACAACTCGAGTCAAACAAATGAAAAATGGTAATTACAAAAAAACTAGCACTAGAGCTTGGAATTAAATATTATATATTATATATTATAATATTTAGCAACGACACAAAGAAATACACATCTATTTGAGCCTGGGTGCAGGAAAAAATTATGCTTCAACAGTCAACGCATCTGCCAACAGTGCAAGTGAAACTTTACTTGGCAAAATTCTGTAAATAAGATAAAATATTTAAAATACAGGAGAACAAAAATAAGCTGGGAATTCCCATTTTAAACTTTATGTCTCACAAGAAAGCTAATAATGCTAGAAATTGTGTGGGTTTTTGATCTCAAAAGTTGCTTTTTGTTACAATAAAAGTAAACAACTTAATTCCATGAGTACTTTATGTTACTTATTTACTGTCACTTATTTACTCATTGTTATTATTATTCAATAACACTGTTCTAGATTTAAAACCAATAATTACTTGCAAAAAGACTAGAAAGTGATGTTTAACTGTGATGAGATAAACATGTCATTAAGTTAGTTTGAAATACTCATGTTGAGCATTTGAGATATTTTAAAAGTTTCTTTGACTTAACAAGATATTCAAAGTGAATAATCTGAAAAACAAGTCGCTATCTTCACTGAAGTGTTACTTTTTCAACGATTTATCAAGTACAATGAGTTATTTTGACTAGGATTTAGACAAATATATTTGGTAAGATTCTGAGTTAGAGCATCACTGTATCCTGGCACCAAAGATATCATGTCCAATCACTTCTGTCAGTGAATCAAGCTGTCAGGAAGATATCCAGATGCCAAACTCTGTGATATGAGCTGAGAATTGAGTGCAGGACAGCAACAGGGATAAAGCTTTGAAGATTTTCATAATCTGAAATAAAGCTTTCTCGCAGATGTAGACTTTCTCATGTTTGACTGTTGGAGAGGGAACTCAGAATACAGGATGTTCTCACATGAATCAGCACAGAAATAAACATCCGAGTCATTTTCCCCATCGTTCCTTTGCCCACCAAGGTTACAACTTGTCCTTAGTTATCCCGGAGTAAAGGCTGGACTGGTCATTATTTTTTTTTAGGACTGTATCATCAGTTAATTCTTAGGTCGTTGAACAGCATTGCATTTCTGTTAAAAAATGTATTTCTCCTTTACTTGACATTCCATGTTGGCTCTACTCTAAATGCATTACTTAACAAATTATAAAAAAACAAAAACAAGTGTCCTTGTTTCTGCCTTATCATTCCATTAAAATTTTACCTGTTAAGACAAACTTTCGAGCTGTCAGAAATAACTTTTCTCCCACATTGACAGAAATCATCGATCCATTTAAAACTATTGTTGCAAACATGATTGCTTCCCATGGACGAAAAGTTAATCCGTCTATTTATTTAGAAGACAAAGAACTCTCTTCATGCTTTTTTAGATGTTCTATTATAAAAAACAAACTCAACAAAACAAAACAAAAAATCTGCCAAATAAACAAAATTGCAAAATTAGATTCGGATTAGATTCAACCGTTCAATGTCCTGATCAAATAACAAACAAACCAAAATAAAAATGGAAACAGTTTTTCTTTGCATATTTCAAAATTTGCTCAATCACACAGTTGAGCAGGACATTAAAGGGTTAATATATATGAATATATTGTACCCTTTCAATTCATGCTTGAAATGTGGTTGACCTCTGCAGTCACTATGGAATAAAGCCTGATGATCCAATGACTGTTTTCAAAGAAAGGATCTCCAGAATTTATAGATGGGACATTTAGTGAAGTTGGTTTTGTCAGGAACCATAAACTCGATGGGTGTGTGTGTGTGTGTTTTTATGTGTGTGTGTGTGTTATAAAGATGCAATAAGTCACATTCAATTGAAAGGAACGGGGAAACATGCACATCTATAAGGAGGGCAAGCACCATGCTTGTTATGCCAGAATTTCTTTTAAAAGCCAGGATACTTGTTTATTTTTCTTCTTTTTTACTGTAGTGACAACAGTCAAGTTTCTTGAGTGGGTGGGAAGTGGGTGGTAGCACACAGACAGACTGGGGACTAGAGATATTGAGAAACTGGTTCAAAATGAATACAAAATATTGGATTCATTTGAACCAGCGATTACCTTTCTGGTTACTAACTGAAAAGCACCGATACCCATCATCCTCCTCATCTGGAAGAGTGTGGCACTCCACAGGGAGACGTCCCTCATGCAGGAGTGTCCAGCAACTGTCCTTCAGGACTTCGCAGAAACTCCGGCAGGGCAACAGCGGAACCAGAGAACCACACTTTGGTATCAAGAGAAGGCAGAAAAACCACTCCAAACTATGGTGGCACTGTGACCTCAATAATGGCTCCCATTCAGTAAGTAGTGCCTGGACTTCCTCCAAAGTAGTCTGGTTGAGGTTATTGGGCACAACAAACCATTCCCCAAACTTAGAAGTGCAGAAAGGAAGAGGAGCATCTATTGGCAAGCATTGCGGGGATTCTATGACCGATGCTGAATTAGCTACTTCTGCGTGGCTTTCTGTCAATGACCTACCTGCAGCTTGCTGGATAATTACACTGACTTCAATCTCACTCAATGATTTCTGAGTAGCATCTAAGTTGTGGCCATTCTTAACCCTTAGGCTATTCGCCGATGCTTGACTGTTCACTTGAGGTTGGGCATGTATGGTTAATGTGTTAGTGTCTGGTTTCTTGCTAAGTGCATGTACTTTAGTCATTTCAATTTCTGGCATTTTGGTCTGTGTAGAAATTGCCTGCATGATAAATGAGTCTTGTCTAGTCTGTGACTTTTGGTTAGGTAAAGCTTTCTGCCTAGCTGTTTTTTCAGGAGCTAGTAGCTGAGTAACATCCTCTGGTTTATTGTTCATTGTTAATTCATGGTTGTCTAATGAGTTGTTGGTTAGTAAATCTACTTTGCTAGAATTTTCAAAAGAATATGATGTTGAAATCAATGCATTAGCATTCTGACTGTAGCTCTTGAGTTTTCGATATCCTCCGGTGTCTTCATTGTTATCAATGGGCATGACCTCTTGTTGGTCTTTCCTATGAGAAGTCTCTGTTTCAATGCTAAATCCTCCTCTTGTTTGAAATTCTGTGCCTAATCCAGATTCGGAACTGAAGCCTGAGCCCGATTTAAGACCTGTCCCATAGCCTGATGGCAATTCCGACTCAAGCCTAGTTCCAAGTGCTGATACATTTCCTGTAAATCTCAAATTCTCTGATACTCCAGAACCCATACCCCTTTGAGAAGATATGCCATTACCAGGTGTAGGTTTGTCTGACGAAATCCCAGATGGTCCCTTTTCTGTTGTATGTTCTTTCTCCAGTTGTGCTGCAGTGGTCAGCTGAGGAGTATGAGTGGTCTCAGTCCAAACCTGTGTAACCTCTTGGAGTCCAAGTCCCTCATCAAATATCACCACTCCAGCAGTTGCAATAATGTCAGATGGTGGTTCTCCACTACCTTCAGGACTGCCAGATCCCTCAATTTCCACTGTAGGAGCCAGAGTTGTAGGGCCAGTCCAGGGCCAGAACCAGGCATCAGAATTGACCACCCACAAGGCTAATAAAAGCAAAATTCCAAACTGGGACCTCATCTTAGACATCATGTCAAGTCTTGACTAGGTTCTCCGCTTGATCAGACACTCAGAGTGAACTTTGTCATGTCCACAAAGCCACCACACTTCCCCACACACTTTGCAGCTCTGTCTCCACACAAACTCCACCAGGCAGCTTGGAAAAGTGAGAGGAGTGTCTCATTCAAAAGAGTAAAGTGTGGGGGGAGGCAGCAGTAGGAGGTGCACTCTGTATTGGCTGCTTCTGCAATATTTTCCCTCCTTACTCCTCCTTCTCCTTTTGTCACTGCAGTGAAAGGGGGTCTCTCCTGCTGACTGATTGATACCTTAGACTTATGGCAGCTCTGTCCCCCAGTATACAATGCAATTGGTTTTAGCATTTTAAAGAGAAGGGCAATTTATTTCACTTGACTCGATCTCTTTGTTTAAACCTGATAATAAGACAACAGTAAACTGTAGGAGCAGAAGTCGTGTTCATGTGATCATATGATCATCTAAAATTAGTATTGAATTTTATATTGTGATTTGAATCTAAGAAGCTGTGCCGAGTTCCCTCGAATAGATTAAATAAGTCCTCTTTCATTCAACAACAATACTACAATCAATTATTTAGTCAAGCCATCTGTTGATTATTTGAAAATAATCTAACAATTTGATGTTATTGTGATAATTGTAGTGTTCCATAAGAAACTTAAATCAAAAAGATTGAATCCACTAGCGGGAATAAAGGTTTCAATAATTACATCTGCCAAGGAGGTTAGGCTTTTACCTTTTATTGTCTGTTTGTTCCCATGATTACAGGAAGAACTAATATACAGATTTGTATGAAATTTGACCCATTTTTTATTTGCCATATCCAAGTGATGGTTACATTTTGGTGACATTATGTCGTGACCTCATGATGTGATGTCAAAAGAATTAGTTATTTTTGTTATAACTGGGGCCTATGCTGTCATCCCCGACTACATAGGCCCCGAAAAGCCCCCAATCCCCTGTACCGTACAAGCAACTCTGATTGAATTCCTCAAAATAAAATGTGACTCATTAAAAACCTCACACAGTCCATATTGACTCAACCTAACTATTTCTATGAAGAAAGCAATATGTTTTAAGATAAGATAGGATATTAAACACGAAGGATATTTTGTTGAAGCGCCGTTAGTTTTGTTGACGTTTCATCGTGACCTTGCCTTGGATACTGTTATGTATTGGCGGAAGTTTCTGCTCTCTGAGGGCTCTCTAGTTTATTTTTAAATCAAGACAAATTCAAGGAGCTACTAGCAGAAGTTAATTTTCTACCTTTACATTGGTAAACTAAATTAAACTGTTCAAGTCAGATAAGACACCTGTTGTCACTGCTCCGTGGTTACACAATAATCAAGTTTTTCATGTGCAGGCTGGTTTCCCTGCCGCCTCTGAGATCAGTTGACAGAGACCCTCGACGTCTCCTAATGGGAGCTTAGTGATAAAAGGAGGAAGAAGTGTGTGTGCAAGACTCTCTCTAATCGGACCAAGCTTTAATATAAAGGTATGCATTTTGTGTATGGAGCCCCAGCCACTGATAGAAATGCTGGGCATGTCATCGGCATCCTACCGTCCCTACAATGGTTACAATGGAGCTTGAAACGTTTATCCTAAAGGTCGTTGTCATTACCTGGGTTCACCAATGATCCAAAATTATCATAATTTGTTTGGTGGGACAAAGGGCAGAGGGTTAGTGCCAAATAAAATAAGAAAAGCTTTAAAAACCGTTGACTGGTGAGGCAAATAATCCATCGCACTTATCACAAGGCCATGCTATTTCTGCACATTTGGCCCTGTTGAGAATTTCAGTGAAAGAAAAATATTGTGTGTGTGTCATATGATGGTTAGTTTTCTTTTGTGCAAACAAGACTAAGAGACTTGTGATTCTCAAGACTTCAACTTCAATAAAGTGGGACTTAAAGTCTTTCTATCCTCAGTCCAGCAACATAATCCTTATATGAAGAAGGAATCTTATCGAGAACAAATGTTGACTCTAAAATTGTTAAAAATAAAGAAGTTGATTAAAGCAGACATCTGTGGGAAAATAATTCATTTTCAGGGTGACTTGAGGAGAATGCTATGCAAGACTCTATGCAAGACTTTTATATATATATATATATATATATATATATATATATATATATATATATAAATACATTTTATGTATGCACATATAAATATTACACATATTGACATATATACATATATATGTCTACAGTCAAGCAAAGGTTCATTATTCGTACGACTCTCTTTCCAATGTTGAGAAAAATGCTATTTAATTCTTTAAATCATATTGCAACCTCCACATAAACTGTTCATGAATAAGACTAATCTTACTTCCACCTGTCCCCTCCCCTGAAAAATTTTGCATCCTTCCCTCTATGAAGAAAAGATCCTCCTGTATACTCCAAACAACCCAAAACCATCTACATATACACACACAAGAAGTTTCAGGAAACTTAACAACTCATACTGGATCAACAGTGAGACAACCTCTGTGTCACATTCAATAATCAGAGCCTCTATAGTCAGTCTGTAAACCCACATTACCAGGGTTTGTAGTGGAGACATGGTTTATAAACCTTAGGGTATAAATGGTAATGATTAACTTTAAAAATCCTCTCTACCTTCTAAGAGGCCTACTGACTCATTGTCGAAGGATTTCAAAACAGAACTCTTAAGTCAAGACAATTTATTTGTATAGCATATTTAAGATATAACACAGAGTTGACCAAAGCACTTCACAGCACAGAACATGTAAAAATGACAAATTAAGAAAAAAATTCTAAAATGCATAAAATGCGGTTAGGAAAACATTCAAGTACAGATAAAACGGTTGAATAATAAAAAACATTCTGTTGAAAAAGTGGCAGCATAACTATATACTAAGAATATAAAAACTAGATGTTGTCCAGAAAAAGGCTAGTGAGAAAAGAGTTATAATTTGGGGAGAGACTGCTGTCGAAGGGATCATTTTAATTTATTCACACAACCGTGACACTTCCCGGTAATTATTCTTATTATTAAAGGAAGACTTTGACAGGGAAAGTACAATAGTAGTGCAATTTTTGAAGTGATGTTTTTTTCAGCGCAGGCAATCTGTACTTATACCATTAACATACTTTGAACTTGTTGAAAGTCTGGGTCCCAAATCTCAACACAGCTTTGATGTCTACAGAGGCTGTGAGTCATGATTACACCACAGCCAGAAGACTTCCTGCATTTGTAACTGGTGAGTACAGAAATAATGTTTGTAAAGTCTGCTTATGTGTGTGTGTGTGCGTGTGTGCGTGTGCGTGTGCGTGTGCGTGTGTGTGTGTGTGTGTGTGTGTGTGTGTGTGTGAGTGTGAGTGTGGGTGTATGTGTAAGTGTGTTTGTGTCTGTGCGGGTCTGTCTGTGTGTGTGTGGGTGTTAATCAATAGTGGAAATCTAACCATAAGGTGCATAAGAGCATTCCTGTAAAACAATTCACATATTGGTCTCCATCTTCCCACTAACAGACGATCATAATGTGGTTATTTCAGCCATAATACAAACAACAAATAATAGTTTTCAATGATAATGGCATCTATAATCTAAGTTCCAAGCTCCAGTAATCTAATCTCTAGTTTCCTTTTATTGCACTTGGCTTGCAGCTGAGAAAGAGTAAAAAATTATATATACAAAATATATCTCCTCAAGTTGATTCATATGCACCCAGTTTGGACAAAATCAGACCAATAGCTGAGGAATTATGTCCGCAAAACTGATTTTCTGTAAGAAAAAGCTCCCAAGAAGACACATCTTCTTGTGTTGATTCATATGCACCAAATTTGGACAAAATCGGCAGCCCAAATGTTTAAGAAAGTTTATTGTATGTGCCAGTGGAAAACATTTCCCTCTTAGTGTCGTGAAAACTGAATTCATGCATTTACTGTTAGGATTTTTTAGTCAGTTCGTTTGTCCTTTTCAAAGAAAAAGAAGGTCTTTATTGCAAGACCGTATAGATACTTTAAAGTGGTCCTCATTAACAATATCTGCAGACTACAACATGCTGAGATGTTTGAGGAGGGAATGCACTGGAATTCCAGTCATCCCAGTGTCTGTCCTCACGATACAGGGACAAAAGTGTGAAACCTGAGAGCAAGAATGAGTCTGTGGCCTGACACCATCAAAAGGAAGATGGAGGGTCAACTAATTACAACACCAACAAAAACAACTGAACATAATCCACGGGCACCCAAAGGTGTCCAATTATCTGTCACCGCACAGGAGTAGTCCAGATATTGAATTTCACGGTGCCAATTTCAGCTGGGCTAAATATAATCTTTAAGCGTAACCCAATAATGAAAGGGAGCAAGTAGGCAAAATATTATCCTTGGAAATGGGAGGACTGGAATGAGGGAAAGTGCGAAAATTTAACTAGGCCTATGCTGTCATCTCTGACAGCACGGGTATATCCCCAAAAGGTCTCCAGTCCCCTGTGTTGCACAAAAAGTCATCCTGATTTAACTCAAATTAACTTTGAAGTTATGTCCATAGTATTTTTCTTATAAAAAATCTCCCCGAAGTGAGTAAAATATAATATAATAATATAAAATAATACTAATAAGCAATTAAACATAAAAAAAAAAACTCATAGATATCAGACCCGGCAAAAAAAACTTAATATACTGCTATATATAAAGATAATACTGAAAAGTTTGATTTGACTTTGGTCAAAGCATTGCCTAAAATGTTAATTTTATTTTCCTTGGTTCTGTTGATTCAATAGAAAGTTCAACAGAAATAATATCTACATATATTAGAATCCACTGGGAAACTAGAGGTTCATGAGGAGGGTTCCACTTTAAATCATGTGGTCTCTTGGCAGTTGTTAGGGCAGAAAGTAGTCGTCTTCTCGTCATTCAAAAGTAGGACATGGAGTATACAAGGAATATTACTTCCAACTACATCCAATAGAATATGTGCAACTTTTGACCGACTACATTTTTTATCCTATATTTTTATTTTATTTTGTTCTTTATTTTGTTTGCACTGAAATGAAGAAAAGTGCGAATTTTAACTAACATTCAAATGCACCTAATGTACATTTATCATGCAGAGGATCCACAAGTCAACACTATAGACATCTCATTTAGATCTGATGTCTACTGATGTCGACTACTGTGCAAACAGAGTCAAACCGGACGCAGACGTTACATCACAGGATAGCAGCATAGTAACATGAGGGTCTGTTCTGTTGAGGCCATCAGGCATCTCAGCCTTTTGGCAGCCCTCCCAGCACCTTCACTGGTGTTATTTCAGCAAGCAGGGGTCATTGACCTCTCACTGTGAGTCCTAGTTTGGTCACTGTCTCGGTTTTACAACCATTAAGCTCAGATGCAACGGCTGGGAGTTTTGAAGGATGCTAACAAATTAGGATATTCTGGATGAACCTAATTATGGCTGAAATTCATGTACAGAAACATAAACATAAACACGACATTTAAACAGCATGATACAAACACGCGTGAAATCGAATTAACATAGGACTGACGCACACATACGCTACCCCGCCTGAGCTGCAGCCTCACCGTGTGTCACAGCTGAGCGGCAGAGAAAAAAATGTGCCGATTAGAATAAGGAGGAAAATTAAAAACACACAAAGAAATGCCTGTAAGACCATCACTTGATCCTTACACATTCTACAACCACTCCCTCTACTTGTTGCAGACTCTAAACCCATTTGCTCAGATTATCAATTAAAGCTAGGCCTACGAAAAGTCCCCAATGCCATGCGGTATACAAGCAATCCTACTGACAAAGCACATAACATAACATGTGAACTTATGTCAACCGTATTTTTTCGTTTCAAAAAGAAAATCCCCATAGCGACTAAAATATGAACTCTTAGAGTAAAATATGATCTAGATATGCAAGATAGAGCTCCTGTAGGTGATTCATATGCAACAAATCTAAATTAAAGACTAAGTCGGACCAACAATCTAAATCTAAAAAACTGTTTAACATAAAAAAGCTCTGTGTAGTGCAATTAACCCTGAGCGACAGGCTGCAGCAGAAGTAACAGGCTTATTCACTTGTTTTCAAGTAAAATTTGATGCCTTTTGTGAATTTTGAAAACAGAGAGTATTCACTAATGTCATCCCCACTTTTTAAAAGCACATCCATAGTTCTGGACTACAAACTACACCCCTCCTGCTGCTAAAGATGTTCTATCACTGGTATTCCCCTGATACTGATTCTGATACCTTAACTTGCTTTATATTCTGTGTAATTCTGAATAACATTCTGATACCTGTCCATTCAAAAACCAGATATTTTTCTCGGGATTACGATATTACTCTCATCCTCTTCCTTGAGCTGGCTTAGGTGTGACCCATTTATCTGGGTTTGAGATTGGAATCATGAGTCTTTAGGTTTGTATCAGTGGATTTACAGAGAATACAATAATAGAGAGTACCATGGTGCTTTATGTGATCATCATGGGTTTTGACAACCACATTTACTGCAACAGCCTGGTCATCTGACAGACAACACATGGTGGAGATCAATACTGCCATAGCTCCGAGTGTTTTCTGTGTGCATATGGTGTGTTTAATATGTAGCTGAACCTTACTATGTGATTTTATAATGCAATATCCGATCACTTAGGCTGTGTTTGCGTGATGGCAGTTTTCTAATAACAGAAGAAAAAGTTCATCGATAACATCGTGAAAATGATTGACAAAACTTTAGTATGTATTCCAGGCCTGCAGTTGGCAGGATAAGTAGACTGCTATTATTTCTGTTGTCTGTCTTTATGTTACTTTTGGACTGGAAAACTAAAAGTCACCCACAAAGTGATGCTGTGTCATCACAGTTTTCATAGGAATTGTATTGTTTGCAGATATTGGTGGAGTTTTCCTGTTTTCCAAAGGAAAAACCAAAATGCTGAGCTCCTGTGTCTACAACCGCACAGAAATGTTGCCCTACTGTTGTTGTGAAACAGCCCTTATGTATGACCTATCGCTGTTTGTGTCATGTCACCTCCCTTATATGGATAAAGCTGCATTACCAACCGGAATAAGGAGGTTCACAGTGAAATTCAAAATTTTGCCCTCCTCACCATATTTAGGGTGAACATTAGCAAGAGATAAAGCACACACGGGGTTCTGCAACAGAATTCCACCAAGGCCCAATTAAGCTATGATCTGGTCAGGATTCAGGCTTTCAAATTTGTCATGCACCTGTCTGGACTTTCTGCAGAGGCTGATCAACCACCTTGATTTAATTATTTAAATACAGGTACGTGTAGTTGATTCCCTCTCCTACCGATCCATCTCCACTCGTACTTTAAAGTATGTTAACTTGTTGTTTTAAAACACCAGATTTATCTCACAATGGTAGGCTGGTTGGGTCTTACTTCAACTGAGACGTAGATTTACCCCTGTACAGGTATGCGTGTAATTATTGAAACTTTTCACTGAGGTAAGATAAAATCCATACCTCATAGCCCTATATTATCTAGATTGACTTGAATGACAGTCAATCATAACTGCTCATCAGTAGGTATACTGACATGTGCTTGAAGTCAGTTGTGCTAAATTCTGCTGTGTCTGTGCTAATTCATGTCACAGTTATTCGATCAGCGCAAGGCCGGGCAATATTGGCAAGGCCATAATTTTAGCCATTACCCGAGGCAATTCCAATACTTGTATTTGCAGTTACAGCTTCATGAGATTTGTTATATCCTGCACATCCTAGAATTTAAATTTCAAATAAATGTTTTGAGTCAAAGTTAACCTAACTGTCCAGGATGGCGGCATCATATAAGAAAATCTAGGAGGGAGGAATAAACTTTATTTGTCAAGTCCTACACAGCAGTGCACAGGCATTGTGTAAGGTTAGATTAAATTTACCTTGGCAGGAGTAGAGCATGCTATGTAGTACTTCTGCACACACACATCTTATCTTAAAAAAACTAATTCAAATGAGGTCCTTGCTCACAAGTCTGAGACCTCCAGTAAGTGACTGAGTCACTGACTGTGTGAGAATTGGAGTTGGGGGTTGGCTAACGGAATTGAGGTCAGGAGGTCAGATCTATCAGATTAAGAGGAATGGGTTCTTGTTTCCCACTAATAGAGACTTATCGCAGTCCTGGAGTGGCCTGGTGATCGGGGAATCTTGCTTGCGGTGTAAATGCCTGCTGCTCATACATGATGACCCTTCACCAATTATCTAGTTAGGAGCCTCGGTGAGACTGAAGACATTGTAGCTCTGGTAAACCCAAGGAGCCATATACGAAACAAAAGTCAAAGAAATGGCGATTTTATACTCCTTACACGGATTCAGAGTTGTTCCTTTTACAACACTCTTCATTTCAATGCTTGGTAGGTAAACAAACATTGTTATTAGAAGACAGTCCACTACAAGGTATACCAACCTGTTGTGTACAGTAAAGGATACATCTGAATGTTTACAGCAAGTAATCTGTTTTTTGCCACTATATCCTCTGTTTTTAGGCCTCAAACTTATATTTACACTGTGAGCCACAATTTTGCACATCGATGAGGAAAAAATCTGTACTTGTGTTTGGGTCAGATTTATTACTCCAGTTGTCAAGGGCTTACTTCTGCTTAAAGTTATTGACAACCATTGTAAGAACCTTTTATTCATTCTATGTGTTCCTTTTGTATGTCTTTTGAAAATGTTTCTGAATGCGTACCAATACCGTCAACACAGAACACAGCCACTGAAATCATTAGGGAAATGGTAGCAACTATGTAAAGGCTCAAGCAGCTCAAGATGAAGACCTACAGGTGCAGACGAAATTCCAAAACAGGAAAAGTGCAGTTCACTGACTCCATCAAAAGGCAAGTGGAATCAATGTCCATAAACTGGTAAAGCAGGTTTGGTAAATGGGCGATCCAAAAATACAAAGCAACTAATCCAAAGTCTGAAGCAAATTCCTAAGTACATGCAGTAGTCATGAAGAAAAGTTACTTGATATGAAGAACTTAAGGAACAGGATGGAAAGGGCTTTAAAATTTGACAGGAGAAACTACAACAAACTAGAAACTTGGGATTAATTGGTGCCAAAAGTTGGTCTGTGTACTTATACTCCTGCCACCTGCCATCACTTTTTGGAAACAACACCATTTTACAGCAACGTAACTCGTAGGTTGAGCATAAAAGAAGAAGAAGAACATTCAACAACATGCTTGAAGAGCACAATCCTAACTGATTGAGTTAAACGCTCTATATAACACAGTTTCAACATTATTATATAGATGAGAAATGACTTTCTGAACAGAGAATACCATCAACCTGCCACTGTGTGTGTGCTGAGACAGCAATGTGCTTCTTTAACATGAAGGATTCCTGTTCATATGAGGCCTCGTCCCTGACAGCATACTTATATCCCAGAAAATAACCCATGTCCATGCATTGAACAGGCAATTCCTGATTGTAAATCTGAACTTTTGTTTGTTAAACAGTCTCTTTCATATGAAAGTAAAAAATAAACTACAATTATCCCCCAGTAATCCCTGTATTGAACTCCACAAATTGAACGAGAAATTATGTCCATAGCATTTTTTGAGAATAAAAATTCGGGACTGAGGTCCCTTTAGTGAGTAAAATACAAATGATTAGGGTGAAATATTATATATATATACACAACATGGATTTACTTGACTTGATTTATGTGCACCAAATTTAATCAAAATCTGACCAATGATTGGACGTAACACCTGAAAGAGTATATAAGAGTATATAGAGTATAGTAGTGTCTTTCGTAAAAAATCTTGCCCTAATGAGCTAGATATGAACAATTACAGTATGGTGTACAACAAAATTTACAAAATGCCTCAGAAAAGAAACAACCATATGTGTTGAGTGTGAGGGATATAGTCAACATGAAGTGTGTTAATCTAACACACTAATACTGAGACTGTCTATTTGTTAAGGTAATGAACAGTGTTATGTCAGTGAAGTCAAATCAAATACCGGCGCTTTGATAGAAATCCGTGTAAATCAGGGATTGCTTCAGAGTTTGCGTATTTCAAGTGTTTCAACTGAATAATCCAGTATCCTGTACAAGGAGACAGACGGAGCCTTGCAGGGCTCCTCGCTGCACTGCTAAGGCAAGCAGAAACAGCTTAGCTATCACTCTGAATGAGACAGATTCCTTAACAACAGGAGAATATGTAGCCTGTGGAGCCGAAAACAGTTAAAGTATAGAAAGGAAGCAGACGCTGTAGTGTATACAGGATAGAAGGGAGGCATTCGTGTTTCAATGTCTTTAATGTGTTGAAGAAATGGCATTTTCCCAGTAAACACTATCACTAAGAGGGCGGATCAAAGCCGGACTGTTATCCTTTACAACACACTCTGAGAATGTATAAAATATACGTTCTACACTTAATTTGAGACTCGATGACATCCCCTTCAGGGCCAGTGGCT